>JAODKC010000038.1:9446216-9470936 GCA_026777985.1 Mormyrops attenuatus
CTCAGGCCCGGCGCCGCCGGGACCGCCCCCGCCCCCCCCCCCCCCCCCCCCGCCCCGCGGCTGCTCCCACCCCAAATTCCCTCCCCCCCCATCCCGCCCCTCCCCCCTCCTCCGGCGGGCCTCTCCTGGGCGCGTGCCCTCCCGCACCCGGGCATTTCCTCAGATCCCTTGCCAAACCGGGGTGCTTGGCGGCGTGTCAGGAATTGGCATTAGCGTGGATTAGCAGCGGGGGTGTCCAGGCCTTCTCCAGATTTGTCCCTTCAAGCAGGGGGATCACCAGGTAGGATCAGCTTGGAACCCTCCAAGATAAATTATTTCGACTATGTGAGCATGTATCATTCCCAATTAATTCACAGAGGATGATATTAAGATTAAAAGCCCCCGTTTTTAAATATTCATACCGGCTTTTTTTCAAGCAAGGCAAAGCCGTTGACGCTAAATACCATCTTGTTCCGCTAAATAAAGTTATTGTGCTTAGATGTGCGGCCTCTACTACAACAGTCAGAATTAACACGAGGATTTAGCTGGTAAAGCGAAGCGAATCCCAGATTCATTCAAATGAGATGCAGTTTAAGGTTGAAGATTCACTGTCCGGTTTTTACATTTTTTATGTATCACACATTTTCCTTCTGGTACCAGGTACATCTATGCTTCATTATACTCAAGATATCACCAGAAGATCGAAATATTTGGTTCCGGGTGACAAGTGACTGCTGATTGGACGACTACAGGGGTCCTCTGTTTATGACCTTTGACCTCCTGATGGCATAGAACACCTCCCAGGGTCACGAGCTACCCGTCGACACCCTGACAGACGGGCATATCCAACCAGGGGGTTTCACACGGCTCGAGGGTGGGGTAGCAGTGGGAGGGAGGCCTGCATATACACCCCCCACGCTCCCACCCCCGCCCACCGCCCCCCACCCCCCCCGGGGAGTACGCGCAGAATGTGATGCGCCCTCCTCCCTGAAAGTGATACCGCCGCGCCTTCTCTGTCGCTCAGGGCCGCATCTGCCGCCCCCTCCACAGGGAGGTCCTGGAACAGACGGCTGCCCCCCCCCAATCACTCGTTGACGAAGCACAGATAAACAGTCTTGAGCTCTATTTACTTTGCACTGGCACAAAACAGAGGCACTAAGGTGCAAAAGTAATGCCCATTACAGAATCAGCAGTTTTAAGGTACAAATTTCAGTTTCTTAACCTTTTCAGACTGTACAGTGAGGCTTTTGTCCCCCAGAAGCATTTAGGCAAGTGAGCCATCAGTGTGTGTGTGTGTGCGTGTGTGTGTGTGTGCGTATCTCCTTAGTCGACACACATCTATACCGTGTCTATGGTTTCTCTAAGTCCCCTTCACCTGAGCAGGGGACGGGGTGGCAGGGAGGGGGGAGCCCCATCGGGCTGGCCAAAAGGAACATTTCACAGGGACAGCCAAGAGGGGGTCACAGGCGGCCCCGCAAGCGACGAAAGTAATTTCTGTCACACCAGCTCGGAGTACGTGCATGTGTACCTGCTGCTAAACGAGGTTAATGATTTACAGAGCTGTGGGTAATGACGTATATAAAATAAGATGGTGTGAGGCATGTACAGGAAAGAAGAGTCAGGCACACACACACAAATGCTATGCTTTATATGTATAGACATAGTTAAAAGATTTCTGTACTCACTATTGTGAAGCCTTATTTTTGCCAAGTTAAACAACTCAGACGTAATTTATGGAACCTGAATTCTGCGTTATGAGGAGCCTTAATCCGATGCACATATGAAATCAGGCCGGAGACAATGGCCAGTGGATGGCCGGGGTGCAGTGTGGGGTCAGCTCTGCGACTCCCACCCGTCCCCCTTTCTTCGCTGCTCCGCAGGCCTTTGCCACAGCAACAATGAGGTCTGGATTGATGCAAGGTGTGACCATGCGGTTTGACAAGTGCACCAAGGCACATTATTTCACCGTGGTAATAAGACGTGGGCTGCCGATCGACCCGCCCTACAGAAACAGGCCTGGTAATCTCTGAAAGGGGGGTTTAGGTCTGGCTTGCTGGGGGGGGGGGGTGCAACACGGCGCCCACGTGAGGCTATCAGAAGAAAGTCGTGCATTGTACAGGTGGTACTATTGTATGGGCCGTGATCCACGCACGTTCGGGCTGCCGTCCGGCCTGGCCTAGTTTAATCTGCCCAGCTCGCGCTGAGCCGGGCCGCGGCTGGCGGCTCATGTGTCAGGGCCCATCTCATGCCCTGTCAGGGCGATTTTTCAACACCGGCGCAACTGGAATCCATTTTTAAAGAGGAGAAGCTGGGGCATTCTTTGCGCAGGCCGCGTACCTTTTGTGCTGGGTGTCAGCCCCAGTCCACCCTCCATTGTAAGCCCTCATTTGAGGGGTCCCTGGGAATCGCGGGTTAGGGTCCACCGGGAAGCTGGGACAGGTGAGGGCACCCCCCCGCCACCCCTCCCCAGACTCAGAGTTGGTCCCGCCGACTTAACAGCACATAAAACAACAGACGTGATCCTCCCACCCAAACAAAGGGGAACCACATCCTTTATTTACCATTGTTGCTGGCCGATCAAGGTATAATTTCAGTGCCCATTCATGCGCGCCGACATGCGACGGCTACGCATTTCCCAGGTCGCCTAATGTGGGAAACTAATGTAGTGCAAGATAGCAGCATGTCTTTGTTAATCGGCGCCTGATTGTTTCAAGAAAATGGCCAGATAATTATGATGGCAGCCGAACAGGGAGCAGACGGGGGTTCACGCCATCGCGCACACGCGGAGGTAAACTGCCATCATCAATCTGCCTCGCGAACTTTCATAATCTCTTCGTCTTTTCTGGGGAGTTTGGGAGCACACTCAGGGGGCTGGTTTTCATCGACAGAAGCACAGAACGATGCGCAAAGAACATGAAAAATGAGGACTCGTAAATAGTTACCCTTGGTAGCCATTTTTAGTAGTCAATAGCCACAGCTTTAACGCCACTGAATAAATAGTAAATAAAATTAGAGAATATTAATAACAGACAAGGTGAACATAAGGACTAGCGATCTAACTCTTAAATATAGAATAACTAGTCAGTGTCTAATTGTTTTAGTAAAATTTAAATGCATTGCCCCTATATCATATAAAATCACTCTGCAACTTGTCCTTCATATGCCCTGAAGGCAGGTTATCTTAATTATGCTAATGAACCCATGCAGACACTGAAGTTGTGCAGACCAGCGTGAAGAAGGGTTTCTCCTAAAATTTAGCCCAGCTAGGGAGAAGATACGGGGTCCCATGGACCCCACTGAGCCCTCAGTGCAGAGCAACACTGATACATGGGGGTGGTGGTTTGTGTGTGTGTGTGGGGGGGAGGGATCGTGCCTGATAGCAGTGTGCAGGTGACGAGCGTGTCAAAACATGGAGGGTGACATCACCAGCAGCCGCTGTGTGTCCAATCTGGAGGATTAGGCGCCTTTGTTACCTGAGTGGGCCCAGGATTATAAGAAGACATCATCGCAAATATCCCATCATCCAACAGGTCACGCCTGCTCGTTCCTGCAGCGGGGGTCCCATCCCTAATTCCACCCCCTCACCTTTTTCCGTTGCTATGCTAGGTATTACACACATGCCGTGTCACCGGGTACGCCACGCTCACAGGCGGGTTTTTACGGCTATTTCCAGATTACCCCAGAGAGAGGCGGGGTCTGGAGGAAGTGCCGCGATGTCTTGACACAGGGATTAGTGGAGATTACAGGCCCTGGCTAATGCGGTCGAGCGCTCACCCTGTTTTACCATGATTGAGAATGTTCCGTCGATCTGCTGACAGCATAAACTCTTCTGTAATTTTACAAATGCCTTCCCGGGCAGTGGCTTCTGACAGCAACATGAACAAGCCCTACCTCCCCTCACTGAAAACCGAGAACTCTGGGAGAACGGCTGGGTAATCAGGCGCGGCCCTGAGTCCCGCTCGTCCCCCAATGTCCCGCTCATCCTGGCAGCCACAACGGCACAAGGGGGACAGATAATTACAAACGGCAGGGGGGCGTCCGGGAGCAGCCTGTTCCCTGGATGCGCTCCCGCCGCACCCCCGTGGCCGATGGCCCCGCCCCGCGAAGGGAGCGCCACGCTGGGCCGGCCCAGCGGACACAGGGGGCCGTATGCTGCCCATCACAGCCTCCAGTGTCGTACGCCCTGCCAGTGCGTCAGTCACCAGGCCGGCCGGGTAAAGTACCCACCCCACCCCTCCCCTCACAGCTGCTTTTTTAAACTAACAGACGCCCCTTTGGTTCACAGTCAGAATGTCAATAAGCAGAGAGGCTGCGGGGTGACAGTCTCACAACTTTTACAGGGACTGGGGCAGAGACTGGTACACTGAGTAAAGCACTGACTAATACACTGATTAATGCAGAAACTAGCAGACTTAATACAGTGACTGGTACACTGCATAATGCAGTAAGTATCACACTGATTAGTGCAGTAGCTAGTGCACTGATTAGTACGGTGACTGGTACACTGATTAGTGCAGTGACTGGCACACTGATTAGTGCAATGACTGGTGCATTGATTAGTGTAGTAACTGGAACACTGATTAATGCAGAGACTGACAGACTAGTTAATACAGTAACCGGTGCACTGAGAAATGCAGTGACTAGTACAATGAATAGTGCAGTGGCTGGTGCAGTAATTAGTATTGTGATTGATACACTGATTAGTATAATGACTGGTGTTCAGGTTGATACAGTGACTGGTAGATTAGTTAATTCAGTGACTGGTATACAGATTAACACAGAAATGGTATTGAATGATGGTGATTACTCAGTTCCTGGTCCATTGCAGGTGGGCTACAAAACGGTCCCCCAGTTAACTGTTCTTACTACATGCTCATCACTGTGTATGTAATCTGTTTGGCATAAACCAGACATATTCTGCATCTTAGGGGGGGCTGTCATTTCATGTAACATGGATCTCATGCATCACTAAGAGGTGCCCTCTCACACCCCATGGGCGCCACCTTCTGGTGAGGTTCTTACCACTCAAAAGGTCCTTCAGGTGCCTGAACCAGACCTCGCAGTGGTCGGCGCTGAGGTTGTTCAGGTGCATGGGCCGCTCCTTCAGCTTGGCCCCCTTCCTGATGCAGCAGAAGAGCGTGAGGCCCAGCAGGGTGCCGCCCCACTGCTGGCCCACTGAGCGGCGCCGTTTCACCTTCACGGCAAACACATTCCGCAGCTCTACATGCTCCTCCCGTCTCCGCGAGCCTGACTCCCCTGCGAAAAACACAAGGCAGCCAATCAGAGACTCTGCTCTTCACATGTGCATGTTCTAGTATGTTCATTATGTCAATCAAGCATCTCACAGCTCCCTGACATCCTCTCACATCCTTCCTACGGTAAATTCACTGATTTAGCAGACATATTTCCCCAAAAGAATTGCAATATATTTATTAGGTGCTTTTACCCACAGCAACATACATTTTTTTAAAAGGCAGGGGTCAGCCAGTCCCTGGAGCAACTGGGGGCTTAAGGGCCATGTTCAAGAGCCCAATGGTGAAATCACTCAGCTGACTGGATTTTGAACTGGTAACCTTCTGATCACTGGCACAGTGCCTCATCCTACCGAGCCACACAGCAGGAATTAAGGCATCCAAAGAGCAAAGACACAGTAAGTGCAGCAGAATAAAAAAAAAACACTTTGACAACCATAATCTAAAGTGACAGGGAGACTCCTAATCCATGCGCTGAACAGATATACAACAGGTATCTCAATCAGGGGCACAGCCAGTACTGGGGGGGACTGAATCGTAGACTTACCATGAGCCTCCACTCCCGAAGACCCCCCACTAGCAATTTTGCCTATGGCCCTGAAGATCTCTCGCTCTATTTTTGTCTATTCCTTCCTTCCACCTACTGTGCGTAAGTTACCTGAGGTGACCATTTGGAATGAAGTGTTAACCATTAACTTCAAAACACGGAAGTATTAATAGTCGGGGTCTTAACCAGAGATGACAGGGGACTGGGAATTACCCATGACGAGAAATAACTCTGCTGTTGGGAGGACAGCAGAGGCTGTATTAAGGGGGTTGCTTGCTAAAGATAGCAAAGTTATCACATGGAGGCCATTAAGTACAAAGTAAAAAGGCACAAGTTAAATACGATCTGTTTTTAAAACAATATTTCTTAGATGGTTTAGATTGGTGGATTGATCTTTGCATGGAGACCCTGGATTGGGTTCATTATTGTGCAGACTCCAGCTGAAAATGCCATCTCCTTTAAATGTCTCCCTGTTCATAAGGAGCACATGCCAGCCTCAGCCACAGCTCAATTAAGAACATCCTGCCTGCAGTGCCTCATATCCAAGCATGTCTTCATACAGGATCCTCCCTTTGAGCCCATGTTTCCCTGCAGACCCACACTATTCACTAGGTGTGCCTCAGGCACTTGTTCTAGGACCAATCCATTCTACTGATATCATGTTCCGTAAACGCCACTGTATGCAGAACCTTCCCATCAGGGGTGCTCTTCTCCACTCTCCCCAATTTTCCCCTCATATAGACCCCCCCCATCTTCCCACCCTTCATTAGGCGTATCCTGGCCGCATCGCTGTGTTTCAGAACATTAACTGTCTTTTCACATGACTGAGCAAGATACCCGACACCATCTGTTCATGCTCTGGGTTTAGCTGTACTCCTGGATATCAAGCTATTTATTTAACGGTGTGGCCCCTTCCTATCGTGGTCTACACAAAAAGGAGTCAATTTAATTACAGGGAATAAAGGTAATCTCCCCGGATGAAGCTTTTTCCGTCGGTAGGGACGAGCGGGTGAGCCGCCCCACGCCGACTCGCACGGTCTACGGGGGAGCGGGGACAACACTCTTGGAGGGGAGGGAGGGGTTAGGGTTGCTCCCCCTCCCCTCCGGCACTACAGTAAGCCGGGATCCTGTCTGAATCAATCTTGGCACATCTGCCTGACGTGGACCGTAAACAGGATTAGAGCAGGTTTTATCTGCTTGACGCTAATTGTGTTCGCAGTTTCTGCACATGTCCAGAGTTACAGACGCGCTGCCGTCGGGGCGCGGGGCCTTTCACGCCCTTTTCTTGCATTTCGGGGTATTACAGGCGCTGGCTTTACACTCCCCGAACCGCGTGCGCGGTGTTTAGTACTTGGACCTAATTTATGAGCTCGTCCCCCCAATAAAGGGGAGTAAGATCTGATTTCGACACACCCCATGCTGAGCAGAATTAGAGTCAGTAATGAACCAGCACTGAACCGGTGCTACAGAATCACCTCCTGAATCATCCTTATTATTGTTGTTCATCATGCAAACAGGTACATTCACCATCATTGCCACTTCTTAGTGTTTTGTCTATAATTTGTTTAATCCAATTATTGCATTTAATTACCTATTTACAGCATACAAATTCAAATTTAATTGCTGCACCAAAATATAATCTCGGTGCATCTTGTTTTTATTTTCCCAGTTTTGCCACAAAAGATTTTCTCTTATCCTGTTTACTACGTTGTGCTACTGAGCAATTATGGAAAAGTGTTACCACCGATATCTTACATTATCCTAATCATATAACCTTGCATATAAAATCTTGCAGTTTTAATGTTAATTATTTTCTGTAATTCTTTCTAACTCTCCTCTTTCTGCTGGCCTAGCTAATGCATGCAGAATGTTCTCCAGATTCCACAATGCCGATCCCCTCCTACCTGATCGATGGTTTAATATTGATAATCATCCACTTTAAATCTGTTTTTTTTTCTGGTGAGAAACTTAATATTAACCGCTATTGTTTGACAAAGGGCTGGTGTTTGTGTCTTATGGTCTTTAGGCAAATTTTGAACCTTTTTAATGGGACTGTACATTAAAACAATGGTTACAATAGCGAGACATATGGCAATCCTTAATAACTCCAATTACTGTACTTTGTAATGTGGCTGGGGGGGGAGCTCAATTCAATATTACACCCCCCCATCCCAGATTGTTCTGTTCACGGTAAAGGAGTAAATTCAATGAAATATGAACTTAATGAGGAAAACATCCCCCACGAAAAATCCTTTTGGACATATTATGGTGGTACTAATATGTTCATTACCAAAATATGCCCCTTTCAATCACATTCAACAAATTTAAGTGTGAAGATGCGTGCCAACTTCTGAAAAATATTTGTTTCCATAAAGATAGAAGGTAACACCTCCAGGAATCTCATTCGCTCCGGCACAACCACCATTTACGCTACATAATCTTTTAATCAGGCATAAATTCTGGCAGGCAGAGCGGAATCCGTCAGTTTATTGGCAGCCGCTCCTTCGGTAAGTTTCTGCGTCCTATGAAGACAGAGGTTTAATTTGATTTCATTTGAAGCATAATTTGATTCATTTTCATGTGCTTCAGGGACCCTGCTTCTAACAAATGTTTCCTGGAGCCTTTCGTTAGCGTCCTCGTGCTAAATCCCCACGTCTGCTAGCGCCTCACATGGATATCAATCTCGATGCCGCTTTACGGTTGCAGGACAGTGGCTCTTGGTCAGGGAGATGGAGCTGGGCTTCCGGTCGCTCGGTTATTTTGCCTTTATATGCACTGTGGTTGGCTTGGAAACCATGCTTTTCGCACCGGCCAGGCCGGAGGGCCCTTTTTGGCCGTGCAAAACAGGCAGGTGTGCAGGCAGCTCGCTTCGCCTCTTGTTGCCACGTCAGCGCCGATACCTCCCCCCTCCCCCTTCCTTGGCTTTCTGGTGCATAGGGTGCCGTGGGCTCTCTGGATGAGCGAGATGTGGAAACCCAATCCCAGAGGCCGCCCAGTATGAGGCTCCGGGCAAACTGGTCCCATTTGTACGCAAGCTGGTCCATATGTCTCGGGTCAAAGCTGTCGCACATACAACGGCCTCAAGTGTCCCATCCGACGACATGCGGGGTCTAACCACACCTGTCTTTCTCATTCTCTCCTCCCTTACTCTGCTCATCGTTGCTCAAAGCACATTCTACGCCCTACGAAACTGTACTTGACGTATTCATGTTCACTACTGTTTATTGGGCTACGTATCACAACAGATGCTGATGAAATGGCCCAATATAATTTAGAGTAAGCTTATGCATTTTTTATGGATAATTTCAGGTTTCCAACACAGTGTGGGTGTAGCACACTTCAGTCTGCGCTGTAAGCAAACATCCACAGGCAGGCGATTGACGATGTTCTGCACATCGCAAATCACCCATTAGATTTATGGTTCATTTGGAACAGAAAAGTCCTCTTTATGCAGAATTTATTTAAAGGGCTCGAACGCCATCACCTCCTGGCATCTGCAGCTGAAAAGAAAGAGCATGGTTGCTTTGACGCAAGCATTTTCCCTCCCCAGCCTGGCTGGTGTCGTTCCCTGGCGAAAAATGAGGCTGATTTAAAATGACACGATGGGAACAGCTCTCATTTGGTGCACAGTGAGAAGTCCCGAGATTAAATAAAACTGTGCAGTCTTCTAGAAAAGTTTATTGCTTCCAGATGGATACAAGCTTCCTCCCAGCATCACTCCGGCTTGCAGGAGACGTGGGGGGCGCCCTCATATCATCATGCAATTAATGAATGGACAAAGCGCATCAATTTCAAACCTCATCTCTATCGGGGGAGGAGTCGAAAATACACAGCATGACCCCGCAGTCGATACGGAGGCGGGCAAAGGAATCATGATCCTCAACAAAAACAAGCAAATCGCTCTGAACTTTGCAAGGATTAAACAAAAAAATCCCAATGTGCAGTTCCAGTAGCTCAGTCCAAACTGCTACATGTCCATCACGAATGCAGGCATTTTTCCTGACCAAATATGTGCCTTATTGAAGGCAGGCAGGCAGGGTTTTTGTAAGGGTTAAAGTCCTCTTTGTTTCATCCCATCTGTGCCTGTGGTAGACACATACAGTGCTCTTGAAGATGAAACTAATACTGTATATTGAAAACTGTCCAAGCACAAAAGCCCTTTGCCAGCTGAGTGTACTGCTCTTTGCCCCATGTTGTGTGTGGCCATGTGGTTCTCAGTATGACGCCGAAGACCATATTTTCCACCTGTGCCTGCCGAGGCCCATGTGACTGACACGCCACAATCCAATATTTACATTTTTATATTGCTGTTTACCAGGCCGCGGGAAGCAAACCGGAGAGGTGGCGGCCTTCGACGGCCATCGGTCCTTTTCCGTTAAGTCGTGAATTTAACATTGTTTATCCAACTTTATGATTTTGTGGGGGGGATTGGGCATCGGAGCACTAGCGAGGTCCACTCACACCGTGCTGCCGGGCTAATTAACTTTTTACTGTCGGGGCAACTGTGAAGCAAGCACGGTTTTCCGACTTAAATCCCTGATCCTGGGCCTCTGCTGTCGCCACGGTAATTAAATGCGGAGAGCGACTTTGAGGGGCCGAGCCGCCCGTCATCCAAAGGTGGAGCTGCCTCCTCCCCACAAGCGGCATTTGTCGCTTGGGGTGTTTTAATTACGGGCGCGCACCTGCCCCGGCGGGTCTCAACGCACAGTCTCAGGTGTTGCGGGGACAACGTTACGTGTTCCGACATAATGAGTGGTTATTGATGGCAATAAAGCCAGTGATTCCCCAGGAATAGGTACCGCTACAGATAGCCGGCCGTTACGCTCCATATCATCTGTTGCTTTGAGCCCCTTATCTAAATCACATGCTAATCCATAAAATAAAATTATTTTTAAAAAGTTAAATAATCACGTGCAATTGAGAGATGCATATTACGATTTAATTACATTTCATCTGAGCAGTTTTATTATGCATTAAACATATTTTGCCACATATCTTGGCAACATGTGGTAGTATGTAGCTGCCTACACATATTTACTACACCAAATAAATGAAAGAGAAAAATTAATTGCTCACATCAGTGGCAGCGTGTGACTGAGATTCGCATATAACATCCAAGTTTGAGTCCTTAGCAGCTTAAGGGAGACAAGGTGACTGAAAATGTTTTTTTTTCACTTTCTGTGCTCACTGGGCAAAAAAAAGAAAAGAAAAACAAGATCAAATAACATCGGCAGTGCAATTAGTTCCTGAAATCCGAGTCCGTCCAGCGGCGTAGATGAGGAGAAAGATGGCCTCATTAAACTGGCAAACCCCTCAAACCTGCAGGAAGGATGTTCTGGGAGACCCGCATCTTCCATTAAAATACCTTATGAAGGGCACAAGACTCATCCATACAGACGGTGCACTTGTCAAATGCACATCAGCAGTTCACCTAAAAGCCAACGTTTCATTTTGAGTGACTGAACGGTCTAAATGAAATTCAGTCATGTTGCTTCCACTAGGTGTGTACCGTATTTATGGATAAAGCAGCAAGAGGAACATGAATGTTAGATAAAGGTCACGATCGTAAAATACGTTTCCTGAAAACATACGGACAAACTGCCGCCTCGGAAACTTATATAAGAAAATTTGCATGAATTTCCAGAGAGATGTCCAAAAAAACTCTTGATACGTGGAATGGCGAAATCTTAGCATGAATTTGTGATCATGAACAATTTAAAAACAAACGTCATGTGACAGAATCATTTTGTAAATGCAATATATTGTAAAACTATTACATAAAGATCCCAGTGATTTATATAACCACCACAGTTACACGTAGCACAGTGCTGACGGGCTCTTTCAACAAAATACATGATAATCCCTATTTATAGTCTGCAAAGATTTGCAGGCTGATTAAACAATAATCGGCTCGGTTTTTTCATTCTGCGTGTCCAGTTGTTACATGAGCATTTCGTGAGTCAACCCGAACTGACAAAACTGTCTGGGTTTGCAGAGCCTTTGAAATACAAGCTAAATATCTGTAACTGTTAAAAGATCCAATTTTTCCCTTCTTGTGATGTAGCTATAATGGGTTTATTTTGCGATATCGTTGATGTTATAATAAGTTTTAAGTCTACGTACACTGCTGTAAGTGCCTGATTTTGATTTCGCCTTGGGAAACTTGTATTCCAAACATCCCACTTTTCTCCAGTCATTTACTAATCTGGGAAAAGTACCACAGACTAGCATTCAGCAAGAGAGGGCTGCTGCTGAAAGTCTGAGCCGCGCTCTTGATCCAAGATTGATCCGTTCTCGATCGAGTTAAAATCGGCTGCTGAAGAGTACAGGAAGCAACCGACAGCTGACAGAAAGCCTAGCGCTCGCTAGTGTCCTCACGACAGCCAAGCGGAAGCATGACTAATCTGTCGGCTCTTCCAGACACGCCAGAAGAAGCATTCGAATTTAATCAGGTCCTCTACCCGCACACAGAGCTAGCTGCAGGTTTGGGAATTCCACGGGTCACAAAAACACAACGCCTCCTACAATCCAAGCATCACACACAAAAGCTTCCTTTAACACTTACTACTTGCACCTAATCTTCTCAAATTAGCTTAGAAAGATGACACTGCCTTTGTCCCTTGGGATAGGGGAAAAAACAATGCAGCCACATTCATTCAGGTTTTTAAACATACACACAATTCTACTCTTAATATACATAAAATATTAATATTGACATTATCCATCCATCCATTTACTGAAACCACTTATCCCATCCAGAGTCGCGGGGTGTCCGCAACCTATCCTGGAGGCATCAGGCACAAGGCAGCGAACAAACCAGGATGGGGCTACTTGACATTATTTTATTAGATAATTACATTGATATTAAATATAATTACACTTGAATCAACATTTTCTATAGCCTCTAAAGAACCGATTCTTTATTTCAAGGTCATAATTTAACCATCCCACTTAACAGAAACTGTATGTGTCACGAGGGTCACTGTAATTTTCACTAAACATGAAGGAGAGACGACATGACCAGGATAAGCCTTCCCCAAACGGAAGAGGGGCCTTATAGCCGTCAAACTGGGAGCTGTGGTGAATCCACGCCTCCCTGACATGTTTTGGCAGTTTTGTGATAGCATTTGGTAACGACCATGGGGTACTAGATGGATGATTCTTTGTAATGAGAGTGCTGAGTTAATGGCATTGGCTTACTCTCCTACAAAAACACTGTCCATAAAGCTTAAGCAAAATAAACCCTTGTTCGGGCCACGCAGTGCCTCTGCTACGGGGAATCGAGAAAACACAGAACAATAAATGCCAGGATCCACAACCACACGATGCACTTCAGCTACAGACTGTCTGACACGAGTCAGTTATCCTCCGTGACTGTGAGAATATGCCATAAACCATAACGCTCAATATATTTTTATGTGAGGTTTTGCCCTAGTTTATCATACTGTAATGATAAAAATGCATAGAATTTAATCTTGTCTGCATTTTGTGACAACATATGCTTTGCTGTGAAAATAAAACACCTGGTTAATTTTTGGAGACTTACGAGCCTGTAAAATTCATCGATGTCAGCTCTTATGATATTGCCTGATTTTCTTCCTTCACATATTAACATTGCCGTCGTGTTTGATAACACACAGTGATTCCTAATCATTTTTCTGAGTGTCATTCGCCTGGACATTCTGCTAACTGTCCACAAGTCTGGCAGATGCCGTACTTTAGGTGGTCACAACAGTTGGCTGGTGTCTCTTTTCAGCACATCTGTTACACAAGACTTTTGGCAATATGGTACATTTCTTTTCTTTCGGGGTTCTGTTTCACACCACACATGTAAGCCGATTTTTTTCACAAATCAAGTTATATGTTAAAAGGGCCTGTGTTCCGACACAATATGCTGCATTTACGGAATCTGGAAAGTGCCCCAGTGCTTAAAAAGCACTGAAACTCCAATTAAAATAGCTAAAGACGTTGAACCTTTAAAATGATTATTGTCAAAAGAAAAATAACCCTTATTACTCAGAATGAACAACTATTTTATTTCCGGGGGGGGTGATACAGGGTGAGAGGCCAGTGGTCCAGGAAAACCAAAATAGGACCTCACCCCCTTCTAGATATTGGTTTTTCCTTATAATTATTATTGATGACTTTTAATGTTTGTTTACTACCAGTTTAATGAGTCTTTCAATATCAAAACAAATAAAAGACTTCAGAAAGAAAATGTATGCTATCAACATACAATAGTGAAAGAAGCCGCTTCAAAGGTTCAAGCAAAAGGTGATGGCTTGTTGAAAATCGTGATACTGGTGCAAAAAAAGCCAACCACTAAATTTAATTATTGCTGCTGCAAGGTCAAGCAATGGCTAAACCGAGTCTGTGAATCACAGAAATGGTTCACTAACAATCCCTAAATATCATATGTATTCTTGAAACAAGAAGGTTTCCCTTTCTTCACCTATGTTTCTCAATGTGTGATGTTCTTACAAATTACAATATAATGGAATTTTGCAGGTCTACCATGCATACACACGGACTGCTTGTCCTTCTGTTTTCATATGCAAATAGTTCAATCACATGCAGTTAATTTATCAGCATGTGATGGTGACATTAAAGTAAATAATTTTATGAAGTGCTACCTGTAAGACCCCTGGAGATGTCCCACTCAACCTGAGCATCTGTCCCAGTCTGCCGCCCAGCTCCAGTCCTCCCAGGGGGCTCATTTCACATGCTGTCTCAGGGGTTACTTGCAAGCAGTGACAACTGACTCCCATTTCATTGCCCTGTATCAGTTGACAATCTCCTCAAAACGCAGTCAACCCACACAAAGGCCCAGTTCCGGCCCACTCACCGTGGCCATTGTCCCCAACTTTGAGGGGCCGACTGGATAAGTGCCGCATTGTTCCCATACATGAGCATTTTATACATTCCCGCTACCAGAAAAAAAAGAAAAATAACGCAATATGTGGTGTAACAATATTTGTGCAATAAAGGCTACAGCAGCTGGGTGCACAAACACAAGTGTCAAGCTGCTAGTGGCGATGCAACCAGTACAACCTTGTCTCTTCGCTGACTTCATTCCCATAATCTAGCAATGAGCAAACAGAAAACTACATCTGCCCTCCATAACATAATAATATGTAGTATCCCCAATAATTTTTCACCCTTAGTGAACCCATCACACTCTTGGGGAACTGTACGCACATCCAAATAATATGAGGCTAGTCTGTAGGTAAGCTTCTTGTGCAAATATTTAAATAAAGCAATCACTATCTTACATAACATGATGGCGGGGGGAGACCTGGGCTTGGTGGTATATTTTGGGACCGTTTGTGTATATACATATATTATGTGTGTATATATTAAGCTTCATTATGCAATTATTTATATTGCTTACAGTATAACTCTGTTATCCTAATTACAAATGAATCATACAGTTATTTATTTTTAGCCCGTGCCTATTTTTTAACACAACACGAATGCTTACTGCTGGCTGTATGTGTTTACTTACCTGTATTTACTTAACCGTTCCCTTCACGCCATAGAAAATGCTAAAGCTGAAGGAGTTTATTACATGTTAAATGACAGGGTTTTTTTAAATGTTATACATTTAGACTGCACCTTGCGGTGTCAACGCCAAAAAAATGGGGCGCTCTGCTATTTCAGTGTCACCGCTACGCCATCGGAGGAGGTCCGACGCACGCGAGGAGCGTTGTCATGGAAACGACGGAAACTCCGCAACCCACCTGTAGGGGTCTCCGGCTCGATCGGAGTCCATATTACCCTCGTCGCCGTCAGCACTACGTCGCAACTCTTTTTTTCTATTTCAAATATCCCTTTTACTATCGCGTCTTCGGCGTTAAACGCAGCGCCTTTCCCCAAGATCGGCGCCGAGGGCTTCTCGGTGCGCAGCCGAGGGATGGACACGGAACGATTCGATCGTTGCTGGCGTTGTGGATGTGGTTGATGCTCCTTGTGCTGTTTTCTCTTTTTCTTCCTTCCACGACTGCCTGTTCTTAGAGGAGACACCGGTTGCGTTTCTCGTAACTCCTCCTGGCTTTCCGACCACGCATGTCGATTTGCAGATTTTCGTGGGGACTCAAACATGATTCAGAGAAATCTGTAGCAAGCAAATTTCTTCCCGACAATCAGTGTTGTCGCATTCATTATCAGGTCAGCGCGTCCCCGTCATTCCCCGCTCCCGCATAGTTCTGCTGCGGAACTTCCTCTTCGGCCTACCCTGAGCGTCTTACGGCAACGCGCGTCCCCGCGAAAACGTCCGATCGTTCCGGTTACGCGCATCGCAACTGCCTGCTTACTTCGCACCTAATAACCCGTTATTTAATATCAAAGCCTAAATGTTTTCGCAAGTGTAGAGCAAAGTGGCACAAAATGGTAGCGGCAGCGCCATAATAAATGTGTTATACCGAATAGTAAAAGTAAATATACTGAAGTGTTTAAATTACATTAACTGTGCTCTGTATGGATGAAGTATGGGTGAATGCTATATAGCTACTTAAAAATTAAAGTGAAAAATATAATTTGTCACGTATATGTGATTATCATTATCTAACATTACTAAATAATAAAGAGACAGAACTGTGAAACTAATTTTCAATAAATATGCTATAGATTTGAACGCTATCATCTGGACCGTTTTAAGCTCCTGTTCAAATGTCAGGCTTTTTAGGGATTATGATCATATGTGAGTACGTGTGGGCTAAACTTATGAAAGCGCTCAAGTAATTCTGCGAGCAAGGGACCTAAATGCAGTGTTTATAGTGTTGATATTGTTAGACTCAACTGTCTACATAGTTCAACGTGTAATCAACATTGTTTTGTTGTTCGTTATTACTGTACCAATAGATGCTGCATGGATTTGTACCTTGACAGGCCTTATTTATACGGTGTGATGATACTTTTAGCACCATGGACAGCTCTTGAATGAGGCGTTAGAGCGTGACCATACTGTACTTTATGCAGTGGAGTTTACAGCGGGACACCTGTCCTTCACTCCAGTCACATAAATATATTTTTCACCTGAAATTCTAAGTTCTAAGTCAAAATCCGAGCATTGAGTGCATTGAAGTAAATGCGAAAATTGCCATTCACGGAGATTAAAAATGGAAACTGATACTTGGAGGAAGTTCTGGGAATATGGGGAATACGTGATAAGTTCGGTATGTTGTGATTGGGACGACCTAGTTACTAATGGATTAGTGGTACGAAAATGCAAATTGTTATTAAATAATCCGAGGGTCAAAATACGTTTGACATGGAAAAAAATGTGTGTTCTGGGGTGTTTTAAGGAGCATAAATCAGCAGAATATCTTCCAGATATTGGCATTGACTCTATGGTATTTTCCCATCTGATGGAAGTACTGTGCTATGCAGTGAGTGTTCATGCATAAACAAGATAATTTTCATAAATTAAAATCTCCCCTGCAGAAGTAACATCTGTGCCTCCCTCGCTTTGCATAAAAGATGGTGGCATGCGGATGCCCCTCGACTGTCTACAGCAATCCATGGCGTTGAGAATAGCCGTTTATTTTGTCCTTGAGCTATTTATAAACATAAACTTACGTTAGAGGCGTATGCACTCTCTGGTTACCTTAGCTCATATACGCAATTGTCCTATTTAAACAGTTCATGTGTCACGTTAATCCCTTTCCGTATTATTGAAATCGGTGTCAGTGGTTGACAAGTCCATTCGATTTCTTGATTTATTACGTCATTCGGAGAATCGTTTCCTAATGGTAGTCGTTCTTCGGTCTCATTGTTGCTCATTTTGCAGTAAGATAAAAAGGGAAAATAACACGGATAAAATAAGTATACGAAAAGTCTTGTTTTAAGAGTTGAATTATTGATGGGAAGCATGCCCTATTATTGTGGCTTTAGGACTGTGTGAGGGAAAGCGGAATATGCAAATATGATTTAAAGTACTGCCGAGGGGGGAACAAATGATGCCAAGTGCGTATTCTCAGGATACTTAATTCGCATCTATCTTCAGCATACACGGTGGATGCAATCAAGGCAGTATGTGAAAGTAAGCAGCGCTGAGAGTCAGTGTGCCTGAAAGGCACAGGTTGAAACAAGCGAGGGGTCGCCAAGTCGATCCCCATGAATTTTGTTCAAGGACGTCATTAAGCCCTACTGTGTCAGTACCAAATACAGAGAAACATTCCCTTTAAATTTATAAGCAGGATATACGACATAGTGCTTACTTTCGTAGATTTTTTTCCTTCGGACTTGTAGGCCAGGGTTGAATTATCTTGAGTTTTATTGACCGCAAATTCAGTAATAAATAGCCAAATAAACAGTCAAACACAAGCAAACATGCTTGTTCGTTTTTGCAGGTTTATTAGTAACATAAGAAATAGCTTTACTGTGCACATAGACCAAAGAAATATATATGAATGTCTGTTTGAGTTGAATAAATAAACTACGGTGATCGTTCTGAATGCTGAACCACCTGTCAATATTTTTCAACAATTGTGAACACGATTGTGAACAGTTAATATATCAATCACTTTGTCCAGTGTGCGCACTGGCGTTTTGTGTGTTTTATTCATACTATAATTTCATGTATTGTGAACTTAAAAATATATCCATAACAAATTCACACGTAAGTGGAAAAATGTAATTATGGACTTTATTCTACAAATAATAATTCACGCCTTTTATGAGCTATCAAAATAAAAACAATAATCCCATAGGAATTACGTACACTAAGAAATCACATCGAAGGAGAAATGTAACTTTTGACCAAATATTCAACACTATCTGCAATTTAAATAGATAAGAAATGCGTCGTAAGCCTCAATGCGATGTGGCATTACAACATATTGTACAAGTTAACAAACAAAAATACAATACAAATTTTATTAAGTTTAACCGGCATTACACCTCAAACAGCACTTATTCTGAACCGCATTTGTACATGCAATATCTATTGCGCTATATTACGTTTCTTATTCAAGTCCAGGGATTTCTTTCCAGAATCAAGGGGGATAGCTGTGATTACTGTCTAACTTGTACAGCTAAAAATAGGGCAACTAAACTTCAAGTGATAGTCAAGCGTATTTTCTGTACATAGGGAATCACCCAGAAAAGATGACGCACTTTATAACTTCTAGGAAGCGTCTCAGTGTCCACCCATAAAATTATTTTTTGATTCTTAAGGAAAACAAAAATTGAAAGAAAATTAGATGATTTGTGCAACCTTTTGCAACCTTGCTTGATTTTACAGTAAAAAGTGCCAAGGCAACTTAACATATAACTGAGCACTTTCCCGCTGGTTAAATCATAGCATTATTACTACCATCATTACTGTTTTGTATAAACAAGACATACCTCTATTATTTTATAAAACATTGATGGAGTTGCATGGGATAAAATAGGAACTTGACCTTATAAAAGTTAATTAAGAATTCTGTACAAAATCACAGCAAAATAATTCAATATGGAATAGACTAGTAGTAAAATGTAGTTGAAAAAAATATATATCTTTGTTAATTTTCTCGATTGGCCCATTATCTGTTTAAAAATTGCATAGTTTCCAAATTATTGCTTGTGATTTTGTTACATGGATGATATTATTATAACATTCGGAATACGGCCACTTCGATTTCCCATTGTGACCATCATATAGAAGCGCTATAGAGTATAATACATAAGGCGAACAGGAGTGTTCATTCCAACCTCACCTAAAGGCAGTAACAATAATAAATACGTACATAAGTTTAAGCATGTAATATTTGCACTTTTGCATCAGTGAAATCCAAATGCGTGAATGCTTTCAGACTTTTATACAGTGTGTCACTGTACTCGTTAGTCGTGGAATATAGCATTCAGCTGCGCGTTCATGACTCTGTCATGGTGAGAATGTCCGTCATATGACATGATGTTTTCCATCGGTATCTCGCAGCGCTGTGTGGAGCTCGCGTAAAGGGACGCGTGAGCCTGCGGTCCCGCCAGACCTGCCGCTGGGTAATGCATGGTAAAGGCGTAGTTCTTTTCGAACTCTGAAGACGGCTCGTGCTTGAATGAAAAGTTCCCGTTCACACTTAAAGGGGGGCTCAGAGGTCCGTCGAATGAGGGACTAGTGCAGTCTGTTAGTACAGATTCGAAAAACGGCTCCAGTGCGCTCCCGTAGGAATGCGGCTTGACGTGAAAAATGTGGGAGCTGTCCATTGTACCATATGGCGGGCTGGGAAGACCAGGGGTTTGATAAGAATATGGATGAGTAGCAAAGGAAGCACTGGCTGTTTGCATATGAGGGGGTATGTCCTGACTCTGCTCTGGAAGAAAAGTTCTGGGGTTCAGCTGGAGACAACCTGCTACCAAATTAGTGGTTGGCTGTGATAATCCTTTGCATAGGGCCTGCACAAAGGACATCAAATCTGGACTCTTACCCGAACGTAGAATCTCAGAAAGAGCCCATATATAATTTTTAGCCAGCCTTAGTGTTTCTATTTTTGAGAGCTTCTGAGTTTTCGAGTAGCACGGTACAACTTTACGCAAACTCTCGAGCGCATCGTTGAGCCCGTGCATGCGGTTCCTCTCCCGCGCGTTCGCCTTCATGCGTCTAATTTTAAACCTCTGGAGGCGAGCTTTTGTCATTTTCTTCTTCTTCGGCCCGCGTCTCTTGGGTTTCTGATCGTCGCCATCTTCCTCCTCATCTTCCTCCTCGTCGTCATCATCTTCGAGTCGGTTGAGGCCATCTACATCATCTGCATCAGCATCCTTGCCTATCCCCTCGTGATCCCCATTCTTCTTTTCCATATCATGCTCATCTTGGGAACTAAGACATTCATCAGTCCAGTTTGAAGCACTCTGGGACTCCGGCATCATGCTCCCCTCTGTATATGACTTGGTCATTCTCGCACGCTGTCAAAAAAATAGCAAAATTAATCATGAAAGTAATACTGCCTGCACATTTAGTCAGCACAAAGCTTTTCTTGATTTTTTACATTAAAAACAAAATATATGATCAATCTGAATTCCAGTCTTGTTTTGAAGGAGCAAACAAATATAATCCTGTGTATGGATTATTATCTGCTTAGCTTTTACAATAGCCTACCGTTATGTAACTGTGACCAAGGTATAAGCAGATAAAGCTCTTCAGAACTTCTGTATACTACATCTACCAAACGTATTAAACCCGAATGACTGAAAGAAAGCCAAGTATATGGTACAGCGAGAGTGTATGTTAATATAATTTACAAAATCTCTAATTATTAAAAACCGCAAAATTGTGATTTCGCAGTTACTAATTCATATATACTTATACACATATACATATAAGTTTTGGACATTAAGTATTTTTATTAATCAAGAATAAAAGCGATTGTGTTTGCGTTTGTTTGAAATTAAGCTGAAATTTCGTTTATACATTAAACATGAAATAACAACAAATATAACAATAATATTAATAATAATATTAATAATCATAATAATGATAATAAAGCCTGAAATTCCTATGAAGTATTACCACTTTAAAACAATAACCAGTGGTTTAGCAATTTCGTGCAACAATTGAATTCTCAATGGTTCCCCCGATACTGTAACAGGTAGCATATTCTGTTATCATTTATTACACACTTATGGACGACACGTTTTGTTTAGTACACAGTAATCTACTTGTACTTTAATTACACGATATTCAAATAACATACGTTAACAATAATTAAAAAGAGCATCATGATTAATTCATTAATAAGGCACAGAACTCTGCCTCCTAGTTTTTTTGTGGGAATTATTAAATACACAACAAATATAGCAGTACTGTAGGCAAGTCGACCTTTAACTTGATAAATACCTTTCTCCTGCAGAAGGTCTTCTTATGTGAGTTGCATGCCCTTCAGGTGTGTTAGAGGTCCTGCGAAGTCTGTTGTGACAGGCTGCTGTACGGATGCGCAGGTTATATAGCGGTGCTACTGATGCTGAGAGATGAGCATGTATACCTCTAGCCGCTGTTAATATCCTCGCACCAACGACTGTCAGGAAGCTCCACCTCTTTCTTCGGCACGCGCCATATGGTCAACTACGTCAGGCAAACGGCCCCAAGCGTCACGTGACAACTTCCATTTGTATTCAACAGAGCTCTCTATTCCATCCCTTTGTGGCCAAAAGAAAGTGGCCATCTGTCGCCAGTTAGAGACTCTGCGGACCTGTTTGTACCCGCAGGATGAATTAACCCTTTCACACACATATTCACTTCTATAACAAAAACATACTGCAGGACTCATCCCATTGAACACACGTGCGGGTTTATGTGCATTGGCTACACGTTACATGCGTACAGTTTCCATGTACGGGCTCAAATTTAATTTACACTACCAGATTTGTTAACAACTTGCGTATGACTGAGTATGAAACCTATGAGATTACACGGTAACTAGTAAACACAGAGAGTGAACTTAATCAAGTTAATTTCATTTACCCAAGTACAACCATGCATGCCTACACAATTTAATGAAGAAAAATAACACCAACAAAATAACGGCGATTTGTACGATTGTGGTTATCAGGATGACGTTAAGTAGGATTTTAACGTTGATGCTATTTACGAAATAGGCCTAGACCGTGTCCTAAAATAACTTGTACAGGGCTACTGGGTCAGCCGATACTAAGCGTGGGTTTAAGCTTATTTGAAATAGTCCGGTGCTTATCTCTGGTAATCTTTCTAATTGCGCGTGCTATTGATTGAAGACAGTAGTTGTGTAGTGTGGACTGAGCCCCCAGTAATGAGTCTCTTCTTTTCAGACTGGGGGTCGGCACGCGAGCTGCACGCGCACAAACAAAAGCCTGTTTCACGGCTCGCTGGCCTCGTCCGGCGTTCAGAATCTACTGTTTTACATTCAGTTTGATATAATCCCAAAGAAAAATGATGAGGTGACCGTTGAACGGCCAGCAGGATAAATAGGAAAACCCAAGACAATAAGAAAAAACAACTTAATTGATTTCGGCCCATAACGGGGGAACAGTTGTGCTGGCGGTGGGTTACTAACACAGCGATTGTCTTTCGTTATAATGAAATTTTAGCATGAACATAATTTTACTTTTATTTAATCTGCTGAAAGACGTGTCCATAGTCGCATCCATCTTATGTCAAAGGCGGCATAAGTGGCCAAAATTCATCAACCACGTTATACCTTAACGGGATCAGATTAATAAATGTATTGCATTTCTCCCTAACACAAAACCAGACCGTTTGCTATCTCTTGGGAATGCTGTAATATCTTAATTAAAGTAAATGATGCCTGCCAAACAATTGTTATTTTTATTTGGAATGATATATTTTTCTTGCCTTATTATATAAGCTTTGTATTTCATTCCAGAGAGGAAATTCTGGATAAATAAAGTAGGCTATAACATATTTTGAACATATTAACTACAGAATTTTGATGCCTGGTGTTTTACGAGAAATAGCAAGAGTCTTTATATACGTTTGCTCAAGCTTGAAAAGTGTTGCCTTCCTCATGTTTACTCAGCTCTGATAAGTCTATATTTAACATCTGGTAATGGTCTGAGTCAAACGCTCAGGGTGCAGGTCCGCAGGTTGAAAACCAGGTAACTGTGAAGTGGTCACAGAAACTCGGCGCCTCCTAGCTCTGGGGAAGGGCAGTTAATCTTTCTCATAAAACGACAAGTTTTGTTGATCAGCCCCCTTCCATCAGCAAAGCGCTGATTTGGAATGTTTACCTTGTACCAGCTCATGGTTACCGTGCAATTCACGGCCGCCGTGGCGTTAAAGTAATCGAAAAGAGATTTCAGTTCAGCACCACCGACAGCTACGTACTCCCGACAGCAGCAGGGATCTTGAGGAAAATACATACATACATACACACACACGGATCATTTTAGTTTCTTTACTTTCATTACATCACATCACTACATTATTTCTCGTGCTTCAAGAGTTTCATATCAGTCCAGCTTTCCAGTCTTCTGCAATCCACAGGCTTTAACAGTAAATGCACACTAAAGTAGATCCAGTGAAATAACTCATGAAAACAAATAAAAAATAATGTAGTACTACTAGGATGCCGAATGAGCCATGTTTTTTTGCATTATTCTAATAACTTAACTAGTTTCACTGTCTTATTTTAATAATTGTCCAAATTATCAAGTTAAAATGGAAATCTTGTCTCTCACTAACGCACCTTACTTATAAAAAGTATATCCACAAGCACTTGATACGGACTGAAAACAGTAACGTTTTAAATGAACACTAAAATGACTGAATAGCGATTAATTATTATATTGTTCAAAATCACGGATATTATTCAGTGATGAGGCATAGTTCATTATCAATAACGAGGAGGGTGAACAATAATTACAATAGATTTTCAATAAGCTAAGGATATTATAAAAATGAAAGTGATGTGCAGAGATTTAACTTCAATAGGAAAATGAATTATTCCATATTTTAATATGAGTATAATAGTAATTATAATACATTTTAAAGCACTTACGGCAAAAATGTAGACTCTAGCTCGTGCAGTACATGTTTTGCACTGAATATGTTTTTTTCCCCAGCAGTGGCAATGCGATTTAAATATTGATGATCTGACCTTTCATTTTCCTCCACCTAATCAAGTCATTTTCCCCAAACAGGAGACCGGTGCATCACCCCAATGCCTTTCCGCTTCAATAGGGAGTTAGATTAAACGAATTCAGCTTCCCATTTCACTGTTCTCTCATCGCACTAATTGCTTATGCAAAAATGCAGATTTGTATTAATTAGTTACTCTGCTGATTAGTTGTATGGTGTTTTCGCCTAATAAATCATACCAGCATAGAGGAACAGACAATATTTTGGCTCACGACCCAGCTGTGGTTGAGGAATGAATATGGTTTTCATATTAAAACAAAGATTTACCAATAACGGCTTTGAATCGCAGGTAAAGCCACCTGCTGAATTTGCGGACTGCTGAATATGTGTGT
>JAODKC010000038.1:9477739-9490706 GCA_026777985.1 Mormyrops attenuatus
TTAAATATACATATGTTGCTATTTTTGGGTGTTTTTTTTTGTTGTTGCTGCTGATTTAAGTCCATGGTAGCGCAAATTATTTTCACAATTTCTGCTTATCTTATTTATTGTACCACTTCAGTTTACTTTGCCTGTTTGACTTTTTAAAAGCCTCACTTGTCCTTGAAGCAAAGGAAATCCCCACCACCATCACCTTGATCTCCGACCCCCTCCGCTCTGATAAACGCAGCGCACAGAATACAAAATGTGCCGCGGAGCTGGAATACAAAAGGAGGTAGGCAGATATTCAAATGGGAGCTGCTAGTGCCTTAATGAGGCAGCAAAGTACAGCGCTATCAGAACTGGAGTCATATACCCAAATGCAGAGATACCAAAGCACACCTTTAGTCAGAGCCCAGCCCTTGGTGCACAGTCAAGCAGAAGTAGGCATTGTTTTAAGGTAATGTGTGACGTAGGGAATGGCTGGTTTCCTCGACGTTCTGGTCCCAGTCCATCCACTGACGTTTTGTGCTCCTTGTTGACACCGTGATCAGATTCATATGCCTCCACGAGGGTGTCCGAGGTCTGGCATGGGTAAGACATTGATTTAAGACATTGATCTGCATTGATTTATTGTAAGCAGTGTGTCATATCACTTTAAAGCTATTAGGTGATGGCTGTAGGTTTTTGAGTCTGGCTTGCAAAGCACTTAGTTTGGAATTAAGTGAAGTTTAGTATCATTTCCTGTCTTATTGTTAAACACTGGTGAGAAGGTCTTAGATGTACTGCTGCCTAGCACAGGAACCTTAAAAGGTGGATCAAAAAGGTTTCCTCATTGTGATGGTACAGTTTGGTCAAGATATTCGTAATGATGACATTCAGTGGTACAGTTAGGCTAGCATGAGTTTACAAGAATGAATAAATAGATTAGTAGATTTGGTGGCCCTTTGCTGTCCAAAGTCAGCTTGCTGACATGATTTAACAAGAGCCTGAGGTTATGTTTATGAGGTCAAATGTCATGCATGCAAGAAGGTCTCTAGCTTCCATAGTTTTTGGAGGTTCAACATGCTCATAGTTTAGACAAGGTCAGAAGAGGTGGATGGTGACTAAGCCACACCGCAGCGAGGGAACTCAGCAAAGACACGTCACCCCAATGCTCTGTCTCCTGTGTTCCGCCTTGGTTTCTGGCAGGGTCTTGTTCTAGCACAGGAGCACCTTGGATATCCGGTCCCCCTTTTGTTGGGGGTGTGAAGAAAGATGTGTTCTCCGCCCCATCAGCGAGTTTTTGAGATGGTTCCTGCTTGTTTATTATGCTTTGTTTGCTGTGACCAACGCTTTGTTTTGGGTCAGCAGGTTAAGCTGGATGCTTTGGATGCTGGGATGCAACTCTGTCCGTAAGACTTGGCAGGAAATGTGGGAACTGGAGCGGCCTCGACTGTGTAGAAAGGGGGTCACAGGAAGAGCCGGGGGCCAGGAGTTTAAAAATAGACTTTCTATTTAAAATGTGTTTTTCATGAATATCTTGTTGCAGCATTTGGAGCTGTCAAGTACTATATTTTCTCTGCAAGCACTTTCAAGTTTTCTTGAAGGGCTGGTTAGCAAGTGTGAGTAATACCCACAGTTCAAGCCTAATTATCATTTCATTTGCCTCACTTAGTTTTGCATACACTGGACACTGGTAATGCCAAATAAGACTTCAGCCAGTATTTCCCAATCCGATGCTCGGAGACCCACAGTCGGTCCGTGTTTTTTATCCCTTTGAGCTCCGTGCCAGAAAGTCCACATTTTTTGCTCCCTACTGGGAACTGGGAGGGAGCAAAAATGTGGACTGTCTGTGGGTCCCCAAGGATCCGATTGGGGAATCTGTTTTAGGCAGACCATAGGAATTGTACTGGAAGCTTTAAGCCATGATCAGACATGTGATGAAGCAACTCCTGATCAGTTACTAGAGGATGGGAGATGGGGGGGGCTTCCATTTGTTGACAAAAGCTTACTGTTGCATGACGGTCATCCGATTTATTTTTTATTTTTTTAAATGAGAACCTAGTGAAGCGGGAATTCTCCCTTTGCCACCATGCCAACTATTGGTGCCCTGGAAAGGCAGAAGACTGATTCTGGCACTCCCCTGTTTGCAATCATATTTGCATTAGAGGGCAAGCCTCACACGCCAGCAGTGACTCCGGCATGTGTTCCGACTTTATCACGGAGGTGAGCGATGATCACACCCTTTCTGTGAGTTACCTTCACGGTTCCTCCCCTGCACCACCTCCTCGCTCTCCTGTCCGCCATCCCCATGTCTGCTTGGTTTGACCAAAGAGGATTGGCGGCAGCAGTTTGTCTCCACTCAGTTTTTTTTGTCCTTTGGGTCTCAAACGCTGGTCAGTCATAACTCTATTAATTTATGGACGTCCAGGTCAAACGATGCCAGCATCAAGCTTGGGTTTGTGAGCTTCCGGGCAAGGTGAGCCATCCAGCATGTGGGTCTGGCATGGTGAATGCTCGGTGGGCTGCAGAGACGATAGCTTTGGTCTCTGTCGCGCCTGCTCCTTCCCACGCCGTTTAAGCCTTAATGGAGATTATTGGCTCTCCTGTTAGCATGCAGCACCGCTATCGTGGCTCTCCCATGTGGCTCGAGGCCGTGATGAATATGAAGCTTAGCGGATGGGGCCGATATTTCTATGCTTGTGCTGCTCGGAAAATGAGAGCACGTGCACGTCTTTTGGCTGCCAGCATCTTATAGAATCACCCCCTTCTGTCTAGACACTTACTTTCTAGGAATCTTGCTGCGAGGCCTTTGCATGTGGGCAGCATATTTTGTTTATTGAACAACCTGCATGCCATTGTCCTATTGTAATATGCATTTCTTTTGTGACACAGAAGGAGAAACAATTACATCGACGGTTGTCTTGAGTTTCACTACTTCTTGAGAAAATAGAGCCAGAGTGTAGCTAATGGGGCTAAGCCTCTGTGCCTGTGATTGGAAGGTCAGCAGTTTGAGCCCCGCCTTGACAGAATCGTTACATATCATTTGCTGAATGCTAACACTGCTACTCTTTTTTTTTTTTTTTTTTTCTTTTTCTTTTTGTCGGGTTTTTTCCGCGGGTTTTTGCGCCTGTGATGTCATGTGCAAACTCTTCGCAGTACGAGGAGCGTAAGAACATCAGATGAGAGGGTGACCATCTGGAAGTATTTTACACTTTTAACAGCAACTAGTAGCACAGTGATTTGCAATCTTTGTGAAAACAAACTTTTGAGAGGTGGGAGTAGCGTTTAGCGGAACATTCCGCTAAACAAAGGGCACGCAATTGTGTGAGAGTGCAAGTAATATGTAAAAAGCAACGGATGATCTGGGAGTCGCTAGTTTTGGTCGTTTTGTACACTCGCTGCAGCTTGTAATGCACGAGCGGCTGATATCGCAACAATGTGTAAATGACAGTGTTACCAGTGGGAGAAAAAATTGTGGGGCTAGTCTAATTAAAGATTTTTTGGCAACCACTTTTTCCATCTGTATTTACTTAATTTAAATGTTATTTAAATGTGGATCAGCCCATCCCTACTGTGAATCCCAAGCTTGTATGGAGGGCAAGATGGGGCACAAGCGAAAAAGTGAATTTCCCCATGGGGATTCGTAAAGCTATGCTACTAAAAAAAAAAAAAAAACATGTTCTGCAAAACATTTGGGAGAACACAGGAGATGATAGAGAGGAGCAATGAAAGTTTATGTAAAGTTAAAGCAGCAGAACGTTTCACATGTGGGGATTTGTAAAATGTTAAGGCTAATTGCAGTAGAAAAAATGTATGCTTTTGAGTTTTGTCCAGCTCTAATTGTGTAGCTGAAAGTCTCAAGTGCAGAAGTCATGTTTCAGGCCTGAGATCCAGTTCTACTGTTTATTTCCAGATAAAATTGTGGTACCATCATCTCTGTGAATATTTTGGTTTTTCCTTGCCGTCTCTGCACAGTGCTGACTTTATAAGTAGCCAGCAGCTCAGACTAATTCATCTGGACTTCAGAGATCAGGCATTTGTGCTGATAAATCCATCCCACTTTATGGAATATCCAATTTTTTCTGTAAAATTCTAACACAAAACAGGAAATGACTTTGCAACAGCAAGTAATCTTTCCCCTAAACAGACGTTTCCTGTTCTACTTGTTTTCTAACTTTTATCATGTTGTCAGTCCTTGCCACAGTTCTTCTGTGTGGCTTTCATCACCCAGGAAAACCGCTCCCGCTGGTTTTGAGGAATCCTTCGGGAGTGGTGCAAGCTGCCTGCTGTATTTTTGAGCGCACTTTTTGCATAACAGGGGATTTCTGTCCCATTCTTCTGGTCCGTTCCTGAGGATTCCTGCATCTGCTGTCAGCTTTAGCCAGCGATTTGTGAATTCTGAGCTCTTAACATGTAAGCTGGAGTTGAGCTGCTCCCCATGCATTGGTGTAACGTGATACGGTTATTGTGTGTCTGGAGTCGGGCCTCTGGAGCCGTGGTTGGCTCTATTGATTGAAGCGTTCCTGCTTCTGTTTAGAGTGTGGCTTCACTTTCTCTGCAACTTAAGACAGTTATTTCTACAGCGGTTGTGGGTCATCTAAGGTCGTTCATTAATTCGAGACCCCTTTCCTTTCATTCCTGTCGTAAGCGAACACTGTTATGACTGCTGTTACTCGTGATGTAAACCAGTCGACGAGCGGAAGCATTGGACAGGTACCAGGCATGTGACACTGAGTCTCCCCCCCCCCAGGTGAATTTCGCTCGTCCTAGCAGTCGGCATGGAGAGAGAGTGTAGCCAGAACGACTGCGCACGCTCCTGGAGGGACGCTACCATCAAGAGGAGGGCCTGGGCGCGGAGCCGGGAGTCCTGGCAGGCCCCTGAGTGTCAGGACAGGGACGCGGAGCGCGAGCCTCTTGCAGAACCTATGGAGGAGAAGACCTCCATTGCTGAAGACCCAGGTACCCTGGCTTTCTGCTGGTGAGAGTGGTGGTGTCAGGAACTCTAGTGCAGTGTTTCTCAGACCAATCCTTGGGGACCCCCAGATGGTCCATGTTTTTGCTCTCTCCCAGTTCCCTGGGATTTGGGAGGGAGCAAAAACGTGGACTGTCTGGGGGTCCCTGAAGACCGGTTTCAGAAACAGTGCTCTAGTGGGATGGGACTCTGCTTGGGGCTTGGGTCTCATCTGGGGTGACGTATCAGAGGAAGTAAGTGTGGAATAACAGGTTTGGCCAATGAACACTATCTACAAATCATGACCCTATTTTGGACCGGGTTTATATGCTCTGTAACGGCATAGTCCTTTTTGCTTTTGAGAGTACCATATGTTTAAAGATATAATTCCTTGGGTACTTTGCTGAAATGTGTAATTCCATTTTTGTAGGACGCGTACCGAGCAAGATCGCAAGTTGGCTGAAGGAATGCAGGTATGCAGAGTGTGATCTGCGCCCCCTGCTGCAGCCCCTTAAATTTCCCAATGCGTTCCCAGGAAGTCTGAATGGGGACTCGGGAAGCTGTCCGGAGACCCGCCCTGGGCCCGCGCTCACTCTCCATGAGACGGCGCCTTGCGGCCTCGCCGGTCCGGCAGCCGGGCTTTGTGGTGCTGGAACCCTGCCAGTCCTCTACAGCCATTATTTGCAGTGACTACCAGTGTTTTTCAATTAGTGCTGCTATTGTTCCTGTACTCAGAAGAGGGGGCCTGCCTTTACCCCCTTTCCAAACCGGGAACCCAGATTTTGGCACCCTGGAAGTGACTGTTTGGTTCCTTCTCAAACTGAAGCTTTATGCTTTCTTTAGAAGCAGGAACAGAAAACAAAAAAAAATGTGGCAGGTTCAGCAAAGGTTGTTTTTTTGTCTGTTTAATTTGTAACACATGTTTTGTTTGGCACAGAACATTTCCTGGAAGTGACTGGTGTTTGTCCAGGTTTTAGGCTTGTTCGTGACAGTGAAGTCACCCGAGTGGCTCTTTATCTGAGAGTCACCCCCCAAAAAAAGGCTTCCGAGAGGCATGTGTTTGATTGCGTAGCCAGAACGTGGTGAAAGTACACATAGTGTGAGCAGTGGCCCTCTCCATCACTGTCCTCGGCCCTGCTGGAAAGTTCTTCTGTGTTGAAATTGATTTGCGGTAAGATAAATGGTACAGAAGTTTGTTGTGTGAACAGGTTGCGCTGTATGGCAGGCTGGCATAGGTGACCCTTAACGTGTGATGATGTTAGATGTATGCTAATAGCGGGTCTGCAGAGGCGAGTCCCCAAAGCTCTCTCCAGAGTGATAGGGGTTGTGTGTATTTGTGTTAGGGTGTGACAACCCATGCCTAAAGTGGTTCACAAATTTTACATTCTGACATCTCTCTTCCACACCGTAGGACACCTCAGGGAGCCTCTCTGGATGAGCAAGGGAATCAGCCAACCAGGGGTGAGCACAGCCACCAAATACCCCCCTCCCTCACTAAACCTTGAATCCTCTTTTAAAAAAAAAAACCAAAAAAACAAAACATGGATGACATGTAAATGACTGAATGCTATCAAGAGTTAATCACACCGCCCACATGGGTGCGGGCATTGCTGGGACCGGCTCCCCTTTCATTAGCACTCCCGCCAGGATGATGACCTCAGACTGGTACTTGGGGCCGCGCTTGTGCGCGTAGGAGTTCCTGTCTGCACGGCGAACTCTGGCGCAACACACCCCGTTGTACCTTGCAATTTCTGCACAGCGCGTAGCTGCATGCCACTGCAATTTTTAGGAACTGATGCACCGGCGGTCAGACAGATCGCTTCCCTCGGAAGAGCTGCCATTTCATTCTTATCTTTTCGCTGGCAGGAGTGACTGAGTCACAATCAAAGCTATTATTTGAAGTCTCTTTTATCTTTTCAGAGTGAGGAATTGTTCTCAGTTAGGTTTAGTTTTTTATTTGTTCTTTATGGGTTGTAGTCTAGTCGCTGAGCTGTTACTGGAAAGTATTCGGCAAGCAAGGGCAAAGAATTGGATATAGCTGGTAGCGACATGTCTGTACCATTATTGTGGGAGCACTGTGTGTTTTTAGGGGTTTTCAGGGGGGTTCAGGGCTGATTTGATCCCTAGCAACGTTGAAACTAAACCTACGCCCTTGCTGGCAAGCCACGTTTGGTCAGAAGTTTCTCCCTTGGCTTCTGAGTTCATGGGTATTTTTGAATACCGGTTATGTACTGGTATATTTTAAACAAAGGTAACCGGATTAATGTAAGTGCTGAATGTCTCTGTGTGGTAGGAACGCTGAAGAACGGATGCAGCTTCGAAGACGACTTGTCCCTGGGAGCCGAAGGTGAGCATCTGGCCTGGCAGAGCCTCTAGCTGGTGCCGCCCTGTGTCGTCTTCTCCTAGCCAGAGCCAGCTGGGTGGCGGCTGATGTCACATTATCAGTTCTTACATTTAGTGTGGTCTCTCTTGGGACATGACAGTTTTTTTTCCTTGATTTTAGAGTGTTTTGACTGCATAGCTCTCTCGGTGCTTTAAGTCTCTTGCAAACTATATGGAGGAGTGATCTTCTGTCTGACCAACTTGCTGATTTGGATGCTGTGCTGCAACCCTGTATCCTGTGCTATTTGTTGGCCACAAGGGCATTCCCTTTGCCCTCCCTTCTTACATGAGAGCTAAGCCCGCAGATACAGCTCCCAGCAAGCTCCAACAGGCCTGCTCAGTCCTCTCAGCACCGGGACCTGCTTTTCCTAAATAAGCTGTTGAACATGGAAAGCCACCATAACTGGTTGTACTGGTGCTGTTGGCTCCTCTCTCCTTCCTTTAGGAGCATTTAGGAGCATCTTCCACGTAAGCAATTCGCGTTCTTGGAGAGATCCAGGGTTCAGATCTTCGGGATGATAAAACCGGTCTTTCCTGATGGCCTGTTGCATGAATATGACTGGGCCAAGTTGTGTATACAAACAGATCCGTTTAGCAGGATTCTTTCCTTGTGATCTAACCCTTCTCATATTCTCCTCAGCAAACCATCTCCAGCATAGTGGAACTAAAGGCGAGTTGTCATGGTAAGTTGACCTCCTGGCGATCCTACCAGTAGCCCACCCCATCTTCTTCACCCTTCCTCACAACCCTTGCCTTTCCCCAGTAACTTTGATGTGGCCAAAGAACGGAAGAGTTCCTTCCTTCAACGGGGCCTGAGCATCACTTCCTCCGGGTCTGGAAGAAGCAGTGCCACTGTATCCAGGTGAACTTCTCATAGCCCAGGGCAAATAGGCTAGGATCTTCTTGATTTCCATGATTTGCAGGTAAAGATAGCTCAGTAGTTGTCATGAAAATCTAGGAAGCCTTATGGTAATGTTGATTTAGTCCTACTGGTGAATGAAACCTCATCCACAGTGTACCAAAATGGTTCCTCAACATATTGGTTCTCCTGTCCTCACTATCATCCCGCTTCCTCTATTTTATTATATTGAATATTTTATTTTATTATTTATTAACCCTCACCCTATTTTACTATATTTTGCAGTGTCTCTGAGTTGCTTGACTTGTATGAAGAGGACCCAGAAGAAACCCTGTACAACCTGGGATTTGGAACTGAAGAGCCAGACATCTCCACTAAAATCCCGTCCCGGTTCTTCAATGGGTCATCCTCGGCTCGGGGCATCGACATCAAGGTCTACCTGGCGGCCCAGCTCCAGCGCATGGAGCTGGAGAATCCCAACTCTGCCCTTACAAGTATGCCCACTTTGCCCCAAGAGTGTATCGGGTCACACAATGGTCCTAGCAGACACAGACATGCATGCAAACTTTGGAAAGAGGCAGCGTGAAAGTTGTGATATTACACCCAAAGGAAGGAAATTGTATTTGAGAAGATACACTTTGGTCTCGTAGCGGTCTTGTTTTGTTGCATTTTGGGAAATTTACACCCTGCATCCTTGGCCTTCCACCGTGCATTGGTTAGCTGGAGGGTAGCTGTGAAACAAGCGAGTTCACTTCAGAATAAGTGAAAAGAGTCTCACAAGGAGCCCTTTGTTCCCCTTCCCCCATCGGACGAGCCATCAAGAAGGATTGCGGGCTGCAAGTTGGTTTCTGAGCATCCGTTGGCCTCGGTTGGTGGCCCAGATTGCAGCCAGGCGTCTGCTTTGGTTTTTGAGAAAACCGCTATAGCCGTGCTGGGCGAGATCAAGATGGCAAGCGGGCACATGTCGGTGAGCGCGGGTGGAGTGGAACATTTTCGGGAGGAATGTGGCCGAACGACTGTGTTTACGGTGGGATGGCACACGCGCCATATCTCTCCAGTCTGTCGAACCAGTTCCCGCCATACTTCCTCAGGTATGCGGGTCTGTTCAGTCTCACTTCTCTGGTCTTTTTAAGGCTCCTTCACTGTCACCCGAGAACTGGAACTGATCATCTCTGTAGCCCACCCCCATTTGAGCAGGGTGGCCTAATTAGACATCTTGCAGACCTGCATGACTTCATAAGACTATATACAGGACCACTTATGTAAACAAGCTGTTAGAAAGCATGTCTGGTGCATTAGTGTACAATTCGGGGCCATCATGTTATTCATACCCTGGGCATTAGTCTACAAGGTTTCCTAAGCCTGCTTGGCCAAAACGGAACTGAGTGTCTCTCTCTTTCTGTCCCGTCTTTAATGTTTTTTTATTATAGACAGATGTTTTGTTGTCTTCAATAGATCAGAAAGACAACATTTCTGAGATTATATCTTGTTTTTCAGTGTACATGTTTGTGTTGGCTCATGGATCATGAAGTTAAATTCCATTTAAACCCACAATCCCCACATCCTGAAGATAAGGCAACGCAAGTCCATTTGCTGCACACTTGGCTCTTACTGATATCGGCGTCGACTGGAAAATGGACCCAGCCAGGAGTTGTATAGAAAGAACAGGAGCATCCCGTTCTCCTGATAGCTTGACTGCTATTTCTGGTCATGAGTTAATAGGACTTGCCTCTTCTTTCCCAACGTAGGTCGTTTTCGGCAGATCGAGGTGCTGACTACTGTGGCCAATGCATTCAACTCCCTCTACTCCCAAGTGTCGGGCCAGCCGGTGCAGATGATCGGCAGCAGTGAGGCAGAGACTGCTGACGTCTCTACTGAGAAGAAGAGCAGCCAGGCCAGGAATGTTGCCAAGATTATAAAGAAGACCCTCACCAAGCACAACCTTCTGAACCTGGGATTGGGTGACTTGGCCCTCACTTCGTCTGAACAAGCTGATAAGGGAGACGTGTCTTGTATCGAGGCAGAGGAAAAGAACGAGCTGAAGCAACCAAAAGCTTTCAGGAGGAAAGAGTTACCCTGGTTGGCCACGGTGGCCGAGGAGACCAACGCGGGCCCAGTTCGGGGTGACGCCAACCTTGCCAACGGAGACTTAGAGTCCAAAGAGACGCATTTCACTCCGCAGGGAAGTTTGAGCAGGGAGGACACCCTGTGGAGAGAAGAAGCAAAAGCATCAGCGACCACCATCCCAGACAAGGAATCTTCTGGCCAGCGGGTCAACCCACTCGTCGCCCATCTCCTCACGCAGCCAAAGGACTCGTTTGAGATGGAGGAGGTAGTGTCCACCATCCCCACTGTAGTGCAGTTTAGTGGCCATCTTGGGCTTGTGTGACATCAGTTGACACTCACTGACACTGGTACTGCATGACCTCACACAATAGCTATTTCCCATGCTCTCTCAGTGGGAGAATATTCCGGACCTGCTGGTCTTTCCTTTTTCCACCAAAATGTTTATGTCTTGGGAAAGACGGTTTGATATAAATTTAGACACAAATCTAAAAATAAGTTAAATAATTGCTCTGAGGGATCTGTTTTTTTCATGTCATTAGCTGTTCTTTTTGTTGTACAACAGTTCAGTCGCTTCCTTTCTGCTTCTGGTTTAAGGTACAAAGTGTCGAAGGAGACCCCTCTTCTGGGACACATCGGATTGGAATTGGTGAGTGTAACGGACAAGGGATGTCATTTAGTGTATTAATTAAGAAACTTCTGGTGTTAAAAAATGGTCTTTTAATGTCAACACACTAGGGATGCTTCAAATGTCCATTATTGCTATTTGCTTAAGATCAAGAAAATACAAAATTGCAACGTCACTGTAGGCATGCAAATGTTTTTCACAGCTTGACGCAATGGTTAGGAAGCTCTAGCACTCTGATCCATAGAGGTTCTGGGTTTGTCTAGTAGAATTATTCTGGGCTTTTGTATTTCAACACACGGTTTGCAAGAATATCATAGCCCTACAAACACTGATTGATTGAGCATGACATAAGGCGGCAGAGGCCTTGGTTATCTGAAGTCAAGATCAGTCCAGCAGGCCTTGCAGATGAATCACATGTGCAATTGGCACCCGTCCATGAAGGGAAGGCCCTCTTGACATGGTGGGGAAGATGGGGAGGGGCGGGTGCTGTGAACCATATGCATTTTATGATAAATGAATCAGACTCGCCCTCTGCTGGTGTAAAACCAATGTGTCAGCACTGAAATATTGTGCTAGTCATCAGTGTTTTTGGATCATTGGCATTTTTAACAGTTAGCCTTTACATTCTGTGTAGTTAATGTAACAACTCCCCCCCCCAACAGAGCACCCACTGAGGATGGCCAGCCAGCAGTCAGACAGCAGCGGCTTCGCAGATGACCCGTCCCCAGATGGCAGCACTAGCTTTCTAAAGGTGAGTGGTACTGCCCCCTGTGGGCGAGGAGGTGTCCTGCAGGACCCATCACAAATCTGCTGACAAGCTCATTTTCACTCATGGATGTGGCTTCTGAGAGTCCGGACTTTTCCCGGAGACACTTTCTACTGCTGAGCCCATATCTTCTTCCCTTTTAGTCCAGTTGCACCATTGAATCCAGTTCTCACATTGAATGCTCCACTAGTTTTACTTCTAAATTTAGTTTTAATGTACAGGTTTGTAGCTTGTACGGTTTTGCTTTTAGTTTGAATGCCGAGAGGTAGTTTGTTCTTACTGTTTAATATGGATATATGTGGGTGAAGCTCCTTTTAAAAGAGATTTTGCATGTCAGTGTTTTCAAATTTTGGCTTGTAACTAATACACTTCTCATTCAATCAAGCTACTGACACCATGGTATAAATTTCAAGCCTGGAAGGCTGGCAGGTGTATAAAGAGGGTTGTGACATTACACACTTCTGTAATCTGTTGTGGTTCTGTGCAGGTTCAAGAGAGCTCAGACAGCTGTGACAGTGAGAACACTGTTATGTCAAGTTCTTTTGAGCACAGTATTCTACTGGATCACCCGGTCTTTGAGAAGCTCTTGGAGGGCTCAGAGCTGTTGACAGTTGTGACTGTTGCGGACTCCAGTGACATGGGAATGCAGAATGAGGCTGGAGGTGTAGCGGAAGTACCCAGCGGTTTCCCCCTGCTATCTAAACCTACCGCTGAGAATGGACCTACTGCTGAGCCAACTGGTACGTCCACCGCTGAGACTGGGCCTACTGCTGAGCCAATCAGTGCGTCGACTGCTGAGATTGGGACTACTGCTGAGTCCACCTGTGGACCTACAAGAGAGCTTATCAGTACGACTACTGCTGAGCCAACTGGTGTACCTACTGGTGTTGAGAGAGGCTTGGCAGAAGACCCAATTGGTATTCTTACCACTGAATCTGTCGGTGTGCCTGCTGCTGAACCTGGTTCTTCTATTGGACCTGTCTCTGCTACTGAACACGGCCCCTCGGTTGCAGATTCCATGGTGGATGGACCCTCACCTTTGGCCCATGGAGAAACCCATCAGAAGACCTCTTCCGTGTACAAGGCCACGTTGACGACAGGGGGAAGGCTGGTCGCCCAGCAGAGGTTCCCCCTAAGGAGGTCCCGCTCCTTGCCCACCTCTCTGCTCAGCCCAGCTTGTGTGGTCTCCACCATCAAGATCCAGATTCAACCCGGGGGCTTGAAACGGTGTACCCCTCCTACCTTTTCATACCGCTACACACCCGAGGAGGAATACGAGGAGGAGGAGGAGGAGGCAGGGTCTGTCATGGATGGAGAGGATGTGAAGTGGGAGGCGAGATCCTCAGTCTCCAT
>JAODKC010000038.1:9490806-9508777 GCA_026777985.1 Mormyrops attenuatus
GAGGAGGAGGAGGAGGAGGCAGGGTCTGTCATGGATGGAGAGGATGTGAAGTGGGAGGCGAGATCCTCAGTCTCCATGGTAAACTCCCCTCTTAATGCCAGGCCTCAGCAGACGGATGAGCACCTTGGCAGGATGCCATCCCACCTGCCCCGAATGCCCCCCCACCTGAGGGGCTCCTCCTGCTCCCTGCACAGCATGCCACCCGATTGGCCTCAGCGGCCCCTGGCCGATCACTCCCAGCTGTGGAGCGCCTGCAGCGTGCCCAACCTCCAACGAACCTGCAGCCCCTATGGCTGGTCCCACGGTTGTTATACTGCCCCCAGTGGCGTCTCCTGCAGCAACCTCTATAGAGGCGATGACCTCCATGGAAGTCCCAGCGGCATCCCTCACTACAGGTCCCACAGTTCCCTACACAATGATTACCACAGATCCCCCTATGGCTTGCCTCACAGTGTTCCTTTTTATGACCATTTCAACTCCCATCGCTCCACCCACTGCTGCCATCCCTTCCCTGGTGGCCACATGGCCACGCCCCCCATGCCAAGCCACACACCTTCCAGCACCGAGATGCAGCTGCGACGGGTTCTGCATGACATCAGGAGCACAGTGCGGAACCTGGACCAGGTATGAACCTGACACTACAGCACTGGGCCTTTCCCTGTGTGGCAGTATTTGCTGGTGTTCCTGCACCTGGATTTGTTTACTAGCTGACCTCAAAACCCAACAGACGCAGATCTGACTAGATTCTTCTAGGAAGTCATCCATTTATTTTCACCCTGATTTGCATTCTTCTGCTCATACTGCATCTGGCCACTATTTTTTGTAAGCAAATGGTTTTTCATCCTACTTGAACATGAAGAAGCAGTGACATGATCAGATGATTCCACCTAGGCCATATCATTGTCCTGCTCCTATGATTCCAGTCCCTGTCGTCACTTGCAGTTCCTGTATGCTCTGTTTTAAGTCCCCCTCTACCATCACAAGCCCACAGGGTTTAGACTCCTTATGTAAGCCCATCTGCCGATAGCTGTGCCTGTTTAATCTCTGCGGCTATCTCTGCGCAGTGCTCATCGCTGTCCCGCAACAGCATGCCCTCTCCCACCCCCAGCACCCCGATGTCCGCTCCACTGCTCTGTGAGGTAGGTTCCTTCGCCCGATTTGCTTAGGGAAGCTTTACAAATGGGTGGGGTCATCTTGATTGGGGCCGGAGCTCTGAATTTGTCTCCTGCCCCATCCCCACTGCCTCCGCAGAGCACCCTCCAAGAAATGCAGGGAATCCGGAGGAGCCTCAATACCTACCGTGCTCAGATGATGAACCTTGAACTTGCCCTGGTGCGACAACAATGCTCTGTCTACCAGGACCTGAGCGAGGAAGAGAGGTGGGTCTGGCTCTTTATCTGTCCCCTTTTCCTGAAAGGATTATGACATTCAACTTGATGTGCACTGCGCACAGCATTTTATTCCACGTTACAAATCCAGACTGTTTACCCAAGGATGGGTTTAGGGAAAGTATGTGGCTCAGCAGGTTAGGCTGCTTTGCCTGTGATCAGAAGGTTGCTGGTTCAAAACCCTTGAGCAGCAGAATGATTTCTATGCTGGGCCCTTGAGTAAGGCATTTAACCCCAATTGCTCTGTTGTCTACCATAGCTTCTATAGCTCAACAAGCGATGTAGGGTTAGGCGACCCGGATCCTGGAGTGCCGGTATCCGGCCGGTTTTCTCTCCTACCTGATCAGTTACTACCAGGTAGCCTGAGATCAGGTGTGCTTCATCAGCGTCCAGATAGGAATGAAATCCTGCTACCGCCACTTCAGGATCAGGTTTGCCTAACCCTGAAGTAGATCATAGTGCTAACAACACACAGGTTGTGGGTTCAAACCCCATGGTAGAATGTAGGTTTTAGTGTTTCAGGGACCTCACTCAAAAAGTGACTTTGAGGTCCCTAACCTCAGATGTTTCAAATGCTAAAGAAAAGGCTAGTAAATGGTGTCAGAAGATTGTAGCTATCTAGCTGGTTAGGAGAACATGCTGCTTCAGCATCTCCTAATTATGGAACACGTTAGTGTAGTGACTGTTTGTGGTCAACAAGGGCCTCCCAGACCAGGGTGTTGCGTCCATTTGGTCTAGGTCAGGGGTGAGCAGGTGTATCAGTGAGGTAAGCTCTCTTTTAAGTTGTGCCGAGACTCAAAGATCACATATGGAGAGTTTTATTACAGAATGAGACATAGCTACTATCCCAGCGAGGATCATGATACCGACCTCTAAGGAAGGGAGGTTGGATGGTGCTGAAGGAATGAACAAAACAAAATCAGTGCTACTTCCCTATATGCACCCTTAAGAGTGTATGGTTGAGTCGGCGATATACAGGAAGCCCAAGCTCTGGTTTCCCCCTCGCAACCTGAAACAGACGACTGGCAGCACCCAACCACCGCAATACCAGACCACCTCCTCCTGTACAGTCTGGAATGTAGCACAGGGACCCCATGCAGATGCGTGATTTGAGTGGTGGCAGACATTGCTGGTCAATGTCCTTGGTGTTTCGTGTTTCATTCTTCACGTCCCCCCCAGATTTGTGCCACACATCACAGACTGACAACTCTATCCTTGCTTTCAGGCAGGAGGAAATACAGTTGCAGCAGCTGCGCAGCGCAGTCCGTCAGGAGCTGCAGGAGCTAGAGCTGCAGCTGGAGGATCGTCTGCTCTCCCTGGAAGAGCAGCTGCGTTGCTCTGACACCATGGGCCTCTACCGCCACCCAATGGTCAGTTTCTGCAACTGCACACACAAACTAAATGAAGCATGCCAGTTGGTGCGTAAAGAATGGTTGTTTTAGATTTTCCCTGTAAATCCAGCAAACTGAATCTCTAGCATTTAGGGGTAAATAGATGTTTGAATTGCTATTGAAAAAAAACCTTGAAGCCTGATAAATTGAGCTGATTTGTTCCCGGGGGATCAGTGTTTGTGCTTGTGCCTTGAATGCCCTCACTTAGTGTGTGTCAGTGGATTAGGCCCCTGTGCCTGTGATCGGAAGGTCGCCAACTCAAGGCCCGCCCTCGGCAGCATGGTCGCATTCTTTCGGCCCCTTGAACAAGGCCCTTAACCCCCCCCTGAAATTCTTCAGGGGTGGGTAATGAATGGCTGACCCTGGGCTTGGAGCCCTAACAATTGTATGTTTTATTTTCCAAAGGATGGGTTATGCGAAAAGAAACAATGTACCTGTACTTCTATTTGTATGAATGGTAAATAAAGCCTCGTTTCAGTTCAGTCATTATTTTTAAATTTCCATTTCATTGCATTTCAGGGTCACAGGATAGACAGCTTGTCAAGCATCTCTTCCCTGACTGTAACCGGAGTGGTGAGTGTAAGGAACACGGGCCACTTTGGGAATCCATCCAGTACTTCCTGCTTACATTAGGCCCTCCGTATCCGTAGGGGTCAGAGGTCACGAGGGAGCAGCCCGGCAAGGGGGGCCGGCACGGTGTCACCCGCTCCGACGCCTCCAGCCGCTCTACCAGCCCATGCCAATCCGCCCCATCGGGTGGCCCTGCCTGGGATCACCATTCCCAGTCTCCTGAGTCTTCCAGCCCACCCAGGGAGAGGGTGTACCGGGCTTCGGTCTGCCTCACACCCACCCCTCCGCCCCGGCCAGGCATGACCCCCTCCTCGGATGCCAAGCAGCCCGATCAAGCCAACCCCGCGCTGACACGGGCCCCTGCTGGGGAGAGAGGTGGAGGGGAACCTGCAAACAGCCCCCAGCTGCAACAGCTCATACAGCAGGTGAGGGGGGAGGTGATGGGCCCCTCTGCAGTGCATGTACCTCTCTCTGGCCGTAAATCTTTCGTTGGATGGTATCCCAAAGGCCTAAGACGCGATACAATTTTCCATGCTCATTCTGAACGTGCTGGCTCACGTCCCCTTTTCCCCAGGTCAGAGAAAGCATCGCCGAGGAAGTCCGACAGCAGATTCTGACTGAGCTCCTGGCTGCGGTGTCGCCGAGGAGGTAGCCCCTGGCAACAAGGGAGCTGGTATTGTAAGCAATCTTAATTTGCATGGTTTGCGTGTCTGAGAGGGAGAGAGAGAGAGCTAATCACTTCTATGCTTGCTTTCTTCTTGTCATGGTGTCATGCATTTTGGGACCTCTGCTGTGCAGGAGCTGCAGTGTCTGTCTGTAGAGGCAGAGGGCACGGTGGGGTGGGGGTGTTTACATCATCCTTTCTGTACATCCCATCCTTTATCAGCACCTGAGAACACCAGGCCCTCTTCCCCTTTCAGTTTTACACAGAACTCAGTGTTTTTCAGGTTTTTTTTCTAGGATTTATTATTGTGGGAAAGATGAGAGGGGCTTGTAATTTATACAGAGGGGCTGGCCTTGTCATTAGCCAATGATACGCTTTGAATCAGTGAGTGTCCTGGGCACTCTGGGGGCCAATCATCTTTTCAGCTAGTGCCAGTGGCCCCACCGCAGTAATGCACCCCTGGTGCTTTGGTCTGTGGTTGAATACCTCCAGCGTTGCTGAGATGCCGCTAAAAATGTACTGCGGATCGGTTTGCCGTGCTTCTGGGCTTGACGGAGACTCCCACGCTTCCCCCTGCAGGTGAAGATGAGAAATGCCCCAGAAGAGCGGATCGCTCAGAACACTGGTAGAGAAACACTGAGAGCGTCTGGCCCAACCCGCACGGTTCGGGTGGCTGCATCTACGTTTCCAAGGAGACACTAATGCTACTGTGTGCTCAGCTACTTAAAACGGCCCGTTCCAGTGCTAACCCCACTTTTTGTAATACAGGTGTTCAGACAGATGTGCTGAGATGGTTGAGATGTATGTTGGTTGAGGAGCATCGGCCATGTGGCCAGGTCACCATAACCACACATCTTCTCACCTCACAAACACATCTGCTGTTGTCCGGGTTCTGTCCTTGCTGCCCGCCTACAAACCTTACGGTCTCGTAAAGCCGCGTTAAATCACGCACCTTTGAGCTGGAGTTTGAGCATCAGCAGTAATATCACTAAAATGTTTGTATAATAAATGTACGTGGGATTGAGGTATGATGGCAATCAGATAATGGAGGTACCGCACTTGTTGATCTGTGTTAGGAGTGAGGGGGAGGATCTTCTCCAGCTCATCTTCCTGGTAACGGGCAGCCTGTATTTGCCTAATGGGTCAGTTCTCAGTAACACGTGCTTTGTATGTCTATGTATGTGTGTGCGTGTTTGTAGGGATGCCATCATACGAGGGTTAGGGTCACCTGCTCTCTGCATGTAAAAAAAAAAAAAAAAAAAAAAAAAAAAAAAAAACAAACATTTCCACTGATTTTCTACTTTCAAATTCAAAAAATAATGAATTAATGAATTAAATGTAAGTTAGGGTAACGTTCACAAGAATGTTTACCTTTGCCTCTTGGGATGCTCGAGGGAAGATGTCTAAAGCAGAACATTAATAAAGATTTATTTATTTTGAATACATAGAAGTATTTTTGTGGTTCATTTGCACTCGCTCCTTGCGGGACTCGAAGGGGGGATTTGAAGATGCGCATGTAAAAGGTCGAAACCCCGCAGATCCGTCACGGTAAGGTAATATTGCTCTGATTTCACACCACAGCCTATTTTAACACTCTTCAATCTAGCACTTCATTGCCATGGAAACGCTCTTTTAGAGGAGTCTGTGGGCGAGTCAGAAGCCAGTTCTGCTCTGCATGCGTCGGCTTTTACTTTACCATTTTTTGTGAGTTTGCTTTTAGTTAGATTAAATAAAGATTCTTCCCAGGATCTCATCAATAAAGTCTTCTATGTTTGTTTGAAATATTGCTAGTATTTTGATTATTTTGCACAGTTCAAGTAATTTTCATTCCAGTGTGTATTACAGGAAAGTGAACTGAGTCAGGTGGATTATATAGGGTGTAATTCAGTGTTTTTTAATATAAATTGTATAAAGTGTATAAATTGTTGCATTTCACCCTGTGCAGTGGCTGACCACTATTATCTGTCATGAAGTTATTAGGTAATAGCAATTAAATTAATTGCTAGTGTATTTCTTTATATATATTTTTTTTTTTGAGATTTTTTTTTAGTTCTGGGGTGTGTGTGTGAGTTCACACATCTGTTCAGTGGCTTTTGTGCGCTTACAAATAAATTTGTATATATTTTCATGTGTTCCCAGTGATGTACTGTACTTGATAAGCAGTTATGAAGGATTATATATTTGTTCCCAGGTCCCAGGAAGGCGGTGGACTCCATGAATAGGTTGCAGGTCCATTACATTTTCAGACGCAAGTACTCATGCACACACAAGACGCAATGGCTATGTTCGAAGCAGCACAGAACATGGAAACTCCACACACACTGGGGGCAGGAGTCAAGTCCCCAACACTGGAAGTGTGAGATGAGTGTTGGCTCTTACATTCATTTGCTTCCCTGTTTATATAACCACATCAACCAATCAAACTGCCTGTCTCTGGTCAGATGACAGGAAACCCGGACGATGTCATAGAGAGTGGGTCCTGCCATGAGACCTGAATAATTGTTTCTGGGGTGGTGTATGCACTTTTAATCTTTTTTTTTTTTTTAAAAAAAACACTATACAGGTGGCTTTGTCAGTCCTGATTTTCACAATGTAAGAAATGGCGGTAGGTTGGGAAGGGGCGGTCTGTGCAGTGCAACTTGGTGGCCTCCCATTTAATCTGGAGTTGGAACAACTCCAGGTCCGCCTATGGCATAAGCAAACTCAGCGGCTGCTTAGGGCCCAGTGGCCACCAGGGGGTGCCTCACGTCTGATCAGCCTGTGGAGTGTGTGAGTGTTCGGGCAAGGGGCCCCAAAAAGGGGTTGAACTGACAATTAAATTGGATTCACTGTGGCCAGGCTAGATGGCATAGCATGCGTACCAGAGCCTTTCTGCAGGAACCTCAGGCCCCCACTGGCCTTTGTGGCGTAAGAGCTGCTTCATCTCAGCACTCTGTCTAAATGCACTTAGCTTAAGACAACGAAAGCCAGCGGAAATGGCCGCCTCTGACACTTCAGCAGCTCATCCCCCCAACTCCACCCCCGATGGACTGTAATTACATTACGAGCTTTTATAAGATGATAGCAAGAACTGCCGTTTGCTTTGGGCGGAACAGGCCCCGTGTGTTACCGAAAGGGAAAAATCTGGGCATTTCCTGCTGTAAGATAACTTCGTAAAGGATGACAAGCCATAAATTCCTTTCTTATTACCGTTGCCAATAATAGTCCCTCCTGTCCCTGGAAATTAATCCGCAGTAATGATTTTTATTTTTAATGAAGTTTACAGTAGTAAATTGACGTCAGAAAGAGCCTTAAGACCCAATGCAGCTCATCCCTGTAATCACAAAAATAGAAACGCAGAACGATAACTCAGGTATTGCTCATTGTTTCCAGCCCCTGTCGTAACAGTGCGCGGAGATTCAGGCATCGTGCCAGAAGAATCCACAGCTATTGTTTTATGGCGCTTACAGCAAGTTCAAGCCTGTGGTGGCGGGGGGGGGGGGGTCAAATTGGGCTGCGGGCTGAGTGGAGGCAGGCATTTCAGAGAGCCACGATACACAAAAACAACATGGAAAGCTTTCCCAGGGCGGCCTCATCAATAATGCAGCGCGTATCAGCAGGTCCCACTGGGAGCTTGTGTTGCACTTTTCCAGCAGGCTGCTAATCAAACCTGGAGCGGAGGTTCATTGCCACTCTGGGAACCGGGAGCCCATGGTTGGCTTACAGAACATTCCGGAGAGCGGCTGGGTTGGGGGGGGAGACTACTACAGTGGGCCGGCCTCATGTCAAGGCACGTTGGGGCAGACTGCAGGCGAAGGGGTTCGACCTCAGGACTCGCGGGGCGATTCCCCGGCTATGTTGCGCTTATGTTTCTCCATGCTGCTGTACCAACCACACAGCTCACTCGCTCTCCCTCCCTTCCTCCCTCCCTCCCTCCCTCCCTGTCCTCTTTCTTCTCTCCTCTCCCTCTCTCTCTTCCTCTCTCTCTCTCTCTCTCACGTTCTCTCTTTCCCTGTCTGTCTCTTTCCCACTGTCTTCCTGCTCGGACCATGGAACCCAACAGTCCCAAGAAGATCCAGTTTGCGGTTCCGCCTCTACAGAACCACCTAGACCCACAAGCTGCAGAACACGTAAGTAAAAGGCTCCTAATTGCCCCCCCACCCGCCACTTCCTAAAAATGGGGGCTTAATGAGGATGTTGAGGCCTGTACAGTTTCTCCATTTTCGAAAGCATGATCAAATATATCTATCTTTTTTTTTGCTCTTGAAGAAAACTCTCTTCTCCTGAGGTTATTTTTGCGAGACACACTTTATGTGAGATGTCACACTGGGGAAGTGAGCACAAGGAATTCATAGCAGATGCAGAGGCTGGGTAAATATTATTAGCTACTTCTTGATGTTTTGTCTCTAATTACCCATGTTTGAGCCCTGTTTGCGCACCTCTGCTGTCACCTTTTTTCACAACATTCACCTCGGCGTGGAAGTGCACCTCGGGTTTGTAAGTTGCGCTACAACTTAGCTGAAGACTAATTAACAAAAAAAAATTAAATTGCGTTTGAAGTAAGAACTGTTTGAACGCTGACTATCCCTGACTGATTCCTTAATGGAAGAGCACTTAGATGATGCTCTGGGTTTCAATGAGGAACACTCTTTGGTCTCCCAGTCAGTACCGTCAGCGTTGAGCTCGGTAGTACACGTACATCTTGCTCTGTGCCAGAGAGCCGGCCTTACGCTCCCGCTGATTACGGCACGTCTTCGGAAATGAGGTAATGCGCTCTGGAGCGCACCCACTCCCGAGCCCTAAGTGGTCATTGATCCGAGTTAAAAACATAAATTGTCCTGGAGTCCGGATAGCTTACCGTTTCATTTCAGTGTACGGAAATAAATATAAAACCGATGCCCGAGTAGCCTGGGTTTAGACACGCAAGCCGCATCCATCGTAAGCAAGTCGTCTGGAGACCTGCATGTGTCGTTCCCCAGCCTACGTTTACCTCCCCCCCCCAACAGATCCGGAGGAGAAGACCTACACCAGCCACTCTGGTCATTTACAGCGACCCTTCAGCAGCAGGTGAGCCATATGGCGGGGAGGGGGTCAGCTCCATCCAGGGAAGGGGAGGGGCTGCGGAGAGCTGGTTTGTTTACACTGGAAGTATTTACCACAGAACTTCTGCCGGCATGCTAACAGCCAGCCAGCGTCTGTGTGTGGGCGTGTCTGAGGCCTTCGCTGGGTTAAATATGCCATTTTCACCCACACAAACATTTTAATTTTAAGTCGAGATGCAAGCAGATTTTTCTTTCCGTTTATCCTTGTTTAGATTTCAAGTCAAGATTGCTTTATTGTCGTAGCATCCATATACAGCTATACAGTACATGTATGAAATAACATTCCCACAGGACCACAGGGCAACATACAGACAGTGAGTGACAAAGGGAGGGTTTCCACGGTAATAGTGCAAAATACAGGACAGTGTGAATGGGGGGGCTGGACACAGTTTATAACCTGAAACGGCAAAATTGCATTTATTTATCTGGCAGGCATGTCTATATGAAGTTACAAATACTTTGGAGAAAGTAGAGAAAGATAGTCCCTGGAATAATTGGGCATTAAGGGCCTTCCTCAGTGGCCCAATAGCAAGATCACTATACCAGCCTTGGGATGTGAACCAGTGACCTTCTGATCACAGCACCTTCATCTACTGAGCCACAAGTCAGCCCCCAAAGATGGGGGAATAAGTAAATATTACACACTAATTAAGCTGATGTCAAACCTCTGATGGCGTGTGAGTTAATGTTGTGACTTGGATTGAGTATATCAGTCTCCATTGCGGGAACTAGTCTGCTGTATATGACCCATAATGCAGTGCAGCAGTGTCTGTGGTCACAGTAAAGAGCTGGCGCAGTCACATCCTCGCCAGCTCAGTTTTATTCATTAACAGATGGATTCGTGAAAAGCTGAGATTGAGACACTTTCAGAACCCAGTCAAAAGTGGAGCTGTCATGGTGATGCATAAACCCAGCAGCGGGGATCTCCTGCTGCATCAGAGCGTGCTCGGAAATGGCCCCCGGTGTGTGAGCCCCTGTGTGCGGACGGCTGGGTGTATCTGCTGGCCATCGAGATGACACTGTCACTTTAACAAGAGGGGAAGAATCTGGGTCGTTTGGGCATGTTCAGACAGCTGGCTCCCGGGGGGGGGGAATTGGTGATGCTAATGGGAAGTAGTCCACTAGTGACACCCCCTTGGAGGGTTGGAAACTGGGCCACATAATGACCCCTCCAGTGCTCATAGGCTTAAAGGATGGGGGAAGCAGAATATGAGTGTGTGTGTGTGTGTATGTGTGTGTATTATGTTTATATTACGTTGTGGGGACCAAATACCCCCCACAATGTAATAAAGACTTATTTTGACATTGTGGGGACCTTTTTCAGGTCCCCACAAAGATCTGTGAATGCAATCAAAAAGGTTAGGGCTGGGTAAGAGTTAAAGTCATCATGCTGGGATTAGAGTTTTCCCCATAGAAATGAATGGACAGTCCACACAAAGACCAGTTCTCTGGTCCCCATATGGGAAAACTCTATTTTAGAAAAATCTGTGACTGCAATGAAAAAACTAAAAATTGTTTGGTTACTTATGGTTATGGTTAGGGCTGGGTAGGGGTTAGGGTCGTCATAGTTGTCATTAATTGTTTCCCCATAGAAATGAATGAGTGGTCCCCAAAAAGATATGATTACACGACTGTGTGTGTGTGTGTGTGTGTGTGTGTGTGTGGTGGAGAGGACCTATATGTGATCTACACACCCCATGGGGGAATAAGGTTACACATGACAGCATCCACACAATACACTGATCAGACATTTTCCTTTCATACTTCTGAACATCAGAAGAGATTTGATACTGAGAGCTAATTGGCATTTATTTTTCAATCTCCTCATTGGTTTTATCATATGTTTACAGATAAAATTGAAATGTTCAAGTTTTGAAGTTTGAAGTTAATTTGTCCATATTTTTTGTTTCATTACTGCTAACTAATAGTGTTTTAGGCCAATCTTTGACGGCTGGGGCTGGGGGTGGGGGGGTATTTTAATTGATCTGAGTTGCTCAGTTGAAGTACAAATTTGAATAGGGAGTCACCTAGTCTACTAAAGGCTTTTACAGACTCTGAAGGCTGATAGCGATGGTCTGGGAGATAAACTGGCTCATGGTCTGGAAAAGTACAGAGATGAAATAAGGTCATCCTGCATGAACTCTGAATGCAACAACTGTGGGACAAAAACACACAGAGTCCCTGAGCAGAATCTGGGCCTGGCTGAGCAGAATCTGGGCCTGCCTGCTTACTTTCAGACCAGTGTAACACCATGCTGGTGCGTCCCTGCGTGGGCGGGGCTTTTCTGCGTCCGTGATCTGCACTGCCGTAGCAGCCTTTCCCCTTGTGTCTGCGGACAAGGTCCAACTCGCCTCCTGCCCAGAGGCCCACGTCTGCTCAAACTACTACGCACATTCTGTTTAGCAGGAGCGCCAGCAGCCCACTGCTGAGCCAAGGTCACATGGGTCTGGGGTAGGTCTCTTGAGTGTAGCCTCCCTTGTTCGTGATCAGTGTCCTCCTGGTTCGGGGCATGTACAGGGGTGAGGCCACAGGGGATCCCGCTGAAAGCTGATTGGCCCCCAAAGTTGCTCCTCCCCTGTCAGTCACCGACTCAAAAATTATCATTGGCTGATGATGAATTTGCTCCCTCTATATGAATTATGCCCCTTCTCATGCCCCTCAGCTTAAAAAAGAATCACAGAATTATCCCTGTTCCTGTTCCGATGTCTGCTGTCAAGAGGTGGAGGTGTGTCGGCTTTCTCCGCTAGGTACTCTTTTTGTCCAAAACTCCATATTGGCCCATTTGCTTCAAACACAAATCATCTGGAGTGTAATTAGGAAGCCAGGAGAAGGCCAACTCAGCACCATGCAGACCCACCATGCTGGGTTGTCCCTTATGTCTCAGGAAAACGTCCAGGTTCTCTATTTGAACTCATTAGATTCTGCTCTCCTATGTGGGTATAACTCACACTATTGACTACCAGCCTTCAGTTTTATTGCATGAGGGCCTAATCATGGTGAGTGGTCTGTGCAAAGGAGTTTCCACTGTCTGGTGTTTAGTTAAAAAGGCATTTTTCAGATACTGCCTTATCTCTCCTCCTTATACATACACTATATAAACCTTTACCGTGCTTTATAGCCAGCTGTTCCACAATTAAGAAACAACGCCCCCTTCTGGTCTGTCAGCCTTGCTGTATGCAGAGAAGTACTTTGCACTCTCCTTAGTATCTGCTTCTACAGAACTCAGTTAACCCCTAAAGGTAAATATATAGTCTTTTCACTCCATGTCATTCTTTGCCAAAGTGCTTCTAGTACTAGTGTGCTTTAGATGTACTTTATATCTCCTGAATACCTCATGGTACTGAGAATTTTACTGCTAAGTGCACATACACAGTTCCTGATCTCCAGAAATGAATCTGTCCATGTGGCCGCAAAGACGTATGATATTAATATTTCATTCGGGACAATAAAATAGTAGATCCTTTCCTACGAAAAGGTTAACTGCCGTAATCATGAAGGGAGCAAACCTGAAGGAGTATTACGGCCTAATTGCGCCGTACGAGGAGAAACACGGTTCAGTGCTGGGTCATGTTTCATGGGCCTGCTGCTACTTCTTGGTACTTTATGTCTGTCATTGGTAAAGTTAACATAAAGGGACAAATTTGGTGCCATTTTTGCAGTCCCGCACAACGTTTCACCTCTCCATATCTCTCCATTGGCAGCATACGAAAGGTCCATTATGCGTTAAATTACCCAGGAGCGCCTGCACACCTGCAATCTCTCTGCAGACAGGAGGCTGGCTTCAGTCGAGGGAAGCTGACTGATTAGAGGGCCTTTGGGCTGCCTCCCCCGAGAGCCTGTAATTGATTGGGGGGGGAGGGGGGCATTCAGTAGTTTTGTTTGACGTCTCGCTTGTGTCTCTGTTTTTTTTTTGAGGAAATGATTAATTGCCTGCTGAGAGATCAATTGCAAATAATACTGTGTTGATGAGGATGAATGGTTAAGCTTTGCGAATCAGCCAAAAACGGGGTAAGGTAGGGCACAGTGACACGGAGCCTAGGCATACCAAATGGAGACTGCTGTTGGACCATAGGGTATACAGGGACTTTATTTGACAGTCATGTTTTTCCTGTGTGCTGTGACCTGTGCTGTAAGATTATATCAGCCTAACCTCCGATCCCTAGAAAGCTTGCAGTGGCCATTTTGGTGACAAGTCTTTGAGGGAATCCTCGTTGAATGGGAGGAATAGTAATGCATAAATCTGCCTGTAGACCTCTGCCTCAAATCTGCTTTCTTCCAGAAGCTGATGACAAGCGGACGACGAGCAATCCAGGAGAGGTGGGTCACACGCTTAACCTGGATGATTGGTTTTACGCTGAGAAGGATGGGATTTGGACACCTCTATGCATTAGAGAGACACAGGCTCTAATCTGGTTTGCAGAAGAAATTGTGTGTCTTTCCTTTGAAGTGAACCATCCTAAACTGAGAAAAGTGCACCTTTTTATGTCACGGATCCAGCTTATGAAAGCCAATCGCTCACTTTCCATTTTTCCAGACACCACTTAAACGTCCCGATCGTGTCCTATCATTTCCTTGAGATGTTTTGTATGGGGGCCAGGCCTGATATGGTTATCATCGATTGCCTGGATGGATCCTGTGCCTGAAATAGCGCCACGGTAACCAGATCGCCTTGATGTCGCCACTTTCCATGTTCTGTGTTCCAGGCCCCGGATGCAGAGCCAGCCCCTCCTCAGGTGGATCTGAGGGATTACGCCCCGCCCACCATGAGAGGTACTGTTACACACTCTCACTCCAACCAGCCCCTCCTCAGGTGGATCTGAGGGGTTATGCCCCGCCCACCATGAGAGGTACTGTTACACACTCTCACTCCAACCAGCTCCTCCTCAGGTGGATCTGAGGAGTTACGCCCCGCCCAGCATGAGAGGTACTGTTACACACTCTCACTCCAACCAGCTCCTCCACATGCTCTCTCTTCTGTTTTCCTGTTTACTTTGCCACCACTCAGCCATGAAAGAAAATAAATGCAAAAGAAAATGTGTTTATAAAAATCTGTGATTTAATTTTAAACAGGAATGAACTAAACACGGAGTGGGAAACAGCGCGAGCCTCACACAGTGAGAGTCGCATCTGCATTTAACCAATATAACAGTGAGAAACAGTCTAATGTCTGTGTGAATGACACTTCATGAATTTTAAGTGCCAGCTCACACAAGAATTTACATTTAATTTGTTTGGCAGATGATTTGATCCAGAACTATGTATGTTTGTGAGAAAGCAGGGGTCAGTCAGACCCCTGAGCAATTGCGGGCTAAGGACCTTCCTCAAGGGCCCAATGGTGAAATGATTCTGCTGACCCTGGGATTTGAATCGGTGTCCTGCTGATCACAGGCACACCCCCACACCCCACTCCCCCACACAACCGCACAAGCTTGACAAATTAAACCTGATGGTTGCCGCAATACAAGAATGGGAAAAGAACCGTGGACCCATCGTGTGTGTGGGTGGCTGACCATGAGAAGAGATGAGGACAGGAAGTGAGGCTGTGTGTGTGGTGTGGTTCCAAGCCCAAATCCAGCAGATCGTGGTGGACGAGACTCCCGCCACACTAGAGACAAGTTAGCGGAGCGTAATCCAAGCAGCCATGGAAGTAAGATATATTAAGTGCACAAGGTGTGCTGTGGATGCTATTGGTCATTATCAAGTCATGTGAGTCTACGGGAGAAAAAAGTTTTTTTTATTTTTGACATGAAACGACATTTGCAATATTCTGACCATGGGCAGCAACACTATGCAGGGCTTGAGTGATTGTGGAGTGAAAGTACATGCGGGAGATGTTCTCTCGCTGATGACATTTTTTTCTGCTGTAGGTATAATGGCTCCATTAGGGTAAAGAGAGGCCTGGGCTTTGGGGAGCTGCATGATTGGTGTTTGCAGCTGTGCTGTGGCAAGGAGCTCCGTGTGAGAGAGGGGCCATTAGTCATGTGACACACGGATCGCTCATCCGTTCTGAGTGGGCTCTGCGGAGCACGCACACACGCAGACGGTGACCAGCACAGACTCGCACAGCCACACATAAATGGAGACGCTTAAACACACAGTCATTCACACGCTGGAGGGAATTGCATGCAGGCACTCGGGGAAAAAAAAGAGACTAATTTGCACTTTTTTTTTGCCATGTCCATTAGGTGTGATTGCAGCTTTGTGGTTTTACAAAGCCAGCCAGTTTTTCAGTCAGCTGACACCCGAGGAACCGCAAGACCGGAATATAATTGGAGGAATTAATTACTGACTTAGCAAGGGACCTGCGAGGGCATTTAGAGGCCTCCAACCTGACACCTGCACACAGTGCAGAGAGCCTTTAGCAGCATCTTGAGAATGTTATTGGAGCATTTAGGGGAGTGTTTCAGAAATGTTTCATTGCTGACTCATGGAGGGTGGAACAGACATGAAATTTACACATCCCTTATCTCACTGGTGTGAAGGAGACAAGCAGTCTTAATGACCACTAGCAAGGGCACTCAGCATCCCGCCCCAGACTAGCCAACCTAAAGTGCCTCCACTCCATCCTATGTCATTACCCACAATGCCATTCACTTACAGATCAGGGGGTGGAACCATATCATTATAGTATTAGGCTGGGTCATGATTGGAATATCTCTCATGCTTGTCCCCATAGTTACAAACTGCCAATGCCATGGAGGAGGGGCAGTCAAACTCATTCAGATCCGTATTAAATAAAATGATACTAACACATCTTAAATATTCAGCTACTGTCTGAATGGCCCGTTCTTTTGTGCCGTATTTTTTTTCCTCGCGTTCTTATGTTCTTAGGAGACACTTAAGTAGAGGAAGTACTTAAATCCTTAGAAAAGGTAGATAATTAAATCGAGTGCTTCAGCTTGTGGATTTTATTGGAGAGGGCCTCTCCTCCTTCGTTGTGACATGTCTGCCCTTTTTGGCTATGTGTAGAGCTGCAGCTGGTCATGGAGCAGCACCTTCAGAAGCAGGAAGACATGGAGGCAGGGCCAAGTGAAGGCATGGAGCCCTCGAGTCCAATCACGGAGCAGTATTGCCCCAATATTGGCCAGTGGACCAATTACAGCAGCCCGCAGAACAATGGGAATGAGGGCTACACAAGTTCACTTCATAGTGCGGAGGAGAGCATGGAAAGCAGCTCCGCTGGGGGTAAGTTCCATGTACTGCTGTTATTCTTCACCAGAAAGTATGGATCATCGGTGAATTTTCATTATGAGCTTGAAATTGCTGTTCATGTGAAATTTATTCCCTGCTGTATAGCTGTGTGGGCTGCTCAAAGAAAGAATGATGAAGAAAAATATGTAGTTTGAGATTCCGGAGTCAGCTTGGACTGATCCTCCAAAAAAACAAACAGAACTGTAGATTTCTGAAATCAAGTTAACATAAACCTAGAATGAATTCCTTCAGGATACGGGCACTAGAGTACATGCCAGGTGTCTGTTTAAACACGAGAGGGGAGAAAAAGTGGCCAACAAAACAAGCTTGGTCACCTGACAGCCCTGTGAGAGAGCTGTGCCCCAGGTGTAGTGGCACGAAACAGCGATCTGATGTCTGCAAGCCAAACCTCTTTATGTCATGTACAATTTGTCTCCATAGTATCTTGAGGGCGGTTCCTTCTTTGGTGTTTAAATCCTTGACAATTCTTCAGAACACAGACCTTCCTGTCTCGCCATTGCAAGCATCAATATGGTGTAAATATTACTTCCTGAATGGTTGATTTCAAGCGGCATTCTGGAGACTGGAGAGGCCATCCCTGACGATTGTTTAAGGGATTGCTTTGTGTTGTGTTCTCTTCTTCTTTTTCTGGTTTGTATGATCTTATTGTGTATAATGTTTATCTTCATTATTGCATTTCCGGTGTCTTATAGGAGATTCGTCAACATCAGAGTTCCAGAAGGGAACCCTGTCCAGTCCATCGTCCATCTCTCGATAGCCAGACTACCCTGAGGAGCTTCCTTCTGGCCTATAGCTGTCCTTCACCCACCAAAATGCATCTCACACCATAAGCCGCCATCGCCACCTCCATTCTTACCCACAGTTCAGCAATAGTTTTCTCGCTATATACCGTGTTGGTATTTATTATGTAAAATTAGATTTTTATCTATGGTTTGTTTTGATGGGAGATGGCATGGTGATTTTCATAATGATCTTTTTAGATAAAGAATACTTGTATCATTTCCGATGGTTTGTCTAGGTTTGGCCTTGTTAAAGCATTTAATCCACCTGTGTAATGTGTCAAAGTCAATAAACATTCATTTAAAAAAAAAAAGTCCCAGTTCAGTGAATTGAACATTTCAATATATTCCACTTACCGGGATGTAGATGCTGTCAGATTAATTTATAACATCCTGACAATGATTTCTATATACACAATTAATATACAGAAAATGGTGTGCGCAGTCAAGGTTAATGGTGTCTGACTGGTATATAACAAGGATTCCCTTTAATGTTAGTGGATACTGGCATAACGGAGATGCCTAGACAGCAGATGACACTGCTTCATAATAGTAGATAATAAGGGGATAGATAACATTTCACTGCAGTAGATGCCAATAGGAAGTGGGAAAGTATTGTTTAATGGCAATAGATGCCGAAAGGAAGTGATCAGTACTGTTTAATGGTACTGGATACTAACAGAAATAAAATAGTACTGTTTACAGGCAGTGGACATCCATAGGAAGTGTTCAGTAATGTTTACTCTTACTAGATACCAATGATAAGTGGATAGTACTCTTTTATGGCACTATATGCCAATGGGAAATGAGTAGTAGTTTACAGGCAGTGGACACCCATGGGAAGTGGACAGTAATGTTTACTCTTACTAGATGCCAATGGGAAGTG
>JAODKC010000038.1:9515241-9528775 GCA_026777985.1 Mormyrops attenuatus
CCCCCCCCCCCCCCCCCCCCCCCCCCCCCCCCCCCCCCCCCCCCCCCCCCCCCCCCCCCCCCCCCCCCCCCACAAGTGTCTATGGAATTCACTCTGAAAGCTGGACCTAGAGCACAGCTCTCTAAATTATAGTGCTCAACATCATGCACTTGTAAAATACGACATAACAGTGGCGAACTACAGCTCTGCAAACGGGACAGCCATCAACTCTCGATAGCATCTGTAAACAATCTGATTTTTTACGGTTAGAGTAAAGAAAACAGGGAATGCACTACTTAATATAGAGCGCCTCCTTGCGATCGGAACTCGCTGTTAGGAGGCTGACCCTGAAGCGGTTGATCAGGTCATATCTGGTGAGGAGGTCGTAGACCAGGAACTTCAAAGCGTGTTCGCAGCTGGCTTCATGGAGAGTGAAGACATCAAAGGACCACTTGTCTACATCCTGCAGGTGAAACAGTCCATCTCCGTTCAGCGAGACATCAGTGCAGCACGGAGAACCAGAACAGAGTCTGATTGTCAGTTAATGCCACGGCTTCAGATCTTTAATATGAATGCTATTGGCGACCAAGCGCTGATTACTGGTTACCTATATTTGACTATTTTTTTGAAGGACTTGAACCACGACAATACCTTCAAAGCAGCAATCACCGCAGGAGGATACGTTAAGCCAGCCATGTTAGATGTCCTTCTGTACATCCTGGAGACACAAACCACTTGCTTTAAAATGTCGTGACAACAAATTTACATCATACGAATTGAGGGATCATATTATGATGTTGTAGTAATAAACATTTTTTAAGCATTTATATAGTGCATTTTTGCTACTCTTCCGAGCACTCAAAGCGCTTCACAGCTATGCCTCACATTCACCCATTCATACACTGGTGGTGAAGGCTGCCATGTAAGGCACCAACCAGGACACCAGGAGCAATTTGGGGTTTAGTGTCTTGCTCAAGGATGCTTTGATGGGGTCAGGAGGAACCAAGGTTCGAGCCTGCAACCCTCCAACTACTAAACAATAGCACTACCAGCTGCGCCACCGTCTTCCCCAGCATATACATGCATATCATATTACCATAAAATATACATACAGTTTGCAACCGTCTTCAGTGTGCAGTTAAGATATTTCCACATTAGAAATTAGAGATTAAAAAAATGAATGTGAAGAAAACATTAAACAGGACAGCCAATATTAGCTTTGCTATTTGTGGTTGAGACTGGGAGGACTGGAGAGGGACTGGAATTCCTCAGGAGGACTGGGAGTCAACACAAGCATCCAGGTTCGCAATCAGATCCTTTAGGCAAACTAACAAAGGGAGGGGCCTTTGCTTACCCTCCCAAAAACACCCAGAGGTTCTGGTACAGCAATGCAGGGTAAAGTTTGCTTTTGAAAGGCTCCAAAGCAGAGAAGCATTCAGAATAAGCAAGGTGAGAGCTGCTTTAGGCACTCAACCAGGAATGGCAATGACTGTATCACGGGTTTTAAGAACGTCATCACAGCAAGGTGCGACATGCTACATGTGCAGCCAAGTCCTTCCACCACTTTCCAGTATCTGTCAAGGAGAGTTCATGTCCATCAGCAGAGTACATGTGGGCTCCCTGCCCACCCGTCTTGGTGAAATTCTGCGCTTCCATTTACAGATGGGTTGACAATGACAACGTTTCGACTTATGATATTTCAACTTTACGATGGTGCGTCAGTGATGCACATTCAGCAGTCATTAAAATTTTAATTTTGAAATCTGTTCCCAGGCTAGTGATACGCCATACGATATTTTCTACTGATGCCGGGTGTCGGCAGCATCCACTCAGCGACATTTACGATCTCTGTAGCCATCGTGAGCGTAAACATGTGATACAGTGTTTAACAATGTATCATGTTTTATTCTACTAAATGCCTAAGTGTGTCATATCATATCATATTTGACTTATGATAAGTTCATCGGAACGCAATCCCATCGTAAGTCAAGGAGCAACTGTAATACCTTTATCACATTTTTATTTCTTATTTAGTATAACAAATTTAAAAAAACTAGATTTCTTTGTTTCCTGACAGCTTCAGAAATCTTCAATTAAATTATTTATTTTGTTGAGCAAAATCATATATCAAAATCCACTGCCATCCATAGCTTTAGGGACCAAATTAGCTTAAAATGACTGTATTCTTTAATCAGAGCCCTTTATGGAAAATAAATGTCAATTATAATTACTGTGATGTGACTAACTATCATAAGATGAAGTTGCCTACTGTAAAATCAGAAATGTGTGCATTCTTGCATGGATTTTGTGTTTTACTGATTCAAAATATATTCAGATTCCAATCCTTATAGGCAACAGGTGACAATGCCTGGCTGCTGCAGTTGCTATGACAACAGGTTATTGGCTCCCTTTGTCTTAATAAGTACTAAATGAAAGGAAAGGATTTTGAGGAATACAATAGCACGACTTCAAGCAGCACAGTCAGTCTCATGTTTGCAAAAAGGTGTATGTCCCAGGGTACTATTTATAGATTATTGATCATTTATTGAATATATAATTATTCAAGATAAAGTATCTTCAGAAAGATAAAAATATCTGGAAATCTAATCGATGAATATTTTCAATAGTGCAAATTAAAGGATTGTCCTTGGTGAATTTTGACACCATTTCCGTGCATCGCTTCATCCAATGAAGTACCCTGATGACGGATGACAGTACCTCTCCACAAAGATTCCTGCTTGCACGGCATGGACGATGCTGCGGAACCGGGGCTTCTCCTCGGGTCTCCGACGGACAACGCCCATCTTTCTGGTGAAGGTGGAGGCCAGCCAATCGCGTACCTCCAGAGGCACCGAGTCGGCCTGGATGTCACTGAGCTCATCCTCTGAGTCCAGGAGCCTCCTGCAGGATATCAAATGCAGTATTAAATGCTCACACTCCCTCTGGATGTCACTGCACCCATGGAAATGGGTGGTGTACCTCCATACTCTGATACACAATCCAGTGGCTCCCTTTTGAATACTCCCCTCCAATCACAAGATTTTGACCCAGATTAGATCCTAATTAAAGGCCTGGGACTCCCCATGTGCTGAAGCAAGTATAAGGCAAGACAACACATTCATAAAGCCCGGATGCTGCTACACTGCATTCAGTAATGAGAAATATTTACATGCCTCAGGTTAGAGAAAATTGCTTCGGCAAATTTTATGAGCTGGACAAACATCAGTCATTTAATACTTGTAAACAAAATGAATCCTAGAACATTTCAGCACATAATTACAACTTCCGCTACTACTACAAATAAACATATATATTAACACTAAATATAAAACCTTTCTGTGTACATACTGATGTTCTGAAACAAGCCGACGGGATGTCCTGCCAAGAAGTTCACGTGTTTGAAAAGAAAACGTAACCCAAGTTATTTTCCGGCTGCAGACGCAAGAAGATACATGTGGCACACTCAAGTCTGAGCTGACAGTGTCACTTCCAGCCCAGCACAGGCTAGCAGTGTAACTGTGAGGCAGACCATGCTGGTATGGCCTCAGAGGAGCCCAGTGCTAAAGGAGACTGCTAGTGCCGTGTCCTCAGGCATCGGGGGCGCTGGCAAACATCAGCATCATTAAAACGCCTTCCATCAGGCTGCTGAGAAACAGTCCCCGGGAGTTGCTGCTCGAGTAATTATCCGCGGTGCTAAATCATCGCTGTTCTGTCTCAGAGCTAGCATCATCTAAATGGCCTTTCCTTTTCCATTTACAAAATAGCATTATCGTTATCTTTGCTAAACTAAATGCAATTAATTTGCAAGGTGAGAAAATAAGTACATAGCGACACATGCAAATCATTAATCAATTAAATAACATCAAAAGCTATTACATGAAAAAGAAGACTGTAAAAATGTCTAAATGCTAGCTTTTTTCTCAATCAATTCTGGACAAATACAGCAGGAAGCTTATCTGAGAAACAGACTGCAGCAGCCACTTGTTGGGATTTTCCTGACTGATCATGTCAACTAGGCACTGAAGTGTAAAACTCAACGCCGGCATCTACTCTCTGCCTGCCACCGCTGTACCTGTGGTGCAGTCGTGCAAAGGAGGGCTGTGATTTTGTGTGCTTTGTGAGGCAAAGTGCCCACACATCCCAGAATGAAGTGATGAAATAATCTGGGAAAAGAATAACAAAGGCAATGTGTGTAGCGGCTCCAGAGGCCAAGCGGGCCTTCAAGCCACATCACTGTAAAGACATGTATGTGTAAAAATACTGTACATTAGTCGTAATGCTTCACGCTTATGTAACTGTCAAATCATTGGGTTTTTGTTCTCTTCTTTTGAGCACCCACATAATTACTGAGTCATGCCAACCTCATCTGGCCTAACCATTGTATGCTGAGAATCCAGGTGAGTACCATGTAATGTCTCATTGATGTACATCCAGTTGGGTACAGTTAAACTTACTGACCTGGTCTCACTAATGTACATCCAGTTAAGTACAGAGTCATTCTGATCTCATAGATGATTATAGAGCTGTCGCGATTACTCGATTAAACTCAATTACTCCATTACTGAAAAGCATCGATTCAATTTTTCCTACTCGATTACTCGTCCACGAGTCCAAATAAAGAGCAAAAGCATCATTTCTGTGGCTGCACTTCAAATTAAAAGTGAATGAAAATGCAGTCCTCTGTCAGTATCGCAAAGCAGAACTTAAATATCACCACAGCAGGACTGCAATGCAAATACATGTTAAAAGAAGACCATCAGGTTTCAGGGACACACCCAGTAATGTGAGGTTAGCCATAGATATGTGCCATCTAGCCTCCTGGAGTAGCAATCTTTGTCATGACTATGACTTAAATTATTTTGCTTAATTTACTTTATACACCTGTATATCAGAATAATTGCTGCTAAAATGAAGGCTAGCCCTGTCGCTTAGCCATCATCTTACAAAATACAGTATATAATAAGCATATAATATGAATTATTTTTGTGAACGCATTGTATGGTAGGGCTGACCGACGCTGGGAAAATTTGAAGTTTTTGCGATTATTTAGGAGTTGAAAATTAACTATATAGCCCAAAAGAACTTATTATCTAACAAAAGAGTCTGGCAAATAAGTCGGTGCATGGTGTCTTGCGTTGCGCCAGCAGGCACGAAGCAGAGCCGACAAATTACTTGCTTCTGCTCAATATCATATGTATGTGGAATACAAAATATTTCCATACAACGGAAGACAAAAGTCATTTCGTGACCAGTTCTTGTTCGCTTTTCCCCTATTCACTAATTTTTGTTTAATTTCTCACAACATCTGAATGAATCCAACAGCAAGGACTAGAAGAGCTCATGCAGAGCTCATGGAAAAGCAGCGGCAGTACACTTTAGACATTTTTCTTTACGTATACTAGATAATGTTGAAAAGGAACTATCATTAAAAACGTTTTAGTGCTACTTATTGATGGTTTGAAAGCAGCAGAGTATTGCGATCCTTGCGACAAAGCAATTGCATGTGCATGAAATATCATGTCGATATTAACATCACACATAGTGAAAACCTGTCAGGGCGGCACAGTGGCATAGTGGGTAGTGGGTAGTGCCGCCGCCACCACCACACGCCGCTACATTGTGTCTATGGAGTTTGCATGTTCACTCTTGTTTCCTTCCACTGTCCAAAAACATGCAACTTAAGTCAACTAGAGTGTCTAAATTTTCCTTATGGATGACTGAGTGTACATTGATTGCATTGTATATTGATTATATTATAAATTATAAACGATTACTCAAAGAATCATCTGATTAAATCGGTAGCTTACTCAATTATTGGTGGTATCAGTAGTGACAGCCCTAGATGATTATCTAGTTAAGTACAGTTACACTGACTCACTTGATCTCATAGATGTACATCCAGTTAAGGGCAGTTACACTGACTCACCTAGTCTCATCCATGTACATTGAGTTGAGTACAGAGTCATGCTGACTCACCTGGTCTCATCGTTGTATGTCCAGTTAAGTACAATCACGCTAACTCATCTTTCTGGACAACAGATATCTAGTTAAGCACAGATTCACGCCGACTCACCTGGTCTCATCAATGTACACTGCTTCCAAAACAGAGGCTGCATACTCGATGTTCTTCTTCAGGTCCACCACGTTGACCTCACCCCTCTCCAGCTGCTTCACCAGACACCTCAACCTGCAAGGACAAACAGCAAAGGGGTGATCCTGCCCCCTGTGGTGGGTATGAAGATGGCTGCCCATTTCTACCTTTATGTCATATGAATTTAATTCGAAGTGGAAAAAAAAACGTTTGTGCACATTGCAGTATAAACAGAAAATAACTAGCCCAACATGATAGTATCAGCAACTGTAACAGCCATACATTTCAGCAAAACACTGCAGTTCTGTAAAATTCCCTGCAACTCTGAATGGAACAGTGTACTCTACATACAACAGTATTTAGGTCAAATGTCTGGGCCTGAAGATTACATACAAAAACAAATACTCACAAGATATTTAGGTCACAACAATCAGGTCAACGAATACAATGAATCCATCCTAATCCTATCAAAGTTTTAATTTCTACTCATACATTACGCTCACTCAAAAACCATCATCATTATGATATCACATTTAGAAGCAGCAGACACTAAGGGCACAGTACCTATTTCAAAATTATTTAGGAGAGAAATCCACAAATGAAAGGCAGTAGATTTAGCTTGCCGAATAGGAGGCAGCTGAGCAGGGACAGCATGGGAATAGCAGCTTTGTAAGCATCTTGAACAGGTGGCTGATTTAAACCTCAGGAGATGGAGTTCACCCCGTCCAATTCACATACACCACCCACTCCATCCTCTCCTATTACACAGTGAATAAACGCTGTCAGAGAGATCTTATTGACGGTGGCTGGGGTGAAAACGACCCTCACCGTTGGTGATCAGTAATCATGGGCACTTGACAGACACAAAGTTGCGTTCTGTAAGCACCTCGAGCAGGAATCCCGGCCATTATTCCCTCCCTCTTTCTGCAGAATAAACGCAGCTCATCCTCCGTGTCAGGGCCACCAGTCACAGCTGGCAAATCTGAACTGTGGGTAGCACACCAGGGAATTGTAAACCAACTGAGCTCCTTTGAAGGTCCAAAACAACTTTCTAAACATTCAAGAAAGTTGCATTAAAATCAGACGTGAGGCGCCAGAGCACAGAGAGTGCTACTGGCTTGGGATTACAAGATAACGCTCCAAACGGCTTCGTGGTAACGGCCGGTAACATAGCAACGCACTTCCAAATATAAATGCCACAGCATGTCACACCGTGTGCTGTAACGTGTTGCTCGCTGATAGCACTTACGCCTAAACTCAAACTGTCAGCGGCAAGAAGCGCGGGGGGGGGGCTCAATATCTGCCATGAAGGAAGGAGGCAGAAAGCAAGTCATCAAATTCCCTGAGAGAAAAGAGAAGAAGTCACAGGCCTGGAATGTGGTGCCCTGGCACGAGCGTGCCCCACACGAGCGTGCCTTACACTACCCTTACAGCTGATTGTTGCTACTCTGCTAGGGGTCCCCCTCCCCGCACAACTCAGCTGGAAAAAGACACCCGGACCAGATCCATCCATTTTAACGCAAATGGATTTTGGCCGCAGCCGAATGAGAGGCTGGAGACGGGATACCGGAGACAGGATGCCAGAGACAAGATGCCGGCACGGTCCAACGAGAAAGGATGGGCTTAGCGAGAGGACGGATGCTGACACCTTGGAGAATGCATCAAAAAAAGGGCAATGATGAAGATGACAGTGGCCTGTCGGAGGGGCACAGATGGCAGTGCCTAAGAGAGGCCTGCTACTGGGGGGAGGGGAGATGGGATGGGCAGGGGGCTGCGGTGTGTCATTCCTCCAGGTGGTGCATGACGCTCCATGACCCTTAACACGTTAAGACAGCAAAGGGTCTGGCTGGGGGGCGGAGAGGAGAGGCCCCTGCTGTCCGAGCATCTGGGCCAGGAGTGCGCATGGGGGGGGGGGGCGTTACGAGAGCTGTGCATCCCCTCAGACATGAAGGGCAGCGGTTATGAAAATGGACCCTTGGTTTTTTTATCTACTGCAGAATGAATCAGCGCCATAATTGTTCGGGATAGAGGGTCAGAAGCGCCGTCCGCGTTTTATAACAGTGACCTGCGCCGACCCGTGAGAACCAGCTTTTATCGGCTGCTTGTTGAGATGGGAGTCACAGGGGAAGGAGAATGGTAGAGTGAGTGGCCCGGTTCTGATAAGGACCCGGCTGGCTGGGGAGACCTGGCATCCGGCCTCCTCCTTGGACCAAACTGCACCCACATGCTGCCTCTAGCCCCACTTCGTCTCTCGCGGCCTTGGCCACAGTGCCCCCTATGTTTCAGGGCTGATTGCCAACACACAACCTGGACTGTGGCAGCCCTCCATCCTGTGCAAAGACACACCCTCAGTACTGTGATGAAATATGTCAATGTTTCCTTTCAGCCAGAAAGGGGGCATTTTCTGAACCTTCATATAGGAACAAAATGTGGTGCCTAAAAACTGCATTCCATTGTTTATTCTCTGCAGCAAAAATTATGATAAGAACTGGCAAACTGACTATATATTTAATATATGGTTTTAATTGAATTACTGCTGTATGTATTAAGGTTAATGCTTTGAAAATGCACCGGATTTCAGGGTCTAAATGTAGTTTTGCAGGCCATCTTCCCAAACAAGGCACATTTGCTTAAAGAACCGCTCCACACTCCTGCCTATATGTACAGCGTGGGTGGGAGGCGGCTTGTGTTTAACATTTGCGGGAGCTTGTTAATGCAGCCAGGATCAGCTGCTCCCAAACACTCCCATACACTCTGCAGGACCCCGACTGCACATACAGTCTGATGTAGTGTATCGCAGCGGCTATGCAACAGTCGCCCTTATGCCAATTTCAGTTTTCCTGCACAATTAAAGGAAGGATACAATTTGCGTGTTCTCCCTGTGCCACGCAAGTTTCTTCCAGCTACCCTGTTTTCCTCCTTCAGTCCAAACCACACAGTTGAAATAGCAGCTGGCATCTCTGAATCACCCATAATCTGAGGGCGTGTGCGTGTGTGAGTGTGTGCCCTGCCATGGGCTGGCATCCCTTCCAGGGTGTCCCTGGCATCCCTTCCAGGGTGTCCCCTGCCCAGTGCTTCCAGATTCACCATGTCCCTTAGCTGGAATAGAAGTTATTGAAGATGGGCAGAAATATGGAGTAAAAGCGCATCAGGCACCAAAGGCAGAGAAATGAGCCACACACACACTAGATAGCAGAGAATAAGACCCTCCACCAGGCCTCCAGGACCTCAAACACATAAGAGGGTTCCTTTCCTCAAGTTCAAGGCCAACATTCCCTAACATCTAACTCTACTGTAGATACAGTTTGAGGCACAGCCATGGAGCAGCAACGCAGCCAGACAGACAGAGGGTATTTTTCCCATGAGTCCTTGGTTCCTTTCCCATCTTCAGACGGAGCACCAGCCAAGAGCCTTACTTGGTTCCCTGTGGTGCACAGCTAGGCATACTGGCCAACCCAGAAACTGCCAAGGGCTTCAGACATCCCCACAGACTGACCCCAAAGGGGGCACCCGGAAGACTGCTGCTGCTGACCCGCTCACAGCATCCCACAGATGAAAGCATGGAATGCCCTTAATCTGGAAAGCCGCGCGGACACATCCTTTTTTAGTATGGAAAACGATCGCCGGCTGCTTCTTTGGAAAGTAGCAGGAAAAAAGAAACTCCAATCAGTCAAACAAAAGTTCAGAACAAATGGAGATCAAAGAGGTTTCCGCAAATAATTCTCCCAATATGGTGAGCTGGGGACGTGATTAACATGTAATTACACAGGTTGGCTACCCGGAATTAACCGCTCCGTGCAGGTTTTCCAAGTAAACCGCCGCATGTGATTCCAGCAGTTCATTCAGAGGGCGAGCGGAATCTGGGATGGAACGCGGCCCTAGCAGAGCTCATTATAGCGGGACATTTGCTCTTTAAATGAATCATCAATCTGCCGCTGTTTACAAGCTCCATTCGACTCAACATCCGGGCAAGTCCTTAAACAGGAATGACAGGATGGCTATCCAGTCCGAGCACTAGTCTTCTTGACCTGAGATGCTCAATGGTCGACAACAGCCCTGAACAGGATCAACATCCCTGCCAGGACAGGCACTCTGCTGCAGGGGTCCTTACTCCCCTGGGCCGAAATGAGAGTTTAGCAGACTATTTAGAAGATTCCAGGCTCCATGGCTTTGGGGGGAGGTACAGCTATCCGGCAGCAACCAGCTCTTGGAGGTTATTTCAGATTCCTCTCTAACCAACCAGACAGAGTGAAAGATTTTGTCACAGGTTTGAACAAACAAGCCTGCAGGAACAGCACAGAACTATCGTTCAAAAGCACAAGTCCCTCCCTCCTTCTAAGCACATATTCACCACTCTATTACCCATCATTCATGTTGCACATGGCAGTATTTTCCCAATGTCACCCTAATTCATAGCCTTCAGCTTACGAACGATTAACCATCGTCCCTAAAGGTTTGCTCCATATTTGTTCTAAACCTGCTCTTTCAACCTCACAAGCAGAACTTTAGAGCAGATCACTGATGCAGATCTAATGCTGTCCAGGCTCAGAGATGCTGCATTTCATCTGGTTGATGCTGTACAGCATGTGAAGACATTGTTAGGTAGAGATCAGCAGCGAACCCCTCACAATCACCTAGAGACATTCTGCAGCCTTTGGCTACGTTGACAGCCTGTGAGCTTCTCCTCAGAGCGCTCTCAGTTTGACGATGCATTGTGCATGTAGTGTGTTTCATCTGTCTAACCAGGGTAGGGCTGGAGTGAGAGCATGAAGGCGATAACAACTGCGATTAATTTGCCTATATCAGCATTGCCCCTCCTCCTGGCTCTGTCCCAGAATCCCTCTGTAGCACACCTGTTAACCAGGTCACAGGTGCGCCTAAGACACGTAATGAACCATCACCATGACACCAGAGCTAAAGGAGCTCGACAGCTTAGACATGCACTTCATGAGAAGCTTCCTCAGGAAGTATCTGTTTTGTTTATTCCCTGGATATTTATACATTTCACTTCTATGTTGCTGGCGTCCATCTTGAATCTGTTCTCAGACTTGTGGTGCTTCCTAAAGGGATGTCTCATGACTGTGTGGGAGAAATCCTGGTGGGAATGTGTGATTAGGAGCGAGACAGCTCGTAAACACACGTCTCCGTTTAACCATTGTTGGTGGCTGGGGGTCGCTCCCAGATTTTCTCTCGTAGGAAAGAATGAAACACCAAATGTGAATTTTACGTTAGTACAAAAAGAAAAGACAAGAGAATTTCATGTGAAAAAGTGAAACCTTCTCACAGAAAATTGTCCAGTCAGTGTGTATGGAAATCATTAGATAAGAATCTTTGTAATCAGACGACATACTGTCTCTACCTTTCTTTCTAACCTCTATCAAGATTTCAGAAAGTTTCTGACAGACAGTACAACCCTAGTAACTTTCTGCCATTCTTTAGCCAAATTGAAACTCTCTACGCTCATTCTTTCATTCTCATTCTTTCAGGAGCCTCAACATTCTGGCACGGTAGACAGTCGAAATACAATAACAAAACATATTGTGGAATATAGTAAATCCAGAAATATAATTAAGGTATTCATCATCTGGTTTCCCAGAAAAATTTAAGTGCTCCAACCTGCATTTAAAATTCGGGCAATGGGGCGGGAGGACAGAAAGTCAGCATGAGAAGCACGGCTGCAGTGCTGACTATCACCAAATGAAAAGCGGATGGGCGGCTGTCTGAGGTAAACAAACTCACGGGGTTTGTCTCCCAGCGACTTTACGCTTCACTTTACGCCTTTTACGGGGATAGCGGCCGCAAGCCAAGCGGATCCATGTTTCCCCTCACAGCTGCGGCTACTTATTTCATAAAGGCACAGAGAAGATAACCCATTCGGCAGAGAGGCGTGGGCGGGAGAGGGGGCTGCTGCGGATGCCGTGATGGTGTGCCATATGCTGGGTCACGGGGCACAGGTGCCGAAACTGCCGGAGGTGTGTGACATTGCTGTTGCAACCAAGTCGTTTCACACATGCCCGTTTGTACTAAACGGAAATCCAAGACACAGCAACATAAGCCACACGACCCAAACCCAAAAAGCCGAACGCTGGCATAGCAGTTTGACTCATGCAAATAAAATTATCTGAAAGCTTATGGGTCCCCCTTTTATGACAATTCTGTTCTCACAAAGATTTTTATGTTTTGAAAGACCTTTATTTCCGATTGTTCTCTGTAACACTAAACCTAATCAGAAAGAAAAAACTCACAATGTCCTCTACAGAACATTTGCTCAGTTCTGGCACTTAAGCCAACAACCTTGTGGCTCCAGCTTTGTGCTTCAAAAGCTAACCACTGTTACCCTACTCCAGCAATATGCTCTAAAGGTTTAGATCTCAGTTAACTATACATTCTTTATTAAACAGAGCATCGCTCTAAGATCTAAACTAAACTTTCAAACTATGCACTTACTTTTTCAAAACAAGGTACATTTTAAACAACATTAATATAATGAAACATAAAATGTGTCATTGTGGGGCTTCTATAAATCTTCCAGTTGTGACCTAATATCATGCAGATGGCCCATTGCATTATATGGGAGCAAGAGCCAATACCACAAAGATCTTTTCACGGTAAGGGACTCCTTTATTTCTAGCAGAAGCCCCAGTTAGTGACTTGCTGGTACAGACATAAGGAGAACACGGCCAAGCATCTCAGCAAATGAGTAACCGCGGCACATGCTGGCAGCCGGCTCAAAGCTGACTGCACGGAAGGACCGAGTAAAACAATCACACAGCTGCTCTTTGTTACACATCTGGGTCAGGCGAGTGTTTCTTGCGTGTCAGTTTCAGCATTGGGATATGCGATGATAGCAGCTATCCAGACTTGCTGAATTTGTTTTTCACTAAAAGAGGAATGCAAAGGTCCCCTCACTGGTCCTCCCAACAACCCTGTGGACCTTCTGCGCTCATTGATTGGTTCTCCTGCAAGCCTACATGCTAATGAAGTATCATCTGGTACAGTAATTTGCAGAAAAGCATATATCCCCCTGCCTTGTTGTGATGTGAATAACCTTGCGAAACCACATCAGCGACGTTCTGGATTGTTGAATGTTATCACAGGCTGAGAGACAGCCCAGCCCAGGCCGCTGTGGAGAGTCTAACTAGGGGGCCCCTGATGCCTTGGCCTAACCCCCTGAGCCTGTTCCAGGTCCCACACTAAACGCTGGGCTTGTTTATCGCAAAGCCGTGATCCACTGCAGATGTCATCCTGTGCGTCCACTGGGAATTTAAGTGCAGCCCTGGATGTCATGAAGCTATAAACAGAAGATAGACCTGGGTGCCATGCCAGAAACTGCTATTCCCATGCAAGTCTTCCCATCAGCATCAGCCTGGGTGTGGACACCCTTCAAATCCTCCAGGACAGATCATGCGGCCCCGGGGGGGGGGGGGGCGGCCCGGCGCCGCCCCCCCCCCCCCCCCCCCCCCC
>JAODKC010000038.1:9532790-9566386 GCA_026777985.1 Mormyrops attenuatus
CCCCCCCCCCCCCCCCCCCCCCCCCCCCCCCCCCCCCCCCCCCCCCCCCCCCCCCCCCCCCCCCCCCCCCCCAGCACTGTCCTTCACTACAGACACCGCTAAACCCGACTGCGGCTCGGCGCTGGGCCAGTGCCAGTCCTGTATTGGTATTGGCTGTGTCGCATGGAATCCGGGGTTATATTTGGATGCCATTATAATTGATTTACCATGTATTTTTCCAGTGTTTTTGTAAAGTGCCAGCATGCCCCTCCCCCAGCTGCTGTTATCGCACACACACACAAACCGCTCATTTAGGGCAACTCCAATCTGCAAACTTTGCCTCTGAATTCTGCCTCCGTGGTTTATAAACAAACAACAGAGTTTGGAAAAAAGGGAACTCTGGGATGGTTTAGCTTCAGCCTGCAAGCCCTCTTTCTTTGTTATGAATGGATTTAGGGAGATGGATTTAGAGATATGTTGCTCCGTGCCTAGCCCCGGGGTGGAGATCATCTGCAAGTGTGGCCCACCGTGCCTTTCCACTTTGTTTATTATGCTGTGCACTTTTACCAAAACAACGGTTTCCATGACAAATCACGCTGATGGCGCCGTGTCAGTGGTCGGGTGGTGTGTGCTGACGAAGCCTAGAAAATGAAGCCAGGATTGTAAACGGACCAGTGTTTGTTGGAAACTGGGCGGGGGGGATTAGCTGTTACAAGCAACTTGCCCCCTAACAAACCTGTGCCTTATCCAATCAGGCGGAGATGCTGAAACCCGCTCTGGTGAGTCACACTCTTATGGGAGGGGGGGCTGCTGAGCGACCCGTTGTCCCGGCCTACTTCAGGGTACCGGGAGATGTAGGCACAGCATAAGGTCAGAAGCTAGAGGCAAAATGGTCCCTGTTGGACAGGAAATGATGAAATCCCTGTTTGTACAATATAGTATTTAACACACAGTTATAAAAAGAGAATATACGCTAGAGCGATGTTTCTCAGCCAAATCCCCAGGAACCCCCACACAGTCCACATTTTTCAGCCCTCCCAGCTCCCAGCACACTTGAACCAAACAAGCAAGAAGAAACCAAGCAATTCTGAACACCAAATATCTGGTACATGTTTGATGGAAGCCAGAAGATAGCAAAAATGGACTGACTGGGTATCCCTGAAGACTGGGCTGAGAAACACCGTGCTAGATAGAAAGGCTATGGTGCTTCTTCCTGTATGTTTATTGTCATATGTATTGCACTGCGATGGACTGGCTCAGCACCCAGGGTGTCTCCTGCCTTTTACCATGTGCTTCCTGGAATGGGTTCCAGATTCTCTCTGAGCTCTTCTGGATAAGCAGTTAGGACAAAATAGATATCACTCTGTCAACAGAAACCTTTACGTGTTACAGTAACCGGTAACACCAACGACTTGGCTAAAAAAGTGTCCAGGCCCGAACTAATGTGGAAAAGCCCAGCCCAAAAATGGTCAGAGTGAAGCCCTTTGGCTGGAGCGGAGTACGGCACTGTGCCGACTGCCCGCTTTGCCATGTCATACGGCAAATCAGTATCAGGTGGGCCCATGGGCTGAGGAGGCAAAGTGGGGGGGGATGCAAATTAGCTTTCGACACGCTCACTATCCGGTGTAAGACGCTCACGAAGTAGGCTCTGTCGCCGAGCCGTGCAGGCCAACGCAGATGTTATGTTTCGTGTCAAAATCCCTCCTGACGTATCCAAAGGTGCTGTTCTTCCTCTCGGTGATAGCGGCGGCAGGAAGCACTGTGACGGCCACATTTAGCTCCTCCGTGTCAAGGCGATGTCACGGAAAACAGGAACAAGAAACTCCCCGACCAACGCCGCATTTGACCGTCAATAATGACTGAGAGCGCTCGGGGGGGACGGCGGCGTTCCCTCCCCCTACCTCCCCCCTGCGTGATGCGTTTTTCTGTCTAGCGGTGCAGTATATCACTGTGAGCCTTATGCTCATGTGCAATAGTGTAAGGAGCTCACATGCCGGCCAGTGACAGAGAAACAAATGCATGACAAGAAAAGCACATCCCTGAATGGCAGCCAAGCGCACAGATCATGTTGCGCTTGCTTTAGTGGCGCAAGGAAACTTCACCCCCCAGAGAGACTGTCCCTGTCCAGTCACTAGTACACGCCCAACCATACCCCTGCCGATGAGGCAGCAGTAGCTAAAATAAACATCAGTGGCACCCTTGAATGACTGGTATAAATCTATCGCAGCCGACCAACCACGCTCCCACTTTCCAAATATTAAATCTACCTCTGCAAGTATATCAATTGCCTCATTCTGGGATGGTTTTTATGGGTAACAAAAAAAATCTAAACAGAAAGCAAATTTTAATAAAGCAAATTTTAAATACATTTGATTGTTCTCCAGATTCACTTAATGGACTGTCTAAGGAAATTACAGTTTGGAGAGTGGAACTTATTAACTGGACTGTGACACTTTCATTTTCCACCAAGATAACTTGAAGAATTTTGGCCGTTTTGTTTAGCAGCATAACCTGATGAAAAAACAGGGGCCTCACCTACCATTATAAAACGTATAGTGAAGCAGTGAAACCAAATGAAACATTTGAGAGTGCCGGCAAACGAAATGCCATTACAGCTTTAAAGATAATTAATTACAGTTCAAATGCAATCCATTTCACTAAAGCTGTCAACATCGTGGACGGCTCTAATGAAACACCGTCAACAGTAAGATTCCATGTGGGAGTCAAAGACAACAGAATACTGTTTTAACATTACATTCGAGACTTGCGTCAGACAGCTAAATGAGGTCCTAATTGTGTACATGTACCCCAGATCCTTGGAAGCCCCCTCTGCTAGGGCAGGCACTCTCAGCTCCACCTGCATGCCGCCTCTGCGGTACAGCACTTAGGAGCTGGCGTCTGCTCTGCCGCTGGCTGCCACATTTTATCAGCTGCCCTCACGGCGGGAGCCACAGCTGCTTATCTGCATGCAAGGAAAAGTGCAGCAGGTGGAAGAAACGGTAAAACGAAAACATTACTATGAAGCTCTGTGGAAACAAACAGGCCATGACTCTGGACCTCACTCTAATCTAATAGTCACTTAACACGCTATCTACACGTGACTCTGCCCACCCAACTTAGCTTACAGATTGACTCTATGTGGACACCTTGTACTTAGGAGCAGGACAAGTTCACCTTACACAACAGCATAAGGACAACGTGCCAAACGTTTACGGGTCTGCACCTCAGTCGTTCAGCCAGAAATGGTTATGAGAACCTTTGATTCTTAGCAAGTCAACCCATTATTCAAATGTTCGCCGCACGTTAGGGTAATTATATTTTTCTACAGCCACATTTAAAAAATGTGCTTAATTGCTTAAGACTCTACAAGAAAAATTACCGCTGGTTAGAATGAATTCCCTGTACACAAAAGCCCTTATCTCAACCAGCTGCCAGGCCACGGTGCAAGCCTCTGTAAAGGGGTCAGGGACAGGGCGCCTGTCTTTATGGCACTGAAGGACGTGAACACAGCAGCTAGACAAGGGCTAATTTATACACAGCTTCATTTGAACCAGAATGTCAGAAGCCAGCTGAAAGTGACTGGCTGCTGACTATGAGCCCCACATACGCGTGTCTAATTCACGGGAGCATCAAAGACCCGGTACCTTGGGTGACATGCTACAAGGTTCTAGAAAAAGTCAAGAAAAGTTATTCATAGACTGTTTTCATTTATTTCTCAACGTGTTGCAGCATACAGAGGTATCTCCTTGAAGTAATCTAAGGTTATGTAGCTCTAACTGCAAATGGGACAAATGCTTCTTGAAATATATTGTGGGTGAGATCACCGTGCACTGTCAATCACTGTCTGCTTTAACCCAATAGGAAGGATGAGGCAACCTATCACAACAGGGTTCAGACAGCCAATGATCATCAACACACGATAATCCCTCCCACAGTGGGCTAGGAAACCTGATTTTTTCGAGTGCTAACTGTAACAACAGACCTCACAAAACTATAATCCTTCCCAAGCTCAGTTCCTCAAGTAGAAATCTCTCCTTACTCTTCAAATTCTCTCCTTACTCACCCGCCCTGTAATACCCTTGTTAAAATTAATGTGGAAAATTTCACCATATTTTATTCCTAGTCCTAAAAATTAACCTTCAGTACACCCCATAATATATAATACAGACAGGTAACATTTGGCTTAATCCTTAAAAGGTGTCTGATTCACAAATCATCACTTCACCCTGAAGGCACTTTAAGCTGCTCCATCAGTGACCCCCCCCTTGAGAAGCCCCAGACGACATATCTGCAGGCGCCTGTTACTCATCACTGGACGCCCCTGATGTAAGAGGCACGGTGACTGACGAAGTCCATATCGTACACCAGGAATGTATGTGCGTAAGTGGGGCACCAGTTGTGGTCGTGCGGGAGACTGGCGTGCCCTGCATCGATGCGCTCTCCACCCTAGTGACCCACGGGTCACATGGCCCCAAGCACAGGAGCTACAGCCAATCAGAGATCTGGCACCTCTCTGACTGCTGGGAATTGGAATCCACCAGGTGTCTGACAGGTCTACAAAAGCTAGCTAAGATGACAGCCAGGAAAGATATCAGTCTGGCTGGCAGACACCTGGCTGGGGGATGGGGGAAAGGTGAAGCCAGCCACTTTCTGCTTTTGGGAAACTCCCGGTCCCCGACTGGTGGACAGCATACCTCAAGCATAGTCGGCAGTTTGAGCCAAGAGCATCATTTACATTTTTAGCAGCTGTTTTTTTTTTTAAAAAAGAAACATTTTTATGTGAAAGCAACATCCAGATAATGCCTGGAACAATTGGGGGTTAAGGCCCTTACTCAGGGATCCTACAGCGTAACCACTCTACCAGATCCAGCGATTTGAACCAGTGACCTTCCAATCACAGGCACAGCAACCTAACCCACAGAACCACATCACCCGCACAGAATGTGCCCTTACTGGCTAAATAAGATCTGATCAATAGATTCACAAGGAATTATGCTTCCTTTAGAGAACTTATTCGGGCTGTAAAAAATGAAGCACAATATCAACACCAGTATCCTTTAAAAATTCTCCACGTTCATGTGACATCTGACACATAAACAGTGATCAGGAAGAGATTAATTCAGTTCATTTTTCCTGTCGGCCAGCTCAGCACAATTATGAGAGTGATTTCCCCTCAAATCTGACATTTTACGAGGGGATTACGAGACCACTGACTTTACTGAACATAGGGTAAAGGGGCATGGTGAGAGCCGGCTACAACAGGGGGCTTAGGGGTACAGTTCAGCTAAAGTCAGCCTCATCTCAGTCTGGATGAAAAGAATCTTCCCAGCAGAACAGAGAAACAAAAGCGAGTAACATAAAAAATACACAAAATTAAACAGTACATTAAAAATTACAACTTGATGAACTCCAGCCTTGTACAAACCGTATTAACCACCAGTGACCAACCAACCAACCATCAAGTAACCCTCCACCTTCTTTAAAATGACTTATCCCCTTGACAGTCACTGTGAGGTAAGAGAGCATTGCAAGAAGCAGGCGGCCCAGCGCAGGGCACACACTCACATACTGCCGGCAATTTAGAGACTCCAATTCACTTAACTGCATCAATTTTTGACTGCAGGAGGGAACTGGAGTACTTAGAGAAAACCTTCATGACGCAGAGGGAGCATGCAAACTCCGCACAAGAGGCAAGATTCAAACCCACAGGCCTGAAGGGGTGAGACCAGCATGCCACCCACTAGTAACTAGTAATTGAGTGAAACAGAGACAATATAAAGAGCCAATAAATAAAAACATGAATTTACCAAAGATTATGTAAGTAATGTCTAACATATTTTCACAGAAAATACAGCACAACTGTTATGGGAGAATATGATTTTAATTTAAAAAGAATGGAGAGAAAAGTAGAGACGATGACAACAACTCAACAGTTAAGTAACATGTATCTGGAATATAAGTCTGTTTTAAACTTCTCTGCAAGCCGAACAAATGGTTCTATACTTTCTGTACAAGAAGTTCCTACAGCAAACTTAGAAAGCAAAAAAACCTGCTTTCTAAATCTGTGCTGGGAAATGAACAATTAAGCTGATTTTGTTTTGCGGGAAATCATGTATTTTGATCTCCGGCGTCGACAGCGTGGACACGAGCAGCTGCAGCTGCACTTGCCGTGTTGGGTTCGGTTGAGCGGTAAATGGGGGCCCCTAGTGGAAATGATACATCCTTATTACATTTCCAGAGGCATTATGAGTGCCCCCTCTGAAATATTACCAATATCAGAAATAATGTGATTTTAATAATGATCATAACAAAGAATGTAATTCAATTGAAAATGACACCCCATCTGCGGTAAACTTAGGGCCATTGTTGGGGGCAGCATATGGCTCAGTGGGCTAAGCCCGTGTGCCTGTGATCACAAGGTCGCCAGTTCAAACCCAGCCTTAGCACGTCTGCAGCTCCTTGAGCAAGGTCCTTCATGGGCAGCTTGCTTGCAAAAGAGCAAGTCGAAGGAGGTGTAAAGATAATTTCCTCACAGGGGTTAATAAAGTGATGATTATTATTATCACACCGAGGCTCACCCAATGAACAATAGGCTTCATTAGCATAGTGCCCGTCAGACTTTAATTTAAAGCTTTCGTTAGTGTAGCCTCGAATGATATACCTCAAAATTTGGCTGCATGACATCAAAATGGGATAATGAAAGGAATGCTGTCATTAACAGCAGACTGCTACTGACAGGGCAGACCAGTCCATCCACCCTCCACGGCCCAGGAGCACATTAGTCCAGTTACGGTTCCTGCTTTACCATAGGTTTCAAATGCCGTCAGCCAGCAAATATTTCACTCAAGCCCGGATTTAGTTTATGAAGCTGCTTACCAACAGCTGATCCTTTAGTGGATCTGACCTTAAAAATGCACATTGGTGACATGATGCCGCAGAACACGCCTCTGGTCAGAATAATCATGGTCTATCCTAGACCATACAGGCCTTAACCATTAGAAACATGAATGAGGGAATTTGTATTACCATGTATTTTACTTGTCTATTTTCAGTAGTATATTTTTCCTTCACTGAGACCTGGACCCAGGACAGGCTGTCTGAAGATGAATGGGTAGATTTTTTTTCTGGCAGAAAATATAGGCTGAGACTGAGTGTTTAACTATACACGTGACCTCTAACTCCTGATGTGGAAAAGTGAGGAATATTTATTCATCCATCAATTCAATACAGGGTGACAGAGAGCCTGGAGTTGATCCCCTAACACCCTGAATGGAATTCCAGCCCACTAGACAGAAGGATGGATGAATGGATGGAAAGAAGGAAGGAAGGAAGGAAGGAAGGAAGGAAAGAAGGAAGGAAGGGCGGAAGGAAGGAAGGAAGGAAGGAAGGAAGGAAGGGAGGAAGGAAGGAAAAGTAATACGTAGACTTCAGTTTGGCAGTAACCCATTACTGGATAAACAGTTATGGACAGATGGATGATTAGATGAATAAAGAATATCTTTAAAAGAGTCAAAAGTGCTGAGTAAATGGCCACATTCAGAGAAGTGCAAAAACCAACAGCCCATCAAAATATGCGACCACAGAATAATATATATGCATAATCATAAACGTTCTGCCTCGGAGTGCATCCCACGCAACATGCACGAGTCCCTGCTCTAATGTGTGAAAACTGTTTGACCGATTAGTCAAGGCCAGACATCTTTTCCTGTTAGTTCTGAAGACACCCGGGCTGGGGGCGAAGGGGGGCTGCTATTTACTGTAACAGGAGGTCTCCCCCAGTACACTTCGTGTGACACAAAGCACCCTTTTATGAACCCTGCAGGTCACACGGAGCACCACACAGTACCCCATGACCGTTAGGAGCATTACCCTGAGACAGCGGACGCGGCATCAGCAGTCGACTGCTGAGGGGCCCCCTGACCAGGCTGAGAGACGCGGCTTCACGCGGGAGAGGAATGTTTAATGCAGAGTGTCATTACGAGCCCTACAAGGCTCTTGAAACAGTATGACTGACAGTGGCGAGGCTCCCATTAATGGCGGGGACATCACTGCAAAAACACCTCTGATTCTTACTGCATAAATGCAGGTCTCTCACAGGGCAAATTGCCAGCATAGTTGGGTGCGGATGTGCATGGAGCACTTCACTGCACTCCTACACAGATTTTTGTACCAGGTTGATCCGTCAAAACAGCTGGGCACCCATATTGTTGGGGTTCCGAAAGCTTCCGGAAAAAACAGGTGGTACACCTGTACCAGGGGAGACTGACAGTGCTGAGCTGATTTACCTAGATTTACTACATCCTCAGAGAGTGAGTCTGTCACTTTACTTGCAATAACCCCACTCAAATGAGTCTCCCAGGCAACACAGGCGACATAATCGCACAAACATCTATCATTAAAACACGAGTTCAGCCAAGATGTCACATTTTAGTCACTCGAAGGAGATGAGCAACAGGCTTGCGGAAGCTGGTGAGCATTTTAACATTAAAGTGAAACTAAGTAATGAGCTCTGAATACAACTGTTTACATTAAATCATTCCAAAAAAGACCCACAACCTTTTCCACAGGAGCTACAGTGTTATATTTCCAAAAAGCTGAAATCACTATAGTTGAGAGTATCAGCAAATGACCGTGGTTTGTGTTTTTACCATTTATAAAGCTAAACACTTGATGTTATCCTGCCTAGATTAATTAAATGAATAACTTGTATTGCAGCTCACTTGGATCACAGTCCATTTGTATTTCAAAACATGATATAAAACAGACCGATATTCAAGATGGCTAGCCTGATTAGGTCGACAATAACCAGGTGTCGATATTTGTCCTTTGAAAAGCCACTGGATGACTTAGGTTTATCTTTTTAATCATTCCGTGCTTTTATTTTTTTTTACATCACTCTCAATAAAATCTAGACAAGCATAATTAACAGACTGGTGGCTTACCTTTCCGAAGTGTTTTTGTACTTCTGCCTGAAAAAGAAAATGGGATTTTATTAGATGGACGTCATTACCAGCTTGTCACATCGTTTTGTTGAAAAAAAAAACAACAAAAAAAACATGGTGCACTAGTACTAGTGCTATGACAGGCAGCAGTAAAAATCTGAGAAAGACTGACATATGCCCAGAAAAAGCAGATGGGGCAACACAGATGACAATCGCACTCATTCAGACCATGTCAGAGCAATGAATAATAAATTAGCACGATTCCATTACACTGACCGTAGGTAGCTTGCGTTAAAATTTTAAAATAAATTCTGTTCTAAAGGCAGAAAAACATCAAGCCCTGAGCTTCAGGTCAGCACCTGGCCTGTGGTAACCGGTGGACGCTGTCTCAATCCATTTAAAACCAAAGCCAACGGGTGAGAGCCAGCTGGAGCACTACCATCAGGGCTTCTGTCTGGCCTGGATTTGTCAGCTTTAGCTTTACCTGCAGCTCGGTGCAGAAGCAGCGACATCACGCCCAGGACCTCACCGGCCCTGAAAACCAGCTGACCGGGTGCGTAAACAAAATACAAGCACATGGCCAAATTTTTTGTCAAGTCAAAGCGTCTGTATCTGCACTAGGGGAAATTTGCTGAAAGTCCCTCAGAAAAGATGGATCTGCCAGCACTAGAATTGTTGGCGAAAATCTCTTCAGCGTCTTGAGTTGAGGACAGCCTTGAGGTGAATGAGAAAAAGGTCAGCCTGAGTCATGGAGTAGTAAGAAAAACAAGCGAAGCCTGCACTTTGAGTGATGTTCCATACTTAGCATGAGACTGAAGGTGTCTGGGAAACGCTGTCACCAGTCCATACACAACATCTCACTGATATTACTTCAACGCTGCGTGGAAGAAAAAGATTCTCAGAACATCTGCTTCTTGGCTTGTCCTGGTCCTTGACTCATCGTCGACCAGAGGCTCCTGTGATAGCACAGACCAGGACAGCGCTGGCATGATGAACAGGGCCCTCCTCACCGTGCTGTTCCATGGCAACGGTCGCTTGGCACCCCCTCACTTGGTGGCCGGGTTGATGCTCGGGAGGGGATAGCTTGGAATGACTACCCCCCTACTTAACCTTGAAATATGAACAAAAACTCAGCCGCCCCCCAAAGAATGGTTGCAGGAATGGCTCACTTATGCGCAGGAAAGTGACAGAATTCCGTGCGCTTGGTTGTGAAATGTGCCATGCCATCAGATTGCCCCCTGCTGGCTCTGTGGGCGCGTGCGACTATTGTCAGCTGGGTCATTGTTCAATATCCAGATATAATTAGTTAATGAATAAGCCTGTGCTTATATATAGCGCAGACTCCGCGAGCAACAACAAAACAGGGGAGTGACAAAACTCTGTGTACCAGCATCAGGGAAACAATCCCCAAATGCACTGTTTGAGGATCCCTAACCCTTACCCCCCACAGGGACAAACACCCTACACACACACACACACAGGTTTGTAATTATATCTTTGTGGGGATTCTCCTATTCATTTTTATGAGGAAAACTCTAATCCCAACATGACGACCTTAACCCCTACCCAGCCTAACCTTAACCAAACGAAATACTTTTTAATTTTTTGATTGCATTCACAAGTCTTTGTGGGGACCTGAAAAACATCGAAGAACATCAAAATAACAGGTTTTTATCACATAGTGGGGGACATGTGGTCACCACAATGTAATATAAACCTAATATACACACACGCACGCACACACACACACACCTTCATCCCCACTGTGAGAGCCCTGCTATTGTTTTGTTACTGAGGAGATGATTACGCTAGAGCTTCTGTCACCATACCAACAAAAGTACAATGATGAACCCCCCCAGTGATGTTTACAGCGCATGTTGGCAGTGCCAGCCGAGAAGTAGATTCGCATTCTGTAACACTGGGCTGGATCAAACTGGAATTCCTTTCATCGTTTGATTCCTCTGACTCAGAGAGGTGGGATGCTTTCACCGTAAGCTAACAGGTGGCCAGCACTTGTGAAAGAGAAAAAAAAAAGAAGAGTGTGGGTGTACCCAGGAAGAAAATGATTGCAGGGCTGACTGGAGGGTCGTGCCTTCCGGGACCAGACTAGGCTTTTTGTATTCAGACAATGAGCATAAGTACAACTGGAGTATGACACTAAGTATGATCAGCCCTTCTAACTCCATGCTTCGTTCAGAGCTTAAGGTACTGAATACCCTGCAAACACACAGACCCAGAGACCCATGCTGGAATGTAGCAAGCTTGGGGATGCAATCAGTCAAAAGACCGTGAAATGTCAGCCATTCATCTAAATCCGAACCAAACTAGAAATAAACTCTCCTTATCAGTCAACTTCAGTAAGTTTGTCCTGTCACTGGTAACACTGGTCTATTAAATGTACACCTTCCCCAGCATTACAATTCCAGAATCTGGTTCAGCATTTGAACCAGGACGTTACATCTACGGGACATCCCGGTCAAACAGGAGGTAGAAGGAGTACTCACATTCCTCTCAGGCGCATCCACATTTTCTCTGTCTGTTCAGTTTTCGGGTACTTTAAGGAGTCGCTCTCAAGACCATCTGTGTCACCGGCGAGAGATTCCATGGTTACTGTCCTACGGAGCAGCGACGATGACTATCAGAAGACGGCATCCGCGATCGGGCTGCGTGTCTGCGTGCTCAGCGCATCGTGACGGGTCGGGGCGTTCCGTGTGTCTCCCGGCTGCGGCGATGTGCGTGCATCCGCGTGTCGCGGCGGAGAGACGCTCTCCAGCAGGCACGGCAGCTCACAAAGGGGCTGGGTGCTTTTCTGCTGTCAGGTGGTCAAATCTCTCGCTGTCTCTCTCTCGCTCGCTCTCCGTTTCTCTCTCTCTCACCCCCACTCTCTCTCTCTTGCTCGCTCGCTCTCCGTGCCGCTAGTAGGAGTACTCAGTATGCACAAAAATCTGTAACACTCCAGTTGTGTCTGCGTGATCGGCTCCTGACCACATGCGCAGGTAGTTTTTATAGCGCCGTGTAGGTGGGCACAGAGCACCCGTCCCCCACAGGCAAAAAAACACCCACAATCACACACCCACGCGGCACTCTCGTGCGCACTCCTCTGCACTTTCAGAGTTCACTGGCGGTCAGAGGTGATTCCGCCCCGTGGAACGTATCCCCCCCTGGCTGAAGGCTGGCATGGGAAGTCAGTTAGCAGGACAATCACCAGAGCCAATATGTGAGGAGGCAGGAGGTATCAGAAGGGAAAAGGGGGTCCATTTCAACACCTCTGGTCAAAAGGAGACACAGGAAAATAAAGTTAGGGAGGCTGTGAAGGTCCCACATCTCAGAGGTGGTCAAGTCTGGCAGGCATGCCCATGAACTTCGACCTGGGGGAGCTGCTAGTCCTAAGGCCTGCCTCACAGACGGAACATGTATGGGCAACATAGGCACACATCAGGCAGTGCCGTGACACCTTCATGGAGAAGAAATAGAGTCCTAATAGCTCATGGTGCAGCTGGGAGACAGGACCATCATTCCTAATCCCAGGTGTCTGCCAAATTCAGCACAGATAATAAAAACTTCATGACTGTGGTAGGAAGAGGGTTGATGGGTAAGCCAGCATTAAAAGTACTGCTAAAAAAAGGAAAGCACCCCTTCTCTTCTTTAAATGTCTTGCATAAACACCAAATGGCTTCAGGACAAAGCATGTATTTGTCAGCTAAAACACGCATTTACCAGACACAGGGCCACAGCAAGCAGGAAATACAGTCATTTTGTCATCTCTGTCATGTTGTTCAGTGTCCCCAGACGATTCTTGCATTAACTAAACTCTAATTTTTCCTGTTGGCCTGTCTTCTGTCAAATTACAACTAGTTAGGGGGGCGCGATTTAATCATTAGGGAATTAAGGAGCCGCTACGAGGAAGTAGATTTCCTCCATCGCATTACCGCGGTAAACCGCTCGTTTTCCGGCCCAGACTCTCCTCACCGTCTTCAAACATGGCGCTCCGGTGGCATTTCAGACTCATGTGATACTAATATGCGGAATGATGCATTTTCCGAGAGCACTTGCCAAACCCATTTAGCGGCAGTCTGTTATTAGCACCAACAGCGACAATAACAATGGCTGAAAGACACGTAAAATGATACCATCAATTTTTCAAATTATAGCCCCTTACAGTGCCGGGGGGTCCTATATATATGCTTTCCATTTCCCTTCGGGGATGCACTATCGAGATGCGTGAGACTCGGGCAGCGCCGTGGTGCGGTTCCGTCGGGATAAATTCGGGATTCAGACCTTGTCTGTAAATAAAGTCATCGTTTTCTTTTCTTCAGCGGCGGTTATTGATAAGGGATGTCGCCATGGCGACGCGCCATTCCTTGTCATGCGAATGGATGTGGCGCGAGCGGCGTCCGCGTGTTGCCTCCGGAAAAGGCAGCCCTCCGTCCGAGTCGCGGGTGCGATCGCGCCTGCTGGCGCTTTAACTTAAACGCTGGACAATATTGCATTGTTAGGTTATGTAATTTTGTTGCGTTCATGGTGAGCACGGACTGTAAAAACCCAGTGCACTTTCTGTTCTCGGCATAGCTGTAAGCAGCCGGGGCGTCAGACTTATCTGCGGCAGCTTTTTTGATCGTCAGATGAAGAGCATTGTCTGTCTTTTTTAGCGTTACATCGGGAAAACAGTGTGCATGAGAGAGTGTGTACAGATCAGTGTGACTGGGGGCCAGTGTGACTGTGCGTGAGACTCCATGAGTGTTTCAAGTTGTTGGCTACACGTGTGTGTGTGTTAGAGAGAGTGTGAGTATGAGACTGTGCGTGTTTGTGAGTGCCTCAGTGTCTGGACAAGATAAGATAAATAAGTAAAAAATCACTGTTAGTCTGTGCAACTGATGTGAAAGAGGCTCAAAAAATTATAAACAGCCTCTGTTTTCCTTATTTTTACAATACTGCTATTCTCAAAGGCCATCCACCATCAGAACCATCTGGCATGACAAGAAAACACAGAATTTTTTTATCCAGAAAGAGGTGAATCTATATTGAAGAATGATGTGGAACTTTGGATTAGCAAACTTTACTGCATACTAGACGTCACAGTTCACAGAGAAATCTCTTCAGTCACAGATGTTGCATGTAAGCAAACAGAGTTACAGAGCAATTAAAATAAGAAAACACCAACCAAGGTGACATGGCCTATTGTTCACGCCTCTAAAAAGTCTCGTTTTTACCACTGTTGTGTGCCACTAATGTAAGGTCATGCATGCTAACACCAAATATGAGAAGCAAAATATGAACTTCGCTTGAAATGAACACAAGGCAAGCCATTTCTGAAATGCATTTCATTTTTCGTCTTCTTGGGGTTTTTGAAGCAATCTTATATCCACCAGTCCAGTGAGAAACCCGTGACCCATTATACTAAACTGCTACCACCCACCTGTCGGTCCATTGCCTATGTAAAGCCAGTACTATATTCTTATGCTAAGTACAAAAAGCCTGTATTGATGATAAATTATTCAGCATTCATTATTAAATAATTAACAAACACAATAATATTATATGTATGTTTGTACGCAAAATAATAATATACATAGTCTGGGAAGTACTACACCTTAAAAACATTAACACTCGTCTCCTGCTATCTCTGAGAAAACAGGCACGATCCCATTCTGTTACTGTAGCATTTACACTGAACTGAACTCCAGATCTCTGACTGTGATGATTAAACCAAAGGCCAAATATATTTCAAACAAAACATTATAAGTGTTTGTGTCCAGGTGTTATGGTTACAATAACAAATTAATAACAATAATAGATATTTAATTATAAATGTTTAATAATAAATTGTATCACTAGAGCGCCCCATTCGAAACATGCTTTGTGTGTTTTTTTTTTTGTTTTTTTTCAAAATCGCTGATGGTGAAATATATTGAAATATCAAATGATCCCTTAATGGAGTAATTTAATCAGCTCCACAATGTCACACTGGCCAGCAACACCACCCTGGCTATGCAACAAAGACGTTCAGATAGAATAGTTGAATGGTTAATCACTGACTCCCACATTCAACCCTGACACAAGATGGGTGTCATTACCATTTCAATGGTGTGATTTTCCTGCAAGGCTAAATGTGATAGCCCTTTATGAAAGATTATCGCCTCCTAAAACCCTCATTCATCTTAGATATTGTCTTGAGATGAATATATTTTAGTTATTGACAAAATGCTTTTCTTTTTGTGTGAGATAGCATCAAGTCACATTTCTGGTGTGTTTGAATTCAATGGAAACAGCAAATGGTACAGAACTCGGCCACAAAACGGTGTAGGAGTTCTTCATTCTCCATTTTTCAGAGGTGCTCATGAAAGATCTCAGCTGGCTGAGTCTTTTTCAACTTAAAAAAAATATGTTCTGAAACAGAACCAAAAGGGATTTGAAGCCTATCAATTAAAGTGTCACAGACTACTGCATTTCATTGCAGAAAAGAGCCCGGCAAGGGTTTTAATTACCTGTCTGCAGCAATTATTAGAGATAATTTAATTTGTTCAAAATCAAGCCCTTTCGAATTGTGCTCAGTGTAATGATTCAAAGGCAGCTTAAAGGATACTTTGACTTCAGCCTTGAAGTGTTCCAAGTGCTTTTGCTTTTCACCATGGTCTTTGAATGCACCTCTGAACAGAAAAGGGCGCTAATTCACAGTCCATTCTTTAAGAGATGAAAACCCTGAGGAGGTTTATCCTCCTGAAAGCATTCCCTTGGTTTCAAAGGGAACAGAAAATGTTCTTCCAACACAGACCGGATACAACAATCCAGAATGAAATAGGTTAAAACGAAAGTGCACTGATCTCCTACTGCACGTCCCTGGAGATGCTCAACAGACACAACACAGCTGTTTTCCGGCCTTCCGTACGCTGAATATTTCATCTTAATTAATTGGCTACTGAATCAGAGTGTGCAACACAAGGCCGTTAACATCCTGAGCATTATGGCCAGCAAATGGAATGGCCTTGTTCTCCTTATCAGGCGCGCTGGCCTTCACCTCTGGTCTTCCGTGATGGAAGGAGGGGCGGCAGTAATAAACTCCTCATTTGTATTCGGGCTCCTGAATGCAATCCCAGCGCCTTGCATGCCATCAGCCTATCAGCACTCGACTTAGAGGGCGGTGCTGATTAAAAAAAAAAATTAAAGAACAAGCTGAACAATATTTATTTACATACTTGACTTTTTCATATGCAGAGCATGTTTGACATTATTAGAAAAAACATTTATGCGTCCAGCCAAGTCACATCACAGTCAATATCAACACCTTCATTCCAGTCACACGACACGTTTCCCCTCACAAACCGGGAATCCAAAACCAGTGTCCTGCTTCCTTAAGCTGAGTTAGCAGGGATGACTGCTTGCTCTATGGCGTTCACGGATGTATGATGAGCAAAACTGAGGTCCAGGACTGCTGAATCATTCTGAGATTACTCTACTGCCGCGCTGGGTTGCTCAACACCAAAGAGTCTCTTTTGCAATACAGAAATGGATATATATACATTTTTTCTCTTAACTGTGTATGTATTAGTGCCATTGGTGGCAAGGAGAGACAAATTCTCTATGTGTGTGAGGACACTTGGCCAATTAACCTGATTCTGATTCTGAGCTGTAGATTGAGGGAACAGCTTTGGAAGAGTACAAACTTTGCAACAATCATAGAACGAGCCAAATCAGGCTGGACCTATTTAAATGATAGAGCTTTATATTGAAACCTGACCTTATGCCAAGCAATAACTTCAGAATCAAATTTCAGCTGCCTCAGGAACAGAGACAAAGAGGTTATATGTCCGAACATGGATACGGGAAGTAGCACCATGGCGACTCCACCCTTGGATGAGAGGGAAGTCCCTCCCCCCCACATGGCATGAACCTGTTGCCCTGGAGAGGACAGGCAGGGCTGACGGTGGAATGGATCACCACAACTTCCTACCCAAATGGAGGATAGCAAACAGCCACTGACGTACGTTAAAGAAGGCCCTGAAAGGTCAGGCATTGCGAGTCCTCTGCATTAATCACATAAACATTTCCGTGTGATGACGGAGCTGACATTCAGGCCTGATACGCAATGCGGGCTTCTGATTCTCCACGGAAAGGCAGCGCAAGAAGCTCCATGATCACAATCGCAGTCAAGACCGTGGTAGCAAACATTCATCCACCTCCCCCCCTGAGCACAGGTGAAACAGAAAAACAATGCAGGTTGAACGACCAACCTAGAGAGTGTGATGTTAAAAGGCAGGTTTTTGTTTTCGATTGGACAGAACAGACCAGAAAACAAACAATCAAGCAATCCGGTTGTCCTCAGCTGTTTGCATATTGGTTTAGGACCCCATCAAGAGCTCGGCAGACTGGAAATTGGAAATCCTCTGCGAGACAGAAAAAGGTACTCCCTCCGTTTTAAGTCATATCGATTGTGCCCCAGTGGGACTGCCCCCAGGTAAATGGCCACATAACCACATCTGACAGCCAGACCTAGATGGATTTTCCAGGCGAGACCTCACCGGGTCCCTTCTAGACGAAAGAGGTTTGTCACAAAACAGATCATTGAAAGCCTCGCCAAGGGCAGATCTAGGGGAGGATAACCTGTAGGTTTTTAGCAGAAAAATAATCCCCACATTTCAAATGCAGCTTTGAAAAGATCACAGGATTCCCCTCCCCCCAAGTTGTTTGACTGTGCATCTGTGTGGGCCTTCCATGAAAAGGTGTCTTTGACATTTGCTTCTAAGCAAGCTTTAACTAGGGACCACTTCAATATCACAGGACATTACTCACTTTCACAGGATTTAAATCACAAATCTAAAAGCAAGGCAGTTTCACATATTCTTTCCCCAGCCTTCGTTAGCGCTGACCTGCTTTTGACCTCGGTAGCACGAGCGGCGCTAGGATACACCCCCAGCTGTGACGGAATTCTCCTCAGGAAATCGGGCTGGCTTACTCCCGCGAAGGTGCACCCTTTTCATACAGTACTGTGCAAAGACGCCAGCTTCGAGAACAACAATGGCTTCAACAAGCTATAGCTATGCAGTTTTGTGCTAATAGAAAATTAGCTGGTTTAGGAGTACCAATTGAGCTGGTTTACACACTCCAGGCCACAGGCCACCCTGTAGCTGAGGGGTCATAAGACACCTGCTGAATGCCCCTCAGGTGGACGCCAGTCGGTGGAGACTCCTAGACATTCACAGGAACGCCAAAATGTTTCTGAAGATACATGTTGAATATTTGACGCTTTCCATTTTCGTTAGCTAAATACAGGGGAAAAACTGTTATAGCTGTGCTTCTTTCCTGTGTGTCTGTGACTTATTCTTCATGTTACCCAATCATAGGAAGGGGGGGGGGTGCAATGGGGATTCATTGCAGTTCTGTACTGACAGACGCAGAGCGTGCAATGTGCGATTAGAATCTTAATTAGCTGAAGGACCGTGCCGGTGACATGCACCATAACCGACGGAGACGGGATCCCCTCAGCAGGTGATGCGAGTTGCACCTTACTTTACATCTAATTGGATCGAGGCCAACGCTAATAAAAAGTGTGTTAATGGGGGATGAAGGGGCGTGAGGGAATGTTATAAACAAGGCCTACTGGCGTTCCCCAGGTATGCCGTTCATGGGGACTGCATGGTAAGCACCACTTGAACTGGAAGCAGTTTGTATTTTCCTTCAACAAGGAAAGGAAGGATCAAATTAAACAGATAGAAAATGAAAACGGATAAAACTTTTCAGGGTGTTCAATGACAATTTTTTATCCATCCATCCATCCATCCATCCATCCATCCATCCATCCATCCATCCATCCATCCATCCATCCATCAATCCATCCGCTTATCCTGGTCCAGGTTGCAGGGGGCCCTGGAGACTATCCTAGGTAGCACAGGGCACAAGGCTGGAGAACACCCTGGGCAGGATGTTAGACCATCACAGTGACATATATTCACACTTGTGGAAATATGAGTTCAAATAAAAATACAGTGTCTAAGCTTGTATTCGTCTTTGTGAAACATGGTTGAGGGTTTTGCCTTTAACTGCATGTCATAAACAGCAAAGAGATGCAGTCATGTTTCGACTTGGGCACAAAGGCACCCGGTACTGGGTCCTACCAACTGTACTGCAGTTTTTCAGCCTTGTTTTGAAAGGAACTGTGCTGATTCATCTTCCACCTGAGAAAAGGCATAATTCGGCCCAGTCTGACTCAATAATTGCACCTTTCGGAAAAGCGAGGGAAAAATGCAGAGAAGAGAGACTTGCGAATATCAACCGCTGCAAATCGTTTATGTCAACAACATCCTTGCCCCCCCGCCATGACTTTTGGAAACATTTCTGTGGTCATGCGCTGGCTGTCCGTTTGCTGCTTCCCTGCAAATTACAGGGACTGTCCTCTGCATCTCAAGCGAGCAGTCGAGTGGAGTGGGATGTTGCTATGGCTACCTGTCAAATTTCATTTCAAACGATGCCGATAGATCCAAGCATGTATCCGTTGCAGCTGACAAATGGCCGCCATTACAGGTATATGTATGATGAGGCAATGCCTTTAAAGAGGTTCCCTTTCTCCAAAATCCAGTCATGGACATCTTCTCCCTCAACCTCACTGCTCCACATTGATTAACTCTTGTTAAACAGTGGTTCACGATAGCACGCATTAGGTTTTATAGACCATCTTTGTTTATACGACTTCCATGAGTTTTCACATGGAATTTGAAACTACTACTACTCAGGCCTCACGCCTGCATTGTACACTGCGCACCTCGAAAATGGTATATTATTAAGTGACAGGAGGGTTTCTGAAATGGCTAAGTTCGGGAGCTCAGCACTGCATAGAAATCGTTTAGAAGAGCTTCATATAGCTTGACGGAGCTTCTACTTTATCGGATTTATGGTGTTTATTGCGGATTTGCTTACGGCGTGCCCTCGTCCAAGGCTACTCAATTTGCCCACATCACACATACAAAATGCGATGGCAGCTCACACCCAGCTAGCTAGCTCTCCGCAGTTATGTCACAGCGACTAGCCAAATGTTATTTGCGGTCACAATCACTGGTCCCGTTATCCCTAATGCACTCTTGGGCACAAAAGGAAAGCTGACTAGAAGTTTTAAATTTAGCTAGCAGCAGACAAAATGCCAAACTACTTGCCAGAGATGATTGAATTGTTTGCAATGTACAACTAAAGCAGGATCGCTTAACAAACAGCTCTATACACACACATGTACAATGTGTTTAAACATACTGGAAGATGGCTAGCATGGACAATAATGATGTAAGCTGTTTGTGGCCCATTGTGGGGAAGCTGGGATTGGACCACAGTAGGAAGGCCTACCAGGCATCCTCACCTGATCCTGGGGTCCTTGATGTTGTCTTTCTCCATCTTATTCCAGCCTCGTATGGCTCCTGTGCTCATCTGGCTTTGGTGTGTTGTCACCATCGACAGCCCGGGGGCGCGCTGCTTGGGGGAAGGGCATGATGATGACGGGGGGTCACCTGCACACATGAAATCAGCGGAGTCACCACATACCTACGCTGCACACCGTGTGATTGTATTGGGTGTGTTATTGTCCATCCATCCATTTATCTTCTATAACTGATTGCCAGGGGGCAGAGGGAGCCTGGAGTCTATCCCGGGAAGCTAAGGGCACCTGGGACGGGAGGTATCAGATAGAGATATCATTAGAGATATCAATTAGAAATATCAACTGAAGAGCGAATTTCCAAAATTGAAGATGAGACTGACAATTACCTAAAGTCAGTCATCCCCATCATACACTATATGTATACATGTATTGGGACACACCTCTTAATTATTGAATTCAGGTGTTTCATTCAGACTCCTTGTCACACGTGTATAAAATCAATCATGCCATGCAGTCAGGTTTACAAAGATTTGTGAAAGAATGAGCTGTCCTGAAGAGCTCAGTGAATTCAAGCGTGGTACTGTCATAGGATGCCACCTTTGCAATAAGTCCGTTTGAGAAATTTCTTCCCTGCTAGATATTGCACAGTCAACTGGACGTGGTGTTATTGCAAAGTGGAAGCATTTAGGAACAACAGAAGGTCAACCATGACATGGCAGACCACATCACCAAGTGCAGTGCTAAGCGTTAGATGGAGTGGTGTGAAGCACACTGCCACTGGACTCTGGCGCACTGGAAACATGTTCTGTGGAGTGATGGATCACGCTTCTGTCTGGCAATCTGATGGATGAGTCTGGGTTTGGCAGATACCAGGAGATAGTTAACCTGGCTGACTGCATTGTGCCACCTTTAAAGGGATAATGGTATGGGGTTGTTTTTCATGGGTTGGGCCAGTTAGTCCCAGTGAATGGAGCACCTAATGCTTTAGCATAACAAGATGTTTAGGACAATTCTATGCTTCCGACTTTGTGGGAACAGTTTGGGGAAGGCCCTTTTCTGTTCCAGTATGACTGTGCCCTAGTGCAGTAAGCAAGGTCCATAAAGACATGGTTGGATGAGTTTGGTGTGGAAGAACTTGACTGGGCTGCACAGAGCCCTGACCTCAACCCCATCAAACAACCATGGGATGAACTAGAACGGCGGTTGCAAGCGACGCCTTCATGTCCAACTTTAGTGCCTGACCTCACAAATGCTCTTCTGAATGGGCAAAAATTCCCACAGACACATTCCAAAATGTTGTGTAAAGCCTTCCCAGAAGAGTGGCAGCTGTTATAGCTGTAAAGGGGGGGGGGGGGACTCCTTATTGATGCATATGGATTTAGAATCGGATGTAATAAAAGTTCCTGTAGGTGTAATGGCCAGGTGTCCCAATACTTTTGTCCACAGAATTTTTCTGAAAACACATCCTGTGGGACTGAGTGAGCTTTGGAAATTTGCTCTTCAATTTCTCTAACCACACACCCTTTGGACTGTAACAGGAACCCGGAGTACCCACAGAACCCCCTTAGGGCCACTCACCTCCCAAGCACTAGGAACTACGAGCACTGAAAAAGTTTAAATAACTGCCAATATGCTGATACTGTTTCTATCCACTTATTCTTAAGCCAAAGCACCCTATCATAGTTTCAGATTGGTTAGCCCTAACCCTAACCTTAACCCTAACCCTAACCCTAATAGCCCGATATACTGAATGCAGCTCTGCATGATCAGAAAAAAATGAAATTCTCCAGAACATGTAAAAATCTTGTTTTTTTTTTTTTTTTATAAATGTATCTCAGCAGGCAATTAATTAATTTCTGGAACAGATGTTTAAAAATACTGCCATTAATGGCTTCCTTTTTTGGACTCCTTCCTGTAATTCAGTTGAAATATGGCGGTCTGATGAAGCATACAGAATTAGAATGCATTATTGTAGCAGCCTATAATTCTGGAATTTTGGTCATTTCCTGCCAATGATGTTGAAATGTGGAATGAAATAGCTTCCTCATAGCTATCTTGTCTCTGGGAGTCATGCATTTATAATATAAGATGAGGCGCCATGGTGGTGGAGCCGTTAGCACTGTTGCGACACACCTCTGGCACAAGGGTTTGAATCTGTGCCAGGGCTCCCTGTGTCTGGAGTTTGAATGTTCTCCCCATGTTGTTGTGGGGTTTCGTCTGGGTACTCTGGTTTCCTTCCACAGTCCAAGGAGCTAAAATTGGAGTTCCCAAATTGCCTGTAAGTCTCCCCTCTGATGTGTTATTCCCTGCCTTGTACCCATAGGCTCTGGACCCCTCCTGACCCTGAATGGGACACGTGGTTTCAGAGAACGGGTGGATGGATAGTCTGAGGTAGCGGATCTGCAAGAGACCTCAGCACAAGTAACAAAAATCAGTAGTAAGGTATTGACCCCATCAGGGCCATCAAATTACAGTTTGTGTTCAGTCAAGATGTTTCTGTTTGATGAGACCATCTTATCAAGGCTTGTGTATAGCATGGATGCCATATTGGCTCACTGGGCAGCACTGTAGCATCACAAATTAAACCCATGCCTCCAGGAAAGACCGCATCCTGAACACAGTACCTTAAATTGTTCGGCCTTTCTGATGCTGTCAAAAAAAGTATGTAGTGGAGATTCCCACATGTGGGAGATTCACAGCAGTCAGTATGAAAGCACCTGAGACACCAATGAGAGGAAGACACCCTTTCACCTAACCACATGTTCTTGACGATCATGGTACCTCCCATGACAGGTATGTCAAAAACATATGGCTGGGTGAAAGGGTGTCTTCCTCTCATTGGTGTCTAAGGCGTATGTTTGTATTACCTGCTGATTCCTTGGGCATCCTGTCCAAGGAATCAGCCACCTCATTTCCTGTTCTTTTTGGGATAGACTCCAGGCAATCCTCTACTGGACAATCCGTGATTTAATATAATACACATTTACTCATTCATCTGACAGAAGAGGGAATGTTTACAATTTATGTGTGCACACTGGGCTTTAAACCCACAACCTTTGCATTGTACATAGCACAATGCTCTACTTGTTGAGCTACAGGAGGAGGAGGAGGTAAGGAGCACATTGCTGTATCCACCATATGACGAACCACCTCAGGGATGAGAACCCGAGAGCAGCGGTGCGGCAGGCGATACCTCAGCACCACGCTAGTTTGAATGGAACGGAACAGTGCGAAGTTTCTTCCAGGGTCAGGAGTGCCAATCCTGCCACCAACACCCAAATTTTCCCTGAAAGTTGGAGGACCTGCTTGCAGGGCTGGATGTAGGTTAACGTCATACCCAGGACAAGGTAATTGCAGGTTAAGGGCCTTGCTCAAGGACCCAATGGAGTAGCATCACTCTGTTTGCTCGCATAGATCCCTAGCCACCTAACGATTGCGGCACAGATCCCTTGCCTCAGAGCCACCACTCCGCCCACTGGGGCTACAGCAGCTACTATATATATAAAAAAAACATCTTCAGTCACCTTCTCATTGTTTCTTACAGAACCAGGATCATAAGTGTTCAGTCAGTTCTAACACTGTGTTTAGATTTACATAAATGTTGGTTAATATGTCTAAATGTATACAATCGGTTTTCTCCCTTTGAAGGACTGACCACAGTGCCACGGTTAAAAAATGGAAAAGAGAATCAGTCACGCACGGCGCTGCCCCCGCGACCACAAAGACCTCTCCTGTCTTCTCATAGATTCGCAATTTTATACTTCAGTAAGCATGCTGATGAATACAGTTCGGCAGGTCGCCCGGGCGATCTCATAAGCGGGCGAAGGGACAGACCAGCAGCGTGATCTTGTGACTGTGTCCTCAGGCACAGCCAATCACACCTCTTCGGTCATAACGGGGATGACATAGTCATGAGCGTAAAAGCCCTAATGTGGGCTGTCAGTCACCCCCTGTCCATTACAAGGTGAACAAGCTTTCATTAGTTAAAAGTATAATCCCCTCCGCCACATTGGGAATGGAAAGTGGAGGAGTGGATCAGTGGATCTGGAGCTTAGTCCCACCCTGAGAGGATGGGGCGGGGGCTGGGGCTGAGGGGGGGGAGCAGATGTGCCGATACTCGCCTCTATTATGATTCTACTTCCCGTCTCCTGTGCCTGGCTATGGCATTCTGGCAGAGGTCAGGGAGATGAAATCACTCCCTCAAGGTCTGAAGGCGAAATGGACAGCTGCTGAGAGCCCCACGCCCTCAGGAAATAAAGACTGGGAGCTGAAACAGAGCCACACGCACCGGCGTCGAGCCGCGCGCGTTGGCCAACCGGACCCTTCGCCAAAGCGGACTGCGACTCGTTCCCATGGCGATTTCCGAAAGAAAAAACCACAGGGAACACAGTGGACATCAAGTAGCCGCTTGATTTTTCCATTTGTCATTCTGACATTTTGAATCAAAGACATTTAGCCTCCTTTTAACATCCCATAAATACTGGCACAAGGTTATTTTTGTTTTTGACAACGTGCCTCTTTATAAAACGTGGTGCATGCGGACACGGGCAGTGTGACTATCCGGTGCTTATCTGGATGACGGCTGCATATGGCGCATTTGGGGCTGTAAGTAATGGCTTTGCTCACAGCTAATGTGAGCGATAATCTCCAAAGAGCTGGAAATGTCTGTGGGAGCCAAATAACCTCATATATGCACTAACCTCTGTCTACCCACAGTAAGGAACACAGCAGTGACTCACAGCTACACACTACAGACTGGAAATGAGGAAATGTAAACTGCAGTCTTCACTAGTACCGGCCGTTTGCTCCCCTCCTGTCCTCTCCCTCCCTCCCTCTCTCCCTCTTTCTCGCTCTCTCTCCTTCTTTCGCTCTCAAATACGCATATGTACCTCAGCAAGACTTCATCTGTTACCTCATGACACCCCGGACATTCGCACACACACCCCCCCTCCCCCCAAATCCCTAACACCGAGCAGGGATGCAGTTGGTCACTCAAAGTGATAAAGCCGCAATGAAGAAGAATATCACGCCTGCCAAACACCACGTCAGCAGCCCAGAAAACAGCCTGGACACGAATTCCATACTGAGACCCTTGATGGTCCCCTCTGTATGGAAACAAACAAATAAGCATTTAAAGGTTTCAAAGGCTTTATTGTCCTTTGTACAAGTGCAATGAAATACATGCTTGTTTGCCTCCCTTCAGACTTAAACAACATACAATGATAAAAATTACAATAGTAAATAACAGAATAGTAAACAATTACAAAAAATATATATACAATATGCAAGCAATATATAATATACATATAATATATATGTAAAATAAACAAGCAGTATACAATGTCCATACCATACACAATAACATACTAATAGGACAAAAGGTGCTGAGGTTTAAAGTAGCAGTGATTGATAAACAGAGGGAACAAGTGTATCATCTTTGATCGAATGGTGGAGCAGCAGGGCATGCGCCGGGCACAAGGCTGGGCGAGCTGAGGCGAGTCATTCGTGGGGAATTGGATTTGATCGCGGCCGAAGCACGCTTCGCGAGAACGCGCTCGTCTACATTCCTCCCGTTGCTATGGAGAAATAAAAGGACGGCCACCCGCCGTGCGGCCCGTTGATGGACAGGAGACGTGAGGAAATGAATGCAGAAGGAGTCGTTAGGGGCGCCTTAAGGCAAAGTTAACGTGGTCCTTACGGCGAGTAATAAAAGGGTGCCTGCATCATGACATGGCACCAGCGCGCGGTATGTAAATAGCGTGTGATGTCAAGGTGAAGTCAAGGAAACAGCAGGGAAAATGGAGCATAAACACTATTAAAAGCTCTGACGACCGCTGGCTGATGGTGTGCTATGAAACAGCGCAGTTTGACACGAAGCAAAGAAATGCTAATGCGCATACCGCAGAAAGAATGTTGTTATAGTAACACCCCGACGCTGCCTCTGAACGCCGGCCTCTCTGCCTACCCATTAACTTAGCTACGATCGTGCCTCGCCTCAGCCGCTGTACATCCCAACACCCAGGGCCAGATGAACCAGAGGAGAGCAGGAGGCGCTTTCCGACTCTGCGATCGATACATCACCCAGAGCGCTCCCGGGGAGGAGAGGGTGTGAGAGGGTGCCGTGTGCCTCGTACAGGCCCTGGGGATGCTGGAGGCAATTAGCAGGGAGCTGTGTTCAGCTCTGAACAGATAGATCTCCACTGGGTACCCAAAGCTCATCCATCCATCCATCCATCCATTTTCAATCAAATTTATTTTTATATAGTGCCTTTCACAAGATTTGCCCCAAGGCACTTGACAAGACTGTGTGGCCATCCATCATTACATTCATATAACATGTTGCATGAAAAAGGAAAGTAAAGAAGAGGAATTCCTGAAGACAATGGAGGAGAGGAACCAAAAAAATAGTCAACTATTAAGCATCTGACATCATTTGAAGACTTTCTGTACCTGTACATCTTGCTATGTACCGTTAAAGCTGGTTAAAGTCTTCAGGCTTACGATCAGGGAACAAACCGTAAAGCACTGCTTTTACGTAACTCACAAACATCCCAGAAAAACCTTTTATTTGGCGTTTAAAGAAGTCAATATAATTTCCCTGTATGTTTCTGCAGATCCTCAGTTGCTGCGTTATAGACAACTATTTACAGAGCACCTTGCTGCGCAATGCTATCTAATGGGACACAGAAGGTGAGAGGATTACCCTGCTGGGCACCGTCGGCAATATTCTTAACAGATCAACTGAAAAATCATGCAATATACCAAAATGTTGAACACAAAGCCACATGCCCCCCCAAAATATAAATGGAGCGGAAAGGTTGCTGAATTAATGGAACTTTACTACACTCAAAGATAACTACTGACTCTGAATTGTGCCATCCAAACATAACAATAAAACTGTACAAATGTGAGTCCAATGGCAGAAACATGCATCAGTGTACAGGACACCATACTGGCTTAAACAGAAGTCCCCCTCGGTATCTTTCGCTGACAGCGAGCATTATCCATCAATCATCTCGCAATCCAGTTGCTGACATGCTGCAATCGACTAATTGACGAGTTGGCCAGCTCTGGTTTACAGAATGAAATGCTCCTGATTTCATTTTTATATTTTAGTGAGAGATGGCAACTGGGATGACCATGTAAGTACTAAGGGGGCCATGGCCTCCCCTGGCCAAACCCCTTCGATCTGCCCGTGGTGTCCACCAGCAGCCCACATATGCCCGCTACAGTCAGGGAGGACTCACGAGAGCTCCTGTCCGCCCACCTGTTCACTTTCAGACGACCGCGGCTAAGCGGGACCCAGTGAGGGAGGGGGGAGGTACCCCTCTCTAACGCTCCTTCTCCTACACGCGCACACACACGCTGCGGGATGGCCCTGCTGCCCCCAGAAGTACTTTCAGTGGGAACGGCATATGCTGCATGATTCCCCCCTCCCCCACCCCACTCAGCCGTTTTGTCCACATGCTGCCACGGAAACAGGGAGGCTCATACACTCAAGTCAACAAGGTGATCCACATTCCACTCACCAGATGGAGACTGTTCCAGATGCTTGTGTTCCGCAATCCGGTACTGTATTTTTCCTTTTTTGTCCACTGACTGAGGTTTCCCTGGCATGCCCCACACCTTATCATCCAAAACACTCTGAGATTTCCCTCACAGCCAAAAGGCTACCCTGAAGTCTGAAGAAGAGCTTCCTGATGACTAGAAGCACATTTCTGGCTGTGTTCTACCTGCAAGCGCCAGGCAGGTTGTAGAAGGACACTCAAGGTGGTAGAAGGTCTTAATGAAGACAGAACCTCCATCAGCTCTATCAATGACACCCCCCTCTTGCACCCCAGCAATGAACAAACACACTATTTACACAAGCCTTTAAAAATCATAATCAAGCCACAACAGCATTGAAATTATCAACACTGGGAGCTGCAGACTTTCTAATGGTCCTTGTCTTGTTTTCAGCCTCTGGTGAGAATCTCTGGGTGGTTAATTAAACTGCACTTAATCACAGACCTTTCACCAAATCCATCTCCTCCTCATTTAAGTGCAACCTGCAAATATTATGTTCCCTGGCTTATGAGGTCCTTGGAGATACTGTTAACCTCCCAGGTGAAATGGCTGATATTTACCTGCCTCTCCCCAGAGTTCCCCTACAGCATCTCTGTGCACAAGCTAAGCTGATTATTCCCTTTATGACCCTTTATCACAGGATGGTGATAAAGGATAAAAGCTCCTTATTTACAACGTGTTCTCATTTCCAAAACACATCTCAAAAAGGGAAAATCTACACGAAACAACTTCTGAAAACCAAATGCAATTGGACTCTTGGAGCTTTGCCAGAGAGAGTTGGAATAATGACCAATCATGCGATCAGGGACAATCATGTGATCAGGGACAGCCTGTTTGCGTGACGTTTTTCCTCGACGTTGACGGAAATTCAGATGCAACCGTCATCTGACATCCTTCTCGCTCTTGATGCAGAAATTTTTAATTAGCCAATTAGCATTTCTCTTCAACATCAATATTTAATATTTTTACTGTGTAGCTCCATAGCATTGGATGGAACAAAGCAGCTTCATTTATCAGAGTATATTCTTCTTGAATTGTTGCCACGGTGAGAAGGTTATCCCTTCCTGACAAAAGCACGAGCCACAGTGAGTAGTCATACCCGGCACTGCAAGTCACCTTTGCCAAAATAGAACGGGAATGAGGAATGAAGAAAGCCCTTAGCAGGCTAGCCATTGGTAAACACGGGTGACAATGAAGTAGGAAAAACTCGCTGTTATGCATACAACTTTATTGTAATCCTCATCAATTAATAATTAAAGGCTGCAATCTCGTCGCTGTTCTACCTTTGCTTTGACGCACAAGAATTTGAATGACGTGAAAAATGTAGACGTATTAAATGACAAAATAATAGTTTTAAGTCATACTGTTGATTAAACAGTAAGCCATGAGATAGTATTATTATGACTTGTTTGTAAGTCTGACGAGAATGAAGCATTCAACAATGACTAACTGACACAGATCCTGCAGCCTCCGTCCTATAATAGCTGGTGGTTGTCTGTCTAGACACTGGATGCTGCGTCTCAAATGATATATATCCTCCAGCGAATGAATTCACTCAACTTTGTTTCCTTGGCCTCAAAAAATGAATAAGGCTGTCTGGAAGAAAATTGCTCTTCCATTTGTCAAGTTGGTCAAATCTCACATAACCAACGAATAAATTCTGAGTCACCTGTGTGGACACCCTCCTATATTAATATTAATGACAGGAAGCAAGCTGTAAAATTACTTTACTGGAATCTTTCCCGTGACATAGAGCACACCGCAATGTTGTGTGAACCCAAGTATAACTTTGAACTCAGAAGTTGCAGTTATGTGATTTATAATTTGAAAAATCATTCAACAATAATAAAAGCTGACATGCTACCAACCAACTTGCCAGTACCAAGTATTATAAATTCTTTTTTACATATCTGTATGGAAACAGCCAAAAAGATAGTATGGTACCTTAGAACATTAACTTAATTCGTTCCAGAAGGCTGGTCGAGTCGCAATCTCATCAAGGTCTAAGTCGAATTTTCCCATAAGAAATAATGTACTTGAATTTAATCCGTTCCAGACCCCCAAATGATTGCCTAATTAAACTACCTACTTAACTAATGATAGAAAACATTACCAATCAATATAAAATGAAGACACATGAAAACCACACATACTAAAGCAATAAACATGAAATGAATGACAATTTATGAGCATTTTACCTGTATTGAGGTGAGTTGATGGCATACTGGAAGAGGCAGGTGGAGAGGAGGAGGGATGGAGAGATTATTGTTTGGAAGGGGAGACGCCTCTCTATCCATACAAGTTTTAGCAGTTCTGCTTTGTTTTGTCGTGTTACGAATTTTTGGTCGAGTTGCAGCTAGATTTTTCTTAACCTGTTCAAGGTCCGAATTGAACGTGTCTCAACCCATACAAGTATTAGCAGGAATGGTCGAGTTCCACGATTTCGGGTGACGTACAAATGGAAAATAATGGTCGAGTTAAGAGGCATTCGAGGTCCAAGGTTCTACTGTATTTGTTATTGCTAGTAATAGCTATCAGACCATGGACATTTCATGCTGTTCCATTTCTATTTGTAAGTCTCTGGTTCTTGTGCAGAAACTTTGTGATTCACATCAGCGCTATACACCAAATAAATATTGTAACCTTGCTTTGGTAGGAAGAAGATAATGTCAATGCTGAAGGGAGGCTTCAGTTAAAAACCACAACAAACAATCCACACCATCATCATAAACCATCCATCCATTTTCTGTACCCCCTTGTCCTATGTAGGGTCGTGGGGGGGTCCATCTGGGAAGCTAGGCGAAGAAGGCGGGAAATAACCCAGGATGAGCTGCCAACCTATCACAGAGCACGTCCACGCACCAGTAACACCTATGGACAATCTGGCAAGTCCAGTTCACCTTAGCCTGTTTTTGGACTGTGGGGGGAACCCAGAGGAAACCACTCGATGACTAAAAACCCTGGTCTGTGTAAGGAAACAGTACTAACCACTGTGCCACCAAGCTGCCCCCATCATCGTAAACGCTTTTTAGACAGGCAATTCAGAGGCAGTATTATTTGTTGAAATGCCGGTTGAAAATGTTGTCTCCTAGCAATTCATCAGACCCACTTATTAAAAAACACAAACACGCAAGGTTTTCGTAGCACAGATTAGGTTTGCTTGATACCTATGATCTACAGACTTCCTTAGGCTCGAAAAATAATTATTGTTTCATCCCTTTTTCGGCTTTCATACTCGCAAAGTGTATCAAAGGTAATGTAAGTCTTGAATTAATTATCAGCCACATTAAGAAATGATTTCTTGCCTCCCCCTGCACAGAAATAGCTGCCTAATTGAAAAGATAATTGATTCTTTGTTCAATCATGGGCCCCATCGTTCAATGACACTCCTTTACAGCACATGCTAAACACCAGCCCCAGAATTAGAACTATTCAGCGATTTGTCATAAAATTAATTATTTTATTCCCTACGACAGCAAAAAGGGACAAGAGAGGTGGCGTATCATTCAGCTTGCCCGGGGGAGCTTGGTCTTCACTCACAGAGAAAACAGAAATGTTCTGGATCGCTGACCACGATCGAGGCGCGTGACGTTCTTACAGCATACCACAGAACAGCATTTCCAAGTCCGATCCTTGAGGACCCACAGACAGGTCATGTTTTCGCTCCCTCCCAGCTCCCTACTGGGACCGGACTGTGGAACACTGCCATAGAAATAGGGAGATGCTTCACTTTGTTAGCGTGCAGGCTAAATAATCACTTTGATGACAATGTATTAATGTTACTGTTAAACACATGCCTTCTGAAAATTTACTATTATGCTACCGAGGTGGGTCTTCTAAAAGACAAACAGAACAAACAACACCAGTTCTTAATCAGTACTGAATTTGTTAACAGTACTTCAAATATTGTAAACTGAAAAGAAGACATTAAACATTCTTCAGTACCCTCAATTTACGTAATAGTGAAGCATCAATCTGTTATGAAACTATAGTGGATTTCATGAACTATTCATAACTTTTGCAAGTGAAATGAAACTCTGCAGTGAAAAGAAACTTTTTTTTCTTACTATATTCCTAAGGAAAATCAGAGGGCGACATGCAAACTATAACGTCAGTATATTATGACCTGAGTCCCCGTAATCAACAGGAATCACCGTAAGGTTTTAATGCACAAGGAATTGCAAATGAGAAATGTGAACCTGAACAACAGCAAGACTTTAGTCATTTGAAACATTTTAGCGACTGATCTAAAACCTAAAATTTGAAAAAACAAAAACATTTGGTATCGCCTAATCAGTGGCGACTGAAGCTCATGTGGCGCCCTGGGCAAGCTTCACCGTTCACACCCCGCCCCCCCCCTCCCCTAACTTTGCTGACCAACTTCACCCTGTACTGGGGGGGGGGTCGACACCCGCTGAGAATGCTGCAAATCAGTGTTTCTGGACTGTCTGGCTGGGAACTGGGAGGCAGCAAAAACATGGATGATCTGGGGATCATCAGATTGAGAAACAACTCCGTAAATGATGCCGCCCTGGGCTTACCTTGCCCATGCTAAGATCCACAACTGGGGACAATGGCTGTAAATAAATAATGAAAACAGTCAGGTTTAAGCAGGGGACTAAATTAAGCCTCCCTTTCCTTCACTTGACCACTAATAAATGGCCTAATGACATTCGACTTGGCTCAGACCCAGGCTGTCCTTGCCTCTACTCTACTGATGTGGTTTATTAACAGAGAGGGCATCAAATGTTCATTTTAATCCAGTGCAGCCTTCAAATTCCCAAAGGCGGGTTTAATCCCACATGCACATGGATGCATGCTCTGCCCCAGTGCGTAAATTAAGTGTGAGTAGGAGGAACAAAAAGACTTATGGCCGGTAAAATTTAGTCCCCTTCTGGTTTTTATGTATGTATTAGTGTATCTATTATGTGTGTAGGTATGTATGCGTGTACATGTGCAGATTACTTTTATTCAGGCTTGGCACAGAAGAAATTTCATTGTACTTCGGTACAATGACAATAAAGTCTATCTATCTATTTATCTATCTATCTATCTAAAATGACCCCAGTGTGATCAGCCCAGATGTTACTTTCACACACTGCTTCCATTCCAGGTGGTACAACCTCTCAGGATTTACCAGAGACAAGCAGTAGATCGCTATTGATATTTATGGAAATCAAAAAGGCAAATGTTAGTTTATTAGAGATCAAATATAGCTGCATATATTACAGAACAGAAAAACAAAACAAAACAAATAGCCAAGTGTTCTTTGCAAAATCTGCGATGATAATTAGACTTCTATGTTTGTAACCAAGGTGTGGTTTAAGTGCAGAGAACCTATTAAGTATTTTTAATGGATGTCACATTTACTGGTCCCTGCAACCTTCTACTGTATGGATGAATGGATATTTACAATCTGAAGTGGTGACGGTACAAATTGAAACACTCGTGGTGAGTACTGGGGTAATTGTATGTTGCTCAACAGTAAATTCAAAGCTGATCAAGATGTATTTAAAACAGAAACATGAACTTGTTTTGCTAGAAGCAGAAAAATAAACTTAATTTGTTTGCCTTTCTTGAACATATAAAGAAATGCATCCTATCTTAGGCGTATTAATTTCAGGAAAGTGGGCAAGGAACCCGGGGGGGGGGGGGGGGGGGGTGGGGGTTTTTAATAAATAAAAAAAAAAAAAAAAAAAAAAGAAAAAAAAAAAAAAAAAAAAAAAAAAAAAAAAAAAAAAAAAAAAAAAAAA
>JAODKC010000038.1:9574333-9593295 GCA_026777985.1 Mormyrops attenuatus
TGATTGGTTGCTTAGATAATTGCATTAATGAGAAATTGAACAGGTGTTCCTAATAATCCTTTAGGTGAGTGTATATTCTACTAGCTATAGTAGAGATATCGAAGCAGAAACCCCAGTGCCCGACTTTCCATCTTGTTTCTCCTCATTCATCAAATTTTCTTTCATCCTTTCTCATAGCTCCTCACAAGAGAAAAACACTTTATTAACTGGGAATGAGCATTTTAAACTAGTCCATACCTACAATAAAGAAGATCATCTTTGCTTCACCTGTCTTTTATATGAACTGAATACAATCTATAAATTGAATAAAAGGAAAACATGTTTTGAGACATAAATTTAAACTCAGTGCATCATCAAAATCTAAAAATGTGACAATAGAAAAAAGCAGTGGTCATAATGTTTTCTTTTTAAAATCTTTCCAATTTCCAGCAGCGCAGCCAACAGCCACACCCCCTCACGGCCTGTAGTCTTTCAGCTGCTCATAGAAACCCGGGTTCGGACGAATGGCGGGCCTGGCTGCCTTCACCAGGGCGAGAGCAGCATTGAACGCCAGTCCCTCTCTGGACATCAGGTACCCCATTACTATGGCAGCTGAACGGGACACTCCTGCATTGCAGTGGACGAGCACCACTCCTTCCTATGGGCAAGAAACACAAGGCAATGATTATAAAGGCTAAAATACAAACCAAAGGACACACACCTATTCATTACAGCCACTTTTTGCTAATTTATTTAGAGAAAATAACATTTACATCTTGTGCAACAATATGAAAGGCAATATCATTCCTCGAATGAGACTGTCAGCGCTGATTTTACAACAGCCTGTAAAATTTGATTACGAATCACAATAAATGGTCCTATTGTTCATTGTTCCATTTTGTGGAGCTATGCAGTAAAGCAGCAGGGCGGCTGACATCAGTGCCAGGCAAAGTATCAATATACTGTGAAATGTCTTCATTTACTCTTTACCACAGAGCTTAGGATATACTGTTTCTGTGCTGTTTTTAACAGAGCAGCAGGCAGGACAGGAATGGAAACAACGAGATCTTTATGAACTTCGTTGGGCCCAGGGAGAAGTTCTTGTCAAGTCAAAGTCATGTCAAAGTGAACTTTATTGTCATCTCCGCTATATACAAGTATACAGATAGACGAGATGATGTGGCTCCAGTTTTAGAGTACACAAAACAAAAGGCACATAAAATTTACTTATATATAAACAAAAAATACACTATAAAAATATAAACTCTAAACCTAAACCTAAGTGGACAAGATAAAAATATATTTAAAAAATATTGTGCATGCAGCTGCGAGGTACACAGAGCACAGACAAACATTCAGGTAATGTTAAACACACAAAGTGCAGTGACAGTACACATAGTGCAAACAAATAAACATAGTGCTAATTAAAAAGTTCACAGTACACAAAAAATCCTGAAAAATGGATTGGCAAGGATATACGTATAAATAAAAAATGAATAAATTAACAAATGGTATATGTGAAATGTACACAAATGAAACAGAATTGTTACAAAGTGCGGAATGGATTCTTTACAGGGATGTAATTCAAGATAAATATATAACTACGGACATAACAGAAAGGGGAAGCAACACATCGGCACACAAAGCGTGCACTTTACCTCTGCTTTAGCTTGGTCTATGAACTGTGAGGTCTCGTGGAAATATGAAGTGATGTCAGTTTCTGGCAGGTCCAATATATTTAATGTTTCATATACAAACAGATCGGGGAAAACGTTTTCAACACCATATCCGACATTCAAAATGTGTGAAACCTAAAACGGGAAGAAAATCATCAAACAAGAAAAAAAACATTAATTATATAAATATTAAATAAATGTAGTTACTGTATTAGCATGCAGTTTACTTAACTCACCTTAAATTTTTTCAAAGTGTCTAAATCTTGTGCAACATCCTGCGAAGCTACAGAAATACAGGATATGCATAAATTATATGACATCAACAACCATTCTTTCAACTTTTGTTTTATTTAATAACAGTTAAAATCTTGTGAACAAGACTAACCGCTGTTGAAATTTAGTTATTCCTCACGAGAGCTTGTAAAGTGTAAAAAATCTTTGTAGTAGTTAAACTTTTTCAATCATTTTTACTTGAGTGCTGCAAAACATCTAATCTTATTTATTCATCCATTCTTCTAACTCACCAAGGAGCAGGTAAGGCTTGATGATTCCAACTTGGAGATCCAAACTATTATCTTCAACGTAACCATACGCTCCCTCCGGCTGCCCGCTATCTTCAACGACACACAAATTGGAACCCTGCCACGTTTCGATTAGTCTCTTTCCGCCTAATGTTGTCACCTGGGTGCACTGTTTTCTCAGGGCGGTCTTAGAAAATGTTTTAATTTCATTTGCAAGGGATTGCATTGTGTATTGTATGGAAGAAACAACGAAAGAAAGGAGAGGTGGCCCAAAAAATCCAAATAGCCAATTATACTAAGTAGACTGCTTAAGTATTACGTATTATTACAATATTGGTAAATCAACCAGCATTTCTTTTACTGCTATCTAATGAAAGTATTGCCACCTAGTGGTGTGGAACACAACATCTGGATTAGGGCATTTGGAATGCAAAAACAGTTAGGTAAACTATCTGGTAAACTGTTTTTGCTGTGTAGTAATTTTGTTTTCTTGTATTTAAATAATGTAAAGTCTTTGTAAAAACGATCAGAAAACAACGCTAGTTACGCCGAGTAATATATTTTGTCGTGCGTACAGCGACCAGCTGCCACTGACAGCTGGGCCGAACGTGACGCAATTAACAACCGTGTAACGCGGAAACGTCTAAAATGCACATGCGCAGTAGGTGAATAATCCGACGCGTCAAGTCAGTAGAACAGTCTCTGGTTTACGCTATGTTGAAAGCATAGCTCATGCAACATAAAGCACCGCATTACTACAGAAAACGAAACAATCAATTCTCAAATAAACTTCAAGCCGTAGTGTGTCAGTACAAAGCAACGCCACCTCACGCCCTAAAATTATGACTCATTTCCACAGCGAACCACAAAGGCGGAAATGGCGGCAGCACGCGTCACGTGACAAGCCACGTGACGCGCGGGTGTCGCAGGAAACAGCCTCGTTCTGAGGATAAGGGCAACACCTATAGAAAACAGGGAGACGGCCGGAGGGTGGTCCGCTCTTCACTCGCCTGTTTACCCGTAATATGGGTGAATTATTACACTAAAAACGCCCGGGCTACCTTATTTTCAGCATAAACACTACACCGAAGGGTAATTCTACCGTTTTCTCCGTTTCGTGACGAGAACGTGAAAGGCGGCATGTCGAAGGGTGTGCTGCAGCCCAGCCAGCAGAAGCTGGCGGAGAAACTGACCATCTTAAACGATAGAGGAATCGGGATGCTGACTCGCATCTATAACATCAAGAAGGTAAGGTATGAGTGCGGCGCAGACCGTTTTTCGAAACCAAAGGCATGTCTTAAATCCGATGTTTTGCTGTATGTTTGTTCTGAGTTTAGCAGCAATAGCAGTGAAACATGACTGCGGCGTATATGAATGGACAGGAATGCAGTCGAGGCCCTAGAAGGCATGTTGATGCATCGGGCAGCGACACCAGCTAATGATCACGCTTTCTGGGATGTGTTTTAATGCAATACGGAAGATGTGTTGCATGATTCCTTCTTTTACTGACCTTTATTCGCCATGAATGCCTTATTAGTTACGCGTATGAGAATGGTCTTCGTCGATGAAGATTAACAGCTGCAGTGATAGTAACTGAAAAAGTCGTGTTTATTTGGGTGCCATAGTTCTTCATATCATTTATCCAAATTCCTTTAAGTTTATCCGCAAAAATGAAGTAACTACAATGAAAGAAATGTAATATTAATTGGCTTAAGTCGGGACATGAGTTTTTATTTCTGCTTTGGACAAATTTAGGGGGTCTGCATAAATCAATAGCTATAGCACAACTCAGTGATTGGTGCTGTGGTGATTTAAAACGTGTCTATATAATTTAGCACTACATTTGATATAATGGTATAATTGATTGGGACAAATTGATACTGTTTAGTTGGTGGGGGAATAGGTTATGTATTTAGTGCAGTCGGACAGTGACTAACCGTCTTTGTCATTCTCATGTGCAGATGTCAAGAGTAGATTAAAGAAAAAAAATCTTTCGGGAAGATTCTTCTCTATTAAAGATGCTATGTTACGAATAAAGTCATAGGAACAAAATTAAGGCATTACTGCCATATAAATATTTTCATTATCCAAAGAAATGAGACTATGAGAGCGTTTTCTAAGATTTACAAAATACTTCTTGTATTTTTGTTATTATTTATAATTAATTCAGTTGGAGCTGTCCGTATTCTTGGGTACTGAAATGTAGAGTTAAGCCGAGATGACAGATGGACTAGGAAATGGACGCCTTGCATAAAAATAAGATGTTATATTTCCAGGAAATCTTTTTATGGCACGGCAAAGTTGTGTGTATAAAGAAGCTGAACAGTATGAGAGAGCTGCTTGTGCTTGAATTTGGCACTTACCCTGTCCTGTTGGCATTGTGAATAATAGTGTTGTGCAGTGGTAAACAAAGTATTTTGGGCCGCCATGTTGCTTGACACAGAGCAGCAGTAGTCGGGATAATCCTTAATCACTATTTTCTAAAGTAATTGTCAAGTTCCAGAAGAAATTTGTTAACCAAGTAGATTTGGCCTCCAAGGTCTCTTGTCACTAAGACTTTCTGTTTGTGCTTTAGTTCTCATTTTTTCTGTTTTCATTTAGTATAAATCTGTTAAATGGTTTTTGGGTTGTCTGCATTATACTCTGTCACTGTGATTTTAAAAACATTGCAGTGATTGTGCCATCATATTATTTGGCAGTGGTTGTATATTATAACCAAAAGCATTTTTACTCAGATGTCATAACATGGGTAGGAGGATGGCGTAGTGATCATGTAAGGACTTGGATTTGAATCATGGTGGCTGTCAGTCGAAAGATGAGTCATGCTGTTGTACCTTTTGAGAAGAAAAGTTTCTCTGATTTTATCTAGTGAAATTCCTAGCTGTAAAATTGTAAGTCCCTTTGGTTATTGACTGTTTGAAATGAATACCAGTTTGTTCCTTGAATTTGCGGAACTGAGACGGCAGTGCTGGCTGTTGTCACCTACAGCCAGGATATAGGTCTTGGGCAAACAAATATTTTCTAAGGCTGCTGGGAAGGGATGCATTCATAGTGTTTTCTAATTCCCACTCAGGAGCATTGGGCCTCACTTTTGATATTTTAGGATTATTTATACAGATGCTTTTGCCCAAAGCAACGTACAGATGAGGATCAGATGAGCATGGTTAGCCAATCCCAGGAGCCCATGGGGTTAAGGTCCTTGCTCAAAGGTTTAATAGTGAAACCTTTTTTGCTTGGGGATTGGAATTGACACCCTTTTCATTATCGATGCAGGTGCTCATACTGCCCTGTTCTTGTGGTCATCCTGGCTGGGGTTGTTGTCTTTTAGGGAAACATTGAAGACTTATGGGCAATTTTATCCATTATATTACAGGAATACCTGTTTGTTTTCATACACCATTTCAGTGATTGCCCACTTGTGCATGCTTTGTGGCTCATTTGATGATGTCTCTGTTCTGTTCCATTTTTAAAAATTTGAGTGTCTTGTGGATGTTCTATCAACTGGAATGTGTAAACTTGTGTTGCAATGATTGGCAGACTCTGTTGCTAGGCAACTGGCAGGCACAGACCCAAACACCAACATAGATACTCTCAAAATCTGGGTTCATTAAGCTGCGTTAAAGGCTATGAACAAATAAAATAAATGAGATCTATGCATAAACTGTTATGCCTACTTCAGTAATAATGGTATGAAAGCATGTAACAGTTACATTTAGGGCTGCACAATTCTGAAAAAAATGTGAATCACGATTTTTTTACTTAGACTTGAGATCACGATTTTCTGTAACAATTTTTCTCTCTCAAATTAAAATGCTTACTGCACTCATCAAACTCCAAAAGGAAACACAACAAAATATGACTATGCGAAACATATGATCGATCCAGGACCAACATATCAACTTCTGCCAACAGAAAGGCAATGCTCAGTTGACCATTCAGTTAGGCTAAACAAAACAGCCATACCAATAGTTCCAGTACCAAAAGTGCGAGTGGGGTACTTTTTTGGTAATTCGGGACTTTGAGGTGGGACTTGAAATGCTTTCTTTTTCGATTGGTTATACAAATAGCCTGCCTCTGAAATGCAATACAACTGCTGTCTTGAAAACAGTTGCAAACTCAGAAAATGACGATAATGAAGTAAAAAAAAAATGTTAATAATAATAATGGATGTGTGGATAAATGAAGTGACCCAAACATTAACTGTGATCTGGTTGGAAGAACCACAGATCAGGATAGCATAAAAAGAAACAAACTGTTTTGTATAATATACTAGGACAGCACAGTATTGGAAAATGCACTTCAGAATATTTGTTCTTTGCAGAGAACTTTACAAAACAGATGCCCATTAAATATCCTGCATTCAGATGGTATTGTTTGATAGATTTTTTTTTTTAAATTTAAATTATTACATTTTAATGTCATTGTTCTTCAGAGTTACATTTTGAGAATTCAAATGGCCACTTTTGTTTTTGTGTTGATGTCAGAATAGTGTGAGGGTGATCTTTTCTAGTCTTTGACTTTTGTCACTTTGAAAGATTGCAGTTAATTCCTTTATTTAAAATCTCGGTGAGGGATGAATTGACTTGAGGATAGGGTGATGCTTTTTTTCAGCTAGAATAAAACAACTCTAGAAACTTCCTGTCAGGTCTTTGGAGAAGGCTCAGTGGAGAGATGCAGGATGTTCCTTCTTATCTCGTGTGTAAGGATAAGGGGTAATTGGTCAGGGAGGATCTGAGCAACCCAGTTCCGGTTGGATTCATCCGCACTTGTAGTAAATTTTAAGCTCAGATGGGAAGATGAAGCGTTTAGAGCTGGACTAAAGGCATTCGGTTCTATACTCTCCTTCCTGGCCTTTGGGACCAGAGCGTTTGTGGTTCAGCTTCTCTGAGCTCTGCTTAAAGCCCACCAGAAGGCCCATCCATCCCTCCGGTGTGCATCCGAGAGGAAATGGGACCGGCAGCCTTGTCCCCGATAGGGTGGCATCCGTCAGAGTGACCCTATCAGCCATATAGTATCTTCTTCCCGCTCTGTGGCCTTCCTGTCACACTACGGTGCAGTAAAAGTCAATCACGGCACTAACGGGTTTCAGAACCAGCAGCCATGTTCATGCAGGACTTTGATTCAGGCTGCAACTTGGGGAATGTTACACTTATTCTGTCGAATAAGCCTACAAGGTCATCTGTAATTTTGCATGTATAGCACAAATGGCTTATCGTTTTTTAGTTACCCCGTCCAATCTGGAACAATGAACGTAAAATATAATGTAGACTTTCTTGAGGATAAGTGATTGTATGTTAGGAATTAGCTGCCTGGTGTGCCACTGCTACAGTTTAGCCAGGGGTAGGGGAGATCGTTTAATCTGTTCCTGTCCTTTGTTGTATGATGTGCTTAAGCTGGTATTGTTCTAAAAAATTCTTGTATTGACACATAAACCGTTAAGTCCAAGTGATTTCATACAGTTGTCAGCTCTAAGACCACCGTGTGTAGAATTGATTTATGAGTAGGGTCGTCGTTTGTTGTGTGCAAGTCATAAATGCTTTAATGGCATTTTAAAAGCCCTGCAGTGATTTTAAGAACGCCTGATGCTTGTAACGTGTTCTTCAACTGGTACCCTATAAGAACTTGCCTCCCCCCCACTTTAATATAAAGCATAGCCAAGAAAACGTAGGGGGTCTTGTGGTAGTGACCTGAACTGGAACATAAAAACTTCTGTGCCTATTCTGTATCATATTTTTTTCTACTTGCTTGTTTGGTCGGTTGGTCGTTTGTTGGCAATGTGGATTCCATAAAGCTTTGTCTTATTTCTGATGCCTTAGGTTTAAGGTAGAATTGATGTACGCATGTTTTTGACTGTTTTTCTTTTCTGTCAATTGTTATTTTTAAAACTTTCTCTTTTTAGGTTTATAAACAAATGCACCAGCCTTGATTGAAGCGACTGTATTGTTCCTTTACCTTACTTGCATGCTGCCGTTGTTGTCGTTGTAGTTGTTTGTTGTTGCTGTTGATCCTGTTCTCCTTACTAATTGCACACCCTTTAATCCTCTTGAATGTAGACTTTTATGCAAAAACAAATCAAAATTTCACCCTGTCCTTTGAGGTCAGCGCATGTGTGTGTGTATGTGCGCGCGCGTGCGTATGTGCGCGCGCGTGCATTAGTTGTTGGAAGAAAACTAGGCAGCATAAATATAAATCAACATGACAGCTGATACATGGCCTCCATCTGCAGAGAAATGTGGAGCAAAATATATATTTGTTCAAATGCAATAAAAGAACAGCGGCTGTAGCATTAGTTTCCCAAGCTAATTGTCTTTAAACTGGTACTGCATGATAGACATTGGCAACCTGTGTTCATGTGTAATTTTCTCTCTTTCTGTTGCAATGCCTCCCCCAGCAAGGACAAGTTTGGAAGGTTTGCACAGTTTTCACCTTCCCTAAACCTCAATCCTCCTTCTCCCTGCCCCCCACCCCTGCCTGCCCGCCCGCTCTCTGACCAGCATCATGCTCCATGGCCTCCCTGTGTGTAATCCACAACACTGTCGCAAGAGCTTAGACATCGGGCCGTCCAAAAAGAGTCTCAAAGTATAATATAGTGGGGGCGGTTCCCTTACTGTCGTCATATCTCTTAATAGATGGAGACTTATTTTTTTATTTTTGCTATGAGTTTATTATTTTTGTATTGGCTTCTTTGTTTCCCCTGTATGTTTGTGTTGTTAAACCATACTGAGCTTCCCTTTAACGATCAGGATTGAGTTTGCGTTATATTTGTTTAAATAAATGAGATAACGTGACATCTGATTGTGTTACTGGTACATTTCCTCTTTTTTTAGTATTGATAATTTTCTGTGTTTTAAGGCTGGTTTCTTAGCATCTTTGTTGAGAGTTAAGAGGAGAATAGAGAACTCAGAGAATTCCAGACCCCTAGTCATTTATTTGAATATTCAGGGTTCTAAAAGCTGGCAGTGATGAAGTTCTGATAGACTCCTAGTGCATCCTTAGCCAAAAACACGTGAAAGAAAATGACGGTGACCCAGGGGATCGTGAAGAAGTAATGTATAACCTGCCTGTCGATTTGACGGGTTATTCGCCAGGGTAAGGTATGCTGGGCCCGTGATGGCGCTCATTTTCACACTGGCCTCATTAATTTGAAGGAATGGGCTGGGCCAGCTGGGCATCAAGGCTGTGTATTTGCAATTTTTCCATGATTTGTTTCTTCTTCTTTTTTTAATTTTAAGAATATTTTTCCACCCACAGCAATATGATGAAAATAACACAGTAGGTCTTTAAACCCTCTTGTTTTAATTCTGAACTATTATTATTATTATTATTATTATTATTAGTATTAGTAGTAGTAGTAGTAGTAGTATTAGTAGTAGTAGTAGTAGTAGTAGTATTAATCCCTGTTCCTTTATCTCTCTGCTTTTGATTCTTTCAGGGTTAAATATTAAAGTGCATGCACAACATCATGTCAGTCACCTGACAAACACATATCTGCTTACTATTTCCAGCTCCTCTGTCAGACATCCACCACTCCAAAGAAATCCATCCTAAAAGACACTTAAAAAATAGCCAAAACCAACCACTTTTTCTTCTTGTAGGAGTCAGTGTGCTTTCATGCCTTGCTGAGTGGCACTAACTGGAAACTTCCCATGCAGCACCTGTGGAGCTGTCTATCTGACTGTCTCTTTCCTTGACTCTTTCCCTGACTCTGACTCTTTCTCACTGCCTGGCTCTTGGCTTTCTCTCTGACTCTCCCTGACTCTCATTGCATTTTCCAGCTGTGACAAACTCCCCACACTGTCTGCTCATCACGTCACCTGTTCACCAAAAACAAATAGGCAGCTTCGTGTTTGCTCTCTGCCTATATACTGTCCATCATGCAGCTTTTTTGCACACCATGCCTTGGTTGGCTGTAGCATTTTTAGCCTGTTTCTGTTCTGTCTGTGCCTTTCTCTCCCAGGCATGCGGGGACCCCAAAGCTAAACCCTCCTACCTGATCGACAAAAACCTGGAGTCGGCTGTGAAGTTTATCGTCCGGAAATTCCCAGCTGTGGAAACACGCAACAACAACGTAAGTGACACCTCTTCCAATTTTGTGAATAATAATAAATCCCAGTAGGGGTTATATATAAAGATGAACATTTTATTGCCAGATGATTTTGTTCAGCTCACTCCTTGTTTTAGCAGTCAGCCTAAATGTATTCATTTATAAGCATGTGCTATGAATAATAATACATAATAATGCTTACTGTTATTATTGCGGAGCCTTGAAATGGAATGTGTAGTAAGACTAGCACCTTCTGGACTAGCAGTAAAAGCCCCAGTGTGAAGTGGACAGAGAGTTGCTTTTCTAGAGTGTGTGTGCTTGTGGGACTCTCACAGTTCACGGTGACTAATGGTGGCCTGCCCTGGCACACTTTGCTGGGCCAAACACAGCCTGTGCTGTTCACGCCTGCTCGCTCCTCCTTTCAGGGGCCGCGTCAGGCCCTCTGCCCCGCAGAGCAACGAGAACACCAGCCAATCAGATAGCTACCGCCCCTCAGGCATTTTATTTCCCTCCGATATGCCTGGCACGGCAAGCCAGGAGGGTCAAAAAAGCTAAATGCATATAATTACAGATAACATTCATGTTTCCTAATAGGCGCAAAGCAATTTGTTCTGCATTTTGGATACTTGGGGACGCAGAATAATAATCTGTATGAAATATATGTAAATACAATGCTTTAAACACATGAAAAAATGTCTAAATGTTAATACGTCTTTCATTTTAAGTGTCCTTTTCATCTGGTGCAGTTTCATTCTAGCCTTCAGAGTTTCTTTGATAGACTAGTGAATTCTGGAGATTTTATTTTTTGTTTAGTAAAGGGACCAGTTACAGGTATGTAGACATTGTGTGGTCCCCGCGTTTAAAGCGTGTACCTATGGAATGTGGGCGGGCCCAATACATTCCTGCTGACTGCAGCCACCTGTCACAACACCTTGCCTTTTATGACACTATGCACCTAAAAGCAATGTCCGTGTAAATCCATATGTCCTCTATCGGCGGGACAGTGCAACGGTATTGCAAACCGGAAACAGATGGGGAAAATTGGAGTTTTGATCCAAAGTATTATACAAATGGAACATTCATTTAGAGTTGTCATTATTCTTTTTAATTTAAGGTCATGCATTCTCATGATTCCACTGTGCTGTAATTGTGAAGTGTATTTTGGTTTGTCAGCAGTTCCTTGTCTCTTGAAATGTTTTTGTTGAAATGCTTAAAAATTTCTTTTTTTCCTAACGTTCCCTTTTTGATCCTTGTGTTTGTGGTAGAGGTGCTTTTTGGAATGACTTTGTTCTGCATCATGTTTAACGGTCTTTCTTATTTTGTTGTTGTTTTTTTTTTTTTTGTTATTTGTTTTTGTATTTGTTTTCCCCCCAATCTGTTTTATTTTGCATGCTTATCTTGGCTTTTTCTGGAATATTCTTTTTGGTAAGTTTGGGCTCCCCAGAGTGCCAGTTTGCTTTAAGTGCCAATCCTTGTTTCTGCTTTTTCGTTTTGCTCACATAAGCTGTTTTGTAACTCATCTTCAAGGACCATGCAGAGGAATCTAAGAATCACAAAGCAGAGAAGGCACAGCTTGGTGCTGAAATATTATATGGATAAAGAAAATTACATAATCAAATGGCTTTTTTTTTGGATAAAAAAAACTTGGTGAAATATACATGAAGTTTTGGATGTGATCTGTTTAGATTGTGATGTCTTTCTTAGATCCCTCAGTCCGGTGTTGCTTGGTAACAAGTTTGGTCATTACACCATCATACTGAGCATCTCATCTCAACATTACTCCTAATTCAAGGAACACAGCTATGTACAGCAGTACCTTTCAGTGAAAAATAGCATGTGCAAGGAATTCAGACTTCAAGGTTCTGGCTAATCAGACATTTCTGTCCACCATCTCTGCTGAATGTTTTGACTTTTACAAAATTGAAGGAATGTTTAGAGGGATTTTAAATGTAACCCTCTTTTTGTTAAAAGTAATTCCAATCTTGCTATTTTTCTTTGAATAGAATAAAAATTGATTTTCAATAGCTAAGTATCATGCAGATTTTTGGAAACTTAACAATGTTACATCAGAACCATTTCTTAAATTAACCACTCAAGCCATCCTGACTATGAGCTGAATAACACCAGATGGAAATGAAATTTCTAAAAAGAAAATATCCATCATACTAATAAATTCCTCTAATTAGTGACCTATTAACTTTTTCAAGTGTTCTGATTTAACCTAAGAGCTTTGTTACAGCTTGGTTTTTTTATCAGAATGTTTAATTTAATGCAGAACAATTTTAAATATAAATTTTTCGCTTTGTGCTTGATTTTGAGATTTTCCTAACAAGACTATATCAACTAACTGTCTTCCAGAGCAAATATGCACTGACTTGAATGTAATAAGTCTTTAGATGTATTTGCATAACAGCTTTTTAGAATTTTTTTTGACAAAGTTCAAAAATGATTTTACTGACTTTTAATCTGTGTTGCAGTACATACCATAAAAGGTCGTGTTCATGACTCATCACTCCAGGGTTGTGGGTTTGAAACACATGAAATTTAAGTGAATTGGTGATGCTAAATTATAGCCTGTAGTCTGAGGGTTTGCTGTCAGAGAGCAACAGTCTGTCACAGCCATCACCTGCTCTTGTCAAAGATGCACATCTGTTGCAAGTCAAGGTATCTATATTTGTCATTGCAAAACACTTCCAAACCGAAAGGCTGGTTCTCATCAGCTTAACTTCCAGCAGTGCACATTTGTTCTGGTGTAGTTTGTAGAATTATGCAAGAAATTGTCGAAGTATTATCAAAAGTGTGTCTGTCAAAAGTGGAAGCAGGGTTCTCATGTTTATCAGATATCTCCCACGTTTTAGGTGTTTTGGTTTGTAAAACGTCTTTTACTTGAGGCTCAAGCACTTTTACTTTAGTGGGGCTGTGCAGACAGTGAGGGATTTTCAGCCATGTTATGTGCCCAGCTCCATGTTTGAAGGATGATACCCTTCCCCGTATGTAATGGTCATTGTGGGGAAAATATGTGAGAGACCTTCCCTTGAACCGATTAAATTTTACTAGCTGTCAGCACAGGCATGGAGGTACATACATGCCACGTTTTATGAAGATGGCTTTTAAGAGTCTACAAATAATGCAAAGTGTATAAAACGGGCTCGCCGTGCTATGTGAATGTTTATGGGTTTCTCTGGAAACGGGTCACATGGACCCTTAATGGGCATTGTCACCTGGCTCATGCAGAGATGGGGAGGCGTCAGCCATTTTGGCATGGGGAGAAGACCCCAACACGTACAGACCAAGTGGCCCAGTCAAAAGTAACTGTTTTCTGCATCAGGATAGTTGCATAGGGTAATCAGGGTTTAGGAACAACAAATTCAGTCTGTGGGAGTGTTTAGAATGACATAGAATGAAAAGCATACGGACAGAGTGCAAAGTGAACCCTTGCTGAAGACTTTGACATGAGTTGTCATGGCAGTGAGCTCCTGATGCTACGCCCACCTAACCGCTTCCACTTTCTTTTCACAGCAACAGCTCGCTCAGCTACAAAAAGAAAAGTCAGAGATCCTTAAGAATCTCGCTTTGTATTACTTCACTTTTGTCGATGTAATGGAGTTTAAGGTAAGACATCCTTCCTCTACTGCACATACAGTGTACTGTATGGCTTTGGCTTAATGGTTAGGGAAGCGCACTGGTAATTGAAAGATTGCTGGTTCGAATCCCCGACCAGCAAGGCACCATTGAGGTACCCTGAGCAAGGTACCACCTCCAAGCACTGCTCCCCAGGCGCTGAATTAGCTGCCCCCTGCTATGTCACATTGTCACATATGGGTTAAATGACCTTTTGTTGCTGTGCACTGTGTGCTGTGGTGTGTCAACAGTGATCACTAATTAAATTCTGTATATTGAATTACAATTGAAAAAGTCAACGTCTGGGGTGTGTTCTTGCTGCTACTCTGTTCAGTGTTTGGATGGCTTAGGCACCGGCCAGGGTCATGAGGTCCAGTGGCTGTGACGCATCTGTCGGTGAAGAAAGATTCATCGATCTTGACTTTGGTGCTGTGATCTTCGCAGAACCAATGGAGGCTCTGATCGGGGCTCTCGAGAGACTGAGTGAGGAGTCTGAGTGTATGGGATTGAGAGTGTCCTGGATAAAAACCAAGATCCAGGCCTTTAATGACCTCTTGGGCACAGCCACCAGTAGTGTGTCTGTCTGCAGAGAGAATGTCAACCGCTTTGAGAGGTTCACTTACCTCGGCAGTGACATTCATGTCTCTGGTGACTCTTGCTATGAAGTCAGTAGACTGATTGGGAGAGTACGTGGGGGGTCATGAGGTCGCTGGAGAGGGGTGTGTGGTGCTCTTGTTATCTTTTTAAGAGGACGGAAATCCAAGTCTATAGAGGCCTGGTGCTCCCTGTTTTGCTGTATGGCTGTGAGACATGGACGCTGTCCAGTGACCTGAGACAAAGACTAGACTCCTTTGGTACTGTGTCTCTTTGAAGAATCCTTGGGTACTGCCGGTTTGACTTTGTGTTGAACAAGCGATTGCTAAGGGAGTCCTGAAGGAGGCACATTACCTGTACTGTAAGGCAGCGTCAGTTACAGCACTATGGCCATGTGGGGCGGTTCCCTGAGGGTGATCCGGCTCGCAGGATCCTCATTGCTGAGGACCCGAACGGCTGGACCAGGGTAATGGAACGCCCATGTAACACCTGGCCGCAGCAAATAGATGGCCATTTCTGGAATGTGGGACTCAACCACCTGTCGGCCTGGGGGTTCACCCGAGGTGTTTTGTAGTGTGGTGGGTGTAGCAATGCACTGTACCAGTGCATGCTCCCCGACCTGACCTGACCTGAACGTCAGTATGTGTGAAAGATCCAGAGTAATGCCAGTGGTCTCCGAAACGCTATCTGCTGGGGGCTGAAATTTGTTGTTTTTCAGTCAAGTTTCATGGCAAATTCTACCCAAAAAAACAAATGTTTGCCTTGCCATCTTCAGATCAACTATTACAGTACATGCAGTCTTAAGTTGGTTTTATTAATGCTCTTTAGACATTTGTTTGTCTTTTTTTGGAAATCTGCAGAGTAGATTTTATGCAGTTCAACAGTAAGGTTTTCCTGACCGTAGTCTTTAAAACAAACTACTATATTCTCTATCTATACACCCAAAGACACTTTTTAATCTCCAAAATTCAGTTGAATTTGAATTTGAATTTCAGGTGCTATAACTAAATAAGCTGTGTCAAATACTCGGTCTTCTCTTTGTGAAGAGAAACGTGGATGTGCATTTTATTATAAAAATATATATATATATATATATATATATAAACCAATAAATCATGGATTGCTAGTGCAAGGGAACTGGGTGAGGTTCTTGAGTTTTGCTGACATTGCTGTTGGATGCGGTAACCCTCAACCCCCCCCACCCCATCCCAACTCCGCATCATCATGCTGACCTGATCTCTGCTGCTTCCTCCAGGACCATGTCTGCGAACTGCTGAACACTATTGATGCCTGCCAAGTCTTCTTCGACATAGTAAGTCCTTCACAGCCTCTCTGATGGTGCCTTTCCCAGCATGCTGTGCGCCGAGACTGAAACCCCTTCCCACCCTGTGTCCACCTTCTGCAGACTGTGAACTTTGACCTTACAAAGAACTACCTTGATCTCGTGGTGACGTACACTACACTGATGATACTGCTGTCGCGCATCGAGGAACGCAAAGCCATCATCGGGCTCTACAACTATGCGCATGAGATGACCCACGGCGCGAGGTTAAAATTTATATTTGTAAAAGTTAATTTGCTCACATAAACAAACTTTAAATATTTATGATCACTGGTCATTGCTTGTTCTGTGTTTATATGTTTGATATGTATTATCACCCGTCAGTTTAGGGCTTTTTTTGTGGCTGATCTTTTCTCTGCTGAACTCATCCTCATGTTCACCCATTTGCATTATTCTTAATTGTTCTAATTAGTGACCGGGAGTACCCCAGACTCGGAAACATGATTGTGGACTATGAGAATCCTCTGAAGAAGATGACAGAAGAATTTGTCCCCCATGGAAAGGTGAACGCCCCCCCAGTCTGCTGCTGTTTGATGCGAGCTCCCGTGGTGAGATGGCTTCTAACACGTGTCCCCCCCGCCCCCCCCAGTCCCTGTCGGATGCCCTCATCTCCCTGCAGATGGTGTACCCCCGGCGGAACCTGTCCGCTGACCAGTGGAGGAACGCCCAGCTGCTCAGCTTGATCAGCGCCCCCAGCACCATGCTGAACCCCGCCCAGTCAGACACGGTGAGGCCCCGCCCCCTCCCCGGGCCACCCCAGCCGTGCCCTGGCCCGAGTCAGCCACGGTAAACCCCTCTGTCTCTTTGTTTCAGATGCCCTGTGAATACCTGTCCCTGGACACCATGGAGAAGTGGATTGTGTGTAAGTCCTGATTGGAGGATGAGTCTGTTTCCTGTCGAAAACCAGACCTTCACCAGCTGGGGGACAGATTGATCCTCTTTGAAACCAGAACAATCATTTGTCTTTCCTGTTTCCCTGCACTGCTTATCTCTCTCTCTCTCTCTCTCTCTCCCTCCCCCTCCCTCCCTCTGTAGTCGGGTTCATCCTTTGCCACAGTGTCCTGAACAGCGACCCAGCCGCCCTGAGCCTCTGGAAGCTCTCTCTTCAGAGCAGCTCCTGCCTCTGCCTCTTCCGGGACGAGGTCTTCCACATCCACAAGGCGGCGGAGGACCTGTTTGTCAACATCCGAGGGTACGCTTCAGACCGGCAGCAGAACAAAACTGTTCTGCATGCATTTCTCTTTTATGCAGATGCGCAGCACTGATGCAGCATGTTTAAATGCACCAGGCAGCCAAACATACTCGTTACATGTTGAAATGTTTTGTTCCCCTTCAGCTATAACAAACGTATAAATGACATTCGGGAGTGCAAGGAAGCAGCGCTGTCACACGCGTGAGTACGCATGCAGGCACACGCCACCGCCCTCCGAGCATATTGCTTTACTAGCAAGTTCCCCTGTTTAACACTCTTTGCTTCCACCCATCACAGGGGCTCTTTGCACAGAGAAAGACGCAAGTTCCTCCGCTCGGCCCTCAAGGAGCTGGCCACCGTGCTCGCCGACCAGCCGGGCCTGCTCGGCCCAAAGGTACCGACCCATTCCATCATCTGCGAGCTCAGAAATTCCCTCCGTCTGAGCTCTGGGGGAGATGGCAGGTGGGCACGTCTGTCCCTGCTCCCGCACCATCCCCCATCGGCTGAGACGGCTGCTCTTCACACAGGCACTGTTCGTGTTCATGGCCCTCTCCTTCGCCCGGGACGAGATCATCTGGCTGCTCCGGCACGCCGACAACATCCAGAAGAAGAGCACAGACGACTTTATCGACAAGTAAGGGCGACCTTGGTATCGGGGGGGGTGGGGGGGGGCTGCTGTAGGAGTCACATGGCGTCTTGACAACCAATGGGAATGTCTGGGCATGCAGTGGCATGAGTGTCCTGGTCAGCACTGGCAGCCTCCTGTCCCCCCAGGCACATCGCAGAGCTCATCTTCTACATGGAGGAACTGAGGGCCCATGTGCGGAAGTACGGCCCCGTCATGCAGCGCTACTATGTGCAGTACCTGTCCGGCTTTGACGCCGTGGTGCTCAACGAGCTTGTGCAGGTGAGCCTGGGGCTGCAGTCCTCTTCCCGCGCATCCCCCGGGGTGTTTTTTAGATTCCATTTAAAACTAGAGGTTTCCTAAGGGCAGGAGTGAGTTTAAAGGGGGGTGTTTCTCTGTTCTGGATACATTCAAGTCTGGTGTTTCACCACTAGAGGGAAGCCAAGAGTTTCCTCAGTGCCTGGCTACGTGGATTGCAGCTAGGCAAGGCTGCAGCTGGCTGCACAGGATGGTCTCCTTTCGGGCTGGATGTTGCCACAGAAATGCATTATTCCACCCTCACCGCTCTTGTTTCAGAACCTCTCCGTGTGCCCCGAGGATGAGTCCATCATCATGTCCTCCTTTGTGAACACCATGACGTCCCTCAGCGTCAAGCAAGGTGATCAGCCCTCCCTCAGCATGCTGATCTGCTCACTAAGCGCTCATGTGATCCGGGGTCATTCCAGGATAGCTGCAAAATTCCCCTATTCAGGGACGGAAAGGATTCAGAAGCTTCCCTACAGACCTAAACAACATATAACGATGAAGAACAATACATGGCATATAACACAACAGTGAACAATTACATACAATATACATATAATATATACAGTCTACAAGCATTATACTATAGCATACGATATATACAGCATGCAAGCAATATACACAAATGTACGAGGTATAAGCAATATACAATGACATATAAGTAGGTGATGATGAGATCTGGGGGGAAGTTATGGGGCGAGTGGTTGCCTCTCCACCCTGAGCGATGGTCTCTCCCTCTCTGGCTCACAGTGGAAGACGGGGACGTGTTTGACTTCAGAGGCATGAGACTGGACTGGTTCAGGCTGCAGGTAAGGCGGGGAGCACAGAGCCGCCGGGCCGCGTGGGTGGCGGGTTCCAGCCTCGTCTCCCTGACGTTGTCGCTAAGCAACAGTTCCAGCGGGATTGAATTCTCATCCTGTGTCTTATGTGGAATATATGCCAGTGAAGCGGAGCCCTGTTTTCTCTATGCATGTACCATTTCAGACCATGCCTGGGGGGGGGGGGGGGGCAAGTTACGGTAAGTGGAATATTAAGTATTTTTGGAGTGGATAGACAGTGGGGTAG
>JAODKC010000038.1:9607761-9673644 GCA_026777985.1 Mormyrops attenuatus
TGGAAAGATCCGCAATCTTGCTGGAGTGAAAAGTACAAAAACTTTGTGATATCAACTCTATTTTTTCCTTGTTTTTTCCCCTCTCCTCCATGAAATTGTCTTAATGACCTTTTTTCCCCTTATAACTGTCATAGTAACACACAAGCTTGGTTTATGAAAACTAGTGATACTATTACTTTTAATTTTTGAGAAGCTTATGTTTCAGATGTCAAAGATTTAAATAGAAACACTTATAAGGAGAAGGTGTGATATTTTAAGTATCTTCAATAATGCAGAACACTCGTTTATTGACAAACGCTTGTTTATTGACAAATGCTTTTGATTCGCTGTGGTTCTTTTTAGATGGCTGTTCTAGATTTCATCTGTGTGGGTTACAATGTGCATTATTATTTTTTTCTGTGGACTTGCATTTTTACACTATTCTTTTGAAATGTTTGCCAAATTATTGACACTACATCTCCCATTTGGTTTGAAACTGAACAGAGCTGTCGGTAACTACATAATAGAAACAACAGGTGGTGTTGTTTGTACAAAGCATAGTATAATTTTTTAACTAACTTTCATGATGCTGCGTGGGCCCGGACACGCCAATGTATCCATCTGTATGGTATGATAAACATTCTTGCATATTTATTGAATGTTTATAAACTGTTCTCCTTAACCACTTTTTATATGTTTTAAAATTTTGGAAATTACAGTGTATCTTCCATAACATAAATAAACATTAGGTTATAATCATCCAGATATCTTTTTTGATAGGTTTCATGTGAGTGTTCTTGTTTGTTGCTGTGTTCATCTGGGACACGACACTGCAAGCCCTCGTTTCTGGTCCCGGAGTCGTTTTCCCACATTGATCCTGTGAAATAACTGCCTGTAATGACATAATCTTAAGGTCCTATGATCAAACAGAAAGGTCTGGCCTCTGTTTTTTCTTTCTTTCTTTCTTTTTGATGGTTTTACAGGACCTGCAATGCAATACAGATCCTAATTAATATGATGACTATAAATATTCAACAACAGATTTCCAGCTTAAAATTCAGCTTTGAGGAATTGGTTAATAGGTGCTGTTGTAAAAACCGGCAATTTTGTCCTTCATATGTTTAGTTTGCCTGAAGTACATACTCGCAACGTGTGCTCGTTATTATCTCAGGTGCTAATGGGGAAATTCATTATGAACCCCGGGAATGAATTCTCGGGACAGTTCCCTGCCCCTCGAGCAGAAAAGTAATTTGGTCATTCGGTCCTTGTCACTTCACCTCCTACTTATATCGGCACTGCTTCCATTGTCCCTCACTCGGCAGTTATCAAAACGCACCCTGCAGATGTCACTTAACTCTGTGTTTATCTCTGCTCAGTGACAATTCGAGTACCCAGCCTTTCACTTTAGTTTACACACTCCTCAAGGTCATTGTGTCGACACTAATTGGATGCTTTTGTGACTGCTGTTATCTGTGCTGGCATTGTCCCTATTTCTGAAAGCCTGGGGGCTCTAGTTTATACAAAATTTGCATTAAACTTGAACATTATTAGGCTGCACTTTTAACTCGGTATTTAAAAAAAAATCCAACGTGGATTGTTACAATTAAACGTTACATACATATGCAGTGGGAGGAAAGATGCAAACTAGTCTCACCCAGTAGTCGACATGAGCTTTTAAGGCAAACGGGCGATGGGGGGGGGAGGGTCGGACTTGGTGGAGGAGATTTGCAAGCTGAAAAGGAGCCTCTCCGGAGAAGTGAATTCATTGAGCAAGAAGCAGCGCTACCCCCGCGTACATGCAGAATAATGAAGCGGTATGGACTTATGGAGTAAGGCGCTGAGGACAGCAGTAGCCGACAACGCCGACTACTTCTCTGCAGATCTCTGCCTTTACCAGATGCCTTCAATGCGATTTTTGATTACAGAATCTGAGGGGTGAAACGCAGCTCGTTTCCAATGATGCATTAGGCAAGTGTAAATATGTTTAGATAAGTAATTTTGGAGAGTTTTTTTATAACTAATTTCGTTTTTTTATCGGACACTCGGGGGACCAGTTCACACTTGTTCCTGCAAACTTCTTTAACCCAGACAAGTTAATTTTCTGCTTTTTTTGTACCTTAAGATGTTCTCGTACCAAATGTGTATTAGTTTCCTGGTTCTCTTGTGCCTTGTTGGGATACCCCGAGCCACGGCGGCGGCGTGTGAGCCCGTCCGGATCCCGATGTGCAAGTCGATGCCTTGGAACATTACCAAGATGCCCAACCACCTCCACCACAGCACCCAGGCAAACGCGATGCTGGCCATCGAGCAGTTCGAGGGGCTGCTTGGGACCAGGTGTAGTCCGGACCTGCTGTTTTATCTCTGCGCCATGTACGGTCCCATCTGCACCCCTGAGTTCCAGCAGGAGCCCATAAAGCCGTGCAAATCGGTGTGCGAGCGGGCAAAGTCCGGCTGTGAGCCGGTCATGAAGCTGTACAACCACACATGGCCGGAGAGCCTGGCGTGCGACGAACTGCCCGTCTACGACCGCGGGGTCTGCATCGCTCCGGAGGCGATAGTGCAAGTGGAAGGGCCTGGTAACTATTTTATTGTTGTTTTTTATGTTCGGTAATTCCCAGCCAAAATTATTGTAATAAACCAAGAAATTTAAAAAATATTAGAAGAATACGAAAATACTCGTAGTTACTTTTTTTGTGGGTTAAGTAGATTCGTGGATGGGACGACTTTTGAAGGGGCTATATACTTATGGGATTGCTCCTAGCCCTTTTAGAAATTTATAATACAGAAAGGTCTATATATAAAAGTCAGTGGGAACTCCAATGGATTTTCAGAATGGCAGTTGACAACATTGTAATATTGAAAATAAATCACTGCAACAGAAATGTACATGATGCACCTCAGTTTAAACATGAATTTTATAATGACAGTTTGAGATAAAGAGCGAAAATGCACAGCCGTGCTAAAAAGTGATACTTCTTGACAAATCTTACGTTTGTTCTCTACAATGCCGGCGATCTGCAAGTAGTACTGATTTCTGTTTTTATTCCCAATAATGTTTTGCTCTGTCTGCCGTAGATCGATGCAGATGCAGGGGAGTAAAACTAAGTTACAAGACATACACGAAGAACAATTATAATTATGGTGAGTTTTTCGTTCAAGACCAGTGGCGAAGAAAAGACAGGCAGTAGTTAAGGAAAATAAACGTACAAGTTCCTGGTCCGGAGGCATCCTGTGCAATTTTAAGCATCGCATTTAATCTTAATTGTTTTCTCGTCACATGTAGCTGTATGTAGCATGGGATAGTTTAATGCTTGACCAAAAAAGTTAGCTCGTCAGCTGAAGAAGAACATCTTTTATCATTTTTACATACGCTACCTATTGTAAGTTCACTCCTTGTGTTCTTTTTCACCCAGTAATTCGAGCAAAAGTCAAGGAAATACGAACTCGGAATCACGATTTCAGCGCTATCGTGGAGGTCAAAGATATTCTGAAGTCATCCCTCGTCAACATCCCCCGCGACACGGTGACGCTGTACTACAACTCAGGATGCCTGTGTCCCCCTCTCATCCCCAGCGAGGAGTACATGATCATGGGCTACGAGAGCGAGGAGCAGTCCAGGTATGGCTGGCCGCAGGCTCCGGCTTTGGGGGGGGGTAAGACGTTTCAAATCCCTTGATCAACAGATTGATGTCACGTCTTAATTGTATGTCGCTTTGGATTAAAGCCTTTGTTAAGTAAATAAATATAAGTACTATTGAGTCAGGGGTGTAGTTAGAAATGAAAGGATAAGGGGGCTGAGTTTACTGGGGCGGGGGCGATGGCGAACTTGTATGTAGTATAAAAAGCTATTCATGACTTAAGCCAATAAACACATTTGGTGGGGGGTTAAAAACATTATGTTAAGCCCCCCTAAAATAGGTCTAACGATGCCCCTGTAGTGAGTGATGTTTGCCTTAATGAGAGAGTGTGTGCCTGTATCGATGTTCTTATGTTCACTGTTTTGTCGTTGTTTTGTAGGTTATTGCTTATCGAAGGTTCGATTGCACAGAAGTGGAAGGATCGAATGGGGCGGAGAGTGAAGGTACGCCATCATGTGTGGCCAGTATGTTAGATTTCACCAGCCAGCTAATTAGCACAATAGCCAATTTACTGTGGTGATTAAACCATATATGGTTTAATTATCGCGGGACATCTTGACTTGAGAACGGAATTGCCAACCGCACTTCGAAGTGTCATAGAAGTCCGTTAGCCTTTACTATATAACTGAAGGATTTAGTTGATTAAATGAGGTCTGTTTTTCACTTGGGGGGTCATTAAAAGCTGATTAGGAAAGAATTGAAGTCTCATAACTTTAAAACAGTCAAGCCAGAAGAACCGACCGATATTAAAGTTCAGTGCAGAAATGTAATTATCTTTTCCCACAAACCACAGTATGTGTAGCACTTCATAAAACAACATCCTCTGAGTCTGCGACACAAACAGATTGACTGGGATTGCTTTTTTTTCCGTGTTTGTGGCCAGTGTCCGCTGAGGCCAGAGTAATATAACATTTTGACTTGTTAACTTGGCACAAAGAACAGACTGGATGTGCATGACAGGCGAGGAGAAACAGACTCACTTTACAGAAACAGGCGTCACTCTTTGGGGAGTCTTTAAGAATCATGGGACTCTCGGGATATGAGTGGAGTGCCTGTTATATTGTTCCTCTTCTAAATTCATAAACATTGGGGCACTTCAGTAGTTTTATAAATGCAATTTTGACACCAAACATGATAAGAGAACCACAGAACAGAGGTTACATTGAGCCGAACTTGACAGGCAGGAAGTGTAATGTTGGGAAAGAGACTGCAATGTTTCTGTGGCTTTGAGAACATGCAGCTTCTTAATGCTGTGTTATGCTGCGTTTTCGTAGCTTTGGGACCGGATGCATCACGATCAGATCAAAGGGAATTCGGCAAAGAATGGCATGAGGAGGGGTCGTCACTGAAGGCAAAGAAGTTGCCCCCTGGGGGACGAACAAACGTCAGCCGAAAGACGACACGTTTGAAACATCGACTTAAGAATTTGCACTATTGCACACTTTTGTTTCTTAAATCGTTGCCACATTAATTGAACTTTTAGTTGAATGTAGGTTGTTTCCTTATATTCTTTTGTCATTCCTACTCTGCATTTCATTACTTTGCCGTCACATGGACGTAGTGTTAACCCAAAAGGCACTGTGTACAGATTAAGAGTGGAGCCGGCCATGGGATTTAGTATAAATGTGAGGCTTTCATCAATGGGCGGGGGGGCGTGACACTAGGGATTTCACAAAGAGGATGGCTGGACACCTCCTCTGTGGTGGACCTCCGGCTGCTGTGGACATTTCTGTGATATCAGAGTGGTTCCCAGACATTCCTAAATCACTCAGATGAGAAACAGGCATCCCATAAACGTTTGGGGGCGGGGGAGTGAAGGGACAGTGAAACAGCACGGGGCAATTCTAGGATTTTTAAAGTGGAGAGCATAAAAGAGGTTGACCTTATTAGCCTTGTTTTGAATCGGTGAGTGAAAGAGGAGGGGGCCAATCAGCTCTAAGCTGGAGACAGGCCTCCTTTTGTCCCACCCCCATAGTGGGCATTGCGTCTCAGAAAGGGGCTGTCGGTGGTCCTCATGGAGAGGAGTTCACTTTAACATCACTCATGTTACTTTCAAGCATACCCATGAGTACGTTCTTCGAGATCTACGTGGGATATGATACAAACTGTCACCTTTGGACGCTTCAGTCCAGTTATTCTTTCACTTTTGTTTGCGGTCTGCCCCCTTTGTCATACTCAGCTTTAACTGTGAAGCATCACTCCATCCCCGCCTGTCGTTTGATTTTATATTATGCAGCACATATTGGGGGGGGGCGTCTTCTGGTGAAAAGCCAAAATGAGTGAGCCGGGAAAGACCTCAGCACCTGTCAAACAAATGACAACAGTGTGTAATTCTCCCTACTTCTATATTACAGCGATTTATATGCCGTTTATAACTGAAACGCACTACTTCACAAGTGTTTACGAGGACGATGGTCCCCAGTAGCATGGCGGGAGAGGCCCGTGACCTGGCATCGAGTTGCAGGTGGTTTCTCCACACATGTGATCCGGACCAAGGCACCTAACCAGAACCGCTTCAGTGTACTCCAGCTCTATAAATGGGTAAAGTGTTCCGCTTTAAACCATGTAGACTGCTGTGGATAAAACGATTTATATAATGAATGATGCATCAATAAAATGACTTTATATAGTGCAAATGTACCCAGTATTGCGAATTCAATGACAGACCCTGACTATTTTCGAGAAGAAAGCAGTGGTCATTGTTAGTAAGTGTGACAGGTGAGTTTCAGGTAAAATGAGAATTAACACCTTGGAAATGAGTGAAGACAGCATCACAAATTAGCTATGGTTTTAACTCTCAAAACTGTGTGCATGTAGGACACTTTTCTGATTGCATCTTGTAAGTTCCATCCATCCATTTTCCAATCTGCTTATCCTTCTGGGTTGCGGGGGGTCCGGAGCCTATCCCGGAATCTACGGGCACGAGGCAGGGAACAACCCAGGACTGGGGGCCAGCCCATCGCAGGGCATCTTGCAAGTTGTTTAGAGATATCAGGCAAGTTCAGTGGGGTGGAACTCTTTCATAGACATGGAACTCTTTCACAGACAACCAGAACCATTCGTGTCACCAAACTCCATGCCACAAAAATAAAGGGGGGGGTCAGAGACCCCTGTAGAGCAGCATTTTCCAATCCGGTCCTCAGGTACCCACAGCCGATCCACGTTTTTGCTCCCTCCCAGTTCTCAGTCAGAAAGTTCACATTTAAACCTGGACTGTCTGTGGGTCCCCGGGGACTGGGTTGGGAAACACTGCCCAACAGAGTCTCTATTCACTTAGGATAAACACTAGATCTGTAATTTTTAGCCTCGTAACAGTATCTTTCTTCAGAGATACTACTCCTGTAGTTTCTCTTGACGGCTACAGACAACACAAATATCTTTCTGGGTGAGATGAGGCACAATCCATATTGTTAATTTTTTATACTCAGATATAGTGATGCAAGAGTTAGATATGATAATTTCTTACTGAAATGTCCAAAGATACTTACATTAAGCACCTTCCTTAGAACCTGTACGTTTTGTTCAATCAGATCCGAGTCTTCAAAGACAAATCTTAATGAGAAATGCCAGTCAAAATGTTACATCTCACTTCTTTAGGTCAGAGAGAGAGAGAGAGAGAGATCCCACGCTACATTTTCCTTACGTCTAGGTCCTTGTGTGGTTTTTTTCCAGTGAGCCCCACACATGGACTTCATTTAAGATGACGACAGATTAATAAATAGTAATACAAAATTAACAGTTAAAAAAACAGCATACACTCTTGGAACTATTAAAATGTAAAACCTCACTGTGAACAGCAATGCTACAAATGGTTATTTATATATTAATAAAACAGAAAGTGGTGTTAAAACATAGCTAGTCACATCTGCTCCGCTTATTAGAATGATTCCTCTTTGATTTGCGTTCAGCTTTTGAACTTGAGTATCATCACGTCATAAAAATCACAGCCTCCCTTAACCAAATGGCCCCACTTTCCATCTATCGATCCAAATCGAGTCCCTTTATGGAGACCCGTGTCACATGACCTCACGGAGGGTGACGGCCTAGCAGATGACACGTGGTAATTTATGGGGTGGGGGCTGAACCCAGTCACCCTGTGCGGGGTGTTTATGGGAAAATGAACATATAGTACGGGTTATTTACGGCAGCAGAAGCTGGGGTCTCAGCATCACGGTCCCTCTGCTGGTGCTTCAGGGCGACTCATGGTGTTTCAGCGGCTTGGAGAATAAGATCCGCTCCTTGTGGGGGGGGGCTGCCTTTCGAACCTCACATTTCAACTTTTGCACCATGTGGGAACCATCAAATGCCACGCTAAAGATGTAAATCTGGTTTCCTCTCCTCCTCTTCTGGTCTGAATGTAAGAAAGAGCCTTTATTTTACTCAATCAGCTCTGGGAAACAATACATCCATCCATCTATCATCCATACAGCCTTTACAATATAGGGCCATGGTGATTATATGTACACTCAGACACTTAAACCTACCTATAACCCCACTTAAATAAAGTTAGGCCAGTGGCAGGGCTTAGTTACACCATAAATATTAATAGATGGCCATCAATTTTTATAAAACATGAGCTATAAATAATGGAGAAGGAGTGTGGCTTAATATGAGGTATGAAATATGACAAGGCAGCCTTGGCCGGGATGTCCTTCTGGAGATATAAGGCGTAATTAAAAGGGTGTAAAATCATTTGGTGCTCTTATAAGCAGTCACCGGCTCCAGCAGAGACGGATGAATTACGCGCTCCCAGACTCACGGATGACAAAAGGCCTCCAGTGACCCCCCCTCCACGATTTCATGAGGTGAGCCAAACAGGGAGGACTGGGCCTTGAAGAACTGTCGTTTACAGCGCCATCACCGCTCAGAAGGTGTCTGCCAGAGTAATGGCAGGCATATTTCACAGCGCGAATGCAAAGACGAGGGAACACCGTCCCCCTGGGTGTCATCTGCTTTGCCCTCTGCTCTGACTCCAGAACGGGCTTTTCCAGAATGGGGGCGTGATCCGAAACAGCTGCTTGAAGCTGGTGGGGAAACTGTATGATGTGCTGTAAATCAGTCAGCGTAGACTTCCACCGGAGCGCGGAGCATCTCAGCTGCACCCTGACTGGCGCACGGCTGGGCAGTGCCAGTGCAAACGTAACCCCTGCCAATTGAAAACAAAGGCCTCAATCCACTTCCTGATTACCTCTTCTGGGTGCAGAACAGCAATCAGACAAGAACCTATAGTCCTTATAATCAAATTATGGAACAAATGAGACTCAAAAAACCAAGAACATAATTCTCAAGTAATAAAACTCATGCCATTCAATCATGCCTAGTCTAATTTGTACTATTGCAGTTGTGAATGCTCCATGAACTTCTTTGTAAGCCTTCACCCAGCAGAAATTGGTTTAATTTCATTGTGCTTTAATTTGGACATCTTGGCATCAACGCCAAAGCTCTTGGGTTCAACTCCTTGGTACTTAGGTAACCTGCTATTTAGCAGCTCTAAGAAAATGTAGAAATATTCCAAGAAATACTAATTATGTTTTGCACGCAATGGGCTATTTATATTAAGGATAAAGCCAAAAAGTCACTGAAAATAAAGGAAACATGGAGAGGTTTTGTAATATGGAGTGGTTTCAAAGTGCAGATAAGCATCATTAGTACCATAGCCTAGAATGTACTTGTTAAAGAAATGTGTTAATACACAGCCGTAATGCAGTTACAACTCATTTATACTTAATGAGGTGGCTAAAGTAACTAGGCAACCAAAAGATTAGAAAATAACTTGATTTTTTTTTTTACTTAGCACTGATTATGTTAACTGCTTAAGTAAAAATTACATATATATATACATATACATACACACACATTTTATTATATATTATTGCTATAGTAAATACAGCAAATGTAGTACATTATACATTATGTGTACGGTACAGTACATACATGTTTTTCTTGTATAATAGTGTAACATAGCTATGATGAGGTAAATAGATTGGCTGTGAATTGAAATTGAGTCTGAACATGTTTTTGAACAAAACGTTAGGTTTCTTGAAACATTTCATAGCATTCCCTTTTAATAAAACTTACCAATGGTTCCTGGAGTTTTGTGAAGAAACATTAACATATATAATGAACTCAAAGACAGTGCTTATTTTGCCATTTAGAGATAAAAAACTGCTTTTGAATGTGTTATCCTTGACAGTTCTGACATCGACAGAAATCCCCCTCCCCCCCGGCCCCTCTGCTCTACTCTGAATACGTGGGTCGACTTGCTTTATGCCCGATGTGATGTCAAGCACCATTATCCTGCAGATAACGAGAGAGAAATCCTCCCGTGTGTGTGTGTGTATGAGTGTGCTGGTCTGGCACTGCATTGTGTTAATGCAACCCCCCCAGTCTGACACGACTGGGAATTCACCCCCAGTTAACAATGAACATATTGCAGGAGTAGAACCGTAATTCAGTATTTACACTACAGAGCGAAAGGCCGACGGTGGGGGGTGGGGGTGGGGACATACTGGAGCAAATTCTGACGATTTTACCAATCAAGCTTCAAAGAAAGTCCCCGCACCCGGCCTTAACAGACAAATCCCTTCCAGCCGTACTTATGAAAGTGGCCCCCAGCCGCTGACAGTACCCTCCACGGGCTCCTCCCAGCTTAAACGTGGCCGCAGATGTGCGCTGCACTCGGAGTCCGCTCGCTTTCTCCCCCGTCGGCATTAAAACAGCTGTGGGGGCTGCCCTAATGCCCCCCCTCCCCTCCCACTCCACAGAAGAACAACAAGGCCCTTTGATGCGGTGAAAGGCTGGCCAAGGCCTGTGTGGACCATTCATTTCGGCCGCGTCAATAGGGGTCAGGCCACGGATACGCCGCTGGGTTTATATAACCGGGGTGTGATTAGCATGCTGAGAAGGCTTCTGTGGTCGTGGAGACGGGAGGGAAAGAAAAAAGAAAAATGCACGTATGTTATGTGTATGTGTAGGAATAGCAGTTCAATGGATGACCAGACGATCGCGTAGCTCCTCAGAGAGACTTCTCTAGGGGATGCTGTGCGGCTTGGCAAATTCAGTTCAAATCCTGTCCTCGGCAGAATAGCCACATCTCTGTTGGGCCCCCCAACTCCCAGGAAAAACATTCTCTGGATGATCAGATACTCTAGGGGTGCCAGATAAACAGCTGATCGTCTGCTCAGGCCCAAAACTTTGCTTTTGTGTGTACATGTCCCAAAGGAGAGCATGATGGGAAATTTGAAAACTAAGCCAATCCAATATACTTGTCCTCAAAGTTGTATAAATGATAAATAAAGCTTCATTTCATTTCTCTCTGGCTTTAAGTCCAAAACTTACTCAGGAAATATCCTTAAGTGGTGTGGTGGGGGAGGGGTGGCTGATGACAGTCCAGCCCCAGATTGTCAGGTTTGCATTTGCTAATATGTGCCGCCTTTTGCTACAATCCTGGTTTTACTCCTATTGGCAGCAGGGCCTGCGTCCGCATGTGTCAACTGTCGCAATCGCACCACAAGCAGCGCTGAGCTCCAAGCAGGTCACCTGACCCTCGGTGACGCCTCAGCAGTGCTTGGGGGACAGCGAAGTGCCAAGCAGATTTCGGAGGAATGAATATCCTCAGCGGAGGTCCGGAGTTAGGTCAGTGTCCTGAGTGGGAGGCCATCTGAAGCTAGATTTACGTGATAAACAGGAAAATCCACAAACCAATGACTTCTTACCCTTGCAGAAGCTCTTCGGAAGTTTATTACATTTGTCTGGCTGTGCACTTCATGGATTTCTCAACGTCCCTCACACCTCATACATTATTTAACTGGATTAAATAGCTTAATCACAGAGGGAACATTGTCATCAGCAATGATGCATCTTCACTCTGGATTAGTCTGTTTAGATATCTGCATGTAATTTTCCTAAGGTCAGTCTCTTAAACACCTGTTCTCTTTACATCACAGTAAAAGTACAATAAATAATCAAATAAGAAATATTCAGGCAACAAAAGACTGAAAGCTTCTGGTATCAATAACCAGAACAGTATACAAACAGAGGTTGACTCATAATCTGGTTCTCTCTGAGTAAATTTCCTTCTACTTAATGTAACAAAAACGCTGTTACTGTTGAAGGGACATAAACAGCCAGAGTGAAAATGAAATATTAAAAGCAATCGGCATGCTTTTCCGTGACTGCCGAGAGAATTATAAAACTTTACATGCGAGATAAATCACTGAAGGTATTATTCATTGCTCTTTTAAATGCTGTCCGCTTTTATAGTATATTGTGTGTTTTCCCTGAACCCCAGTGTTCCCCTAATAAAACTGCAGTGCACTTACAAGGTGTTACCCCGCTGACGCCAGACCGTGAGACACTCTGCCAACTGAATCTGCGGCCAGGGGTCCGAGCAGGGATTTTTCACTTCGGAGAAGAAGAAAATAAATACAGAACGAATGTTCGGAGTCGCACTGCCGTCACCAGGAGAACAAAAAGTCAAAAGTGCAGGCCTTTATCCTGCAAAGGCGTGGCCGGATTGGGCACCTGCATTTTATATAGACTGCAAAATCTCAGCAGTCTGCTCATGAACTTTGATGTTTCCATACCAGGAAAGGCTCTCCCACGACAGGTAACAGTTTGTGTTTCTGTGGAGAGAGGGCTTCCCCGGGGGAGACAGGCAAGAAGCAGCAGGACAGGGCACCAGAGAGAGGATAAGACGGGAAAGAGGCGGATGACAGGAGGAGATTTTTAGGGGGCAGAAACAGAAGGCCTTGTCCTGTGGTGTATTATCTAGAGCAGATCCTGGTTTGATAATGAAAGAACGATACTTGCTCTTTGCTGCCCCCTACTGGAAGAGCTGAGGTATTTTCACCTCCGTTGCAGTGTTCAGTAATAGACATACAAACAAAGACAGACCTGCATGTTTCACTTACCTTCCATTAGGCCTGAAGTTACTGAGCTGTTAACATCACCGGTTTAACAAGAATGGTCCAATCTTAAATCGGTATTCTCAAGCACAGTTATTTTATAAGACCGGTAATCCCAAATTCATAGTTCAAATGTTTTACTAAAATCTATACAATATGGAATAGAATTTAATGCAGCTTAAATAGCTACATCGTTTTAAGTACAACATCACAAAAATACTGATTAGACTATGCAAAGTAGTCAAGCTATTCTGTCACGAGCACTGAAAATACATATTGCTTTAATGCAGGGTTCCTCAGTCGCGGTCCTGGAGGGCCAGTCTGCAAGAGACTACAGATTTTCCTGCTCAGACACACCTGCTAAACCTGGCCTGGTGAGTGATCAAGTGTTTGAGAGGAAAATCTGCAAATTGTGTTGCACACTGGCCTTGGGGAACCCTGGCAAGGTAACTTATGCTAACATTCCTATGAATCTATCATTCTAAAATGTAAATGCATGTTGTGAATTAATTATCTTCATCCACATTTACAGCATTTTCTTATGACAAGATGAGAATAGCTCTTTTTAGAAGCAGGGTCTGCAACAGTCTAGAGCAGAATGTCATTTAACAAAGTATTTTACGTTCAAGATTAAAGTGGAGAGATTACAAATTCTGGACCCAGCAAAATTATAGGGCTCCAGTCAATGAAAAAAGAAAAAAAAAACATGAGTCCATTTAAGAAGAAAGCAGAATTAGTGATTTTTGCATGAATACAGGATTATCCTCTAAGGGAGCAGCTATTACCTTTCTTTAAAACGTTAAGTCCATAGTCACAAAAACTGAATTAAATTTCCCAAATTAAAATGAAAATGGAACATATTAACCTTCCCTATGGCCCTGTAGAGATTGTGTTTCAGGGCATAAAGTTTTTCCTCTTTATGTTCTGAAAACGTATTTTAATTATTGAATATTAATGTCATTTTGCATACGTTATCATATCTAAGATTTCTGTGACTTTTTTTGAAGTGGTAATATTCAGTACTGTTGTCCAATACTGCCCCCTGCAGGTAAGCCCCAGCTACACCTGTACTACAGCTTACAGTCTCTAGTCAATTATCACACACCCTGAGGCCTACATCTGAATCAGTTACCTGGCATGAAAGAGAATCACTAGGAATTGGGTAGCATTGGGCTTCACCTTACAGTGCAGAGCTGCACAGAGTCGTACAGGTTCAGGACCCGGAGGGGCCTACTGGAGCAGCCTCAGGCAAAAAGCATTGGAGAAATACAGAGAAATTAGCCAGCTGCACAAACAGGGTAAAAACAGTTACTGGCTTCAGGAAATCTCTTCCCTAACCAAATTAATATAAACTGAATTTCATGTTGTCATCTTTAACAAGCACATCAAATTCACTGTTTGACAAAAGAAATGTTTACATCTGTGAGTAACATAAATCTGTCAAACCATCCCTTCTTTTTTATCGTGCCGTTTTAATTATGATCCATCTAGCTACTATTTCCATTGTAAACTGAGTAAAACTCGCTGACAGAGTACAGATACATGGAATATAATGAAAACACTGAGTTAGCATTTTTTAGGTAAAAATTTTGCCGGCCGATTAAAAGAAAAACAAAGATTTCAAAAGTAACTAACACAAATTCTCCAAAACAAACATTTGAAGTGCAACTAACATAAATTCTCTAAAAACAAAACACTGAACACATAACAAACAAAGCAATCCCTGAATTCTATCTTACTGAGACAGTGACAGGGTTCTGCTTGGAGGAGGACAAAAAAAAAAAAAAAAAACATTACAGAGAATCCAGTCCAAAAGAAAAAGATACACCTGCAATACCTATCATTACTAATGGCCCAGTCAAACATGATCAAGCAAAGTAAAAGGTTACATTAATTACATCGGTGACTTAAAGGTGCATGTCGACAATGTTTCTATGGCTCAGCCAATTGGAGCAGAGCCTCATTAATCACAGGTCACAATATGGAGAAAGTGTCTGTAGGAGATTATGGTCTATTACATTATGCCTGCTTAGGAACAACTTTATCAACCGTTTCCTTAAGAGAAGCCGACTGATACATTCAAATGAAGTGCAGTACAACAGTCCATCGTCTGTATTCCCCACAGAAACTGACCCCAAGTAAAATACACCCCTGGAAGACCTCAGTTGACCCCATCTATGTCCACCTGGCGCGTTTCCCAAAAACATCATCACCCCCAGCAGTTTGGCGGGCACACAAGCCTGGGAAAACTTCAGACTCCTGCCATCCAGCCCCCTGCCCACTAAAGTTCATCCTGAAGGGAGGAAAGACAACTCTTGCAACCAAGTTGCGGCTTAAACTGGAATCGTATTAATTGTGAATCCGTTAACCCAGCCGAAACTAAAATAAGTGACGAGGATAATTCTCGGGGAGAGTCAGGGGAAAAAAAAAAAAAAAGAAAGAGTATACAAATAACCCGGGGGGGGATTTGTAAAACTCGTTAAAGCTCCCCCCCAGAGGAATCTGAGAGCAGAAACCACATTTAATTAAGCTTGTGGACTTCCAGACCTGTGTCAAGTTTAGAAAAGTCCCCTCTCTCCACCCGCCGTCCCCCACTAACAAAGTGAGATTAAAAGCGGCGGTAATTGCAGGGCCCAGCTAAGAGGCTTACCTTGACTTTGGAGAACTTGCTCTGCAAGTCCGCAGATAGCTGCTGCAGCCGCCGTCGCAGAACTCTGGCGATCCCATTTGCATCTCTGCTGTTAATATCCTCTCCACCCTGGTCCTGTAGCGTGCGGGGGCACACGCAGGCCCCAGGGATTAGGAGCAGCAAAGCGCCAAGCGTGAAAGTCCAAGACTTCCGTGAGTGGCCAGGGGAGATGTGCGGCTGGCGTTTCTTACCACGGCCGACCCCGAGTAGGGGTAAAAGCGAATGGTAGGGTAAGCCTTGATGCCTGCTCTCTCGCAGGCCTGGGCATGGGCCTGGCAGTCCAGCCTTCCCGCCCTGACACTGCCCTTCATCACCTGGGCGGAGACCATAGAAGGGAGCGATTTTCCAAATGACAAATGGCCTACTCCCACAGAAGATGACGCTTTTATGCAAAGCAACACTTTTTTTGAAAAAGCAGGGTTAAGGGTTAGGAGCCTTGTTCAAGGATCCAATGGTGAAATCACTCTGCCAACCCTGGGATTCAAACCCAAGACCTTCCAATCACAGCCACAGCATCCAAACCCGTTGAGTCACATGCTACCCTCCCATTAAAAACGGTGCATGTGAGGAGAGGTATCGCAGGACAGGCTCTTACGTGGGCAAGGAGCTCAAACTCGGGTGCGAACTGCTGGCAAGGGACGCACCAGGGGGTATAGAAGTCAAGCACCCAGTGCTGCTTCCCGCCATAGACCCGCCTCTGGAGGTCTTTGGGAGTCAGGTCCTGTGACACTCTTGGAAGGGACCTGAGGACAGCCAGCATGACATTAATCATTTAATCATCGCATTAAGTTTGTCCTGATTTAAAGATTTCATTAGGCCACTCATAAATGATTAACGAAACCTTAGCCTTAATTAAATTCTGGTGGCAGCGGGCGGTGACAGACTACAGCCAACAGACTTTCTTGTTTTTAGTTGATTATTTATTTATTTTTTAAATATGAAGCTATAACGAGGTCCCACTCACCCAAAAACCCACAATCTCAGTGACTGCGAGTCTTTGTTCCAGCCAGTGTAACTCCTGTTCAAGACCCAAGTGATGACCAAACACCCAGCAGCCTCAGAACAAACATCTCTTCAGATCATTTCATGGAGAAATAATTCATTTAAATCCATCCCAATAGTCTATATGACGTGGCTACTGACTGGTGCTGGTCCCAGCGGCTGGCGTTCTGTGGGAAGAGGCGGATCTCAGGGTAGCCCAGGACGTCCTCATGCCGGCAGAAGGACCAATGCTTGTCGCAGTCCACGGTGCCCACCTTAACTACCCCATGAACCATCTGGAAGAACACACACAAGATATGAATGATGGGAAACAAGTGTGTAAATCGAGATCTTCTTAAATGAACATTTATTAAGTAAGCAAAAGAACAGCTGAGAAAGCAGGCAGAGCCATCCCTGGAGCACTGGGGGTTAAGGGCCTAACTCAGGGGCTCAATGGTGCAACCACTTTGCTGACCCTGGGACTTAAGCCAGCAACCTTCTGATTACAGGCATGGCATCCTATCCCGCGGAGCCATACAGCATCTCCCAGAAGTAATGTAATGCAGCATAAAAAATCCTGGAAAGATATTAGACCAGACCGAGGAGTAGGAGAGAGTCCGATATGGGGAGGTGGGAATGGGGGGAGATAACAAAAGGTCTAGACTACAAAGGTGTATTTATTTAAAGGGGGGGGTGATGAACAGATGGACAGACAGTCAGACAGGACAGATTACATGTATACACACATACGTACTTCATTAATCCCAAAGGATATTGCAAGTCTGAAGCTGGCAGAACACAGCGGTGAACAAACAAAACTAACCACCAGCGGGAAACAGCCTGCTCAGCCCCCCCCCGCTCGTACCTGTGCCAGCTTCCTCCATTCAGGAAGCAACGGCAGGCACTGCTGGCACCACGGTGTGGAGAAAGCCACCACCCACGTCTCACCAGGCCCCCTCTGCTTCACAAGCTTCTGGAAGGAGTTTGGCGTCAGGGTGACTACTGCGGGGCTGGCCAGGTGCTGTGTTTGGGGGACGGGGGGGGCAGGATAGCACCGTGTGAGACAGACGACTGCGCCGGCCCCATGCAAAACCCACGATGCACGAGAGCCCGAGCTCCTCACCTCCAAAAACTCCACGATGCCCTCTGCCGTGTGGTAGCCCTCAAACTCTGAGATGCTGGACTGGTTGAACACCATCATCGTGGGGAAGGTGTGAATGTCATACTGAGAAGTGCGATGCGGGGGGGCGGGGGTGGATGACATAGCCAATGGCAATGACCCGTTTAATTTGTTACTCCAAACCCGTCTCCATAATTCTGTCAGGACCGTAAAACAGGCCCTATATTAACTGCACCATGCATATGAGTTAGACAGAGAGAAATCATGCTAATGGACTCCAACTGACGGAGATAGCGATGGCTCTATGCTGAACACGCATTCCAGAATGTTCCCTGTAATTTACGGCGCAATTTCCCCTGTCAGGCCCCGGAGAGCTTCCTCTTGGTTCCTCTGCCTAACCCCGCTGCTGTTTGTGCTTCATTACACCGGGATTGACAGGGACGGCAGGGACATCCTGTACTGCTTAGCATCACAGCCCACTAGACAAAATCACAAGCGACAGGTGGATGGGGAAGCTGCTAAACTATCAAGACAAACAATATAGTCGCCAAACGCTTCTGCTCGAGTGTCGGACCACTAAGATGGACCGCCTTGATTAAAGCAGACATGTTTATAAGCCATTATAAGGACATAAACTTCTAGTCGACATTTGCCAGATGCTACACATGCAAAGCGGACTCAGATTATTCTGTTTGATTCCTACCCCATTGGGCTCACCTGCTTGCAGAGCTCCTCGTAGGCAGCACAGTCCAGAGTGCCAAACTTCACCTGTCCGAAGAGCTGGACAGACGCCTTCCTCAGCTCTGGGAGTCGAGCAAGGCACGGGAGGCACCACTGAAAAAAGATGGCGGCCCATGGGCCAGGAACTGCGTCAGGAAATCCAAGCAGCTCATCGAGAGTTTACAATCCGGGCCTCGGGGACCCACAGACAGTCAACATTTTTGCTCTGTCCCAGCTCCCGCAAAAATGTGGACTGTCTGGCAGGGAGCTAAGAGGGAGCAAAAACACAGACCGGCCGTGGGTCCCTGAGGACCGGATTGGGAAACACTAAGTCAGCAGATGCTTTTGTCCAAAGTGACGTACCAGTGAAAATAGCACGTTACAAACATAAGTGCTGTCGAGGAGTCAGCTAGATGTAAATAAAGCTAATGTGAACTTCAAGGGGATGCTACACATAATCTTGCAAAAAAGCAAGAACCTAATAAGTATTTAACGAGCAGCAAGTACAACATTAAAAACATTTAGGGAACACAGAGTGATAGTCAGGAGAAGAGATATTCCTGATGAACGTCTTGATGCATCTTGAGGGGTTTCTTGAAGGCAGAGAGGAAATATGATGACTACTGATGACCAGGAACCAAGCGAGGAACTCAAGCAGCTCCATGTAAGCAGTTGAGACCTGGTGATGAACAGGCAGCACCCCCTTATGGCTGTTTGAAGACTAATACTCACAGGTGCAAAGAAGTTCACCAACCAAGGCTCCTTCTCATGACCAGGGAAGTTTCCAGGTCGCAAGGTGGTCACATGGGAGCTGGCGCTGTCCTTGGCGAAGGATGCAACTTTGTACAGGACGTCGCCCCCTGCACAGGTGACAAGGAACACCGTCATGGATATGACCGACGAATCCGGGCAGAGGAACAGACCCATCACAAGGATCCCGCTGACCGTGATGGATCTCGAACTTGTCGATGCCGAGCCCCATATAGATGGCAATGCTTGGCTTCTGGATGTGTAAGGAGCTGCAGAGGTCAGCCTCCCTCACGCAGTTGACTTTCCCCACCTGAGCGGGATTGCAGACAGCACGTTACACAGATATTTAGGGGGTGCCAGTCCTCCTCTGCTCATAATACCTCAAATTCAGCTTATTGTATACCAGATGCAAATAACTGAAAAAATACTCAAAATCTTATTTTCTAGGTATGGGCTTCACCCAAAAAAATGCACACAGCATAAGATTTGCACTTGTAGTGCTCTTTATATGAGCATTATTATTATTTTTCTTTTTTAGGTTTTATTTATCTAGTAGCTATCCAAGAGATATCCAAGCAACATACATTTTGCAAAGGCAGGGTCAGACAGTCCCTGGAGCAACTGGGTGTTAAGGGCCTTGCTCAAGGACTCAATGGCAAAATCTGCTACTTTCTGATCACAGGTACGCCATCCTAGCCTGCTGAGCCACACACTGCCCCCAGTGTATATTGAAGTAGTTCATACTGTATCTAAAAGCAGAATTATACCGATCGCTCTCAAGTCATAATACAACCCACTTTTTAAGTTATTTCGTTGTTTATCTCAAGGACCAGAGATGCCATTAAAAAATAAAACTCGCGTCCCTATCGCAAGTGGAAAATCTACCCTTCCACTTCAACTCACCGCCCACTTGAAGGTCTACCACTCAGCTCTGGTTATTAAGGGCCACTGGCTGGGCTCGTGAGCTGAAGTCACTGCTCTTACCTGCATGTGGTAATCTTTGAGAAGCACCCTCAGCTTTTTGTACTCATGGAATGGCAGCTCTTCCAGACCGAACAAGAAACTGACCACCCAGCGATGGCGTGCCACTTTACCCTAATGGAAAAAAAGAAAGAATCCTTCAGCAGCAATATCTCGGCGATCCTGAAACATCCCACTGGGGTGTGCAAAGTTACCGAGAACGTTTCCTCCGTGAGAGTCTCTAGGTCTGGCAGCTGATGCATCACCTCGGTGTAAATCTCCTTCACGTCCAGACTGCGTAGAAACTAAAAGGGAAAGCGAGTTGTCCCAATATTTACGATAAAGCCCACAGTTACATAACTTAATAGTCACAGTGGATAGGCGTCTGTTGGGAATGACCCTAGGAATCCTCAGGGATCCGAGCCTGAGACTCAGATGCCAACGAGTCCTGACCAAAGCCCTCAGAAGAAATGGCCTTCTACTCTTTCGAGAGAAAGACAGAGAGGGGGGCATGGCTTTTACCAGCACGCTGTCCCTCTGTTTCACGGTGCTGCTAGGGGGGAAGTAGGCTGTGGAGCTGAAGGCCACATCAAAGTTTTCACACAGGTCAGCGTGCTTGATGCAGTCCATCCAGCCGACGTTCACCAGCCCCTCCTGAGGAAACACTGGACAGATGAAACCAAACTCCAAAAACCCCTCACAGCGAGACCTGCGACAAATCTCACTGCATTCATAACATGAACATTTATGGCTGACTGTTTAAAAAAAAAAGTCAGGCACCCATTTCTGTGTGAACATGGTGGACGTCAACTACGTTTTGTTGCTTACCAACATCCCAGCTAGTTTCTGCCTTGTTGTTGATGAAAGACAGTCTATAAAAAAAAACGCACAACAGCAATTTTCTATTTATTCAAGAAGTACTTTTGAAAATTCTGATGTTTCCATGTTTCTTGTCATTACTTTTTGTTTTTTACTTAAAGATGTGCTCTGTTCGTGTCATAAATGTTTTTCAAATATTAAATTTGTTAGAATTCTTCTGAATCTAAGTTATCCAACCTTACCTCCAGTCTCCGCACAGAAGATAATAAGCCATCCGATGCCAGAAGCGAATGCAACTTCGATCTCTTTGAAGACATTACCTAAACACACCCCGACTCAGTGCTTAGGTGGTAGAACTCCAAACCTTAAATCTTTAAGAAGATCCATTCGATGACATATTTACCATGCCACAGCTCTGTTACTCTGCTGTTCACAAAACGCATTGCAAACTTGGCCAAGCTCTCCTTTGATCCGTTTCCAAAGTACCTCTCTGCCTTCTGCTGAAGGATGACACAGTCATTCTAATACCGGATCACATGGCAGGTCACATGAGTGTTCACACTTACTGTTCCTTCTTTGAAAACAAGGAGTGTCGGGTAACTGCTGACGCCGCTGCTGCGGCACAGGACTTCGTTGTCTTCGCAGTTCACAACCGCAATCCTCACCAGCCCGTCCATCTCTTTGGCAAACTCTCTCCACTGACAACAAGGAAACAGAGTCATTGAACAGACACTGGATACCACTCAGTTCGTGTGCACTTAGCTATACCAAACGTCAACACTACTGGTATCTAACTCTTGACGGACATGGGACAACGCTGCCGTAGATCTGGCGTTGCTCAAAGAAGTTTTACTGCCCATCCCAAATCTTGGTCCCTTGCATCCCGACCCATCCTGTTGGGTTTTAACGATCTGGCCTAAACCTGTGCTAAAACCGAAAGACAGCCACATTGCCATCCTGTTGGGTTTTAACAATCTGGCCTAAACCTGTGCTAAAACCGAAAGACAGCCACATTGCCATCCTGTTGGGTTTTAACGATCTGGCCTAAACCTGTGCTAAAACCGAAAGACAGCCACATTGCCATCCTGTTGACTTTTTATGCGTTTCATATTCTTCATAAATGTCTCACTAGTGTTTCCAAGAATAATGACGAAACAGGCATAACTGGGACCCCAACTGTCACCGAGCTGACTTTGCTTTAACCATTTTCCGAGCTGGATTAATATTTTGTACACTAAAATTCTTACTGTAAATGTTTGTTTAATATTTGCTGGTCAATTGATTTACATTGACTGATAAGACAAATGACTTGGATGCAGATATTACTCGGGAGCTGGGACAAGTAAGCGAGATAAAACTTCAGCATGTGCCTTTATCTTACTGTAGGCGCCAAGTCGTGGCAGTGAGGACAGCGGGGGATGTAGAAATTCACAAACCACAGCTCTCCAGAGTTCACTGTGGCATCTGTAGAGAGAACAATGAACAGCACTGATTCTTAACGGCAGATTCATACCTGCTTTCTATGCTAGAATTTCACTAATGGATTCAGAACAGCCTGCAATTGACAAGGTGTTTTCAAAATGGAACGAGGCTGAATTTCTCAGCATTTTCCTCTGGTGGTGTCCAAACAAAAGCTTCCTGAAATAAGTGACCCCTCAGGTGCCATGGTAACAAGCTGTACTGGAGATTTCAGAACCTCAGTAGTGGGGGAAAAATCACTTACCAAATTCTCTGCTGTCTAAAGTAATTATCTCAAGGTCGTCATCGTACATACCTTTTGGAACAGAATGTTACAATTAGTACATATAAAATCAGGCACATAAATCATTACTTTAATAATTTTAAATTAAAATGACATAAAACACGACATTGTATATTTTTGCTTTAAGAAATATGAATATACTTTCCCCCCATCTTTTTCCTTTTGTTGGCTTATATTTCCGATTCAATAGTGAGAATTTATTTTAGGACATCTCCAAGGCACATTACATTACATACCAAAGTCATTCCTGTAAAAGTCATATGTTTCATATCCACTGCTGTGGTTGCGGTCTTCCAGTCCCTTCTCTCCAAATCTTTCATAGTTCATCCTCAGATTGTCATCCTTTAATACCTCATACACCTGACTAGCCTTATGGAATCTGTCATGGGCATCTTGGTCGTTCTGGGAGGGAGTGAAAGTGCATTAGACCGAGTATATTGTGTAATATAGACTTGAAATGCAATGGTGACATACTCACTGGGTTTTTATCAGGGTGCATGGTCAGAGCAAGCTTCTTAAAAGCCCGTCTAATATCTCTGGTGGATGCCTCTCTGGAAACTCCCAGTAATGCATAATAATTTTCAGCTGCGGAGATGAAAACTGCCAGAAACGTTATAACCAAAAAGACCAGCCACGGTTTACAGCGAGACATTCCGGTCACTTGAGCCTTCGTGGCGCCTTGGAGGAGCTGCATCATAAGAAATCACTGCAAGGTCCTTCACGGGAAACAGAAATATTATTGTCCACAGTTACTTACACATTTCGTAAATAATAACCGCGTCCGAGACCCTAGCGTAGGAAAACGTGACAAAAACACAAATAAAGCAAGCGCTTATACACCAGTGGATGTTACATTAATTGTCATCGGCATGTAAATACAAATATAAGCCCAACATTTTATTTAGTTAATAATGATGGAGATCTTCGAACTAGGAGCATACAATTACACGGATGCAATTGTTAATTTTGAAATCGTCGGCAAAAGCGATATAAGCTAAAATTGCTACAATCTTACCGGAAATCCTACCATGTAAAACTATTCTGGTTATGCACAGGTTGTATGGAGAAAAGTAGCAGGCAACCAAAAGTTCCTTTGTTCCACCTAAACGCCTTTCAGAATGTACCGAACGTGATGCGAAACTAAAACGCGCTGTAAACAATTATTAAATCATGAAGCTGGCCTACAGATTTACAAACTAAATTTCAGATTTCTACAACCGGTTCTCTAAACGACGCAGAAAGTTTGAAGCAGTATAGTAATGAAACCGCTCGTTAGCCTGGAGAAACGTAGGGACGCTGTCACGTTCTTCTCAGCCAATCACTAAAGCCAGCTGTGAAAGCGTGGCCATCTAAACCCTTTAGAAATTATTATAATATAATATAATTTATAATATAATATAATGACTGGTGGATTCAGTTCGAAGACACATTTACCCATGTATTCCATAACTTTAGCTTGCAAAAGAAGTAATTAAGGAGTTAGATATGAAGTAGATATTATTGTAGATGTCAACAGTTTAAGGACTTTATGTTTGGTTCAAATTAGGAAAGTTTATGTTCATGCTAAAATAAGACCGATGTAACACACGCACACAGCGCGAGGAACCGGTTCATGAGCCGCCGCATCCGCTGGATGACGTCATTTCCTGAAATCCTCAGCGCCGTTGCCGGGCACGTTATTTCCGCCACTTTTTGAAAAGCCAGCTCTAGTCTCATTTATATACATTTTTTCCCCCTGGTTTTCGACAGCGTTCCCAGGAGGGTTCTGGATACGTTTTTCAATAACGGAGGCCGGTTGAAATGGAGTTTCAAGGTCAGTCTTTCCATCTTGTGGATAAAACAGAGTGATGACTCTTGCAGGCTAGTCGGCTGGAAGAAAAGCCACAGTAGTCGTTAATTAGATGCCTGCTAGCTAACTTTAGCGAGCAATAAAGTTGGAGAAAAATATGTAACCTTGCTCTTAAAATGGGTCACAGTGTTTGCGTGATGCATTTGAATATACAGTGTCGTGGTTGTTAGCTGCACGCCCGTCTTGGCGGTCGGACGGACCCGGCGCTTCTTTAGTGCGGCTTTAAAAGGCGTCGGCGCGTTCTGCGCCGCTTTCGGGGCGCGCGCATATCGGCGGACCCACGCGCTCCGCTTCCGGGATGCTTTCACGCCTTGGCGCGGCCCTCGGGACTCGCTCCGCTATCCTGTCCGTGTCGGGAAAAAATTCTGCACTACGAGGTTATTGACTTTTTGTCCTGGTACCTGGTACAGAACCGATGACGCTCGGCTCCCCCACTTCTCCCAAACCTGGGCCCGGCGCCCAGTTCTTGCCTGGGTTTCTGATGGGAGACCTGCCAGCTCCCGTCACTCCCCAGCCTCGGACGTTCGGTGGAGCAGGGGGCGGGATGGAAGTGCGCTCTCCTCTCTTGGCAGGTGAGGTTGATGGTGTAATGTTCTAGATATGCTTTAGTTCTGCGTGCCTGTATGCAAACAGTATATTGCATTGTGAATTCTATTTGCCTGTCTTTGCTTTCAAAAAATGAGTTTGTCTTTGCTGTGATTGTGATGACCATTTAGCTTTTTTTTTTTTTTTTTTTTAGATGTTTTGATACATTTTTTAAATCATGGGGGTGGAACACTTATTTCCATAGTGATTATTAATCTCTGGCCCAGTACTGCAGTAATAGTGCCCAGCTAGCACTATTGAATAGTGACTGATCTGTGTTCTGTATTGAGAAGCTGCTCAACCATTCAATTAATTTGCTGTTATGCATATGTTAAGTAAAAGATTTTTCTATTTTAATTGTCATAAAGTCTCTTTCTGCCTCCTGGTTGTAACAGAAAGGGCCTGACCTGGAAAAAGCTTCTGGGCCTAATTAGCTAGACTTTGTTGGGCCCTACCCCTCTGGCCAACATCTGGATGTTTCCCTCTAACATGAATTTACTGCCCATTGACAATTTCTGGATTGAGAATTATGATATTGTTTGTAATCGTCTTCAAATGTGAATATTAGCCATATCTTGTGAACAGGAAGTTGTGTCGCTCTGGAGAGGATTGTCCCAGTGAATAACATGAACCTAGATGTCCAAACAGCTGTTTAGAGCTGCACAATATCACATGGCAATTATAAGGCACATGCACAATATTCACCAGGGTTAGTGAGAGCACCTCCTTTGTTTTCTTGACAGTGGGGTCACCCCTGCAGCCGGTGGTCCTCACAACTAAGGATAAGAGTGGGGCCCCTCCTGTGAGAAGCATCTACGATGACCTGGCTGGGCCTGGGGTCGGGTTGTCCCCGCTGAGCTCCCGTAAGCAGGTAAGCACGTGCCTTTGCTGTGCCTCAACCTGGTGCTCACTAGATGGGATACTTCCACGTACATGTCCGATTCTCTCCCCCAGCCTTTCTCCATGATGCAAACACCACTGTCCGGTTTGATGGCCACCACACCAGGGACATGTGAGTCAGTTTGTGTGTATGAATATATAAGTATGTGTACACACATATATACACACAAACATATAGTTTATTTTCTAATAAACACCTTACCTCTCCCGCATGGATATTTGCAGGGAATAATGCTTTATTAATCTCTCCGCCAGCTTCTAGTGTGTTTAGTCCTGCAAGCTTAGTGCAGCAGAGGAAATCGACACTCTCGCCGGCACAAGCTGATCCGTTTTACACGCAAGGGGAAGCCCTGTCCTCGGAGGACCAGCTGGACGAAACGTGGGTCACGGTTTTTGGGTAAGTTCGTGCTTAAGTTTGTCTCTTATAAACAACTGAAAAATGCATTCGCTCAGAGTTTTGCATAAGCTGTGTGAGCCATTTGACTTTGTTTTATTCCTCCCGTAGGTTTCCACCCGCATCCGCGTCCTACATCCTCCTACAGTTTGCACAGTATGGCAATATATTAAAGCATGTGGTAAGAACTTATATCTCAAGAGGCTAGAGGATAAACTTGTTAATACAGACGTTCCTCTACTCACGAACGAGATACGCTCCGAACGGCCGTTCGTAACTTGAAATGTTCGTAAGTCGTTATTCAGCATCATTTTAAGGGTATACGCAAGTACAAAGGACTAGGATGCCGGGAGTACGCACGCTACGGTGCTGCGCGGCGGGAGTAGTGGCCAGAAGTCGTACTAGGTGGAACTGGAGTGCATAAAATTTTTTTTGATGTTGCGGACAAGAAACGGGAGCCCAGTGAACACAATTTGGACTTAAAGATCCTCTTCGTTCTTATGTCTGAAAGTTCGTAAGTTGAACGTTCGTAAGTAGAGTAGCGTCTGTATTTCTTTTAAATCTGTGAGAAATTAGCTATGCGTGTTAGAGCGGTCCTGATTGTTAATATTCCCCACCCAAAACAGATGTCCAACACCGGCAACTGGATGCACATTCAGTATCAGTCCAAACTGCAGGCTAGAAAAGCGCTTAGTAAGGATGGGAAAATCTTCGGCGAGGCAATCATGATCGGGGTCAAGCCCTGTATAGACAAGGTACGCTGAGATCACGCACCAAGATCTCCGTCCCACAGCCTGCTCCGGGGTTCCTGCATGGTGATGAAACCTTCCGAAAGGACAAGGCCTATTTTTTTACAATATTAAAAGTTAAATTTTATCTTGGGGGCGGATGGCAGGATTAGTGGAGTAGATCTTTCTTTATTTGGCTTTTCGCTGAGAACTTGGAGAAGTAAAATGCTGGATAGGGTTTGTCTCGCCTGGATTCTTACATTTTTAATACTGGCCCCATCCTCCCTCCCTCCGTCCCTCCCTCTGCACAGAATGTGATGGAGAGCTCAGAGAAAGCTTCCTCCTCCTCCAGCTCGGTGTTCACCCCCCCGGTGAAGGCGGCTGGCACTCCCAGCATGCCTGTCTCCACACCTCGTCCTGCCATGAGGCCCCTCAGTGCAGCTTACAAGGCCTCTAGCAGCGACTACCAGGTAAATTTGCGGCTTGTGGGAAGACTTGTGAAAAACAGGCGGCAGCACCGTCTTGTGCACAAGGGCGCTCGTTCCCACCTTGACTTTACAGGTAATATGTCTACACAGGTGCTACTTGCATCTAAGAAACTGCTGGTTCTGGGAGGTGGGCGGTAGCTTGCATGAATGTCAGCCTTTGTCTAGCATGTGTCTAGCTAATAATAACCCGGTATGTTGGTAATAAGCCAGTTTTTCTTTAACAGGTGATTTCGGACAAGCAGACGCCCAAGAAAGATGACAGTTTCGTCACCAAAGCCATGGAGTACATGTTTGGCTGGTGAAGCTGTTCGCCTCCTTGCTGCTCCGGATAGAGGACGATGGAACTCGGTGACTAGCGACGCCCGCGGATCACGTGACACACTATCTCAGTTCTGGCAGTCTCCGATGTCTGTCACCTAAGCCTGTCAGACGCACCCTGTAAATTATATGCACTTTATGATTGTCAGGAATATACATACTCTACTGGATGTGGGCAATTAATCCATTTTATGGTTTAGAAATTTAGGGTGCTTAAAGGACTTGGGAGACACTATAATGCAGTGCGAACGTCGGCGAGCTGGCGGTCTCGTGCGACACTGAGTTCCTGCCAAGAATTATGTTGTTCTGCTAAACGGTGGTTCTGAAACTCAGGCTGGTGAGGATTATGTGTGTTTATGACTTGAATGAGTCAGAGAGATGAATTTTAAAAGCACTTTTACAGAGTGCGACTTTTAAACTTTGCTTACACCAGTAACATTGCTTTTGCAACTTTTGTAACTTTTTCTTTGTGTGAGAGACCTTATGTGATGATTTCTTACTCGCTGTATATCTTCCTGACATTGTTCAGTCCTTCCTAACAGATACAGTGAACACTCTTTGTGTTATGTATGTAATAAACGCCGTATTATTACAGTGTGGAGTTTACTGCTGCAATACAGAGTTTGACATTTGTTATTATACACTTATTGTTCCATAGGGCTGCTGGAGATGATTCTGAGTTTAAAAAACAAATAATGAAAATACTAGAAGGCACTTGTATTGTGATGCGATTTGCATTACATATCCAGTGAATTATATCACTGAAAACTATTAGAAATGCTTCAAAGCAGTACATCCAGCCAAACAGTTATGATGACTACGTACCCGTTTCAATAAAGCCCATCTCGCCATTATGCAGACCAGATTAAGGTGTTTCAGAGTCTGTTTAAGCTAATGCACATCACAGCAGTTCCCACAATAATGAGTAAAGCTTGCCTGCTTTGTGATGTGTCAGTAAAAATTTGGTTTCTGTTTCAGCCATTCCAGCATTTTGCTTTAGAAGCACCAGCTGTTCTGTACTCATGTAAGCAAAATGGCCCCCCGTTTGACTGCGAAACAAACCGTTACGCATCCCTGCGTGTAAATACTTGAGAGGAAGGTCAGTAAGGCTGGTCCCGAGGCTTTCTGTTATATCCCCGAAGCAGACACTCGACACGTCCAGCCCCGAAGGTCGCACAGACCCGGTCACTTGAGACCGATAGTGCGCGTGAGGCTAGGTCACCATCTAGGTAATATGCTTTCTGCGCCAGGCAGGGGGTGTGCATGCAATACATCTTGATTAACTGTGATTTTCTCGGAGGGTAATAGTGGGCATAACCTTCATGCAAGTGATTGTGAACTTTCATGCAGTATCTATAAAGGAATATCTTCAGTTGCCTACGTGTGGACTAGGCAGATTGCTATAAGATGCTAATTATTAATATTTTATGTTTAACCTTTTCGAACCAATGTTTCTGATGGAGTGGGGAATTTAAACAGGAAAAAAACTGTTTCATGAGCTTTCGTTATTTATCTTTCTCTGCGTTTTGCCTAATGGGTATATACTTATGTACCTGGGTAGGCTTTGTCATGATGACCTGTATTATTAGCGACTCTGATTTAGTCTTCAGGTTGCCAGCAGAGGGCAGCATTCAATTTCATTATTCATAGGTTCGAACGGCGTGTTTGAATCCGCTTGAACTGCATTGTGCAAATGATCATCAATCATGCATACGCTGCGGTGATTATGTTGCGAGAGGGTGAACTCCTTTTTTTTTGGAAAGTTCTTTTTATAAAAAAAAAAAAAGAAGAAAACAAGCCTACGGCACTGGGTCAAATACATGTATACTTTTAACAAAACTCTGTAGGTTCAATTAAAAGCAGGGGCGAAAGATGGTTTAAAAAGTAATGCAACAGATGAACAGGCAGCTGCTGCCGTAACAGATTTGCCATGTACCTTTCTGGACCCCCGCACGCTGCTGGAGATTGCCTGTCATTTCTGTTTATTAATTATATTTTAGGTTAATTCTGCGCCCTTACCCCAGCGCTACGGAATGAAAGATAAACCCGCGTGGTTTCCAGGCGGAGGGCAGCGAGTCGAAGGCGAAGATAATTACTCATGAAGCAGGGGGTGAAAGAGCAGATTTAATCGTGGCGACAGACACCGTTAGAGAAACAAGCAATTAGAGAGACCGAATCTACGATGCAGCAACCAGAGTTTACTATCCAGATGCACTTTGAGGAAGAGAAACAGTCATATTGAATTTGAGTTGATTTACAGAAGCAAGCCTATGCTTCCTTAAGTTATATATAGATTATAGATGTCAATTAGTACCTGTGCAGTTGGTGATCTGGAAAAATTGCATTTGACAAATCATCTTTGCTTCGCATCCGTTTGTACTTTTTCCCCTGTTATTGAATCAAGCTGTGCTATAATAATGGTCACCGTTGTATATTTGCCAGTGTGGCGGAAGCAGAAAGATACAGGCATCGCCGTGCAATCTTTAATTTCTTTCTGTTGTTTGAAAGGCATGCAATGATGAATTAAAAACAGAGGGAAGCATCTTAGGCCCAGGTGGAATACATCAACCGTGTGACATTTCCGAATTATTTCACATTTGCGATTGTGCTGAATGTGGGATTATAATATTGCCGGGGCTCTTGTTTTTCATTAAAACTTTGTCTTGCTCTCGGTCTGGAAATGAATGCGGCTCGAGTGAAAACGGGTCCAAACGGATGGAGGTGAGAGGGCTCTCTCAGAATCAAATCTAAAAACGGTGTACCTTTCAGCTGTGGAAATAGAGGCGCAGAGCAGCCGGCTGCAGCGCCGTGCGTCGCGAGGCACGGACTCATTGAAGCGCGTGAGTCCTTCCAGCGCGTGGGCTTTCCAGCTTCTATTCTGCTGCTGATATCCCGATTGAGATTAATCTCAATATTTAGTAGGCTTACCGGGCTTAACGCGCTTAATGTGCCTCCGTTTTTTTCCGTTAATAAAATATCAAAGCCTTATTTTAGTCATGTTGATTTCAGTTTTTAATTATCTGCAGGCAGCAGCAAAACACTCGCATACGTTTCTTTAATACGTCTCTTTCTCGTTATTATTGTAAGTGTGTGTGCCCGCGCACTTAGGGACGCCAATTAGCCTAAATGGTCTGTAGTGTGTGCCTCTGTGCGTGCAGACCCTACAATGGCCTGACACCTTATCCAGGGCGTTCCCCTGCCCTAAGCTGCCTGAGACAGGCTGCCGACCTCCTCCCTATAACCTTGTCCTGGATATGAAGCGGGAAGATGGATGGATAGGTATCCAGTCCTGAAGGTGCGTGCAGTACAGTGTGTGCCTCCATGAGCCAGGATACTGCCGCTCTGCCCTGATTTAAAATAAAACCCTTCTTGATTTCAAGAACAAGCCCCAAACTCCGCAGAGCATCAACCTGAGCCTTAACCTGCAGGTATTATTTGCTGTGCTATTTTCATAAGCTTTTGAAGGAAAGTCTGAATCTCAGCTGGGTTTTCACTTATGACATGTATTTAAGTTACAGGCACAAATACTGCTGAGAAAAATAAACCTCAGTCCTCCACAATCACAATTTGCACACTTCGGTCAATTACAGAGCTGCTTCTGAACGTCTTGTGCCTGACGGGCATGAAGAAATCGGATGACTATAAGAGGAAGTATGTACAGAATGCATAATGGATATATATAGAAATATGGATAGAAACGTATAGGAATTGCTGTCGACCGTATGACGTTATGCGCCGGATCCCGTGCAAGTAGACATGCAGAAGGGTGCAGTATCTGTTCGGCAAGAAGCCTGCACGGGTATAAACAGAGGAAAGGCAGCAATTTATCAGAGAACTGGGTCGAGTCTTTTACAGAAACATGCCTATTTTATGCATTTATGTGGCTTACTGTTAATAGTTAAAGGGCGGCGATCTCCTTATAGTTGATGTCGGCTGTGCTCGGCGGGATGGATGAGGGCAACTTTTGGGAAATGCGGAAGGTTAATGTAAAACAGTCAGGATGCAGGGTCCCTTTGTTCATCTCGTAATCTAATACGCGAGGAGATCAGCCCCGAATTAAGGAGCTTTGCGCCGCCGATGGGACGTCCGCAAATCCCGTTACGCTCATTAATTCGTAGATTTGATTAAATCGAAAGATGCGGTAATGCGCAGCGACTGACCTGTTATTTAATCACCGCGGCCAGGGAGGAGCACGGACGGCCATGTCAACAAGCCCAAGTTGGAAATGCCAGTGCTCTGTAATGAGGGGAAAGTGCATTAAGTGCAGGACGGGTAGTGGGGGCCGCGAGCGAAGCAGAGGGGAAGCGATTCGGATGGAAAATACCCCCCGTTTTCAGCGGACAATTGAATAAAGGCAGAGAATCAATAACAATATCTGCCGATTACAATCATCAAGGTTCACTTCTCTTTGGAGATTACACACCCAATTCCCCTAAGAGGCCGGTCTGACTCAGGGATCAATAGCGGAACAGGGGCGCCCGGGGTCCCCGAGTAGAAAAAGCGGATTCTGTCTTGCGCTTCTTCGGACTCACTGATGCGGTTTCCGTATACCGGAGTCCGCCGCGGCGACGCCCAACCGGTTCACGTTACCGGTGGAGTATAAAGGCATATAGATACGCGCTCCCCAAAAACATGGATGAGCGAAGGGTATACAGGGACCCCTGGCGCGTATCGGGGATCTCTGTGCACTGGACACCAGGGCAGCCTTTGTGGCAGACATTTTATAGTTGATGTATGGATACTGACCTCTACAGTATGCCTTTGTCCTTATATAAATGTTTATATTTACTTACTTTACTTTATGTTTATTTAAGTATTTAAGTATATAACACAAAATGGTCATCTTCTTCCTTTATACCTCGTATATGATCCTGACATACTTTGCAGCTATAACAGCTGCCACTCTTCTGGGAAGGTTTTCCACAAGATTTTGGAGTGTGTCTGTGGGATTTTTGCCCATTTATCCACAAGAGCATTGGTGAGGTCAGAGACTGATGTTGCATGTGAAGGCCTGGCTTGCTGTACCAAGACGTTTTGGACAGTTCTATGCTTCCAGCTTTGTGGGAATAGTTTAGAGAAGGCCCTTTCTGTTCCAGCATGACTGTGCCCCAGTGCACAAAGCAAGGTCCATAAAGACATAATTGAGTGAGTTTGGTGTGGAAGAACTTGACTGGCCTGCACAGAGCCCTGACCTCAACCCCACCAAACACCTCTGGGATGAACTAGAATGGAGATTGCGAGCCAGGTCAACATCCGTGCCTAACCTCACAAATGCTCTTGTGGATGAATGGGCAAAAATTCCCACAGACACACTCCAAAATCTTGTGGAAAGCCTTCCCAGAAGAGTGGCAGCTGTTATAGCTGCAAAAGGGAGACCAGCTCCATAGTGATGCCTATGGATTTAGAATGGGATGTCATAGAAGTTCCTGTAGGTGTAATAGCCAGGTGTCCTTATAGTGTACGTCAGGATATATGAATTTTTGCCGACCTAATTACAAGAATATAAGGATGGAAATTACCTGGAATCTTTTATTGCTGTGAAAATATAAAAGTAAGTTCATACATATTCCCACTTACCTTATGCTGGGTTGCGGGGGTCCAGAGCCTATCCTGGAAGGTACCGGTACAAGCCAGGAAATAACCCAGGACGGGGGGCCAACCCATCACAGGGCACTCACACCATTCACACACACACTAAATTCATACATATTGATATTTTTTGCATACGTTACATTCTTGCATACTCATCAGTCTCCCAACCAGGCCCAGCTACTGTTCAGCCCCATCTTCAATTCTGGCAGGCAAGTTTTTTTTTGTAATGCTGTAAATGGGAAGGAGCCAAGCCATTTTTTAATCCCAGGGACCGACTAATATCTTAGAGTTGGAGTTGAACCTTATAGATATGGGGCTACAGTGACATTCTTATATAATTTAAGGGTTATATAGTGTTAGTATAGTATTATACTGTATATGAAGAGTATTAAGCAATGGCAGGTGTCAGTCAGGTTGGCTTCTCTTATCTGTCCTTTCATGACCTCTTCAGTGTCGGCTCTGCATGGGGCCTAATGGAAATCTCGGCCATCATTCGGGCTTGCGGATGGAGTGGAAGTGGACGCTGTGGCAGCACAGGCCACCGCCGGTGCTGCTACATACATCCAGCAGAGTCGGCGGGAGCCGGATCGCAGCGGTGTCCACGGCACTCGGCGTTTCCAGGCCTCCCGCGTCCCCAAGCACGTCGCTCTCTCGCCCATCTGCTCCGCGGCAGCCGCCGACTTCTCTCCAGCACTGTCGGCGAGGTCGCGGCGTTCCCTGTTTACCGCCTTGTCACGTCATTGGGGAGGGGGCGGGGGAGAAAGAGGTTCGGTCTGGTTTACGCACCCCCACCGTCACTGGCATAGTTATTCAGAGTGAGGCAGACAGGGTGATCGCATGTCATGCAAAGCGCATAATGGCGACTTCTCTGACAACCGAAGACTGCCGTTCTCCTGTCAGCAATCCGGGTAAAGTGTGCACTGGAGGGAGGTACCGTTTCCCACCGGAGGAGACTAGTGACGTCTCCGTAGGCCAAGCGCAGGATGGAGACGGGAGAGAGTTTCAGGCCTGTATCATGGCGGAGCGCAGATATGATGTTATCTCTTCCCCTGTTTGATCACCTGAATGACAAGTGGCAGTGGCTCTGGGGAACTTGTTATCGCATCCCTGACCGAAGTACGTGCGCCTGCCAGAAGTCTATCTGCAGCACATCAGTCACATGTGCACTCATCCTTGCTGCCTCTCGATAACAGCCTGCACCGGGAGCCCGTATCTTCAGCCTTAAAGGCCAACCAATGCGTCCTCTTGATTAAAAACAAAGAGGGGAGAGACAAGGGGAATTTGCTCTGGAGAGACTGCCCCCCTGCCCCCCCCCCCCGTTGCCTCTACTCCAGGTCCGCAAGTTGATCGTCTGAGCGCCGAGGTGACGCCTGATGCAGAGGACCCAGAATCTGATGTTTTTGTCTCCCGTGGTCCAACGCGGTACCTGGCCTTATTTTGGCAGGACTGCCTTTTCCCCGGTCCTCCCTAATGTGGATCCAGTTCCTCAGCATTGAGTGAATGTTTTCGTGGATGAGAAATTGAAAGAAAGGGCTGAGGGAAAATAAAATACGCATGTACTTTTGTGATGAGTGAACCTATTAACCAGAGCAAACGAGATCCATTTCTGCTCCCCTCGATTGTTTAATGTGCCTGAGCTTCTCATGCTAAGTGCTCCCTCTCTCCTGTTAATGCTGTGGTCCCATCCGAAGGCACTTTGACTGTTCTGGGATCAGTGTGTGATGATTGCATAGCCGCCCCGCGACATGCATGGTGGCTCAGTAGGGGGTGCTGTGACCTGAAACCTCCAGGATTGTGGGTTTGATTCCCTTCCCCTGTTCTGTGTGTGTAGAGAGTGCAGATTCTTTCAGGTACTCCAGTGTCCTCCCCTAGTACAAACACGTGTTGTCCATACCGTGTAGGTGTGTGTATGTGTGTGCGTGCCCTATGATGGGCTGGCCCCTTATCCAGGGCATCCCTTGCCTTGTGCTCTTTATTTCCTGGGATGGGTTCCAGGCTCACCGCGATCCTGTTGTGGAGAAGCAGTTATGGAAGATGGATGGATGGATGGATGAATAACCCTTTGTCTAGGACACTTATTTAACAGCAGGTTCAATTGCCTCATCTACCAGACATAAAAGTGCATCCAGCTGAGCTTGGAGCAGGATCCTTATTAGTATTAGATATAGCAGTTTTTCCCAGCCTGGTTGTCGGGGAACCACAGATTTTTTGGAGGGAAGGAGACTGTTTGTGGGCCCCTGACGACCGGACTTGGAAACACTGAAATATAGTATCAGCTAAGGGGGGGGGTTTCTGGGCATACCACCTCCCTGAATGATCCCCATGCTGTGTGCCCGCTACCATGTAACTCCAGGCTGGTATTCCAATATCATGCGTATTGGTGATATCACATGTTGCTTCCGCCCACTGCACAAGAGGGCCCCCAATAGCCACACCCCCTTTGAAATTTGGAGGAAACTGGTAGATAGCAATAAATGAAACATTGGTCTACGATAATCCTAATGTTTATGGAAAGAACATTTTTACGCTCCTTAAAATTCCTTGCCTGGCCACGGGAAAATGCCCATTACACCAGAAACCCATGACCGTGACATTTACTGCAACATTTTATGTGCTGACCTTCTTCTGCCGGCCTCGTCGCAATTAAAGCGTCACAACGCATGTGACACACAATGGTGGCATGCGAGAGTTGCTTCCGCGATACCCTAATAGGAGCCTCATTCTGGCTGTCTCTCCATGAGCAGAGACAGAATTCCACCGACCACCACGATGTCTCTCATTTCACGCACGGGCGGGTTTCAAACTGAACAAAGACAGCACCCAGTAGCTGGAATAAAGTAACATACAAGGAAATGCAAACAGGATCTGTCTACTTTGCGTTTTCTTCCTCACTGTGCCGTCTCCATGCAACCGATGCATAGATTAGATGCCTACGGTCGGCCGCAGAGCCCCAGCACACCACTTACTAAACCTACACGGCGTGCCCTTTCTGTAAAGTGAGCGGCCGGGGGTAGAGTGATTGCCCACTGCTGGTTGGGAATCGAGGGAAATAGGCACTAAACTCTCCCCACAGTGGGAACCAAAGTCAGCCCTTAAACGGATTTGCAACAACGTCAGGTAATAGCAGTCTGTGGAAAATCGAGCTGCCATTACAGCGGGGGAAAAGGAACCAGCTCTTTATAGTCCAGACTCTGCTACTCGTCCTCCCTGCGGAGGAGGGATAAAGGGAGGTGAAATCAATAAAGATCTTCAGGGGGGGAGGCGACATTGGATATTGCGCATAACTTACTCACCAAGACTCGGGATTTAACATAATTTGGCATGGCCTCAGCTACAGAATCTGCCCACTCATCTGATACTTACAGGCCTCATTTTCCGCTATCTCAGCGGGGGTCCATTTTTCTATATTTATTCCATTAGGCATCGCGGGATTCGACAGCCAAGAGCTGTGCCCCACCCCCACCCCCCCCGGTATAATTTGTCGCTTACTTTGTTAACATTCCCTGGCAGTGGATCCCGAAAATCCGTATTCCACCCTGAACAAAATCTCATTAGCACTCATAGCAACAAAAACTGTAGTAGGAGGCAGTGTGCCAATGGAAGTAACAAGCAATGTTCTCCATTAAACTGCAATCTGTTCATTCAAAATATTAGGGCGTGGAGATGTTCAGTCGCCTCCGAGACGTTTCTGTTTGAATGGAGCTCTTTTTATAGCTTGGGAAGGGGAAGAGATGTATTATATTATGTATTATAGCTGTGAAATCGGATGAAATTCCAGGCACCACTGTTATTTCTTTTTTTTCTTCCCACGTTCAAAGAAATTGTTCTATCAAATGCCCGTGGCCTGCAAACACAGTGAGCTCTGTAAAGAAGTGTTTTTTCCCCCTTCCCTGGGAGAGGAAAGCCTTTAGCACTGAGATCGACACCCTCAATACACTGAGCCAGGAAAAGCAGCAATATCTGAGGGTTTGGGCTGCTTTCAGCAGCAGTGTTAATGAAAGGTCTTAGCAGTTTGTGTTACTTGCCAGTGTTTAGCTACGCTCACCAGCTCGCTGGGATAGGAAGGGGACGAATCAGTTGGTCCGGAGAGGACGTGGTTGTAGGTTCCTGTTGCCCCTAACACCCATTCGGCCAATGGGAGCACTTCTCTTCGGGCCCTATGTTTTTAAAGACGCCGACTCGTTCCCAGTGTAGGGAGCTGTTTGTCCAACATTATTCATGTCAGAGCCTGCGGATAAACAGGTGTAGAGTCAATGGGTGGGGGAACAAGATGGTGCTCTCTGGGGTTTGAGCTGCAGGAGAGAGAAATGTGTTTTCTTAATTTTTTTGCCATCTACATCTGAAACAAAAATGCTTTCATGCTACCCCATGCCATAACCTCTTTTAAAATTATTAAATGAAGTTGCTGGCATCTTCATTTGGCATCTTGGTTGCTGTTCCCAGATCAGATTTATTCTTTTTGTTTTTAGTTTATGATTTCACAGGGTCATTTATGCATGTGGTGGAGAATGGGAATCAATAACACATATTAGTGGTTTGCTCTTAATCTCGGGTGAGTTTTTTTTTCTCTTCATCATTAGGCTGTTAAAATAAATTGCTGCGGTGCACCACAGGCTTGCATTTCAACAGAGGAAAGTACGCCATGATAAATTTGATCATGAAACAGCATTGAACATTTGGGGAATGAAAAGCCGTTTTGAACCTTGTGATATGTCACGTCTCTGTTTAATGTCACTCCTTTGTCTGAAGCAAATTCTCATTCATACCTGCGGTGTAGCATCTGGAAGCACAACTGCTCTCCAAATGGATCTAATTAAGCTACAGAACACACAGATCCTAGAAAAGAATTCTGGGTAATGAAATTCCCATACTGGGGCATTGTTGTTGTGACCAACTATTGGTTCCTCAAGACAATGTTATGAAATCCAGGTCCAAGTTATTGAAAAAGGCTCATTTTAATAAATTGGTTTTATTTATCGCTATTTGAATACTGCTCTGAATTTTTGCCTATATCATTTCTAGAAAAAGATATTAGAAGGTAAGGCAATGGTGTACAACTTAGGTTGTGCACATGTGGCTATTGTGCACATTTCAAATGAATGCTAATGTTCAAATGAGCGCTAATTAAAGTTTGAAACAGTAACGTTTATCTCAGGCTATAAGAAAATAATACAGAAAAAAACATCTTTGTTGGGGTCAGAGGAAAGAACATTCTATGAACACTGAGATTTTTATCCTTAGTGGAAAAAAAATCTTTTTAATTGTGTTATTTTTGCATCGGGTAACTGTCAAAAGGTTTCAAAGTATATTAATATTGTACTTTCACCATAACTGTTTAGTCAATTTCTTGATTTTTCTTAAGCTGCTGCACAAGTTGAATATCTGGGCTGGAAAGAGTAAATCACTTAAATCCAGCATGAATCCATGTTGGATTTGGTCATTAAAGATGGCCTTGTTTGTTTCACTGAGTTCAGGTCATTAGCTTTCTTCATGAGGAAATGAAGACAATTATTGTTTTATGTGAGCCTTTGGATGTTTTTAGTACGCCATGGTTGGTTTTCTGCTATTATGATATTGTTGTATTTGCTTAGTGCTTGCTGTAATCCCAAACAGCTTAAAATGTCTTCTGACTTTGAGTCTTCCATACAGGTTTTTATCTAGACATATTTGCTTTTAACACGATCAGTCTGGGTTTAACCAGTCCCACGGCAGTCCAGCATGTAAGTCAATAACTAATTCTGCTTTGTGTGTATGTGTGGGTGGGGGGGGGGGTCTGTGCATACTGTCAATTTTTAAACACCCAGCCACTAGGCTTGATTACTGAAGGATGTTTACTTTCCAAGCAGCAATTACACCAGACCAGAGTGTTTTTTTTATGCCCTTCCACCGAGGCAGCAAACCGACCCAGTGGATGAGCTCCAGACGCCGTCAAAGGAGCAGGTTCTGTCAGATACTGCAGAGCACAGCAGCCTTCCTAAAGCCGCGTCCTTGGCCGCTGCCCGGCCACAGTCCCCAGAAAAGCGGGGGGTGACGTGGCAGCACTTAAGGCCCGTTACCTGCCCCTCCTGACTCAGCACCCCGCTCTGCTGGCCTCACGGAGGCCTCTTAATTCCAAAGAGCAATTTCTGGGGGGGAGCGGAGGGAGCGTGTAGCCAATTCAGATAGTTTTCCCCTCTCCAGGGCCAGGCAGCTCTTGTGGAGTGTCCCTCTCCAGGTAGGAGGACAAATTTGCCAAAATTATAGGCCAAACGTTCAGTCAAGGAGCGAGATTGCCAAACTGCTGATTGCAGCCCATTGCTGCAAACTTGCCTTAAAAACACCTGCTGAGTGTTGCACGACGCACCCATCCTCCCAAAGTAAGGGGAGATTGAAGGAACTCACTTTTTTTCCCCACGTACACTCCTCTCCTGTTTGTCCTCTGCTTAGTGTGGCCATTACCGCGGAGTGATTGATGCTAGCCTTCACCAGAATAAGCTCTTTCCAAAGGCTCTGTGACAGGCTGAGGCCCATCAGTCTGTCAAGACAACTGCCCTCCTGTAGGATGGATTGGCGCTAATGCGTTTTGCATTTTGACAAGAATGGCCCCGGTGATAATGTTACGATGTGGGTGGGGACCCGAGCGAATCGCTGCTTCAGACCTCCTATGACGTAGTGCGAAGGAAGCTGAATCGGACATGTTAAGCGGGTAGGCACAGTCTCATCTAAAGCCCATGCAGTTATAACACTGGCTAAACTGAAGCTGAATCAGATCATTGGAAATTATACTGGGGTCATAAAAGGCACGAGAGTGTAAAAAGAAGTAGAAACGCGCGTCATAAATGTCATGTATTTTTATATTATTTTGTTTATATTTCCGTTGACTTAATGTCTACTGTTTTTAATTCAGTTAGTGATCTTATCCGTATGGTTTATTTATTTGCGTTTCCGCATGAAACGGGAAAACTATTGTGACCTCCTTGTGTATTATTTTCCACTGATTTGAAAATAGATCGTTAGTCATTGCAAATTCAAGTGCTGAGACTTAATGTTTTTAACATTTCCCAGTAAGCAATCGTTTTACTAAAGCTCACAAAATGCTTAGCTGAAATCTAAAAATCGTCTTGAATCTGTTTATTATACTTTTGATTTCAAATAGCAATGTTTTAGAAATATTTCACATAACACTATCGGATGCCAGTTAAAAGTGACAGATCCAGTGTTTCTCCATACAGTACGTCAGTCGCTCATTACCTTTTCCGTGGGAATTGTTGCATACGCCGGTTGTTAAGAGAAAGCCTGGTATTTGCAGAAAGCGAAAGATTAATTACCTCAAAATGACAAAGAAAACAGATATTCCTATTTTCTGCCAAGGTTTGTATTCATTGTTTTGAAAAAGCGTTTTCAGCACTTCCATAATATGTTCAAGCAATCATGTATGATTTGCTTTGGTGGTTTCGAGTTGTACGTCAAATTCTTTTAGAATAATGATCCAAGAAGCCCCCAAATCGGATGAAAGGAATTTCGGCAATAAATCAATGTAACCTATAACTTAAGCTTGGTTTAGAAAATGTAATTTTGTGAGTTTGTCCACAAAATTATGGATTAATTATGAGTTTATCTGAAAGTTGATCTCACGTAACTAAAACGATTCAATTCTTATCACTTACAACCAGCACGACGCTGAACACTTTTATTAGCATATTGTTTATTGTAGCTGTTAAACTCTTGATGTTATAACATTATCGTGTTTATATTGGCACGATTTTCCAGACCGTCCTATTAGCGGATTTTATACTCCTTTCGAAATTGCTTATCCGTGAACCCCAAAAGAGACCTTAACAAGAACAACCAAGTCTTCATCTCTGAAGTTCTGGAAAAAAAACGCATTTCGATGTATAGTTTCAGTAAATCTCCCACGAGGTCAGTCCATTTAAATCTGCTATTATAAAACAGTATAATGATGTCCCCCCCCCCCCCTAAAAGGGCACGCACTTATACCATCTTGTACATGCATCATTACACTTAACGTGAGCAAAAATAATTTATAGGCCTAAGTAAAAGTGAAGGAAGATCGGTGAGTTTATATTCGCGTCGGCTCAAAATTGAGTGCAATACAGAAGCGCCTTGCGAGACTTGGGAAATTGAAATGAAACCAGACCTCCAGTAATTCAAAAGCCGATTGCTCTCATTTTTTCACAATGCCAACATGTTGACAAGCATTTCAAAAGCCATTCTGGGGGAAAAGGGGAGAGGAATTGTGCCATTTCTCTTCTTTCTGCACTGCGGGGATCGGCCTTAATAGAATTTTGCTCTATATTTTCGCAGTATTTAAAGGCATTGGAAGTGACTGAATCAATTGTTTGTGTCTGTGGGGTATGTATTAGAGTACTTGTGCTTGTGTTATTTTGTTAATGGGTAGCTGGCAGAATGATCACTTAATTAACCTCATGTATTAGTGGGAAAACGAAAATGTCTGCTACATCAAATGGAAAAAGGTTTTTAAAAACTATGGATTTGTGCATTTTTACACGACAGAATGGATTAAAGTTGTTCTCATAAGCACTTATCGTTACTTACAATTATGATTACTGTTTCATAACTCCAGCTACTGCATTTTGCTATGAAATAACACCAGGTTGCAGAACTGATTTAATTTTTTTTACTTTGGAGTAAAACGAGAGCAAAATGAGCTAAATTATTGAAAAGACCAAATGTTCTGTGAACGAGGCGCCATTATTTTTCATCTTGATGTGTAAACTTGCAGAAAAGCCATTTACGAATTACCAGCAATGAGTGATCTTAGAAGATTTTACTGCGAAAGCACTGATTCAGAACTGGTCTAATACTATACTTGTTCTGGTTATTGGCTTTTATTTTTATTATTTATTTATAATCTTTTGCATGTAGGATAATGCACGACAGAAAAACCGGAGGCTGCAAGCTGAATTTACACGGTCATTACCGGCAGCGCCGGCGTGCCAGCGCTAACTCGGTATTCACTGCGGTGCCAGGCTTTCATTAATATGAAGCAGGGCTTAGTTGACCGTGTTTTATTCTTGATGATTTGCGTAGGAAAAGCAGCCGCTACGCTGGAGCGACTTCAACGACGTCAATAATTCCAGCGCTATCATCTAGGGTCGCGAACCCCCCGTGTTGTTAAATCCATCATCGGAGATAACTGGCCAGGCGCGGAGCGGAAACGCCGCCTCTCCCTTGTAGGCCTCGACCCCCCGGGGAGGAAAGGCTGGATCCTTAACACTGATACCCCGCTCTGACGGCTCTGCTTGGGAAGGCTTAATCTACATTAAGATCCACCGCTCAGCCTCGGGACACTGAATAATGAAATCGTAGCCCACTGGACCGTATGTGGGGATCTGATCTACTTGGACATATTCACTGTCACCGACTCTGTTTCCCTTCACCTGCCGAAAGATGGAAAGCTTTTTCATAATCCCTCCACCCCCCCACCCCCCAGATGTGCAGAGGGATGTTTGTACGGATAGGCGCCACTGAACAGTGAAAGTGAAATGGAAACCCATTTGACCACATGTGAAGTTAAGGTGTTATCAGCGCCGACTGGCTGCCTCCGGGAGACGGCGCCGGGACTCGGGCGGCTGCCCTGCGTCTTCGGTAAATGCCATTTCTGCGGGCGCGCCCGCCGGGAAGCCGATGTCAGATCCCGGCCCCGGCCCCTTATCTCGCCGTACTCATTTGTGTTGCGACAAAGGTAGAGAGCGTTCCCCGGCGGAATGATGAACGGCAAATAAATGCCGCCGTGGCCGGTTTTCCATCGCCGGAATAATTCTCCAGAATGGCGTCTGGTGCCCTTGTAGCGGAGCTGATGATGACACGGATTTATGGTTTAACTTCCCGACGGAATGTCTCTTTCCCTCTTATCTACCGTGTGCCTCCCAGCTTCGCCGGTTGGTCTTAAGTTACCCTTAATGTCCCCGGTCTTTGCCTTTGTCCTTGAGATTTATAATCGCGCTGCCCTGTTTAACTTCGGGAGATGTAGCCGCTCCAGAGTCATGTTTATGCGAAGCATCGGCCTGTGAGACACTGCTCATTTGTGAAGAAGGACGTTATCAAGAAGGAACTTATCATTAGTATATTTATTAAATTATTCGTATTGCATATGATAATAATAATAATGTTGATGATAGATAGATAAGTAGACTTTTACATATATGTATAATTTCTTAATTTTCTTCACAGTTCTTTTTCTGGTGAGGGTTGCAATCATTTTTTTTTTTGCAGACTGCAACCCATGAAATGTTCAGTTTTATTATTCACTATCAGATGCACAAAATAGATACTGCTTTTGAATACATTACCTATTTTCGGTAAGCAGAACTGATTTCAGCTACGCGATAAAAAAAGTGTGGATAATCACATTGCGCGTCTTTCTTTTTTAATCCGTTTGCCTTGGATTCTCGAATTTTCCCTCTTCAAACACGTCCTGACAGCCAAAACGAGAAATCATATCCTGCCTATGATTGGTGGGGTGGCGAATAGCAAGAGAAAGAGGGAAGCCAGGACCGAAGTAAAGCCACCCCATGGAATTGTGGGAGCTGCCTGGCCGTGTCACAAACCGTAATAGATCAGTGTAACGGCGCCGTAGTACTAATAATACGTCTGGACTCCATCGGTGCCTTGAATTCCCAGCTCTACTTCAATTAAGATGTACGACGGTAGGGCCGATTTACGGCCCCATGTATCTCCACTATGTTTCTGCTGTGGAGAAGACACGGGGGCGACGCACCAGCCCTTCTTCTGGTGTTCCCTAATGTTATAGGGATGCATAGTAGGCCTACCACTATTTTTTGATTTGAACTGGTCCAATACCAAAGTTGGTGTCACCAGTACTGTACTGACATTTGGTGTCAGCCCAATACTGACAAAATTTGCTGAGGGTGGGTGTTGATGATAAAACTTCCCAAACGGGTAGGAGCGGACAGACAATACAATTTTGATTGTTTCCCCTGGTATCTGGGCCCCCCTTATGGTCAGCCCTGCATTTAAATTACCAAGTAAAGACAATCAATATTTTAATGCTAGAATCTATTCCCAAAATGAAACATTCAGATCGAAAGAATCCACATTTCATTATTGATCTGCACACCCTTCCTTTGCACACATCCCATCCATTTTCACAACTGCTTAACCAGTGAGGGTTATGACTGAAATAATTGCTTCTGTTTTGACTGGTCAGCAATTAATGGGCAATTAAAGCTGAAAGCTGATTGGCCCCTGGAGTGCCCCCTCCCCTCTCACTCACCGATTTAAACATATCATTGGCTAATGATAAGGTTGAACCCACTAGTGCCGTCCACAAAACATGCTAGAATCGTCCCTGAATTAAGTAAATTAAAACCTTAGTCTTATTATGTAACCATCCATCTTTCGATTGTTTAATCTCATCAGAGTCTTTGCTTGGGTGGTGGGGTTGGGCTGTACTTATTGTAAAACCACTTACACTTAAAACCAAAATGTGATTATATTATTCTGTTTGTATGATAGTACATATACATATAAAAACATGGACATCCATGTTATAGTGTGTGTGTATTACAGTTCAGTATTATAACTCAGTATTAAATTTACTCGCTACCCATCAGAGCATTTTCCCTTTCCCCAGACACAGCGCAGCCTAACTCTTTACCCAACAGCTTGGCTGCGTTTCAAACGTTTGCAAGATCTCTTAAAGGCTGTAGCGAAAATTAAAGTCTTCAATTATAGAACAGATGCAGTGAATATTGATTAAAAACATTTTCTTCCGTCCAGGCATTTGCTTTTATAATGACATATTGCACTCAGAAGGATTATTTAAGCTATACATGGACATTATTCCAATACTTTTGCAGGTTATACGAAACAGTACAGTGCAGTTTATTACTTGGAACCCGACAGCTGTCCATAAAAAACCAAACCCTCTGTGAGCCATTTCATTTGTTTATCCAGATTTTAAGGGGGTTCTGTTTTGAAATAACAACAATGGTTTTGCACTTTGATAGTCCCCAGGACATGCATGCATATCTATCCGTATGCACGGCCTATGGACATATCTTACTTTCTTTTAATAACGAAAGTTCTGTAGACTTACCCCCGCAAGACAGACGCATGTTTTCGCAAACTAATCTGCTTAAAAAAAAACAAAATTTTTGTTATCAGTTATATTTCTTCCAGGGTTTTGATGGTTTGTGTTTAGGGATAGTTGACTAAGTATTAAACCTGACCTGTGTGTCGTTTAGGATGATGAGGTGGAGGATTACCCGTATCAGCAGTCATGTGACTTTACAGATGTGCGCCCTGGGCCCTATACAGCTGCCGTCCTACACAGCTGGAATCCGTACAAAAAGCCTGTAGCACATTTTTAAAAGCAACGGTGCTCTGGGTTCCTCAGATACCGTATTGTCCAGGACAGTGGGAGGTGCGGGAAGTCCAGCCTCAGGACTCCACACAAAAGAAGTGTGGAATGTGGAAGCCTTCCCACCCCCGCGGCTCTTGGGGGGAGTGCTTATACTGGGGCAGGTATGTCATCAAGGAGTATGGCTGATAGAGGAGGAGAGGGGTGAAAGTTGCCCGTTGGAAACGAGGGACAGGTCACTGCCATACAGAACTGGGAAGTATGGGAGGCAAGAAACAGTGTCAATAAATAGATGAATAATCCGAGTTTGTGTGTGAAGGTGCGTGTGAGCGGCCGTGTGCGTTTGTATGTGCTTATGAGTGGGTGTGTGTCCATGTGCGTGCATGTGTCGTGTGTATATGTGTGTATTTGTGTATACGTGTCAGCTAGTGTGGGTTACGTGTGTCTGTAAGTGTGTGAGTGGACAGGTGTCTGAATGTGTGTGTCCGTGTGAGCGTGTGTGTGAGTGAGTGGGTGTGTGTCTGCGTTTGTCCTCACAATAATAAGAATATAGGAGCTATGCATGTTTGTGTGTGTGTGTGTATGTGTGTGTGTGCCCGCTCGTGTTTGTGTGTGCGTGTGAGTGGGCGTATGTCCGTATGTGTTTGCGTGGGTGTGCATGTGCATCTCAGCAGTGTCAGTTCCAACTTTGTCACTCGTTTTTCTCACTCACCCGAGTCTAAACTATGAGGTGCAGTAGGATTCATGGGTGGGGTGGGCGGGTATTTCCTCTTCCCCCGTGACATATCAGCTTTTCATGATGGACCCACACCTATTCCTGGCTCATGGCCATTCTATTTACAACTCTTTAGAAGATGAAAAAGCCACCGTTAAACAGCTTCCAGCAGCATGCACCGTAAACGGAGAATCCACCATGAGATAATGTCAAGATTAACGCCGTGAAGTAGCAGGATGCCTCCTTCTGATTTGCCAGCGATGTACGGAAGGATTTATAATAAGATTTAAAGAAACAGGTCTGAAATGAAAAAGTGAAAAATATTATGGAAGGATGAAGTGTCCGTCATAGCCTGGAGACTCTTATATACTACAATGAATATGCATCTGACGTTATCACTAAAACTCCATTAATTCGTTTTATGGGTTAGAATTATAGAACATATCTACATCATTATTTACTCTCTGCACTGTAGAATGAGAATCTTAAAATAATTGGAACTTTGGAAGATGAAGAAAGATTCTTTGTAAAGATTATGATCAGAGGTACCAGTGGAGACTTGCAGTTTAAAGAAATGAGATCCAGGAAAACGGGGACCAAATGTGATCCAAAAAAGGTGGTCGGGGGACAAGCACAGGCCAGAAATGATCCAGAGTAACACAGACATCCAAGTCCAAGTCGCAATCTGTAAGCAGGGTCTGAAGACAGGAACTATTTTGAAAATCATCACTAATCAGTCCAAAGACTAAGGATGGTCCAGCAAGGGCCAAGCTTGGTAACTGTCAGAGTTATTGACTAATTCATCAATTAAGACTTATTATGGGATGTTCTGGTGTCTCTAGTATTCAGGTGAGGCAGGCCGTGGCTGCTGGATGTGCTGATTGGAAGGAAATATTACTTTATTCCATTCTCTATGCTTATATATTTTGCTTATATATTCTGTTTCAGGCTCTCTGTGACCCTCTACTGGTTAAGCAGTTGAACGATTGACAAATGGACATATGGATGTAAATACAATATTATGAAAGTCCAGTAATTGCTAGAAAAAACACAATCCCATAATAAACCACTGTTGGACACTGCAGACTTGCTATGACATATGAAAAGGCTGTTCTGCTTTGTAATGGTTAATGATTCATAAATGATACTCACATCTCCATTTTATTATTTCCATTACCTTAGGAAAACTAAAAGATTTACAGTAATGGGGCCTGTTTGCTGTGGTAATATTTTATTGCGTTTTTTTTTTCTTTTTATTGCTCCTGTTCTTTATCCCTCTCTTTTTATTGCCCCTCTTTTTCCTCGCTGTACAAACGTACGCCATTCTGGAACAACATCTCCACACTAGAAAAGGAACACCCGGAATAATCACTTATTTATACATAATAATCTGGGAACTGAGAGTGCATGACTTGGACAGTCTCTGCCTGCCCCGTGGTCCTTAGGATCTGGGTATTATCTAGATTTTACCGTCACGCGGTTTTACAAATTCAGTAATTTTATGCAAATAACACACTTGATAAAAGCAGTCAGCCATGATTTGTTACATTTTTTAACAGGATACAGAATTTGCTTTCATAGTGAGCACTCTGCATTTGTATCTGCCAGTAAGAAGGTAGTGGTGTGACCTGTCATGACAAATTGGGAGTTTCTTAGGTCTGTGCATATGAAAATAAGAGCTCAAGGTCACAGGTGGCACGGTGGACAGTGGGTGGCATTGTGACCTCACACCTCCAGGGACGTGGGACAGCTTCCTGGCTTGACTCTGCCTCCATGTATGTGTATGTGTTTTTAAATTTTTTTTTTACCATCCTCCCTGGACTTGTGTGGGGCTCCTTCATGTGCTCCAGAGAAGCTCCTCCAGTCCAAAAACTCGTGGCTTGGTGTCAGTGTCTGACAGTGTGCCATGTGATGGACGGACAAGCTATCCGGCGTGCGTCATGCTGTGCACATCCTGGACCAAACTCACCGTGCTGCTGTGCTGGAAGCATGCGACTGATGGGTGGACATGAGATCATTGCATTTCTGCAGCTTTTTGCTTGTCAACGCAATTCTGACAGCACCTGGTCTGTCACGAAGGGGCCATATTGGTTTTAATTGGTTAGACCATCCTAGACATTTTATAGAAAATAAATTAATGGCCATTGCGACCTTTGTTAGTTCCTGTAGTTAACAGTGTTAGATGCACTGTTGGATATATACAATCATCCGTCAACTTACGTCCTATTGAATAACGTCTGACCGTACTTATGTCCCTTAACAGCCTTAGTAGAATTTATCGAGAGACATCCAAAGCAGACATAATAGATGTTAGTGGGGATATTAGTGGGCATGCGGCAAGAAACAAAACAAACAGATTGTACTGCCGCTATAGAGGTTTAGTTAAATGTGTGTAATATAGTTATCTTATGTTATACAGTATATTTGACCTCTCTCCTATATTGAGCGAGATACGTCCTGATTGACTTACGTCCTCACTTTTGGGACGAATCCTGGAAGTAAGTCAACAGATACTTGTATTTGGTTCTAACTGAACTGATTTTTAGTTTATTTAAAACTTATGGTGTGAAGGTTGTCTCATTCCGGTCTCCTAAAATATTCAGATAAATACCTTTGTCTGCGTGCTTTTGGGGGGAGGGGGTATTTTTAGGATGGAGGTCAGTGGCTAAGCTTCACAGGCATGGATTTGCAAAATCTCAAAGGCAGAACAAATGTTGCTGGTAACGGCCTTAAAATACGGTGGATTCGCGAAGGTTTCCCATGGCGCCGTTGCCATTGCGTCGCCATGGCGACGTGGTGAGACGGGCAGAAGGGTTTCGTGGGTTCCTGTACGCGGACCACAACTTGTATCAAGATGCCTGACCAAGAAAAGTGCTTCCTATAAACCTCATTGCTCATTTTAGCTGATGTCTAAAATGCATAATTTTGACTCATCCCTTATTTTAACATTCCTAGTTTAAACTTGCCACTCTCGGTCACATTTAGGGTCTGGCGTCGACCCTCTGCTATTCCCCTCCGCCCAACGCTGCCCATCGACACACATCACAGCCAAAAAGCCCCCCACCTTACATTAATACAAATCCTGTCAGTTTGTCAAAACACTGTATGGAAGGCCTGCAGTTCATAGCCTGCATAATTTATCCACCCGGAACCTCCCACGCAGCACACAGATCATCAGACGCCACCTCAGACCCACCTCCCTGATGGTGGAATCGCAATGATGGGGATGTGGCTGAGGAATAATGCGCCTTTTGTTTTTACCTCTGTTCTCCTGGTGTGATTTAGAGGGGAGGTAGGAAAGCGAGGAAGCTGAATTAACCCCCCGACCCCCCGTATTATCCAGTGTCTCCAGAAATAATAAGAATCCCAGGGTTTATTGTGCGGCCTGACCTGACTTTTTCCGTTAGAGGTTCCTCGTCCCATTCTGGCTGATCCGTCTGATCCCTGTGCCGGGCCTTGGGATGAACGAAATGATGCCGATTGTGCCATCGCATTCCACTCAACGGGCTGCGCCCCCTGTGGATTGCTTTTCCATGAAAATGAAAAAATAATGAGATATTGTAAGTTCATGGGTAGCACAGTGGCCCAGCAGGCAGCGCTGTGGCCTCTCTCCTCCATGGCTGGGGGTTTGATTCCTGACACCATCCTGTGTGTGTGGAGTTTGCGTGTTCTCCTCATGTCACAATGGTTTCCTCAGGGCTTCTTCCTACAGTCTTAAGACTAGCAGTAAGGCTAATCGGTAGCTCTAAGTTACTATTGGTTACGAATGTTAGTGCAGTTTTCTAACACGGTCCTTGGGGACCCCAGACAGTCCACATTTTTTCTCCCCCTGAGCTCCCAGCGCACCCATACCAAACAATCATGAACAAACCAAATAACCCTGATTGCCGAATACCTGGTGCAGGTGTGTTGGGAGCTGGGAGGGAGCAAAAATGTAGACTCTCTGGGGGTCCCTGAGGACTGGGTTGGGAAACACTATGCTTGATTATTTGGGGGTTACAGTCCCCTCATCCCCCATAATTTACGGCCATGGCCATTTTTTTGCAGAAAATTATCACAAGGCTAACACAAGTGTAAGCAAGCTTTTTGGGAAATGTGACTGAGAAACTGGGCTGTAATTTTGCCTTTTTAATTTGCTTGTTATTCTTTGCATGATAGTTTTACACATTAGCCTGTGATTTTAAAGCTCATAATTTCTTCAGAAAAATAAGAGGTTCTGCAGAAACCAAAGGAAAGGCTTCATGAATCCAACCAGGATGCTTCGCTTCCTGGCGTCCAGGATGAATATGTGTTGGCTGAATGTTGCGTTTGTTGTGAATTTCTGTCACTGTGGCTCCCAGTTCCCATTTCTCGCTCTAAGCTCCTTATTTTTCACATTCCGCAAACGGTGTTTGCGGTGGCTGTTTGTTGGATCCCAAGTGTTATAAATCTCAGAAATAAGTCCTACCGGGGGGGGGGTGAAAAGGTAAAACCAGTTGGCAACGCGTGCGCCGAAAAAACCACCTCTTCCCATGTCCCAGAAAAAACACGACACACATTTTTTTCCCGTTTTCCTCGAACATGATTTATGGTGTAATCGAGGGGGTGGCAAGCCCAATGACTCCTTTGTTTCACCGGTCCTGCCCTCAGCCTCTCTTTGTTTCTGAGAGCGTGGCGTGGGTCACACTGTACCTCTTTCGTTTCAGGTCGAAGGGGCTTAGCGGCTTAGGCACCAATCATATCCTGCGGTTAAACAGCATTGGGCTTAAAGAGAGATGGATCTTTTCAGTCCGCTCCCCTACGATATCTCGGCCTTTCTTCAGTGGGATATTTTTGGATTTATGACGTGGGAATGTAGCGCTGGTCAGACTCCAGTGCAGAGTGTAAATAACCCCACAGCTTCTGGATTCGGCCACCCCCCCGATGGTTTACATAGTCTGGGTGCCTGTGATCCCTTCCATTATCCGAGCAGCACTGAGACTGCCCGCTTGAGCTGGTCACCCGCCCCCATTTTAAAATGCATTGTGGGGCCATAAAACCGTGGTGCTGCATTGATCGAGTGACGCTAGGTGTGGGGATGTGTCTGATTCCATTCCTGCCACACATACCTCCCCGGGGAATCGCTAGGCTTGTTTAAACTTTATAAGAGATCATTTAACAATTACCAGAGAGTGGTACACACATATAGGAAGAACTCCCACCTGGTCTGGATACTCAGGGTGTGATCTCTTAAAAAAATGTGACACCCAGTCTTTAACTGAGGGGAAAAGTACAAGACTTAAGATTTTACAGTATATATGATTTTAATTATGGGATGGCTGGAATGTCACAGTAGATAAAAAAGGTCAGTAAAAACATAAGCAGGTTCATCAGTATTTACAGCATCTTTTTCTCCCCGATTTGGAGGTGTGACCTTAGTCGTTTGAACAGATGGGATCCTTCACACCAATGAATGTGGCTCAGTTTGTGTTTAAAATCAATATTAACAGTTGGAATATAATCTTACTTTCACATTGATCAGATTTATGCCTCTGTCCCTTTTTTTATAGACAGAGACATTTTGAATGCAGTAAAACATATTTTATATACACAGTAAATGTTACAGCAAGTTGAAATTCTCATTAATCTCCTTTAAACCGTCGGGTGTTGACCTTTTCCTAGTGCAACAGCAATTACAAAGCCAAGCTGTTTCACTGTTTGCAACGAAAGGGAAATTAATACGGTAGCAAACCTCACGTGTGATTTAGTGAATAATATTTCTGCTCCCAGGCTGTTATTTCTTCTTTCAGGGAGGTGTTAAATAAGACCTGGCAGCCATTAGATGCCTAAATGTTTAGGTGCCCTCGACGATGCCTGCTCACAAATGTTTTTTTTTTTTGTAGAAAGCCCAAGGTGTTGACTTCAGCGCGATTCCTGAGGTCCCTGAAAGTCACTTCAGAAACTGGTTCCTTGCTATTCTGGTACTGGACTTGGTGAACAGGTACTCTTCCGAAAGGGGGAAGGAGTGATGCGTAACCCGGCCTCATTGCAGGATACACGCCGCAGGATCAGTGGACTTTCCGGAACGTGTGGCCAAGCCAGACAGCTGTGAAGTCCTGCTTATTCCACACCTTGCAGAAAAATATAGGTAGGCCTGTTCCACACCATTCCACGGGATGTGAATCATCCTGCAGATGACAGTGGCCACCCTGCGAGCGATGGTCTGGATGCTTCTACAGTAGAAGCAGAAACGGCCTGCATTCAGCGAAATGCCTCAGCCTAAAAAAGCAATGCTACACATGTAGCAACTCTTGCCTTCACTGTCGGTTCTGAATACTGAAGGCCATGCAAGTGGAAGGAGAAAATGGAAACAACACACACACACACACAAATCTGATCTGCCATGTCAAAGGGGTGTGCTAGTGAATTCTAAAGATAGATAGATTTTCAGGTTTACAGTAGTACAACACACACAGTTTGGCAGTAAAAAGACATTTATACATTTATAGACAGTAGCAATAAATAATAAATGACAATAAACAGTAACAGTGCCATTTAATGCCGGAAAATACATTGCACAAAATTCCATAGTAACGGCTCAAAATTAAATAGTATTGCATAGTGTGTTTTGCAATGAGCGAATGAATGTGCTGTGAATGTGAAATGCACCTCTGCAGTTTACGTCCATTCCCACGGTTGGTCAGTTGGCCATTTTGGACTACGAATATTTTCTAAGCTGCAGCTGCTCTCGTTCCTAAGTCAGCGTCCTGCCACGTTGCTGTCACATCCTAGTGAAAGTCCTCAAGGTTATTAAAAGTTATTAAGATGCTGCGTGAAACCCAGAGACCCACGTTTTGATCTCTCCTCTGAACCTGCTACAGATGACAGCTGTAAGACTCACTGACCTTCTCCCGGAGCTCCTGTGTATGTGCGACCATGTGGAACTGCAACCCTGAAATGCACTTTAAATACAGGTCAACAGCAATGCTCTCTGCAGCTACTTTATCTATTTTATCATTATCCACGGCCTCTATTTCATTTCTGTAAAACAAGTTCCAGCCAGATAAATGGTGTAACCAGGAAAATCCCACCCGGACGATGGTAGCGGACTTGCAAGATGAAAGCGAGGGCACTGAAAAAAATAAAGCCTCTTGATAATGTCAATGGAAGGACGGTGATGGAGTCTTTTGGAAGGATCCCTCAATAAATCATAAGATGGTCAGGGCCAATAGGCAGCTTAGGGAAGGCCTCGGTGGATGAGCCCTTAACGAGGCGTGGACAGGGGCCGGCCAAGGAAGCTGCTGTGGGGACAGCAGACTCCCCCAGCCGAGCATTACAAAGCCACGTTGATGGGGGGGGGGAATAACACAATCTAAAATGGTTTAGCAGTAAAGTGTTGGAGCAGAATTTGATCTAGGACGCGGGGGGGCTTCTATAAGGGGATTGATTACCCGCTGCCCTGTGACTCAGGTTTTCACAGGGACGCTGGCACGCGAAGCAGTCAGATTGCGACCCCCCCACCCCTCGTGCAGACTGCAGAGAGGTCACGACTCGCTCATGAGGCTCCCATCCCACCATTGAAGAGTGACAGTAAAAAATCCACCTCAAAGTATCTCATTATAGTGATAGTTGAATGGGAATATGGTTGCTTTCTGATGGGGGGGGGGGCTGTGATCAGAAGGTCGCCAGTCTCATTCCTGTGCTCGGCAGAGAAGCCACATCTCCACTGGGCCCTTAATCAAGGTCCTTAACCCCCTTAAAAATACTCCAGGTGCGTTGGATGAATGGCTGACCTTACGCATGGACCCCACGCTCCGCTCTCACCTAAATATATATTTAAGAAAAACAAGCTGGGTTATCGGGGCGGCATGGTGGTGCAGTGGTTAGCACTGTTGCCTCATACCTCTGGGACCTGGTGTTGAGTCTCCAATAACGTTCCGTTTGTGTGTTTTCCCTGTGTCATTGTGGGGTTTCCTCCAGGTACTGTGATTTCCCCCCGCAGTCCCAAAACATGCTGCAACTATTTGGAGTTATCCAATTTTGCCCATAGGTGTGGTGAATGGTGTGCCCTGTGATGGGTTGGCGCCCCATCCTGGGTTATTCCCTGTCTTGTGCCCTGTGATGGGTTGGCGCCCCATCCTGGGTTGTTCCCTGTCTTGTGCCCTGTGATGGGTTGGCGCCCCATCCTGGGTTATTCCCTCCCTTGTGCCCATAGGTTCTGGACCCCCAACGACCCTGAGCAGGATAAGTAGTTTCAGAAAAGAGACGGATGGAAGATGGGATTTACCACCATACCCATTCTTATACTTGTACAAAAGGCACATAAAGTTTCATTTCAGTGGTGGGGGGTGGCTTATGCCATCTCCATCCATCCAATTTCTTACACCACTTGTCCTGTTCTGAGGGTTTGGAGCCTATAGGAGCAAGGCAGGGAACGACCCAGGATGGGGCGCCAACCCATCGCAGGGTACATTCACACCTATGGGCAATTTGGCAACTCCAATTAACCTCCTCATGTTTTTGGACTGTGGGGGGAAACCAGAGTACCCAGAGGAAACCCCACAATGACACGGGAAGAACATGCAAACTCCACACACAGGGAGCCATGGCAGAGACTCAGATCCTGGTCCTATAGGTGTGAGGCAATAGTGCTAACCGCTGTGCCACCCCTATGCCACCTAAAATGGGGCATTTATCTTGATTTTTCTGGGCTTACGGTATTTTTTTACAATAGATTTCTGCCTTTTTAGATTGTATTCACTCAGAGGCAGGGCCACAGAGGCACAGGCCTCAGCAGAAAGCTGATTGGCCCCTGGAATGACCCCTCTCCTGTCAATCACTGATTAAAAACATATCATAGGCTAATGACAAGGCTGACCCCTCTGTGTGAGTTATGGTTCCTCTTGTGCCCTCCGCCTTAAAAATCCTAGAATTGCTCCTGTAAGTGCTATCCCAGACATTCCTCCTAAATACACAGTCCAGCACTCCCTACATTTGCCACGCTCAGTAACTTTTATGTCTCCAAGCTCCTGCTTACTAAAAAAACCCTACCCCCTACCCCTTGGACCATATCCCCTCGCATCTCCTTCAAGCTACCTCTCCCACCCTTACTCCGTACTTACTCACACCATCAACACATCACTCATGACATTCCCCCACTACATTTAATCAGGCTTGAGTAACTCCCCATCTTAAAAACCACCCCCAATTTATCACAATTGGAAAACTACAGACCAGTCTTTCTCCTTTCATTTCTGTCTGAACCTCTTGATCGCGCTGTTCTCAATCAAGTTTCACACTCTTTCACACAGAATAACTTTCTGGATCCTCATCAGTTCTGCTTCAAAGCAACAAATCCAGAGAGACCACGCTCCAGGCTGTAGTGGAGACCCTGTGATCTATAAGAGCTGCATCTCAGTCATTTGTTCTCATGCTGCTGGACCTGTCTGCCGCCAGAACCATTTGTCCACCCTCTCTCAACTTGGCATGACAGAGTCTGCTCTTAGATGGTTTGACTGTTATCTATCAAGTAGATTTGTCCAATTATCTTGGGGAGGAGAGGTGTCTAAGTGAAATCATCTAACATCTTTTGTGCCTCAAGGTTCAGTTCTTGGTGCCTTCCTCTTCTCCTTGTACATCACCTCAGATCATACAGTCACTCCTGCCACTATTACATGGATGACATGCAACTCTACCTGAATTTCTCCCCAGAGGACATCAGAGTCATAGCTTGAACTTCTGCATGCCTCGCTGCCACAGTACGCGTGGAATCATCATCTCCAGGGGTACCTCTTTGTATTGACAGTCAACTTGACATCTCTGTACAGCTTGGATCATTGATGATGTCTCCATTAATGATTGTAAGGAACTTAGTGGTAATAACAGTAATGATATTTTTTGTAGAACCTATTGCAGCTCCCTCTTGAACTTGTACATGTACAAGACCTCAGACCTCATCTATCAGTATATACAGCTCAACTTGTCCAGGCACTTGTCAAGTCACACATAGATTACTGTAACTCTTTACTGATAGGGCTGCTAGCATGTGCTGTGAAACCACTGCAGATGATTCGAAATGGAGCAGCCCATCAGGTATTCCATCAGCTGACATACTCTCACTTCTCCTTGTCTCTCTTCATTGCCTCTCTATAAGTGCCCAAGTCATTGGTGTTTGCTTTTGGAGCCGTTAATGGAACGGCACCTACTTACATCATCGCTCCTCGGCACCCGTGTTCCATCTTGCCCTCTACAGTCAGCCAGCCATCATTACCTGGTGATTCCACATGATGACATTTCTCATTCTAGATGTTTCTCATGTGAAGTTACACATCTATATCTGGTCAGTGGGTGAAGCCTTAAAGAAGCAGCACTTCTACTGACGGTAAGCATGTTAAGTAGAACACTCACGCGGATCAGATTCAAGGAAATGGAGTTTATTGGGGAAGTACTGGGAAGCACTAATCAAGACCAACAGTCCAAGCCCAAGCCAGAGAGTGCAAGAATGATATCCAGATTGGCAAGCTAGAGTGGTGGTCAGTGGGTCTAGGAGGCAAAACCAGAATCAGACAGAGACCGGGCAAACAGGACAGAAATCACTAGGGATGCTCGAATTCTCAGTAAACCAAGAAGATCTTGAGTCTGGCAGATGTGCCAGATGCACTGAAGTCGAGGGGCTAATTAGAGCAAAACTGGACACAGCTGGGAAGGGGTGTGGCCATAAATAATATCTACTGGTGAACTAAGGTGCGGGCAGAACCGGGCCTCCCCAAGTGGGTGGGCCTTGCCGGTGGGGTTTCCCTGAAAGGCCTGGTTGCTGTGATGTCAATGGGACTCCTCCGGGCTGGTCTGCGACAGTATCTAAATGAAGTGATCCTTTATTTGTCATTCATACATGTATGAGTACAGGTAGAATGGAATGTGTTTTTTCACATATCCTTTCTTGCTATCCACAGAGGTGAGCGTGAAGCTTGAGGTCAGAGTGCAAGGTCAGCCATTTATTTGGCATTCCCGAAGGTTAAGTTGCTCAGGGGCCTAACGGCAATGTGACAATTCTGCAGAGGATAGGATTCAAAATTTGGCAATTCCAGCCACAAGCACTAACACAAAGGCCTAACTCACTGAGTTACACGCTGCCCTCCAAAAATCTAAGTTGGATCCCTCATAGCTATATGCTTATGATGCAATTGTACATCACCTGCGCAGAAAAAGCTAAATAAATGAATGTAAATGTAAATATACGGTTAGTGTCCATTGACAACAGCAAAACACTCTTGCTTCTATAGGGAATGTCTGTGACTTTACTTTGGACCCGAAATCATATCTGCTAGCATCCTGATGCCGGTTCAAGCTGCTGCAGTCCCTCCCTTGGGTCACGCGCTCATTGACAAGAGAGGATTTAATCACCAAGATTCAGCATTATTTCTGTATCATCAAGGGATTATACAGTGTGATCGCTCAGCTTTAATATTTTATGCATCCGCAGCAGCAAATGTGAAATACACAATCAATTTGGTTATGCTGTGTTTGTTTTTAAACAGCAAGTAATTCATTTGCTGTTTCAAATCCATCTCCCCCCTGAAAAGGTCATTGTAAACCCTGTCACTCTGTCTCACGCCTTCCCTTTTTTTTTTTCAAATTGGATCGAGTTCTTACCGAAATGTCATTTCCACAAAAAACCCGCTACACTGACTGCTGTAGAAGTTGCCTTTCTCTCTTTAAGAGTGAGTGCTGGCCAGGAGCTTTTCATTTGTTTACATGTTTCTGTACCTATTAAACCCAGGAGTGCTCCGTCTGAAAGCTTTGTACATTCCTGGTTAATTTTTGAGGCCAGAGATGGCATCTCAGTAAGGACGCAGACGTGAGTAATGTGGGCTTGATTGACAGCAGGGACCCTGGTTAGAATTCTGATGCTGAGCAGCAATTGCCACGCAAGTATAACACCTACATACTGTACGCATTATCCGATCATTTTTTTTCTTTGTGTGAAAAAGGTAAGCAGCTTCATGCCTGTATCCATAGATACAAGGGTTACTGTGGAATATACAGTGTCTGTTGCAGCAACTGGATATAAAAATGGAGAAGAATGTTTGCTCTGCCAATGCAGTGGTATTGGCTTTTTCAGAACAAGGACCCAGCCACTGCTGTCTGAGGTTATACACACAAAAAGCAGAATGAGATCTGCAGGGTCATCTAATCTGAACAAAATGATTCCATTCATATACAGGTGAAGGACTCTGGGTAGACTAATTCATATATGGTCCTACCGTTATTTTGCATCCGTATTGCTAAGCATCTAAAAGAAGTAACTCAACAAATCCTGCAACCTGCAGAAGTACCTATTTACAAAGAAAACACAAAACTTGACTAAGGTACCTAAGGAATAGAGTATTGAACACATTAATAGGTAAACCCCTTCACAGCAATCCTCATAAAAAAATGGTGCTTCCCTTATGAAGTTCTCAAGGTTGGGCTTTCAGTGGTAGTCCAGACAAGCATAAAGGTACTAAAACTTCTCTAGCTTTTCCCCCAAATGAAACACAAAAATGTGTATATACAGTATAACCTGTGTGGTATAGTAGTCTGCTTTGGCCAGTACCCCTGATTCCACAAACCTTTTTTGTTATTATAGTCTCTGTATGCCTCTCCAGGGCTCACATAAACACTCTACGTCAGAAGTAGCCTGTATCTGCCTCATCTGTACAGTATCAAGGGATCTTATTTTGCTCCACTTATAGGCACACGTGTCGGCTACCCCATGGCCCTTCTGAACGCTGTCAGAGCACCTCTCATGAAAAGGCATCTCGTTCAACAGAAAAACAGAAAATATGTCCGGGGCCACGGGGTACAGAGGGGCTCTCGTTTGGCTCACGCCAACGGGGGGCGTGGTCTTGACATTGTGCAGATGCCTCCGATGTGGTCATTACCAGGCCAGTGACGGCACTTAATTCTGCGCCAATCAGAGGAAGAAATTAATTACAGTTGAGGAGATGATCTGGTAAGTCATGCATGCGCTGGCCATCTGCTGCGTTCGAGGCCTGTCCGATGCGGCCGCTCCTGGCTTATGGTTGTTTGTGTTCCGCCACTATGTTCGTCAACAACAGACACAGTCGTCACCCTCGTCTGCCCTCTGCGTTACCATAATATTAATTCCCTTCCCCAAACGCAAAATCAGCTTTTAGTCGCATCCCTTCTCCAAACGAGGAACGGCATGTGATGTTATAGTGAGCTCGTTGTGACATATGGAATGAGGTGTGACCCTGTGAAATATTCTATGAATAATTCAATACTTTGTTTTTTTTTTGGTTTTTAATTAACAAGTTACAGTCAGTTTGGCTTCACATATGTTACCTTTTATGGGAAAAAAGGAGATTTAATTGGCTGTAATTGGTGTATTGAACCAATGGCTGTATAGCAATAATGCAAATGTTGTCCTTTCCCTCCCTGGGTTCACTCACTTATGGATCTTTGTCCAATGACTCCTGGTAATGGCTGGGGAACCGGTAGGTGTCCTTTTGACTTGTAGGAGGGCTAATGAGCCCCGGAGTGCATATTTAGAAAATGTTTAGGGGTAATGATAAGGAACAACAACACAAGAGAAACAGACACACCATAAAAACATTTATATCTGAGGAGCACTGACCATGGAATGCAGATAGCTGGGATAGTTACAAAACCAAGCTAATTAAGTGAAGACTGTCTGCTTTTTGCAGCATTGGTAATCTAAGGAACATTCTGGAACATGATAAAAAAATCCCTTCCTGTCCATTTAAACTGCCTAAGAAGAGGTCTGGAACAGGCTGGACACACATTGTTGGCTTTGACGTGTGTGTTCGAGGCATATTGCCTCACCACAGCCAAAGGTGCCAGTTTGTCCTGTATCTTGTTCTCTCATTCGAGGACGACCTCTGGGGTTAATTCCACGCTCCTTCTGTTTATGGTTTCGACTGCGAGGCTCGCGGTATCAGGTTGAACTGTGTGTTCTACTGGAAGGATCCAAGTACGGATGAGTCGTTCTCTCCCGGCGGTGATTTTCATTTATTATTTGTGCTATTTGAGGTGGAAATTCGGAAGAAGCAGGGGCTGTTGATGAAATCACAGTGTCAGTAATGCTCCAGATGAAATAATGAAGTCGTGCAAATAAATATTGAATAATAAGTTTAGGCTGCAAATTTTGTGCCAATTCAGCAGGACCAGGACGGATTTAATTGTTCTTGGCATTAGGACAAAGAATGGGAATTCTTATTATGTGGGGTTATGTAGAAATTGTATGTCCAACACCGATGACACAAGGAATTATCCTCAACCCAAACCCAAAACACAGAGGCTGGGCCTGTGAGTACAGGTAAAGGGAAGTCTGTTAATAACCTGAAGATCCAGGATTGGCAAAACTGTTCAACCTTTCAGCCAGGTACTTAGCCTGAATTACTCCAGTGAAACACCCAGCTGGAGTGAAGAGGTTCTCTGGATAAATTGGTTGGCTAAGTAAATCCCTCTACTTTGGTGTCTAACACAAAAAATAAAATGAGCAGCTGCAGTCCGAATGCCCACCACGGACCGAGCTGCCAAGACCATACAAGGGCTAACTATTTCAAAATCCCTTTTTCCGTCAGAAGGGCTTGGCCCAGTTTCTGGGCATGTCCCCCGTGTGAGAAATCGCCAGCCTAAGCAAGCGGCCGTCCGCTCAGCACGCTAAACCTGCTCTCGGCTAAGGCGCAAGCAAATGCACTCATAACAGGTGGTCACGGTTTTTGCGGATTCACGGTCCTCTTTGGTGACGGACGTCTGTGGCTCCAGAGGCCTAGAGAAGTTAGTTAAAAAGGCAGCGTACGGAGGGCAAGCTTTGAATAACCAGCCCCCTGTGATCTCCTAATCGAAACTGACCTGTCCTGCTTTTCTCCAAGTCAGGGATCAATGGCTTTCAGCTGCTAAAAAAGCTAATACAAACTAATCAATATCCATCTCATTTATTCAGGTGATTAGCGTTGGAGGGGATTTTATAGCTCTTGCCAGTGCCAATTGCTACCTTTGAATCCTTCTGCCCACTGTCCATAATACCCTGGGAACAAAGGCTAGCTCGACCACTTTCTGCTAGCTTCTTTTATTTCTGCTTTTTTAATTTCCGTGTCGTAAATATACAGGCATGGAGGCGCCAGACCTGCTCGCTCCATAAACAAATTCATTATTCCGATTGATTTGTTTGCTTTAGGGCTCTCGGAGGGGCTAGCCCCGGCTTTTGTGCCCGCAGTCCTTTGTCAAGCTTCTCATTGTCCGCGCTGTGAAGTTCCAGGGAAATATGGCTGTTCCCGTATCGCTTGCCACGGCCCGGGCAGTATTTCGCCCTGTGACCACTAATCGATCGGTCACCAGCGGTTAAAAATCGCAGATGTCGAGTAGGGGAGGGGTTTGCCTGTAAATCGTCGCCAGCCGAATAATAATAATAATAATAATCGTGTGTGGTGGGCCTCACCCCCCTCAGCCTCCGTTGGCGTAGGTGTGACCAAGCTGCAAAGTGAGAGGGAGCCCAGATTTCAGGCTGGGATCCTTTTGTGCTGTAATTACATTAGCCAGTATTCCGAGAGCGGCTCTGGAAGGCTTACGGAATCCCAGCCAGGCTTAGTCAGCGGAATTCTGCAGAGACAGAGCCGCGTGCCTCATTTCTATATGAACCGCGGCTTGGAAAGCTCGTTGCTACGCTAACGGGGGTGACTGCATTGAGGCGTACAGCTTCTCCGGCCTTTTAAAGCATTAGCGCGGATGCATTAGACCTCGTTTGACAGAGACACTCGGGGTCTTGGCACCATTAGACTGGGCGCAGGATGGGTCGAGTAATCAGGGTTGCCAGCCCATTACGGATGGAGTTGCGAGGCAAGGCTTCATCCTCCATGTGACCTTGACCCCGTTGACTGTTTCTAGTCAATCATCAGGCATGAACCCTCTCACCTATGTGTTAGAGAGCTGTGAGATGGTCTGCTCCCCAACTGTTCAGACTGGCCTGGGACAATCTGACACAGAGAGGCAGTGGTCAGTGTATCGTCCAAGCTAATAACACAGTTTGAGCACAGAGCACTGCAGTCTAATCGCCATGGACATCATCCCCAGTTGGAGCTCCGACTCGTGGAGACTCGTGGTCTGATGAAAACAGATGGTGAGATGAAAGGAGGAGATAATCACCTTCAGAGGAGCCTGATTCTTCTACCGCGCAGGCTATTGAAGCCAGCAGAGGTGACGGTGGAGAAGCTGGCTAGCTGTACAATTATAATTAAAGCTTTGCTCTTTTTGGTACATCTATTTTTCCCTTAAGTTTGTGGCAGATTTTGGCGTGCCTTTATTTTATCGATCAACCAATCAGATTCTATTCTGTGTAACAGGGTACAGCACATTAGGGTGATGGTATGATGTCGTCGGCATGGTAGCCGAGCTTGTTTTGGCGTGGTTATTAAAGGACATTTGACAGAATATTGCTGAGAAGGTAGGCCATTTGTTTAGAATGGCGGGTGTCACGGTAACGAGGCAGTGCTTGGGAAATAGTGTGTTTTGTTTTGCTTTGTTTTGTTTTTGCACACATCTGGGGCGGCTACTGCCATGTGCTGCCAGCGCCGAGAAACAAAGTGGGCCAGCAAGAACCCCCCGGGGGCTCCGAAAATGAGATTCTCCATTTCAGTGGTTTTTATAGCCGCAATGCTCCTCCCGCCGCCGGGGGTAATGACGGGCAATCAGGCCGGTGTGCCAGGGGCCGTGAGTCAGGTTCAGTCAGCCACGCAGAAGGTCGCGACCCCGTCCGGGCTGGCTACACTTCCTGTGTAAACCTGAAGCTAACGCCCTTACCGTGCAGCGTTGTTATAGACAAATGTACTTCATTTTTGTGTATAACCATAGTCCAACAATTACATGAGCACAGTTTTTCCATTAAACTAGACTAAAAATACCCAAGCTAACTAGCAATCAGTCCAATGCACCAGGTTTGTGTTTCGGTGGGGGGCCTCAAAATGGAAAAGTGGTGGCGTCGGAAGGAGTTCGACATTGTGGGGATCAAATTTGCCCAGTGAAATTTGCCCAGATGCAACGTATGAAAGATTTTAAAATAATAGAGATTTCATCATTTAAAATAAGATTGACACTGTTTAGGGTGCAGTTTCTCCACTAAACGTAACTCAAACAAGTAAGTGATCCAGATGATAAAATGACTTTGTGTGATATAGGACTACAATCTTAGGTATATGTTTTGTCCTTGCACTCAGAATTGGCCTCAGTAACACACAGATTCATAATGAAAAATAAGGATCACACTCTTCTTTGTCTTAATGGTTTCACAGGAGTTACAGTAGGATTTGGCAGGTGGGGGAATCTTAAGATCTTGTGTTGCAGTGCACCAGGGAAATATGACTCACCTCAAAATAACTCCCAAATTTATTATGTCCACACTGCTGTGTTTTTCTTTAAAAACTAAGTTGTCAAATCAAAAATGATCTCCATCCACACAGCTATTTTCACCTAATTTACGAAAGTATTTCCATACCACTGAAACTATTACCCTACACTGGACATGCGCGCATCAATACAGTGATCAGTAGATTAGTTTCATTTTGTGCAAATATACAGCAGTCATCCGTGTAACACGGTATTTAGCTGTATACAGGTCAGCAACAGGGGAAGCACCACTGAAAGCAGCCGCTCTGTATCCGCCATGTAGGAATACTGTTTACATCAGAGCGCTTTTAGAGTCTGTGTTTTCACTCATCCACACTGTGACTCTAAAATAGAGCTGTTAGAAGTATACAGTCAGAGCGTTTATAAAAGTTTCTGCTTTTTTCGGGGTTGAAAACTCAGGGATAGTGTAAATGAAATGCGAAATGGAGACTCATGTCTGTGTTTTAAAATGAAAACATAGCAGTGTGCCCTTAGCCTCATACTAGCAGGGCGACCAGTCTTGGAGTTAAAATCACCCCCCTTGTCCGCTCTGACAGTGCGCGCAGACAAAGCAGGGGAGGAGGGCCCCTGTAGGGGATTCCTGACAGTCATCACCAGCCATTGCAACCCTCACCCCCATGCTAGCTCCTCCTCTAAGGGGAACCTAACGTCACAATACCTAAGTTAGCCGAAGTGCTAGCCAGAGTGTCAAATACCCTACCCAGCAAAACAGATAGCCAAGATAGCCAAGATGCACATAAAACAGCTTATTTGTTTGGTGATATTTGTGCTGATATTTGATATTTGATATGCTCTGTCGAAACGTCACATGTGAAATCACCTACCACTTCAGAAGAAAAAGCAACTCACTTTGCGTTTGCTCTCTTTCTGTAGCTAGCTAGTACCGCGATCACAAGTTTATCTGCACGCATGAACCTGCTGAAGGGAAGGGAATGGAAAAAGGACATGTGTTAAGTGTACGGGCAGGGATATGAGGGGACATGATTTGTTGAGTTTCTTGACAGCATAAGCTGGAAGGAACGCCAGGCTGCACCACACGTAAAAAAATGACTTGCTTGACATTATTATGCATGGAACTGCCAGTCAGATTTATTTATGTTTCATCTGTATCATTACAGGAAAACGTTAAACAGCAAAATCCGACATTATGAATGGCGAGCGCAAAACTCCAAAATATCGCAATGTGAATTTTTTGCAATATCGTTCGGCACTAAATAGATATATGATTGTGTAATGAGGACGCAGTGGGGGGGGGGGGTCCTGTCGATATTGAGGGGGACGTATTCCCTCGTCCTCCCCTATTTCCCACATCCCTTGTACATGTCGCTCAGTCTTGATTGTAGTCCAGGTGGAGCCTCTGTTACTCCTTACTGTGCAAATGGCGGCCAGTCTTGGGTGGGGGGGAGTGGCAGTAATTTTTCCTTCGCTTTCAGCTCGGCGCCACAGCTGCCAGGAAACCAAGCTGGCCGAGTCTGAGCTGATAAGAAGTCAAATCCACTCCCACCCCCCATCGCGTAAAATCTGGATCAATAACGAGCCACTTTTTGTTAACGACACTGAGGTAATGCTTCTTTAAAAAATATCCTCACTCACCGTATTGACAGAGGGAACACGTGCCTTGTCTCCAGGGACTGGAGTGTCACATGACGCCGCTGGCGGAGGAGTCCCGCGGAGATCCTGATGGGAGACCCAGTGGTCTGATGAGTGTTCCTCAGGTCCCTGGATGATAATCTGCGCCATTTCATGTGTGGGTCCATCATGAGGCACATGACAGAGGGCCGCACTACTGCCCATCCAGGGAGGGAATTTTTTTTTTCATTTTTGGAAAAATAATAAATTAATGGAAAACGTAAAAGAGACACAATAAAATTGTTTATATGTATCGTTATACCTATAGGGATTGTTAATTTATCCAAGGAGGCCTGTCTGTGTCGCTGGTAAAAACAATATTGGTCACGTTTTTAAATATATTGGTCCCATGTCTATGGTAAAAACTGTATTTTGTTTACAATGTTTATCAGAACTTACCTTGATGTTGGCCCCTATGTATGTATGTGTGTGTGTGTGTGTGTATATATATATATATATATATATATATTTACTTACAGTAGAGAGTAAGGTTACAATTTAAGTGTGCTCTCAGGGATTTCAACTGACAACCTTTGCATCACTTCTCTGCTTAAGAACATAAGAACATAAGAAATTTACAAACGAGAGGAGGCCATTCAGCCCATCAAGCTCGTTTGGGGAGAACCTAAC
>JAODKC010000038.1:9673744-9685470 GCA_026777985.1 Mormyrops attenuatus
AGAGATGTAACCCAACATCCTATTCGCCTTTTTTATTGCTTCCCCACACTGGCGAGAGTAGGACATGGAAGCATCAATATAGACACCAAGGTCTTTCTTGTAATCAGCTACCTTTATTTCCGTGGAACCCATAAAATACCTGTACTTTATATTTCTACTCCCTGCGTGGATCACGTTACATTTATCTATGCTAAATTTCATCTGCCAGGTATCAGCCCAGTCGCTAATTAATTGGCTATGGGAGCATATGTTTGTGATGGTTCTGTGGTATATCTACATCTATATTCCACTGTTCCGAGGACGGACTGTCATTGTCGTTAAAAAAATAAAGTTCATCTTTTTTCAGCAGTCACCTGTGCCTTAATGTGTTATAAAGAGTTTCACTCCTCAGTCTATCTAAAATGCCTAATTGGTTATGAAAAAGCTTTTTTTAATTAGGCTCATACAGTGTATCATTAGGCGCCCATTATCTGAGCAGCTTTGACCTTTACCGCAGCTCAGCGACGCTCCAGGAGTGTGCTGCCGTCACTGGCTTTAACCGCGGTGCAAACGTGCTCGATCACACCCGGCACGTCGGCACCGGACCGAGCGGCCGAGACGTGAATCCGCGCGAGACTGGGATCATTTGTCACCATTAAGGGGGCGTGTTCAGCCGGGCAGATGAGAATTAATGAAGGGCGTTTAAGAGCCATGCGCCTGTCACCCTGTGAAATGGAACCTCCGGAACAGTCCGGGAGCGACCGGGCATATCACATGGGCAGCCGTGAATCCGACGTGGACGGTGTGTTGAAAAAAGCCACCCCACCTCTTGTCAAGAAGCCACAAAACAGCCGATGGCCATTTCTGATGTCATGACTCTTTTGTAATTTCTACCCACTGAAGTTGTTTTATTCGTTATCCATGTGGGATAGGCCCCCGTGCTTATGATCGGAAGGTTTCGAATCCCATGCTCAGCAAAGGAGCCACTTTTCTGCTGGGCCCAAGGCCCTTAGCCTCCCAAAAAATACTCCAGGGGCGCTGGATGAACGACTGGCCATGTTCAGACCCCAAGCCTCACTCTCACCTCTGTATCTGCATGCATGGCCGAAAAAAGGCAAGCAAGGAGGGATATTGTGACAAACAGTGTAGCTGTACTCATTATAAAGCTTTATTTCATCTCAGTGTCCCCTACACTGGTTTAGTAAGCCTCACTATGGGCAACATCCATCCATCCAACCAACAACTATCCATCCATCCAACCACCCATCAGTATTCCAAGTACTGATCCTGGTCATAATCCCTGGGTGGGCAGGGGAATGCTAGGGCTTCTCTGAGGATGCAAGCAGATGCACAACACACATACTGAAACAATCATATACTACAGACACCAGTTTACCTAACTACATGTCTTTGGACTATATATAATGCATAAAAAGACTGACTTTTACCACCTTCAAGGACATAATTAAGGTGTTTAATTAAGGCTCTTTAGGTAGGCTGCATGATTAGGCTGACTTAAAAGGCTGTAATTGCACTGGTAAGCTTTGCACGCTCTTCTCTGTGCTCTGAGGGATCAGTTAGGGCCTGTTGCACATTGCAGTGATGATGAAGGTCACAGTCCAACTGCAGAGCTAGACACTGAATCACTCTCGCCCCCCCACCACCTAGCCCTCGGCCTCAACACTCACAAGAAATGCGGGGCCAGAGAGCCTGCAGCGCCGGAGTTCCTCTTCTCAGCGCAGTTGCTGTGCTTGGCACAATTTTTTTTTTCCACAGCCGTGGCGTGACAGAAAAAATCGAACCCGCCAGAAAAGAAGTCATTACATGCAAATGGTATATAAATTAGCGCGTGGCGGAGTGGGAAACACTGCGGGCCTGAGAGCAGAGCTGTCTGCGTATTTTGCTGAAGCAGAACAAAATATCAGAATCGCACTGCCGAGATGCAGTGATAAACAGTTTTTTTCCCCCTGAAATTATATATACTTAAAAAACAAGTAGAAACTTTACTGAGGCGATGTCTGAGGAGCAAGCGCTAAAACACACGGCAGCTGTGATTCATTAGAGGTAGGGGTTCGTTTTTAAGCCGACGTGGATGAAACTCTGTAACTGAGCGCTTGGAGTCGCTCACAACATGGGACTCTGTGGTCTTTTGGTGGGGGGGCATTAAGTGCCCACCAGCACCAGAGGCCACGGTCCATCCGGGTACCGTTCAGTTATCGTCAAACCCTGCTGAGTTTTCCTACTTCACTCAGGAATCGTTAACTGCAAAGCCGCAATTGGAGCCTCCGCGTTTGTTCCTCGTCCAGAGAGAAACGTGATACTCTTCATAAAGGGAAGAATAGATCAAAATAACATGATTAATAACAGAAGCCAGTGAAACGCTATTCAGGCCGTGTGGCTCTACCGTGACACCTGCATCATGTGACAAAAGGCAAATCCATTTCACATCCTACTAGTAAAAGCAATCGGGTGCTATTGTTCAGTGCTATGCGTAAGTAAGTTAACTCAGCCGTATATTACATGTCATTTATTTTATGTATCCGCACAACTATGAATCACAGATTCTATTTATCCTTTTATTATTATTATTATTAATCTTAATCCCATCCAAGTGGTCCTCCTATCCCATTCCCATGAAATAGGTTCCAGGTCCACAGTAACCCTGTACTGGGTAAGCATTTCAGAAAAGGGGATGGATGGATTAGAGTCATTATTCTGAAAAGCTGCTTACAAAGAAATCTGATTAATATGTATCACATATAAAGAAAAATATTACATTCTGTTAGTGCATAGCTGGTACTTACTCTAATGGCTTTAACTAGAGATGTTGGGAAGTGATGTCAGGTGTTTTTGTTAAGAGGGGTGTAACAGGTTGGATCAAGACATTCCAGATATCTCAGTAGCATCCCAGCAAATGGGGATCTGCAGAAATGCATCAAGACACATTAAGCACTGGGTGAGTTTTGGCTCTGAAACCATGGTATTAAGGGCACTTTAGGGTAAACTATTCCCCTTATCCCAGTCTGTCACCAGTCCTCTGCTTGCAATGAGGAAAGGTGAAAAGTGATGGGTGGGGCGATGTCACATGAGCCGCTAAGAAGATCAGCTGACAACCTCCTGGGTTCTACAAGAATGTTCTGATTTCTAAAGAAATGAAGAATCTTATTAAAAAAAATGATAATTTGGTGGCTACCTAAAAAAGATTTGGGGTCTTTGTTCTCATTCATGGTGTGACTTTCCTTGACTTCATTTTTTTTATTTGTAGCCCTTTTTATTCCCTGGATGTGTCACCAGAACAATTGGGATGACTTATTGCTGGGGCCATGGCCGTGGCTGTGTGAGCGTGAGTCCTCCGCTCCTCCTGAAAGTGAGCTCTGGAAGATGATTGTGGGCACGGTGCATGGCCACCCCTGTCACGCGCATTGTCTTACTGATATGCTCTTTGTCTGAACTCCCTGGGTCCTGAAAGAGCATGAGAGGCCTCAGCCATTTGAAAAAGGCTTCTCTAGAAAGTTCTCAGAAGCTTGGGCAGTGTTTTTCCACATATTCTCACAGAACTTGCTGTTTTCCAATTGATTAAACTATTCATGTGGAACACTGTTATGACAACTGTACGCACATCAGCGCTAAAACAAATGTGGACATTAGTGGTAGTGTCTAACTTTGGGTTAGCGTCATTAATATCCAGCATGCTTGAGATGGTCTGAGCGAGGCTGTTTAAATTATGATTATAACCAAAGTTACTGAAGGGAAAAAAATATACTCCCTCTGTGGCGTTTTCGATCAAAGGCTTAGCCTTGACTCCAGCTGGGCTTAAAAAAGAAGAGTAGCGGTGTTTAGGTAGATAGTCGAACATCGAAATGCCGCTGTTTTTGCTTTATGGTTTTGTGTGTGTGTTTTTTTTTTGTCTTTTGCTTCTGACACGTCAGGTAAGCCTCAGGATTGGCTCCCTCCAGCTTGACGTCGACAGGCACTGCTAGCTCGACTGGCTCCCCCTGCAGGCCAGGTGTGGCCGAGCAGCGACCCTGCCGACATTCAGATACTGCTGAGATCGAGAGATCAAGACCGTCCTTTTCTGGGACCTTTTGACAAATGCCTGGTAATCAGGGGGATACGGTGAACATATATTGTTTTTCTCTATCGAGTTCTTGCACCTTCTCTCCCGTCACTGGACTGATACCACCGAAGACTTCATATTGATTTATGCTCCAGTTTATATAGGAAGGTTATCGAGTGTCATGGCTGATTTTGGGACCTGGGCTCTGCTCTTTCAGCCTGAGCTCATATTTAGAAAGTTTAGCCGGTTAGCATTTGCTTCATATTCCTTCTATTTTTAGGTGCAGTATTAATGGTGAGGGTGGCATGGAGGGTCAGTGGTGCCTCACACCTCCAGGAGTGGAGGCTTGATTTCCACCCCTGTCCTGTGTTTGTGCAATTTTCTGTTCTCCCCAGGATTTCGTGGATTTCCTCCAGGTACTCCAGTTTCCTCCCGCAGTCTAAAAACATGAAGTTGGCATCTCTAAATCTCTCGCGGTGTGTGAGTGTGCGCCCTGCAATGGACTGGCATCCTGTCCAGGGTGTCCCCTGCCTTGTGTCCTGTGTTGCCTGGAATATACTTCAGGTTACCCCGTATTTGATAAGTGACTGGAAAATGGAAGGCTGGGTGGATATTAATGATGGAGATTAAATTGAGCTCCTTGCTTCAGGAGTATTTCTCTCTTTCCTTTGGGACAGACAAAATGACAGTTTGCAGAAACATAACACTGGCAAAGGAAAAGCTGCCATCGGGGACGTGTCAGGCGATATACTCAGACATGGCGGTTACGGGCCGAACAGCAAGGTCCGTGTCTTTCCAACACGAGGCTGAAATTGAGCTGGGGTGCCAACCACCATCGGAAACAGATCTCGGGTCGCCCTCAGTTGCAGAGATGCTGAAGTAACACGGAGAACCTTGCAGACATGCTCCGAGGACTTAACCGCAGAGAACTGCAACCCGGGGAAGGTGATGCGAACTTTGAAATGAATAGATGTGCTTTTCAAGTTGGGCTTGCAGGAGCAGAAGAGATTCTTTAATATGTGGCACCCAGATGCAGCTTGATAGATGAACAGATGGGGTCTTTATTTTTAGCATCCATTATCACAGTCCATCAGACACCCATTTAGACGTTGTGTAACAGAATAACACAAACAATGCCACATCCAAACCTGTCGACTCTGCCGCCTTGTCACGCGCCATCTTGTTCTGCCACGAATTCTAATACCTTCGGGTCGGGTCTCTTGTGATAAGGGGTTTTCTTGGTCCGTAGCCAGAAGTGGGAATATTAATTTAGAGGCAGGAATGATTCTAGGATTTTTTAAGGAGGGGGGAAGAAGAGGGGCTGTAATTCATAGAGAGGGGCCATCCTTATCAATAGCCCAGAGGTTCCCAAACGGTGATGAAAACTATGATGAAAATTATTAGTAAGCAAAGATTTTTCTTTGATGAAAATTAGATGATAATAAAATACAAATAAATATATGATGCCAAAAATGTACTTGACACTCTTGTCAGGGAATAAAAACGAGACAAAAATGTCAGGAAGCAACAAATTTGAACCGCATCCAGTCGGAAGTAGCATCTTTAGATATTTGGTCGACTGTAAATATTTAGACATTTAGCTGACTGTCATGCATGATTGGAATAATGAATAATGTTAATCAAAAGTAAAATAATAATCTAACCGGCTTCAAGTGTGTAAACCATATATCCATGTGACAAATAGAAACCATGCAGTTTTGTCTGTGTATTTTGTCTGTAAACTGTTTTGCCATAATTTCTGTGCCACACTTGGCTTTAGGTAGGAAAAGACATACAGCATATGCATAAGTTTCACATTTGATGTGAAAGAAAACAATCGTCAGTACCAACTACGTGGAGTGGCAGTTACAAACACCACAGACATCGAAGTGCTTTTCTGGATTGAATAGAAAGAAATAGTTTTTCTTTCAATGTGTTTGAAAAGTTCACAGCCATGGACTGAGATATAGGTGTAGAAATAAGCACAAACCAGCTGCTTTTCACTAGTCTCATACCTGTCTACAATTTTTAGAGGACATTTGAATTTTCTTTACTCAATTTCTATGCACTAGTGTTGTTTTGTATAGTATGAAGGAAAATGCATCATATGCAAGTCTTTTGTTCATATAAAGGCATTTTCAAATCAGTGCAATGTTTCATAGTACAACCTTTACAACAGTTAAATCTGAGCCGTTGAAGACCACATATTAATGTTTAATACCATGCTATAATAACAGTTCTACAGATGTTTCCTTCAGAAGTCTGTAGTGAGGATGGAGGGAGACCGATCTATGTGTGTGTTTCGAGGGGATGAAAATCTTGCTATCCCCCAATGCAATGGGAACCAATGCATTAGCCAATGATATGGTTTGAATCAGTGAGTGACAGAGGAGGAATCCAACCAGCTTTCAGCTGGGGCAAGTGCCCCTGTGGCCCCGCCCCTGTATAGACTCCTGTTTTATGGTAAGAAGGTGGAGGCTTTCTTGCTAAATTTGTTCCTTTGCCCCAACCAACTGGGGTTAGCTAGGGACACTTGGATGGCTCACTGACATTTACATGCAGGTCACACATGAACATCAACACAGTCCTGTTATTAAATGGACTTGAAAGGCCCCTGACATTTCATCTGAAGCCATCACCCCAATTTACACTATCTACAAATGGCAATTCAGACATTCTGATGCGCACATGAGCAGCATTGGGGGGGGGGGGAGATGTACCCCTGCTCCCACCCCTCTCGTCTGTAATTACCAGCCTTTCGTTATTAATTAGTGACAGCGTCCCCTCCTGTAGAATGACAAGGTGCAAACGGGAGCCGTGAGGCGTGTGTGTTGGGGTGGGGGGCAGACATGCAGACGTCTGTTTCCTCACTCTCTGTGGGGGTTGTGCTTGGATCCTGTGAGCCGGAAGGTGATCACATGACAGGTGTAGGCGCATGCTGTCATTATAAGGCACGCACACCCAAGTGGGGGGGCAAGGCCTGCGCCTCAGACTGGAACAGGTCAGGTAGATTTTAATGTCTGTGGATTCTTGTAACGTGACTACACAGCTATATGAATTTTATTTTTAGCTCCTTGGAGTAATTGGGAGTTAAGGACCTTCCTCAGGGGCCCGTTGGTGAAGTCATTCCACCAATGCTGGGGTTTGAACTGGCAACCTTCTGATCATACCTTCTGTAGATAAAAAACTTGGTGTGTGTATATACAACTGACCTACCTGTTCTTGTTCTCCTATATTCTTTTTGTACAAGAGCTCTGTAACATTTAAATTTCTCATTCGTGGGATAATAAAGGTTTATTCTATTGTATTCTATCACAACTGACCCACACACCAGCCCCACGTATGTGTATAACTATATGTTGGCTGCTGAATGAGATATACCATAATATAATGTAGGTCTACGTGTGTAAACCTTGGCATTATATACGCTAATGATGGATAGACACACTGTTGTTACAGCCATCCGTCCATCTTCTATAACTACCTATCTCGTGCTGGGTCGCAGGAATCCTGGAGCCAATCCCAGGCAACACAAGATGCAGGACATGGGACACCCTGGACAAGACATATATATTGATTTGATATAAATTTCATTATGTAATTAAAATGTAATTGGCACTGCATATGCCTTTGCATTGTGTTTTCTCGGTATTTACTTTCTGGGTGTATTTTTAATCCACAGCGCTGCTGAGTCGCTATAGACGAGCTCCTGCCAAAAACAAAAAACAACCACAACAACAGTTTTTACGGCGCTCATTATGCTCTCTCACTGGCCAAGGGGATGCGTGGGCCGACCAGGGAGCTGATCAAAGCTGGAACACTCACGGAACCCCGCCGGAAGTGGCACACAGGTGGGGTTAAAGCAGGATTTAGAGGGAGCGGTGGAATGCACCTCCACATCTGGCGGGAGGAGATCTGACCTCAGCGCTCCACAGAGCTATATATTACCCCCACCCTTAACTGATCTGTGTTCAATCTGTGTTCAGCCGGTGCGGAGAGGGGGAGAGGCTTGCATCCAATGGGCCAATGGGAGAAGCCATAACATTAAGCAAGCCCCAGGTGTCCAACGTCCCAGGCAAATAGGATGCGGACCGGAACCAATGGACAACGCACGGTTGTTGCCATGACAGGCGCCTGATCACGTCGCCCCCAGAACGATATGGACCCGTGAGATCAGATCGGGCAGACAACAAGCTCATTTCGATTCCAGATGACCTTTCATGGCGGATCGGACAAATAAATGAATGTGGGGGGAACATGGCCGATTCCACAGGTGCCTGGGATGATGGGCAGATCGTTAAAATGAATAATGACTGATTAGTGTAAACGCGGAGCTTGCGTCAGCGTGTCAAACTGCCTGCGGGGGCAGAATTGAGGGCAGGGCATTTACCTGACGTTTGTCTTCTTACCATTACTTGCATGCCCTCACAGTGCTGTGTAAAAAGAGGCGGGGCCACAGGGACACTAACCCCAGCTGAAAGCTGATTGGCCCCTTCCCTGTCACTCAACGATTCAAAACACATTATTGGCTAGTAATATGGTTCCAAACTCACCCCTGCTAATCAGACACTCCTTATATGTCACCAAGAATATTTGTTGCATTGCCGACAGTCCCCATGGGAAACACGGTGGACTGCTAAGAATGTAGTGCTTCTGTACATCAGAGTCCAGATCCACATTCCCGTCCCAAAAGACATGTGAATTTACCCCACTGCAGGTCATGGTGTCACTTTGCTAAGCGGCTCTGGAATATGGACGGACAGCTTCAATAACTTAGATAACGCGTCGTTAAAGGTTAAGCTTTGCTAAGCTCATGAAATATTTATCTATAAAAATGGTGGTGAGGGGGGGGATGAGGAAGCAAAATAAAGGGACTTCGCTGTCCTGGGTATTTTGTATTGCAGAAGCCGGAGAAGAACATGGGAATAGATTATCGTCTAGAGCAGGGGTGGCCAATCTTATTCAGAAAGGGCCATTGGGTATGTGGGTTTTCACTGCAACTCCCTAATTAGAGGACTGATTGGCTGAAGAATCCTCACACCTGGGTTTGAACAGCTGACCTAAAGGTTACCCCAAAAAGCTGCACACACACCGGCCCTTTGTGGATAAGATTGCTCACCCCTGGTCTACAGGTACAAGTGGGCAGAGTTTACCTTCTGTGGCTTTTCTTTACATGGATCTCAATGAGGAGCTTTGCCGCGTGTGACTGAAGACTGAGTTTAGGGAGGATCACACAAGGAACAGGTGCTTTACACGGTATAAATGAAAAACATTGGGATTAAGGTCGATGTCAAACATTGACATGGTGCTAGGTGTGGATATAGTAACAGATATAGATGTAGAATTACGATCTATGACTTCATTGTATGTAAACTTACCCCCAATTAACATAAAGCAATTTTATTGTTAATGATTATTTCTTTTGTTTGCAATTTGTACAAGCAGGGGCAGACTAATGTCTCTGGGGTCCTTGGATGACATGGCTGGGAGGGCCGAGGTGGCTAATTCTTTTTTGAGGCAAAAGAGAAACAAGACAAGAGGGAATCTAAAATGATGTTACGTCAATAATTTGCTAAGCAGCACAGGGGGTGCCGGGAGAAAAATTTGCAGGGTTGGGGTGCTATGAAAAAGCATTGGAGGGCCTATACATTGAACAGCCTCTGTGTACAAGTATGAGTAGTGGTACATCGGGATTCTTTGGGTTGCATTTCCCATCTTGTGCTGTATGAGACACAGTGAAAAATAGGTATAAATGTGAGGTCCATGCTTGGGGTCGAGTGCAGGATCAACGCTTTCATTTTTTGGGGTATATATTGGGGTATCTTGATCAATCTCCAGTGGTAACTGAGTGGAGACCCGTGTCCCCTGTACCATATTTGGGCAGATCATGACCCCACTGATACTCAGTGACTGAGAAAGAGCTCCAGGGTGAGATGCTGCAAATAGCCTTTATATTACAAAGTGTGAGTGCATGGTTATTAATGATTAGGTGAATTATGCCTCAAACTGAACTTCGTTCAGAGGAGGCTGACAGCTCCTCGAGTTTGCAGCATCTTTGCTACTCTTCCCTGTGCCACACCTCCCTCTGCTATACCTCCCTCTCCTACACCTCCATCAACTATACCTCCTCAGTTCTACCTCCCTTTGCCACACCTCCCTTAGCTACACCTCCCTCTCCCACACCTCCCTCTCCTACACCTCCATCAACTATACCTCCTCAGTTCTACCTCCCTTTGCCACACCTCCCTTAGCTACACCTCCCTCTCCCACACCTCCCTTAGCTACACCTCCCTCTGCTACACCTCCATCAACTTTACCTCCTCAGTTCTACCTCCCTTTGCCGCACCTCCCTTAGCTACACCTCCCTCTGCTACACCTCCCTCTCCCACACCTCCCTCTGCTATACCTCCCTCTGCTATGCCTCCCTTTGCTGCACCTCCCTTTGCCACACCTCCCTCTGTTACACCTCTCTCCACTATACCTCCCTCTCCTATACCTCCCTTTGCCACACCTCCCTCTGCTGCACCTCCCTCTGCTTCACCTCCCTAAGCTAGACCTGCGTCTACTACACCTCCTTTTGCTACACCTCCCTTTGCGAAACCTCCCTCTGACACATCCCTTTACCACACCTCCCTCCACTATGCTTCCCTTTGCTGGACCTCCCTTTGCTACACCTCCCTCCGCTATACCTCCATCTCCTAGACCTCCCTCTGCTACACCTACCTCCACACCTCCCTCTGCTACACCTACCTCCATACCTCCATCTGCTACACCCCCCTTTGCAACACCTCCCTCTGACACATCCCTTTGCCATACCTCCCCCCGCTATACCTTCGCTACCCCTCCGCCATCCCTGCGGATGAGTTAGTGGTCCTGAGGCTGGTGTCCTCTCACATCCCCATGCATGTTACTCCAGCATTCCCCTCACGTCCCCTGTCCCTGTCTGGGCTCCCCTGTCCAGCTAGACCTGGGTTGTTCCTTCGTCCTGGCACAGACCCCCCTCCCCACCTGATGTTACTGGCTGATTCTGGACAGCCAGCCCCGGGGTGCGAATGGACCTAGACTGAGGTGGTAGGCGGGCAGGCGGGCGGCATGCAGGCAGGCGATGGACAGGGACAGGCTGGGATGTGAGCTCCGACAGATTGGCGCGCAGACGCAGAGGCGGCCAGCTGGAGGAAGGCCATCCGGGAGAGTGGAGACGCAGCTAAAGCACATTAAGAAACGCGCTGCTCCTCCTCCGAAACGGGCCGAGTGGGTGGGCGTGAGTGGGTGGCTGCTCTGAGGTCAGGGATGCAGCAACCAGCAGGAAAAGCAGGGCTCTTCAGCAGTGAAAAATCCCAGCACATGCAGAGGGGCTGCATCCCGGCAGTGTGTGGATTTCAGCGTGATTAATTAAACAGGTAGTATGTGTGTATTATATGTGCATATATCAAATACACAGCAAATACATAATGTGCTAATCAGGAAATTGTCATGTGTAACATTAGCTGAAGGAGATAAAATATTTAACTGAAAGAAACATGCTTTTTAAACAACAAGTGTAATGAAATAATGGTTTATTTGAAATTTACACAAGTTTAAATGCTTCTTTTCACATGCCCTATCTTGTTCTCCCTGACATGTACACAGAGTTAAGAGCAAAGCTTGACCCTAGCATAGGGTCAGGCCATCTATCTCTGGCATATTTTGG
>JAODKC010000038.1:9716902-9730144 GCA_026777985.1 Mormyrops attenuatus
AATACTGGTGCCACCGCACTGAATAACTGCACCCGCATCTGCGCCCTAAAGTCCGATAAACAAAATTTACCATCAAAAAAAACCACCCCCCCCCCCCCCGAAGTCCACATTCACGCCCGTTGACCTATTCAAATATTCAATCGTCACATCTTTTGCTGAGGAGGGGGTTTCCTTCACCAAGGGGTGGGGGGTGAATTATTAACCATCTGAGGCGTAACCTAATTATTCTGTGTATACTATATCAGTAACAGATATAGAATACAGCTGAAGAGTTATCATCTGTCTGGCTTGTTTGAAATATACGACGCCACAGATACCTCTTTGGGAGGCTGTTTGAATAGTTTCATTTCAATAAGTGTAGGCAGAGTCCTGCTAGACTATGCATTTTATATATATGTATACACTTTCCTCTCATTAAAATGGAACTTTGACTGTTTACTGCTTGACTTTGAAATCACTTAAGTGGTGCATATTTTATCTCCTGTCTTGGATCCCGATGTTCTCTGCAGTCCTCAATATGCTGATTCCTTGCACTCCACACAGGTGCAACACGTGCAAAGTAATCACTTTACTCTTCTGTCGTCGAAAATTGCACAACAGTTTAAGTTGGGTCTCAGAAACATGAAACACTTTTGTTCTCATTAATAAAAAAAATGCCCAGTTAGGTAAAGACTTAAATTATTCCCTTTGATTTTTGAGTTCTGTGGTTGAAACCACGGAACAGAATAACCACCTTAATGGCTAACTTGCTGCTTCCCTGATCGATTCTGTGCGAGTATACGTCAATGACGAACAGAAGCTGCAGAGAGCAAGGAAGGTAAAAAACAAAAGTAGGATGGGACTTGCGACAGATGAAGGGGGCACACTGGGTGCTGTGTAGAAGTCTTCATCATCTCCTCTGGTGGGGAACGGGAGCCAGCGACTAAAGCTGCAAACTATTGCCTCAAAACCCTTAGATGAGTTTCATCACATCCTCCCATATCACCATCAGGCCACTACTGCACCTGGCAGAGCTGTGTGAGGCTTCACGGTTGGAGGGGAGGGGCTAAAATGTACCTTGGCAAGGATCTAGGTGTCCCGCTCCAAATGGTGTCCCTCAAAAAAATCACCCACCCACAGTCTTTATGCATTAGTTCTCAACTGGCAACATGTGACCAACTCTATACATATATATATTATAAAATGTAACAGGACCATGGACTGCAGGCTGAATCCTGTTGCACAGCTAGCGGCAGGACCCCGCCACGTCCTATCAGTTTCAACTGCATGTTTATAGGTTCTGACACCTGGTTCCTGGGCCTCTTGCAACTCTGAAGGTTTTCTTGACTTTGCTGTCGCCAAAACCTCCTCTGAGATTTGAATATCCAGAAAAGGTGTTTTCTCTGTCCTCCCCATGTGACATCTCAACTTGTCACAATTTCCTAACACTGACAGTGTTTAAGTTGAACAGGTAGAGTCAAAAATTTGGATATGGATGGTAGGGACATGTTCCTGTTGATATTGTGGGAGGTCTGTGCGTGTTTATGAAGGTGCGGAGTTCGAGGCTGATTTGGTCCCTACCAATTTTTAAATCAAACCTACGCCCTTAGTATATTATCAAGTTTATCACGGGCAAACAACACTTGACCGGTGTGAACACTACCAAATGTCGATTTGGAGGATTTCCTCGTCCGGGGACTTACCCAGCATTCCTCAGGAGGTGGTCGCTCTTTCAGGTTAGCTTGATGTGTAATGAGGCGATGGACGTTAGCCCCTGAAGGAGTTGAAACGCAGGCACCGCCCAAACTGCCACCCCCCCGTACACTTGGATGAGTGTCTGCTTCTCAGCCCCCCCATGGCAGCAGACCAGATTCTCCGACACGGGGTTGGGGCGGGTGGTGCTTGTGTAATGAGTGCACCGTCTGTTCCAATGGCCACCACCCAGAGACACACAGGACAGATGGATCGTCACAACTCTTTCTTCCTTTTTGCTTTCCCTGCCCCTTGAGCGTTTTCACCTTGGTTGTGTGATGTTTCCTTTGGGGTGAGCTGGGAGGTGACCTCCTGCCCTGTGTTTTGTTTTTCTTTCGAGCCACTGTCCCATAGGCGCTAACATTTGTGCCAAGTTCCCCATCTTGTGACAGAGGAACTAGCAAAACCCAAAGGGGCCCCCGTCACCACCCCCTTGTGGCATCAGTCCTTTGTACACATTCCTAACGCTCAGCCGACAGATCCGTCGGGGGAAACAGTGTTTCCTTTGTGCAATTAGCCACACTGCCTCATTAGTCTTCTTTCCTAAGAGAGCGTGAGGTGTCCGGTGGACAGCGGCCAGGACGCTTGTGACAGAGGAGCAACACGGGGGGAGTAGGAATCCATCCAGACCCATTTGCTGGGCGGACAGCAATCCAGACCTCCTCTCTTGAGTGTTTATCCACGTTAAAAACCGGGGGACAGTTTGCTCTTAGCACACTCAGAGGTTTCTGTCACTCAGTGGTCTCTAATTAGTGCCACACTCTGAGGAGTCGCTTTAATTAGTGGAAAAGTCATCCATTCTCCCTCAGTCGTATAGAAAGTCCAGCACTTCACTCCATAATGCAAAGGAAGAACATTATATATCATACATGCTTGTCGATGACACAAATACCAACGAAATACCATTTCTTTATAAATACTTCATTAATTAAGAGAAACGAAGCTCAGCTGGGAACCCAATGATGGTATAGCAGTTAAACACAGGTATTTATTATCTAGGATGATTAAGTTTCAAATCCTACAAATGGCTGTGCTGTTGTACCTTTGAGAGAGGTGTGCAATCTGCTTCGCCTCTGTAGACAATCCAGATCTATACATTGGGCAGAAAAGGCAGCATTTCACGAATGGAGAGGCATTATGTGACCAATTAATTACAGCAATTTAAGTTAGAACATTTCCTAAGTCGACAGTTGCAGTATTTCACTCTAGGTTTCCACAGGGCTGAAGAAGTAGACTTGTGACCAGATGCTGCCTGTTGTAAATCTCAAAAGTCACAAAGTTTCAGCAAATACTTTTTTCTGTTTCGATATTGGGTGCAAATTAAATGTAAAAGCTCATTATTTTTCTGGCATTTTATACATGGTACCAGAGATGGATAGTTCAGGTCCAAAAACTAAAGATTCAGACCAAGATTTTGCATCAACAAACCAGCTGAGTATAAAGAGTCACAGTTATAGAGTCTGAATTTTTACTTTCTAGACCGGAACTACCCACCTCTGAATGGTACATCTGAATGAAATGATAGAATAAATCAATGGAAGGATTCAGACATTAAAATCCTGATTTTCCTACAGTAAATGGCTAACTGGCCATTTTTCAGTAATTAGCAGGTGCCTTCATCCAACTTAGAGTGTGATTTAGTGTGTGGTGTACATCAGAAATGGTTGCTGAGATCTGTGTCCATACTGTTTTTTTTGTTCTCTGGTTCTCAAAATTCACATACAATGCACATAAGTGCTTAATCCAAGCATGTGAGTTGTGGATTCAGTTTCCAGTATGCCTCTGTGTGTGTGGAGTCTGCCTCTTTCCCCTATGTATGTGTGGCTTTCTTCTGAGCTCTCTGGTTTAGTGTTACCATCCAAAAGCATGCAGTTAAGTGAATTTGTATCTATAAATTGTCAATAATGTGTATGTGTCCTGTGATGGGCCAACATCCTCTCCAGGGTGTCCTCTGCCTCACGCCCTGTGTTGCCTGGGATAGGCTGCAGGCCCACAGTGACTCTGTATTGGATAAGCACTTTTGGAAAATGAATGGCTGAATGGCTTGTTCCAAGGCTGAACATGCTCGTCCAGTTAACTGAAGGCACATTGTCAAGTAATAAAGCAGTACAGCATTATGGGTAATATAACTTCCCAGACTTGCCGTTGCTATTTCTCAAACACTGCATTCCTGTCAGTTCAAAAAAATGCATGATATTATGTTATTATGTCAGGTAATTTCTGTATCTGTATTTTTTTCAGAGATGATTAGAAATGTATTCCTCAACTGCAAATGCACAGATAACACAACTGTATTATTAAAATGAAAGCTCAGTTAGCTCTATTGAATATATTACAAGATTATTAAAATGTTAACATATATTTAAACAGTGCTATTTTTCAACCTAGGATCTTCTGACATGCAATTAGGGGAATTCCATTTAGTTGGTGGGATTGTACATTTTTAAACATCAATTTTAAATGCATTTTTCTCTGCCCTTTTGATGGGTTGTGATGGGAACACGCACAGTCCGCTTGAATAATGGATTGTTGCTCGCGACTCCATGGGATCTGGCTCACCTCGCCTGTGCTTTTCATGTCACCATGGGCCTGTTCGAACACCTGTCCGTCTGGCCAGCTGTACACACCAAAGGCACAGACTACAGGACCACCCATATGCAGGCGCACGCAACTCACGCGACAGCTATGGGCGAACAGCATCCAAAAAGGATTATGGGATGCCACAGCTGAATCCTCAAACATTCAAGGCACGGCTCCAATTACGCTGGCAAGCGTCCCTGGAAAAAAATCCCAGCAAGGGAACCAATGTCTCATCAACAGCAGCCAGGGTGCAAATTGACCTTCAATGACCTTCTCCCTCCTGTGGGGTGTAGATCTCCGGTGGTCCTGTCTCTGGCTAATAGCTCACTACGCCACATGCGCACTCCATCACAGAATAATAAGCATCCTTTGTAGCTACAGGCCAGAATATGTTAGGAGTTCTTTCCGAAGTGCGCCGTACATGATGAGAGTTTGGGGCCATTAATTACCTCCTTCATTTGCATCTATTGTCATCGCAGATTAACAGCGAGAAAATGAATCCCAATCGATCTGAGGCATTGGGGGGCCTGGAGAAGGTCCCCCTCAAAGAAATGGTCTGCTTAATTGTCAGTGATTAGCAGGCTGCTGTGACGTGGCATCGCTGGGGCATTCTGCGAACCGGAGATTAAGCCCTGAATCGCCTACGTCGGTGTCAGATTTGTGATCCTCTCTGACGGGGCACGGAGGGAGGCTGGACTGAAAGAGCTGGAAAATAGGAGGTGTGGGTTGGGGGAGCAGGGAGTGTGAGGATTCCCAGCCAATGATCGCACGTTCCTGGGGAGTTTTATTGGAGCTCAGCTAGCTGTCACCCGACTTAATCGATGGCAAGAATGTACAGCGCGCGGCCGTCGGTGGCCATTCCCATAGTTGCAGACCTCGTGCAGGTCGGCAGGGAGATCAGGAAGTATGTGGGACAAAGAGATGAAAAATGAGGACGGGAAACGGCCAAAAGGAGAGCTATTCATCTAACTGAGCTCCAGGTTCTTCGATATCTATTCATGATAGACACGGAGGTGAACCTAAGTATGACATCTGTTACCCACACTTGTTTTGCTGATTGCTGTTGATGAAGCTGAGGTTAAATAGGAGAAAATGAGAGTTCCCCAGTTTAATGAATGTGAATCGACGTTTGCAATCACCAAGAAGATGTGGAAGGGGCAATATACACACTACTGATGTCTGCTTCACTCTATCTTTATTATTAATTTTCCAAATGAGAACAACACCACAGCAAAAGGTCTGAGCTCTACAATTGAAAAAAAGAAAACCTAACTGTTATCCAATAAAATGCTGTTTTCCCGTCGCCGTGATCGACCCCACCCTCCTGCTCGCGTAGCTACGGTTAACAGTAAGCAATCGCGTTAATATTTACCCCATTATAGTTATTATGCCGTAAAGCGAGCCTCCTTCTTGCGGGATATTACGCGGGGACGAGCCGGAAAAATAATCGAAATTAAATGACGCTTCAGCAGTCCTGGCAGTGGTGAGAACGAAGGGGTAAAAAGGGAAGGGGAGCTGGTGCAGTGAGGGCGGGGGAGGCAGGCAGAGTGATCGCTCACAGTGCGGCAGCCGCGCTTTATCTGGCTTGTCCCGGTTTGCACCCTTTCGGCGTGCCGCTCGCCGCCGATCCACCGCGCTAAGGGCAGTGCGCAGCGCCGTTCATCACCCGCAATCCCTGGTCTGTATTTATTTACTCCAGTTTTTACTTTTGTTTAGTAATAGACCTAATGTACTATCCTTCAGCTTAAAAAAACTAACTGCCTTGAAGCAAAATACGATTGCGGCTATTAAATTAACCCCCTTCCCCCAATTCAATTAAATTCACTAACTTAAATAAATCATTTTTTTGCCATCATGAGGAAAAATACGAACATGACGTTGGATGGTTGCTTTTTTAATATTTCAGTTAAAGCATAATGATTGACCTGGATTTAGTTATTTATTCCAAATGATTTGTACCTTGAAGTTCTCCCTGTCTCAATAAGGATAATATCCGCTCCTGTTAAACATATCAGTGTGCATTTTCTAGGCTATATGGATTTTTTAAAGCCCTCCCCAGTATCTAAATTTGGCACTCACCATTAAATGCTGCTTTCCTTTAAACTTTATCACTTGCCGTACAAACATGTTCAGACCTCATATTTCAGCAACAGAAAATGCCTTTCATCTACAATAATACTTCTACACATGGCAGAGAATGATAAGTCTGACGAGGAAATGGGAGGTATATTTGTAAACAGGGTTCCACAGTCCTGATCTAGGCTATTATACAAGCAGTTTGTATGCTGGTCTAAACTGCACAAATATCCCAGCTCCAACAGAACAGTGAAAAGAGGCTTGGTCATTTCCATTACAGAGATTATTTTACCTGCTACAGTTTGGTTAGAAATAAGGGTTGCAAAACAACCAGCCACCAAGAACCATTTCTGTAAAATCCCTTTAATACATCCAGAGATCTGGTGTTCAAGAAATACTTTTCTGAAGGCTCCGAAAACGAACAAAAAAAAAAAACAATAAAAAACTGTGGCCTTTGGTAAGGATGACACTTCCGTACATGTACCATGCCAGGCTGAATCCTCGCCTGCCTGATTCTTGGCACTCTTTCTGAAACCTTAGGTTTTTATGTCGTTCCTCACCACTGACTGGTTCATTGTGGAAGAGTCACTCGTAAACAGAAGGGCCAGGTCACACAAACTGTGCCTTTTTTTTGCACATGTGTATGTGTGTGATTTTGTGCATAAATATATCAAGGAGGTCAAAGCTGAAGGTTTGTAGGATATGATTTCATTACCATAGTGCTTGTTATTACAATAGTATGTTTGGAGCAGTTGATTCAGGTGTGATTTGGGAAGCAAGAAATCAGTTTTGGGGGGATGCGGGTGTTGTGTGTGTTCCACTTCATCAAGCCCAGAGAGGTCGCGCTAATTGCACTATGCTAATCGCTAATTTCGCCAGCTCCGTTCAAAGGATGGAGATACGGCAGCCTGGCCCCCTTCATAACCTCTGCTGATTGCAGATTGTAATTATCACTTCCCTGTGTTCCTTACAACCGGAGGAGGGGGCTAAAAAAAAAAAAAAAGTCTCCCGTTGTCAAACGGGGCTGAGCATCTGTCGACAGGCCTCTGATAAATTCCCAATCCTTTCACTTTCCGCCATCATATGTGACCGTGTGGTGTAATTGCCCTGTAGGAATCCGGAGTCTGAAGTTTGGATTCGATAAATGTAGTCCCCGTAATCTCTCCCCCTTCTTTCCTGCCTCAGCCTAAATCCCCAAGCGGAGCCGGTGGATTCCTCGATTAGCCAGGCTCGGCACAGAATCCCGTCTGCGTCCTCGTCTTAATTCCGCTACATCCCGATGCTGTCTTCAGATGGCAGGCCTCAGGCTATGAAGCTCGCAGGTGGTAGAACAAGAGGGCGAATTACACTCCCGCGCGCGATCGCTCCTGCACGCCACGTGGCAACCCGCTTGGTGCGTTCAGCTCAAAAGTGCCGCTGTCCCTGCAGGCATGACACCCCCTTCCTCACTGAAGACCCCCTCCTTCTGATTCCTCAGAGCCCCCCCCCCTCCTTCTTAGGGATCTTCAGGTCCGCTTCACAGCCCTAATTGTACAGCTGCCCAAACACTCACGCTCATTCCCCCACCGCCCACACAAGACTTGGGGGTACAGCTCGCTACAAAAGTGTGCGCCAGGATCTGACAAGAGCGCCTCCCGCCCCCATCAGATGGTCGATGTGCGTGTGCTGTGTGCGTGTTTTGTGTAGTGGGGGGGGGGGGTGACTGAAGCTTCAGTTCCTCAGCTTACAATATGGAAAACAATATTGAAAGAAAAGCATTTTCATGGAAACCTTAAGTTATTTTTTTTTATCTACAGTATAAATAAAGAAATACAGTTTTTAATATTTGACTACAGCAATTTGAAAATTGTGCTTTTTCAAGGTCTTGCTTGGAAGGGAAGAAGTGCAACATTTTAGTCATTGTTTACCTTTTCAGATGAGGTCATTCTAAGTCACTAGCTAAATACAGCATGTTTCATGCTTTTCTGTTTCGTTAACATTATAATTGCACATTAATACTTATGGTTTTTGAGACTTGGCTATTCATGGATGCCACCCTGCCTCTGTGTTACTGCCTGTCAGTAAATGGATTTAATGTTGTCCTATCTGAACAGCTCGCTTGAAAGGATGGGTGCTCCGCCTCCCTCCGTTCCCGTGGAAATGGACCTCGCCAGACAGTAGATGCCTTTCATGGCAGAGAGACCTGCTTTTTGGGTCAATGAAGACTGGGGTTTAAGACAAATTCGGAATTTGACTCCAAAGGAGAGTTTGAGAAACTGATTATTTCCAGTTTGTTAACATTCATTGAAAATTGTCATTTCCCCCCTTGTTTATAGAAACTCCTAGAATTTGCAGCAGACCATGTGTATGAGCTGCTCATGGTTTGATGGAAGTTTTTTATTGGAAAATCAAATTCATTCAAACAGCATGTTTGCAATGATAGTCTGCACTCTAATTTTGTTCACTTTTTTGTGCCTCTCTTTCTTTTTCAGCTAGCAGTTAATTAACATTCTTGACTGAGTAACAACACATTAGAGTATATATATTTTCATTTACAAAGTTCAGTCTTAAGCATCACACCGTTGGGGTTTTGGGAAATTAAGAGGAAATTAAAGGATGTACATTATATAAAGATGGGGACTGAACTGAAACGAATGAATTCAGTGTGAATTTGTCCCGAGCAAAAGACTTCCTGGCTCCACAGGGCAGATTAAATCGACTCAATGAATTCCCCTTGCGGCCATGGTCATATAACCCAGGAAGTATGGCTTCTCAGGCACGTGAGCGATTGATACGTTTATCTTGATGTCACAGTAACGTAAATGCACCCCCTTGACATGTACCCTGAGAGATCTTTCTAGGCTGTGCAAGTAGAGAGATGAGCATATGTGGCTGAGGGAATCAGGTTCCATACCTGCACTGATAAATTTAAATCAGAAGGCAGCATCCCTAAAAATAAGATAAAGATACTGTCACTGGGTATCCAACTCTCTGTCCCAAGAAATCACGTTCTTTAAGCTTCATAAATTTGTTTTAATAAGAAAGCTTTGGAGGAAGTCTTTGATACAGGCACTTGAATATGTGCACACCAGGATTAATTATGACTACAAGTGCGTCTATGGAAATTGCTGATTGGCCACTCTGGCAGAAGGCAATATGGACCCATTACGCTGATGAAATGGTATGGTAGCCAGTTTATACACTGAGCTTAGACTGTTTTGGCTCCCATCCTGACTATTTGCTGGAGGCCACACTCCAATGGACGTGGTATTTGGTCAATGGAGTACCCGGATGGATTGGATGCTTATGTATAGGATGACTGGGCTTAGGCTGCTATGGAGACATTCGTATTCATAGCGAACTACAACTGATTCCACGTTCAGCCATTCAGAAAGGCATTCACTGTCCTGATCTAGAACAAATAATTTATTGGAGAATCACGCCAGCTCCCAGCCTGACAAACATTTGCAACCTTTTGTACACTCAGCGATTAAAACCCGACAATCTGACTCTTTATATGTCAACGCAGTCTGTTTTGATCTGTTTACTCAGAATGCTATGGAACATATTTTTCTTTTCAAACAACACTGTTTTCTTTTTTTTTAAAAAAAAAGGAAAGCAAAATACAAGTGTGGGATGCACGATGACTGCATTTATTAGTAATACAGAACAATACAGAATAAAAAGTCTTTGTTAAAGGCATTAGATATTTACATGTAAGCAAAAATTGATATTTAAAAAAATTAATACCAAATGAATCATCAGTTTATTTCATAATTACTAGCTATCAAATTAGCTTAAATCAATACCTAGTCAGACAGCTGCATGATTTAGATCCATCTTTAATGTGGACAATTTAATTCCCATGGGTCATACATTAAGACTTGCTGTTTATTCTTGCCCAGACTGTTTAATTCTGGTGTGGAAGAGGTTTTAAAAGGAGGGATCATTATTGTGAATTTTCATCATCTTAAAGAGTTGGCCATGGCTAACCAATCATTACTCTGTTTCATTTTAGATAGTGCCTTTCCAAACATGGTTGGCTAAATGTTAATAACACATAATCAATCAATGTTGGCACTTCCAGACTTACCACAGTTTAAGGTAAAATCTTACGTAAAAATAGTAACTAGCAGAGGTGGATAATTCAGGTCCAGAAAGTAAAAATTCCAGACCAAGATTATGTTTCATCCAACCCGTTGAGTACTCTGTGACTGTGACTCATTATACTCAGCTGGTTGGTTGAAACAAAATCTTGGTCTCGATTTTTACTTCCTGGACTTGAACTATCCACCTCTGCTAGAAGTCAGAAGAGGTAACAAAACTGAAGTTTGAGTGGATACAGAAAACCTTTTGGAGTCCAGGGTAAACTGGCATGCCAACAATAAACAAAGTAGAAAGTACAGTGCGTTTGTACGGTGCTCTCTTGTGACTGATTTGGTCTGTGTGTCATTACATTGTCTGTAGGTCAGCTGTCTCAGTCTTCTGCTGACCATTCCTGAGTCCTCAGTTTATAAAATAAAAAGGCTTCATGTTTTCCTCCCATGAACACGTCCTGGCTGTTGACATCCAAAATAGAAGGCTGGGCGGGCGTACATTTTTTCTGTCAGTATGTCCTTATAGTGGGCTGAAGCAACAGCAGGTGGGTAAAATGCATATACTGTCAGTGTGGGCAGCCACAGTCTGTCTGTGGCCCTGCTGGGACCAGAATAACTTTCAATTAGCACCTGGTTTACACCTGGAACAGCAGGTGATCCACTCCCTCTACATTGTTATGTATAAAACAATTAAGTATGTGGATAAAGTTTTGTCCCCATAGGACTGCAGTTGATGACCCTGATATATAGAACGGGAGATGTTTCTGGAAAACGGCTCCATTCGAACCACAAAACATGTCAGCGGGAAGAATTTAACACCTATCCTCAGTGAACTTTCCGGCTGGAATTCAGTGTAGGGGGGACTTGCCTTCTGTTTGTTAGCATTTTTGGAACAACAGCCAGTATATGTCCTAATACAGGACAGGCAATTAACCCCGGGAGCAAGAGGCCCGCTTTCAGCTTTTGTAGGAGAGTCAAGTCGCCATTAGAGAGGTGTTAGCATGCTACGTTATCATGTCCGTCTCAGAGCAGCGGGAAATGCTGCTGTTTCCAGCGCTCCCCTCTAAAGGGTCTGAATAATTTGAATAATTAGCCACTTCAGACAGCTACTCCAGTGCCCAATACAATCCGGCGATGAGTAAAGAACCACCATCACTCACAAAGTGATGCTTTCGGGTTGTCGTGTGGCCACTCAAAGTGCTCTGAAAATGACTCGCGCGTCGGGAAAAGGCAACGAAGCGATTCATAGCTACGATATGAGCGCATAAAAAGGCTGGCGCAGATCGTGGAATATCGACAAATGCGTTACTTCCTTTGTGATTGAAACCCATTAAATTTTTCATCTCCCAGCATTCAGGCCAAGAGTATCTGGCTGTATCATACAGGCATATGGCCAAGTCTGAGTGGCAAAAGCATTATCAATGAGTGCTTTTTCCAAAAACAAAAGAAATCCTTTCGAGATGAAAAGAAATCCGTGAACCGCCTCGTCTTAAATTAGCGTGCTAGAGGCTAGAACGACCCTTGAACACTCTAAGTGTCTCTGTAGCGGCTGGGTTTCTCTGCGGCATAAACGTTACCCACCGGTCCTTCTTCCCGCTCACCTTAATTGCATATTCCACTTTCCAACAGAAGTGCAATCCAGCACTACTCTCGCCTCGTCAAAGAGGGCAGGGACAGGCCAGCCCCCGATTGTTCTCCTGATTGCCAATTGAGATCTATGATTCACTTTAGAGTTCCCACTTGGGTGTTTACCATAATGAGCAGGCAAGGGAACGCCCAGAAGATCCGTTAAGATGTCACTTATGCTCTCCTTGTCTCTCAAAGTAAGAACCACTCATTAGACGATGCAATGCTGGCTGCGTGGTGCCTCCACCCAGCCTTGTCGGTGTAGGGTGGGTTGCCGGTAAAGTGCGTCCTTATATGTGCCAATCACCATCGTTTGTTCGCAAGCGCGATTCCGGCAGATAATCAGCCGTCGTCGTAACGGACTCCATTATTGCTTTGAAGTGTGACGTGAATTACTCCAGGCATGTTAGAGGGTGCCTTGATGGGCAGGCGGTCCAGTGCCCTTCTTCTAGTGGCCAAATTTCCCCTGTGTATGGACGTACTCATAAAGGAGGACATGTGCAAGCCACGCCAAGGGATAAATGGACTGGAATTTAGTTAAAGGTGTAATTGGAAATTGCTGTGCTACTTCTGAGTACAAATTCAGGCCATAAGCAAACCCCTGGCATTTACCTGACTGTAAATTATTCAGTATCTCATATTTAAATGAACGGTCGATCGCTTAGCTGATCATTTACGACACATTTTGTGACTCTGGTATTTATATACCATTTTATTGGTATTTTTATTACTATACATCAGGTATGCAACACATATATTTATATTAATTGGTTGATTCTGCATTCAGCAATTATGCGCCTGTCTTTAGAATGGCGTATCCGAACTTCATGGAGAATTATGAACAGAAAGTCCTGTTTCTCTCTCAGTACATGTCAGGCTGGGGAAACTTCTGGGAACACTGGTCTAATGCCTATTTCTACTAAATTGTGAGTTTTAAACCTCCTAAGCATTAATGGCATTCGATCTGAAACGCGATGCTCTCATGTCTAAAGTACTTTCATCCGTAAATGACTATAAATCAATATTTAATACCAAAGGATGCGAGTGAAGAAGGGGGATGGGACAGCAGTGAATGGGGCTGATGGGGGGGGGGGGCAAATTCAATCATAACAGGTCCTCCGTGACATACAGCAGAAAGGGGGGGGCGACATTT
>JAODKC010000038.1:9730215-9742038 GCA_026777985.1 Mormyrops attenuatus
CCCCCCCCCCCCCCCCCCCCCCCCCCCCCCCCCCCCCCCCCCCCCCCCCCCCCCCCCCCCCCCCCCCCCCCAAAGGCCATCATCACAGGTCCTCCCTGACATACTGCAGAAAGAAATCACATTTTCAGAGCTCTGATTAACAAACGTCACAGTATTTACGTTGCTGAAGTTGAAATACTGGCTTCCAAAAGGTGTAAAGGTCGGAGCTGCTGCTGACAATATGGACGTATGCTGTGAATGTGAACACACACACACTCACACATCCACACTCCAGTCATTAAGCTGCTTTCTTCAATATGTCTGCTGGGATCTGGAAAGCCCATGTTACCCTAGCTTGGAGGCTACCGCCACTCCCTTCCCTTCTTCCATGATTTCCCTCACGTCGCTGACATGTGGAAGTTTCTTTTGTTGACCACCCGATGCTGCTACAGAGATCTTTCTGGTTGTATACTTGATACCTAGAAATGTGTGGGTGTCCTATTATACATCTCACAGAGATAAACATTCCATATGCATTGAACATTCCATATGCATGGATCCCAAATGGGCTGTTATACTTTTTTATACTGTTATATATTTTTGTGCATTAAATTTTTACTTTGTGTATTAAATTAATGATGTCATAATGCACAATTCTACATAGATAGGTAGACTGATCTGAAAGGGGACCTTAAAAATTTGGAACAAAACTGAATTGGTCTGAGTTGGGAGTCCAAGGCAAATTCCTTGTATGGAAACATACTTGGCTAATAAAAAGGATTCTGATTCTGATTCTGATGATATGCTGCCATGGGGCCCAAAATCTCTAGTAGCACCACTGCAGGTAACCGACTCACTGATCAGTTCAGATTGTTAGATTTTAATAACAGTGTTTTTTTCTTGACTGGTTCTTATTCTGTTCTGCCTGCAGGATTATGCAGAGAAGGAGAAGGCCATGGCAAAAGCCCTGGATGATCTGAAGGCCAACTTCTACTGTGAGCTCTGTGACAAGCAGTACTACAAGCACCAGGAGTTCGACAACCACATCAACTCGTACGACCATGCGCACAAACAGGTAAGGCTTGTCCCTCTTTGGCATCAATACACCGGAGATACAGAGTAGAACACAATACGAGTGTGACAATCTGCTCACAATATCGCACACAAAAGCAGCTAATACATATACTTCATATATACTCCATATATACTCCATCACCACGACTGAGGTGTCCCCATCCTTGTGCCCTGTGCTACCAGGGATAGGCTACAGGCTTGTTTCAAGCCTGTGCTGGATAAGTGGTTATGGAAGATGGATGGATGGACCCATACATTCTGTGAATAATTCCATATTTAAATGAATTGATGCTGGAGTTCAGTCTGTAATTCCTTAATGTACACATCTGTGATGAATTAGTGCAGCAAGCATTGCAAAATATACAGCCGGGGATCCGACGACAGAAGCAGCCTGAGAAATATTTATTTGGTTTCTGAGGATATACATTATGTAGTAGGAGGACTGAGCGTTCTGAGACATTGTAATTGTTAATCACCTGTGGGTCCAGAGGTCAATCTATTTACCCGTTGGGTGTTCGGCGGCGCTGGCGCCCCGCGCATGACCCCCACCCCGGGCGAGCACGCTCCATAGCGTCAGTCATTCAACCACCCGGCATCGTCCGCTCTGCCGGTAATAGGATGAGACCTTCCTGACTTCCGTACCACCTCGTTAACTCCAGCAGTATGCTTCAAACATGGCTGTGGAGAAGAGCCAGATTATACCGGGCTCTGTTGGGGGAGAGCTTCAAAGGACTTCCCCACAAGCCGGCTAGTGTTTCAAATTACGACACACTGGTTGTATTGTGTAGGAACACAGTACCTAAAAGACTAAGAACACAGGATTTTATCTTTTCTTGCCAGCTTCTTACAGTGAATGCATCATATTTTAAAATTATAATCTGATCTACATAAAGCTATTACTTATGAGAGAGACACCGTTGCTAACATTAGCATTAACTTCTTTCTAGCCACGGTGGTCTTTTTTAATCCTAGATAGCCTGAACGTGTTCGACATGTTGCACGTTGCGGACATCTTTCATCCTGTAGTTCCCTTGTTTACATTTTTTTCCCTCCAGCAAAGATGTGAGGCTGCCTCATTAAGGAGTTATGTTTTAGACTTGTACGGAGTATAAAGCATGGAAAAACAATAAATAAATAACACTGTATCAAAGAAGAAAGCTGCAGTTGTGGTAAAATAACCTCCAGCCCTGGTCTAGGGGTTTGGGATCTGTGGTGGCTTTATCGTTTTAACTTGAATGGGGATCGATCCCTCGCAATCTTTGCCATCCATGCCAGCTGTCAATAGTGGGGCCAAATGAACTATTGACTACATGTGTGACCCCGCACCTCACCAGCAGACCCAGCTGTATTATTGAGATAAATCAGTTTCACACCACAATTCCGCCCCAATAGCCAATCAGATGTCAGCTTGCAGAGCCTGGCAATCCATCTGCATATGCAAGCAGCCAATAGCAGAGGCTGTATTTATTACACTGATGATTTCCATGGCCTGCTATTCCAAGCAAGCATTAAACAATGACATGGCTATAAAGTATGGTCTACCCCTCCATCTCTCAGCTGATGACCATCCATGTCGCAAGTGTAATAGGAAATACACGTGTAGCCTCCGAGTTCCCCCAGGGGCTATATAGATGTGAGGACTTTTAACGCTCGGCGACGGCTTAAAGGAAAAGCACATCAGACGACATTAATGTCAGTGTGATGGAGCGCATGGCCGCCGACTGTCAGCAGTAGGATGTGCAGCTATGAGGGGAATCGACGCCGGCAAATTAAACACCGTGAGATTCAAATAAAAGTGCCTCGAGTTAAATTAACGCTACAGGTTTTAAATTAACGCCGCCGGCGCAACTGTGCCAGAAGCGCAACGCCATTCCCTTTTGCCGATTTGCTCGATGTTTGGTCATGATCCATGAATCACTGGCGGTTCGACTCAATTCGCTCTGCAGACTCTGCACGGCACCTCGGTATTGTAATCCAAGCATGTCTGCCAGAGGTCTGGAAGATGACTGAGTCTCCATCCCAGGCTGGACATGGGAAAGCAGCAAATGCAAACCAATGCGAGTCGCGCGCTCTTTCCCCCGAAACAGACTGCCGGCAAGTGGCGCATTACGCGGGGCCATGGTCTGCCCGCGCCAAGGCAACAAAGTGTAAAGCAATCCAGAACAGATCAAATCATTTGCCCCTGTGCACTGACTCTGAGAGGAGTTATGTCTGATGTGGCCACACGAATTCCCCGACTATGAAACCCAGCCACTATAAATGCAATCACTGGAGCCACTTCAAATAAGCGAGGTTACAGCAGCGTTGAACTATATATAACATCAGATGGCCTGAGCAGAATGGCTAATACTGAAGTCTCCAGCCCCCTGTTATACCTTCTTCTGTATAAATCGAAGGATCTTCATGGTCTGATTCTCAGCTGATGATCTCCCAGCTTCCTGTACAGTATATCGTCCCACTCTGTAGCGAGCCCTCATCCACATATCTGACAGGACACTCAGACAGCTTTACGCTTACAATAATAAAAAGCAACTACATGCTACATAGTAAGAATCTGAACACCATATTGGCTTTGTAGTGTACAGAGTATCGCTGTTTTTAATTCGCACACAGCATGGATTTGAGTACGGGAAGCGTGCCGGGGGTCTATTTTTGGCAAATGCATTTCCGTTAGTTTTTCCGCAAGTGTCGGCAAAAAAGGAGGCGATGTGTCACGTGGAATGCGGCTGATTCCCATGAGATACGCCGTTGTTTTCGTTGACACCTCTTTTGTCAATGACTAAGAGGCACCATCGCAGAACCCGTTCATACTCGAGACCCACACGGCGTCAGACCAGGAAGCCGACTGAAAACTCCAATCAGCGTATTTATTTATAAGTAAATCAAATGAGTAGGACGATTTCAAGAAGGCACTCAAGCCTATCTGAGACTTCTTTACAATTACAGGTAAAATGGCTTAGATGAAGGGTAGCATAGTAAATTTAAATATTTGATAACGCTTTACCTTAACTGCAACTTCATAATGCATTTGTGAAACATTCAATGCATATTCATAATGCCTTCATAGAACATCATGTAAATATACCTTAACATCCGAACCTTTACAGCTTTAATGACAAACATTACATTCATTGTCTACGCACCGCAGCACACAACAACGGAATGTGTTCTCTGCATTTAACCCATATGTGACAATGTGACATAGCAGGAGGCAGCTAATTCAGCACCCAAGGAGCAGTGCTTGGAGAGTGGTACCGTACTCAGGGTGCCTTGCTGGTTCGGGATTTGAACCTGCAATCTTTCAATTATAAGTGGGCATCCCTAACCATTAAGCCACCACTGCCCACAATAACAATAACAAACAACACTATCATATTACCATATAATGTTTGTTACTTATGTATATTTAAGCTGTTAAAGTAGGTTAGGATGTTAAGGCATGCTTACATCCTGCTTATTAATGTTCTATGAATGCATAATTAATGTATTATGAAGGTGCAGCTAATGTAAAGCATTACCAAATATTTTTACATGTTCTTTAGTCCTGGTGGGGGGGCTGGATCTCTGCATTTCTGAATGTCTGATAATTTGGTAAACGATATGTCATAATGGAAGGTTGTTTGACATACAAGAAGCTTGCTTTCTCCAATATATGTCACTCTAATGTATATTTTGGGGCCCACAGTGTCACATAGCAGTCAGACTCCAGCACCATCACTAACCCAGAAACACCTGTCTTTTTTAGAGGCTGAAGGACCTCAAGCAGAGGGAGTTCGCCCGCAATGTGGCCTCCAAGTCCAGGAAGGATGAGAGGAAGCAGGAGAGAGCCCTTCGCCGTCTGCACCAGCTGGCCGAGCAGCGCCGAGAGGTCCAATGGTAATGCTCTGTCAGAACCGGCTCAGGCCGTCTGCCTCAGCATGGAGCCCTGGTGATTTTTCATCTAAGCACCACTGCAGAAAGCTCACGATTAAGATATAATTTAACCTCAGGCTGATGTTTTATATTTTTTCCCTGAGTGCCAGTAGCAACTTACTTGTGTCCCTCAGGAGCCGAAGTCTTGCAGACTTCAGAGAATAATTAACACCAGACTGATAGCTGAATCCCCAGAAACCCTGACTATCCAAATAGTCACTTTAATACGATGATTAACAGCAAAGATGGAGTGAGGGTAAGTGGTAGCTCTGCAGGACCAGGACTTGGCACTGATGCTGTGTGTGGAGGAGGTTACACATGTCAGGTGTGTTGTGTCACCGTGGCTGCACAGCTTAAATGGCTGTGTCTTGTCCTGTTGTGTGTTTCAGTGCCCCGGGGTGTGGTCCAATGTTCAAGTCCACCACAGTAGCAGTGGAGAGCAGCTTCAGGGATGATTGCTGCCGGGGAAGCGTGGGGGGTATGCTGCCTGCCACGTTGGACCCAGGAGCCCAGAGTGATGCCTCCAAGCAGGCCCAGTGGCCCTGTCCCAACAAGGGCAGGAAGCAAGCCTACGGCCAGAAAATAGCTTTTTCCTTCTCCTTCCCAAAGAAGGCGTCCGTCAGACTGGAATCATCGGCCGCAGTCTTCTGTGAGGCCGCTGATGAGGGATCAACATGGCGGGGCTGCAGGCAGAAGCTCAGGAGAGCTCCTGTTGAACTCCGGTCCACTGGACTTCTTGAGACTGAGAAAATAGTCAGCGATGACGATGTGGCCCGAGACGCTGGTGCAAATCAGGCCGAAGATGAAAGCAGGACCGAGCAGAGCCAGGGGTCTTTGGACCCCGCCAGGAAGGACGACAGCCCACTTCCTGGCTCAGATATTTGCGTTTTACTGGGTCACCCATTGAAAACGGGTAGCCCTTGCCACGTCTCCCAGCAGTCCACGGCTCCTCTTTTAAACGGTGCTGATACTGTCCTGGATGACTCCGTGGAATCCCTAAAGAGTGACACAGCAGACAATAAACTGGAACTTGGGGAAGGAGCCAAACAAGAGCTGGAGATGGACAGGAGTGTTCCTCTTGATGGACTCCCCTCCTTAGTAAAGGACACTGCGGCTTCCCCTGAAGTAGACTCACAGACCCAAGAAAAGGAGGTCGCCGGCTTTGGTGAAAAGACCCCTACTCCCCTTCCAAAACCAAGCCAACCCTTCTGCTCTGTCCTGAGCAGAGATGGGAGCACGATTCTCCCATGGCCTTCAGAGATGTTGACCTTCACGAGAACAGAGCCATCGCTATCCTACAGCTGCAACCCACTACACTTTGACTTCAGGGCATCAAGTGGCAGGAGCCAAGTGAGTAAAATCCAGGAAGTGGCCGGCCCTCAGATCAACAAGGAATCCGGTGCTGATGTGACCTCTGCCAGTCTGGAAAGGCCTCTCCACTTTGACAAGCACAACAAGGAGGCCTCGGCCAGCCTGGTTGACAGCTCAGGTCAGGAGAGCTCTGATGGGTCCTTTACTCAGGATCTGACTGATCCAGCAGGCAGAAAGGAGGATCACGTGTGTGGCCGGCACGCACGTGACATGGATGGCCATAAACGGCCACATAAACATAAGTGTAACCGGAGGCACTCCAGAGAGAGAAGGCACGGTAGGCGTCATGTGGACAAACCACGGGGCAGAGACAAGTGTGACCACAGAAGCCACAAGAGGAGGAGAAGGAGGAAACGGAACACACAGTGGGAGAGAGGGAGAAGCAGGAGTATTGTGGAGAGACCTGAAAATATGCTGAAGGGAGGTGGGAGCTGGAACGAGTGTGGAAGCCAGTTTGGAAATAGTGTTGCAGAACAAGCTGAGCAGTTAGAGGATGCAGAGAAAGATGATGGGACCAGGAAGGACGCCATGGAGACAAAGAGTAAGGAGGCTGAGGATCACAGCAACTGCGGAGCGAGTGTTCAGACTCAATCCAACGATCTCCATATCAAGCCTGAAGTGGAGCTTGGGAATAAAGATGAAGATCTAAGAGTCCTGTTAGAGGAATGTGGGAGTCTCGTACAGCCATGCTCTTGTGCCTGTGAGGCACTGAACATGGGGAGATCCCACCTCAGCAGTGCGAGGGAGGGATGGGTGAGGCTAGGGAGGTGTGCCCCCAAGTTCCATCAGGACTGCCTCCTGAAGAGGAGGAGAAGTGAGTCAGAGAGCGAAGAAGACAGGCACAGTGCCAAAAGGCAGCTCGGCTCACACAGCATGTCATCAGTAGGGGGTGCTAGTGAGAATGAGGATGAGGAGGGGCAGGAGATGGCTCACTCAGTGATGAGTAGGTGCAGTAAAAGACAGAGGAGATGTAATCCAAATACAGCATCAGATGTGGAGATGAATGGTCCAGATCGATGCATATCAAGTGTGTGTTTAGAAGATCCTCTCATATATATAGACCCTGAATCCGCAGGGCTAGAAAACAGCATCCCTGAGATAGTCACAGATGTAAGCAAAAGTCCACTAACTCCGGAAGACCTTTTAATCCGCCACGCGAATGACGAGAGACCATTAGATGGTTCCGGAAACCAGGACTCAGCTGAGAGGGATTTGGGTGACCCGGTGCTGGAGTGTGTTAATTGGTTGGCCTCTCCTGCTACTAACCTCAATGCACAGTGTAGCAGGGACACCATTCTTACGGTAGATCCAGCGGTAGAGATGAATGCTGAAAGTGAGATCAAGGACACCAGCGCAGAGTCTGCGGTACCGATACCCACTGCTGAGGGCAGCGACAGGCCTGCAGCTGAAGTTCACCTCTTTCAGAAGGCGGGGGAGGAGCCCCCATGGAAGGAGCCACAGAGCCACGTAAAGGTCGGCAAACCTTTCCAGCACAGTCTGCAGTGCCTGCATGAGAGGGGCCCCCAAGGGCCTTGGTGTCAGGAGGGGAAGCTGACCCGAGAGGGCCTCACCTCCCTACAGGCATCTCCGCAGGGTTTTCAGCACCTCTCAGACACAGAGAAGCACCCCATTCTCCATCTACCAGTCCACAGACAGACGTTCCCTAGCAAGCTGAAACCGGTGCTGTCCGGGCCGCCTGTGACTGTGTCTCAGCCTGTCCTGCACCCGGTGCACCTGGCCCCTCCCATGTCGTCTGCCTCCATCACCATCCGTCACACCATCCTGCAGCACCATGCTGCCTTCCTGCCCCCTCAGACACCGCTCTTCTCCCAGGTCTTCCCCCTTGCCCGGCTGCCCCTGGGGCCCGAGATATGCCCCACCCCAGGACCGTCCGCTTTCATGCCCCAACCTCAGCTCTCAGTGATGGCCCCGGCCAGTATCCACCCGGTGGCGATGACCTTTCATGCCCTACCCCGGCCAGCCATGTTCCCTCCTGTGCTTCCGCCCCACCCAGCCGTCATACCCCTACAACCTCTGTTCTGACCACGTTCGGCTCCCAGATGGCCCCACCCTGAATCTCCCCGTACGCAGCACAGCACCTCTCTCACTCCAAGCACTCCAGGAAAACACTGTCCATCTACACTAAACCGTGTTTTAAGAACAGGAAGAGGGGAGATGGAGATATTTCTGTTTTTAGTCCACCCCCCCCCCCCCCACAATGAGCTCCTGTCTCCAGGAGGTAACGGCTGCATGGCAATCAGCTCACACAGATAGACATCCTCTCCATTAAGGACAATCATGTTTTCAATTAAAACCCAACCCATTTTCATTGTTTTGCAAAGACAACAATTAGCAACTACAGTCTATTATATCCTTAACAACTAGCGCAGTGCTACAGTATTTTTAGGGCAATGGTGGTACTTCTATGCACAAATGTGAGAGTACAGTATAGTCTACTATCCATGACTGATGTTAATTAGAGAGACACATAAATAAGCTGAGGTATATCGTACATTGTACACCATTACCCATCTGGCCATCACCTTTTACAATATTCACCTCTTTAAAGTTTTGCCTTTGAATTCCAGAGCTTTTATGTTCCCCGTCTAGGGTTTGCCTCTTAGATTTATGCCAGTCTGTTACTGTTAATTAGGCCAGATCAAATAGCGTCCCAGAATCCCCTCTAATAGAGAGTCGTATGTGAAGAAGTTTGCTTGCCCGTGGCCTGCAGGAGTGGGAATTCCAGGTTAAAATACTGGTTTATTTTGAGTGGCTTATTTTGACAGGCTAAACGAGCAGTGTCAAGGGGCAAGGATCACAATGACAGCACCATTGCTGGCGATTGTGCCACAGGACGTTGCTGGCCAGGTGTCTTTACGGTCCCGACATGAGCGTGAAGTACCTGCCCCTTAGCTGGACTTAAGCCTTTCTGCTTTTATACAGTCGTCTCTCTGAGTACACAATGTTAGGACGTTTTTTGCAATGACCTCATTGTTACTGCGCAAAACTGTACAGCCTGTACATTGTATGTATTTATAATGCTACTGTAAGACTGTAAAATATATATATATATAGAAATATACATAATTATATATATTCCTGTTTTTATTGTGCAAGGCTCCCTGTATGTATTCCCTATTTAGATAAACAAAACTATGTTTTTTACTCAGATTTGCCAAACGAATAAATAAAGGTAAATTCAATAAGGAGGCTGCTACGTGATTGTTTTTTCTGGGTAGTGAACATTTTGGGTAATGAGCCCGGACTATATGAGGGGAGGAAAGCCCAAACCCCACCCCAAAAGTTCCAATTGATATATGTATCCTTCAGAAAAAACTGCCCCGTTTGGAGAATTTCTACGTGTCACATAAATGCCTGGCACTCCGCTGATTCTGGGACACGGGTTGATTTCGAGGGTTAAGATAGCATTCGAGATTTGCGTGTTGGTGAGACAAGCCTAAAGCTCCACCACAACCTTAACCTAGTTATTAAAACGGAGGCTGCGGTCAAGCCGGATAATTTCAAATCAAGCCCAAATCACACCAAAGGCAAAACGGGCTCAATTCGAACAGCTGGGTCACTTATCTGGCCCCTGGCATTTCACAACATTAGTTCCAACAGTCCAGCACAGCTTGATAAAGCCGTCCATTGCTAACATGTTAATGCGGTCCGCTATTAAAGTTTTAAGCACCCGGTAGATTATACACTTACATGCCCACGATTTTGCACATATCCACCTTCCCCCCCCCACTCCCTCCCATAATAAATTGCAGTTCCACTGCAGTTCCACTGTTGCGTGCCCAGTAATCAAAATTTTTATGTAGCCATGATGCACAATGTGCCGTTACGGGCCTCCTGGCCCCCTCCCCGGACCCCCATTGTGCGTTCTGAGCGACTCAGTGCCGTTCGTTTTTAAACATGTTTTCACTCTTCCTGGAAAATTAGCGTCGATTCATCTGCCAGACAGAAATTTGGCAGTGCCGTCGATAAACAAATTTATTTATTACAATGTTTAAAACTGAGCGTTCTGCTGTAACTGTTTACCATGCATTTGTTAGTCCTGGAGGAATAAGGGCCAGTAACCAATGTACACTATAAATGGCCACAAGCAGATCCATCCAGTGTAGAACTCTAGTGCAAATCTTCAGAGTAAATCTCTTGTGCAAATCTCCGGTGAGGCTACAGGATGGCCTCATATGTATGCACGTGAATGTGTTTTCGTGTGCATCTGTGTTCATCCATGCGTCGAAGCAATTTCCATAACTGCTTATCCAGAGAAGGGTTGCAGGAAGCCTAGAGCCAATCTCAGGAAACATACAGCATGAGGGAATGGGACACCCTGCATGGGAACCCAGCTCATAGCAGGACATACTCTTTTACATGCCATTGCACACAATGGAAAATTTCAAGACACTAGCTCACATAAATCCATATCTTTGGACAGTGAGAAGAAACCCATATAAATAAGGAGAAGATGCACGTGTGTGTGTGTGTGTGTGCGTGTGTGTGTGTTAAATTAGAAAGAATGTTCTATCACTGCTGGCGCTGTCAGGCTACAGCCTTCTACATCCCCCTCTTCTCGGCCTACATATGCATGTGGGATCCTAACTTGGCACTGATGATATGACAACAGTACAGTGATCTAATCCGTTAACACGCATCCTTAGCAACGGGCCTGACAATCGCACAATCACGCAGCCGCTCCGGCTGCACGGTGATGCCAGTCACAGAGTGCGTTTCAAAACAATTCCGTCGAGGATTTAAGCAAGAGGGATTCACCCAGGCGAGACCCGGGCGAAGTCGAGCTTTCTCTCGTGAGGATTTGCGCTTATTCGACAGCCATGACTTCAGGTCCCAGTGGATGGTGCTCCGGCTCTGACCCAAATCATTACGAGCAAGGCGCTCGACCCAAATCTCTTAACGTGTCGAGTGTATGAATGGAAGTAGCTTAAAAGCCACATGGGCATCTTCTGGCAAGACTGTCTGCTTGACAAGTAAACAAACAAACTCCTTCGACTACTCTGGGATGCTCGCCAATCCCCGAACAGTGCCTAAAAAGGGGGCCCCTCACGTGTCAGCTCCATGCGAGGGCACAGGTGAGACTTTTGTGCTCTTCAAGACAAACCCACGGCTTTGCCTGCTGTGTTTGTTGGACGGCGAGGCCCGGATTCCCGCCTGCTGTTACTCCGCAACACATGTCTCAGCCAGCTCCCCGCACGAGGCTTTAATTCATTCAGAACCCACCCACCATTCCCTTATTAAATGCAGTTTCGGCCAATGACTCAAAGTCACACTCCTTATTTGTAATCTTTATTTTTGTCCCAACGTGGCCCTAAACAGTACAGGAAGCTCAACTAGGATTTCAAGGGCATCTGTGAGTCAAGATTTTGCCTTGCGGCGCCCCCCCCCCCCCGCCCCCCCCCCCCCCCGCGCGGGGGGGGGGGGCGGGGGGGGGCGCCGCGCGGCGCGCGCCCCCCGCGGGGGGGG
>JAODKC010000038.1:9742138-9781398 GCA_026777985.1 Mormyrops attenuatus
TTTCAAGGGCAACGTTGATTCAATCTTTCGCCTTCCCCCCCCCCCCCACCTCCACCCCACCCCAGCCGCTCACTGTGGAACTCAAGTGCTCACCCCCAAGGACATCACCGCCCCCGTCTGTCTTCGTGAGTCGTGCGTCCACCCAATCTGCTTCCTTCAGCATTCCTACCTTAGTGCGGAATGAGCCGTCAGATGTGTACATCACTCGCTATTGTTTACTTCTTATAGCATTATGTAAGGGAAATTAATTATATAGGAATGCAGCATTTTGCGACTTGGCCCGGGAGTTTTTTCTTAGAACATTGCCTACAGTTCTTGGATGGCCTCACTCCCGACACCCACAGGCATCATTGTTCTGCACCAGAGGCACGATGCTGACACAAGTTAGCGTATGTGCTAACACACACAAACGGAGTGCAGTCCTACCCTCAGAGCCACTCTCCTGCGGCGAGCTGTCCCACTGTTTGCTTCGTTAATGCTCCACGTTTTAATTTGTATTATCTGTGGGTACATTATCCATATTTGAAGTTACTGAAAGAAGGTATATTGCAGAAGAAGTGAAAAAATATGTTCAGACTTCAGTAACTAGCTGAAATGAGTGCATTGTTTTTCATGTGATTTTCTGACCAGAGAAGACACCTTGAAGGGCTGGATTTTGCTGCAACTATGCAAGTAGTAAAAAGTGTAAGATCATGTGATATAGCAGTCAAACATGTGAAAGCATGGTATTTTGCTTTGTTATGCTCAGGGGCGTATACAGGTGTGGAGCTACACGGGCACCAGCCCCAGCTGAAAGCTGATTGGACCGAGTCTGCCCTGTCACTCACTGATTTAAACCATACAGTATCATTGGGTAATGATAAGATTGGCCCCTCTCTATAAATTATGGCCCCTCTTATGCATGTCCCCCTTAAAAAAATCTTAGAATGGCCCCTGATTATGCTGCAGTAAAACTTGTTTACAGCATTTTCAGTGCTCCGACTACTCTCCTTCTTGCTTTTCCCTTAATGAAACCGATTTGCTCTCTGGTTCCCCTCGACAAACCACGATAGATACAGCTTTCCGCCCTGGCACAGGCCTGCGGATCCCCTTTGTGTTGGTGGTCCTGAGCCGCTCCTCCACCTCCCATCAGATCCTCCCATTGATTTCACTTCCATTGAATTACAGACTTTACAATCTGTTTTAGAATAGCTTCTGTCCACAAAGGGAGGCCGCATTAAAGAGGGGAAATTTTTAGCTTCGTCGAGCAGCCAATACTGAAGGTATGGGATGCTGTAATCGGAAGGTTGCTGGTTCAATCCCGTGGCTGGCAGTGTGATTTTACAATTGGGCCCCTGATCAAAGCCTTTAACCCCAATAGCAACAGAGACTGCCTGGCCCTGCCCTCTCATCTGTACTTTTATGTTCTATTGAACAAAATCTTCTGCTAAATATACACAAATTTCACAAAGTACTGGATCTGTGTGAGAGGTCTGCTAAAACCACAATGTCATTCCTATGCTGCATATTATCAATCTTGAGAAACTTCGAGGTATAGTAGTGAGTCTTTTGCCAAACAACAGTTGTTATTCATGCCACCCATAAGTTTCCACACATGCTTTGTCACAAGCTGATCCCACTAATATTGCTTATTGTGACGGGATTTTGTGCATGGATCCAGTGTTGCCAGGTGAACTGGAGCATGATGCAGTGGGGACCAGCTTCAAGAAGGGGGGCCATGTTATTGGTCATTTACTCACCATCTTCCATGTCATGTTATTAAACTCTGTGCGCATAGAGTATTATATCATATTTGCAGCAATGACAGTTTTGTATAAAAGCTGGATAAAAGGTTGCAATATGAATGGGGGAAAATGAAAAGCAAATTGTCATTAATCATAGTAATTTGTATTACATTAGCGGGGTGTGCAAAATGTGGCACTTTAACATCAGTCAAGCAATAAAAGACCAGGGAGCTACACAAGTCTAATTGATTATGAGTTTTTAAGGCTTGTGTTGAATATTAATGGCAAAAGACAGCAATGGCCTTCAGTAACTGTACAGTAACACAGGGATTCCCTGTAAGCTGCGTCCATCCCTCCATTCATCTGTCCATAGAGACTCTGGGCTGCCAGCTCCGCAGGAATAAAGCACGGGCCAACCTCAGAGACCCCCATCATCCAGAACACTCACTGTTCAGATGGAAGAAGTCTGCATATAACCTCAGACATCAAAGACCTGAGTGCAGTGTCATGCACTGAACACATTTTCACAACCTCTGCTTTCCAAGCTACTTGCTAAGGACATGTAGGATGGGGAGAAGTACCCCCACTGTCAGCCCTACATCAAAGTCAAACTGGACTCAGGCTCTTAGATCACCCCCCAAAACTACCTTTGACACTCAAATTACCTTATTTATCTATCATTCAGGCACCTTGTTTATCTTTTTATATGTCGAATCGCTTAGTAAAGACCTAGAGGCATCTTTCTATATGTCTGTTGTTTTTAAGCCTTGACCGAGAGAACCATGCAAGACATCCAGCGTACTGTACCTCTGTATCTATTCAAACAGCAAACAAATTCTATACAATTCCATTCATCTTCAAACCGGCTATCCTGGTCAGGGTAATGGGAGGTCTGGAAGCTCTCCCGGGCACCACAGGGCATACGGATGGGGTATACCAAGGACGGGATGCCAGTTCCCTTCACGTGACACGCACACACACACGCTATCATGGCACGATGGGTGAATTAGCCTAACGACCCTGGTGTTAATGAGGCAACAGCACTATCCACCGAGCCACTGTGCCGTTGTCAGTCATGTTCTACACACAATTTTTAAAAGAATTAAAATTATTAATAAAATTATACTTTGCTTATTTGGTATTTTTCTCAGCTTTCCTAAATTTTAAGCCTTATCTATGGAAATAACCCTAATCCCTTTTTGTGTGTGTGTGTGTGTGTGTGTATAGGATGTGTTCTACAAAAACCTTGCTAATTGTATCTGGTAGCAAAATTTTACTGTAGGACTGGCATCCAGTTATTAAAAAAGGGAATTTGAATAATTGGGTTCAAATCCTCTTGGAGCACAAGGGCGTGACAGGTACCCAACGGCGGCTCCGGGGGTCATGTTTAATCAAAACTGAAAAGTAAGTCTATGAATAGAGATGTGGGGCGAAAACGCCGCAGCTTCTGATCCCCGGGAACGCCAGCCCTTCATTAAGTGTGTCCTTGACTAATGGCTGACTAATCACACCCCTAACTGGGAAACAGAGAGAGAAACAGTGTCGCGCGCATCCATTGCCTCGTTTCGTTATTACTTCCCCAAGCTCCTCAATGCCTCGACTCCTTGATGTGAGACAGTGCTGCACCTTATCAGGCAAACGCTGCCCCTTCTCATCTCCACCCCATCGTTTGAAAATGATCTAGTCTCCATTTTTCAGAAGTTTTCTTGAGCCGGTAGATTTTCTGGTCACCAGTGTTGGAGAACCAGCAATGACTTGACGTGTTCTTTGAGGTTCAACCTTTCGAGATGCTCTATTGGCCACGTTCGACAAGTGCATTGTAATGCTAACTCATTCAGCCACACGAAGTACATGCAACAACAGAACACAAATACAGAATAAATAGACTCTAGACAGTTAGACATGCAATATCGCAGTGAAGAGAAGTAACACACATTATTATTCACACAAAGTGTGGTAATATTTCCATAGACCAGCTCAGCTATTCATCATGCGGACGGCTTGGGGGAAGAAATTATTCTTGAATCTGTTAGTCAGCACTGTGATTCTGTAAAGCCTCCTGCTAGACTCCAGCCATGAGAACCACTTGTGGTCACAGTAGTTTGGGTTGTGCAAGAAACTGCTTTGCTGCAGCAGTAGTGAATGGATGGTTGGTAAGTCGGGCCCAGTGATATTCACCTCACAGTCCACTCTTTTGCCTTCCTGTCCTGAGCTGTAGCTCCTCCAAACCATGCCATACCATACCATACCATACCATACCATACCATACCACACAATACCATACCATACCATACCACACAATACCATGCTATACCATACCATGCCATACCATACCATACCACACAATACCATGCCATACCATACTGTACCATACCATACCACACAATACCATGCCATACCATGCCATACCATACCACACAATACCATGCCATATCATACCACACAATACCATGCCATACCATGCCATACCATACCATACCACACAATACCATACTATACCATGCCATACCATACCATACCACACAATACCATACCATACCATGCCATATCATACCACACAATACCATGCCATACCATGTCATACCACACAAAAGCATGCCATACTATACCACACAATACCATACTATACCATGCCATACCATGCCATACCATACCATACCATACCATACCACACAATACCATACTATACCATGCCATACCATGCCATACCATACCATACCATACCACACAATACCATACCATACCATGCCATATCATACCACACAATACCATGCCATACCATGCCATACCACACAAAAGCATGCCATACCATACCACACAATACCATGCCATACCATACCGCACAATAGCATGCCATACCATGCCATACCATACAATACCATGCCATACCATACAATACCAGACCACGCCATACCATACCATACCACACAATACCATGCCATACCATGCCATACCACACAATACCATGCCATACCATACCATACCATACCACACAATACCATGCCATACCATGCCATACCATACCACACAATACCATGCCATACCATACCATACCATACCACACAATACCATGCCATACCATATCACACAATACCATGCCATACCATACAATACCACACCACGCCATACCATACCATACCACTCAATACCATGGCATACCATGCCATACCATACCATATCATACAACGCCATACCATGCCATACCATACAATACTGTGGCATACCATGTCATACCATACCATGCCACGCCACGCTACGCAATGCCATGCCATGCAATGCCATGCCATACCATACAATACCATGCCATACCATACCATGCCATGCCATGCCATACTGTACCATGCAATGCCAAGCCAAGTCAAGCCACGCCATACCATGCCATGCCATGCCATGCCAGGCCATACCGTGCCAAGCCAAGCCATGCAATGCCAAGCCTTGCCATACCATACCATACCAGTGCCAGCCCTGGGCGTTCTGGCGCGCTAGCCGAAGTTCTGCTGAATGCCCCCCCACCAATCCTTCCCCCAAACACAACAAAATTAATAAATAACCCCCCATATTTATATTAACATGTCAGTAGCACAGGATATCTGACTGCGAACTAGCTAGTTAGCATCTGTTTCCCAAGATAAGTAATAAAATATTAAAGCTAGTTAGTTAGATTATTTTAACTTAACATACTCCAACTAACTAGTTGCAATAAAAAAATAGCTCTGCATCATTTTTCTTCATTTCGGCTTTTCCTTCTGTGTCCCAGATTCTTTTTTTGCCAGTCTTGCCAGTTCAGTGACTGTGGAATGACACGTTATTCTGATGTTTAATGAGCACTGCTGGTGGTTATCCCGTAAATAGTTGTTGCTATTTCAGCAGTAATAAATAACTAAATGTCACGGACTGCAACCACAGTCGTTCATTTGTGCCCTCCTAATCAACTGGCACCCTAGGCGATTGCCTATATCGCCTATAGCGCCGCCCTGTAGCATACCTTACTGTACCATAACACCATTGATGAGGACACTTTCAATGATACTGGAATAGGACTTTAAGGTATATGTCATTTTGCTATCCACCAGAGCTGAGGAAGATCTCACACTACCCATCAAGACTGAAGATTGCATTTAGAAAATGGTGAAGGGAAAACTTCCAATCTGGGAAATGTGTATGAGACACACTTGTGCAGAGGTTTTGCATAATCAGAGACACTTAGCATGCTCTCTGCACTACCTTACATGTGAAACTTTAAAAAAGAGACCTTTTGCTTCACACAAGCACTTTATTTATCGTGACTGGTAGAGTTCAATGTAATATTCCCAGAATGAGTCAAGACAGAAGTCAGTGAACTAAGCTAAAAAGTTACCTTTATGCAGTGTAACATGTCTACGTTCCATAGACAAGCCTCAAATCTGGGCTCAAAGCTTCTCAAACGATGAATGTGAATAAAAATGAAATGAAATTCAAAGCTTGCCTGTGTTTCTCCCTAGTTAGCTTCCCTGAAAAAGACCACTGTTTACATTGTACACCACCAAAGTAGACTGACCAAGACAAAACAAAACATGGCAGATGCTGATTTCGTGACTTAAACACTAAACATCTCTATGAGTTTCCGGAAATAATTGTGGCACGTACATTTCTACTTAATTATGCACCACTCACTAATGCCGCAAGTACCCTGAGTTTCCATGGCGACATCTCAGACAATAGCTACACAAATCCAACAGCACTTGGCACGTACTCCAACTCCAACTCTTAAAAATTAGAAACACTCGGGCAAACTTACAATGGGAGCCATCACTTTTAGTAAGCAGACATAATGAATATTTCTTCTTGGCAAGGCTGCCTACATATCATAACTTCTCTCTGCCAGCCGGTAGTCCTTTTTTTTCTTTAAAATATAATCAAATTAGCCTACTAATAGCAACAGCTGCCCGTGCTGATTTCCAGGCCATTGAAGTATCCTCCGTTTCCTTTATTTACAAGCCAGGGTAGTAACACACATCTTTGTTTTTTTCTCTTTTTTTGCCGATGAATACAATGATGATTAGTTGCAGTGAATGGTGTTATTACTGCTGCATATTAATGCGTTTGTAATGCATGCAGAACATACATAAAAAATTAACTAGAGTATCTATCTATCTATCTATCTATCTATCTATCTATCTATATATCTATCTATCTAAAATTGATCCCCCTGACAGACATTTATGGCTCCAAGTCTAGATTTGATACTTAATTGAAGATGACAGTAAAACCTTGATGGCTCTCACGTAAAAGCTTCCCAGCTTAATCTCAGATAATATGGGTTCAGCACCCTTAGCTGCCGGTGATCTTCGGTCTTATCCCTTCTGTCACATACAGACTTAAGGTGCAATTCAGTCAAAATGCAAAGTGCTTTGTTCAAAAGCGTTTTAAAAATAGCCATCTGTACAGCTTCATGATACATAAACCTGGCCGAAGATTTATCATGCAACACACCCTTACATTGGTGAGATTCGGGGTGCTGTTTGACAAAGTCCACTCGCCCCACGGGGTCTGTAAGACACAAACCCTTATATCTTCAGCCTGAGATCCCAGTAGCTGAGCAAAGAATAACCAACTAAGCAAGAATTTTCCACACATGTGACATTTCTGCAGTGCAGGCAAGCGAAGCCGCAGCGTGCAGCGGGACCTGGTGAAAATCGTTTTTTTTTCTCTCCTTTCCTCCCCTGTCCCTGGTATCGTACTTCTTTCAGGTGTACCTTCTGCAGCATCCAAGTCTGACACCAATGTGTTTGGTTAATTAAGCCAAAGACCAGATACGCAGATAAAGATTTTCATTCGCAGTCGTTAATCAACGGTTTCTGAATGCCCGAGGTTCCCACTTTAAATTAGTATGCTAATCTAAAACCACCAAGTAGACCGATTTATCTACACCACCCACATGCTTTAACAGTCCATTCTCTTTTTTAGGGTTTCAACCGCGTGTAGTAAATTGAACTTTCGCATCAATTTGGCTTTTCTATATGTGTGTGTGTCTTTTCCGCGCAGGCTTAGCACACGGCTAATAAGATTTAATTTTGTTTCCATTTAGCAAAACATAATGACATATTTTCTGGATTATTATTGGAGAGGGCCACCATCGTCGTTCCCATTTTATTTCAGGGATGGAATCGTAGGTTCGTGTCACTCTCTCCAAAATTGGATGTCAGCTTGGTCAAATGGGGAGGTGGGTTCACGGGGCGCCGAGCGCCGTCGCCTGGTACCTGCCTGATTGCGCACCATTAATGGATTTGGGGGCGAAACTCAATGTCGCCCCCTGGGGGGCATCGCACTTACCGCACATACTGACATATTTGAATCTGAGAGGTGTTCATCTTTTGAGCCGAATACAAATGCGACGGCAATTTATTTTTTTTAATGCGACATTTTCATTTCCCTGCACGCGCTTTGGACAACGGAAGGTATCAGCGGCGGCTTTGAGAGAAATTCATTATTCTATTAACCTTTAGACCCTCGCCAGTCAATGGAATAGTGTTTTGTAGCATGTCCTCCTGCAGCCTCTACAGCCACTCCATTTAAATATTGCAAACAGGGCAGCTATTGTTAACCGGCATACAATGAGGCCAAGGGCGAGAGGTTGCTATTAACTTGGGATTGACCGTTATCGGCTAGCTCCATAGGAGAGGAGTGGGATACGCCCTCATACACACGTCATGGAGGAGATAGAGGCCAGAGGACTGCAATATTCACCCAAAAGAGTCAATCCGACTTTAATGGAGTCACTCAGAGGGATCGACGAGGCTCTTTGCAGAAGGGTGCTGAAAGGGATGCATCAGTTGCATCTCAAAATTACTTCAGCTGGAATTTGTGTCAACCCCTCATCCCCCTGCCCTCACCAAATTCTGCATCGTCGCATTCTAAAATTTTCCCGTTGACTTGTTTTTAATTGAGCAGAAACAGTGGTGTCGGCAGGGGGGAACATGGTGGATGTCATTTGCGCCTCACTTTCTAGGGGTAATTCTGCGCATTTCTGGCCGAAAGCCATGAAGCTGCAACTCTCACAGGCTGTGGCGCTGCTCGTTTTTCATGGGAGATACACACTGCGTGTGGCGAGCTTGGCGGATCGCCGCGTCTCTCACCGCAAACGCCAGGTTCCGCATTCTTTTTTTAGGCCCCGTGAAACACCGGCATGAGGCACCCAGTAAAACCTTGAAGGCTGACTCTGTGTGGGACTGACGTCATCCCGAAGTTGTAGCAGGAGCACTGAATGCAGTGTGCAGTGACAGGTACGATAGCACCTGCAATCATAAGCCAAGCAGCTATTTAAAGTCTATACCTATGTCGTGACACTAATGGTTCTTATCCCACCTAAATAGCTCCCAACAGCTGCCAATAAGAAGAAACATCGCTAGGAATTGATAAACCGAAATGTTACTGGAGAGGATATCGATATCAAGCGCCTCATCCTGCCACCAAGCTGACGTGGCGAATTAAAACGTGGATGGGGGATCGGATGTGTTTTCAGAGTGCCGATAAATGCCACGCCACAGCAACGGAAGCCTGCTGCGTGACACAAACCTCCGCGAGTCTGGCGAAACGATCCCATCGACACCTCCCTCTGCCTACGGCAGTCAGGATCAATGAGGCCTCCTCTCAGCCGCCGGCCTCCTCTCAGCCGCCGCCCCCCCCCCCTGCAGTGCCACCACTGGCAGGCTAAACGCCACGTTTACCATAAATAATCCAAGGTCCAGAGGCTGGCAATGCTTGTGGGAGGATTAAGCCCACGAGTGGCAGCCCCCGGGCTTGCCAGTGGGTTGCCGTGCCGAGCTCCCAGCATGCTCCAATGCCATCCGCCACCCCGGGAACCCAACACGGCTTAATGAGGTGTGGGGGAAGCCAAACAGCCCCCACCTCGGGAGTGCACCCCAGCGCTCCGCAATCAGGCGGCCTCAGATAAGAGTAATTACGTGGAATTATCCCAGAATCAATGACGGAAGAATAGAAGTCTATATAAAGATGGTGCTTTAACTCGCTGGAGCCCGCCTCTCCTATCTAAGACCCTGAATAGCTTTTATGGTGGCCCTAAAGATCTAAACGATAGGATCGCATTTATGATACCTGGAGCCTGCGCCCCGAAGTCAGAGGACAAGGTGACACCCAGCAGAACAAGCATGTCGGAGGAGAATAAGGAGAGATAACGATTTCCCTTTGCTGCGACCTTAGGCTCATTACAGGTCCGAGAGACACAAAAGAGACGGATGGAAATGAGGACGTGGGGGGGAAGCAGATGGTGTGGGACGGGGGGGCACAAAAAGATGCGGGCGGGAAATGGCTCAGCTGACTCCAGGTGGTCGCGCAGAGGTTGTCCGATGATTCATTTAGAAACCCTTAAAAGAGCCAGCTTCAAGCCGACCGATGCGCTTATCGCCTGATTCTGTATACCGACTGCATTAGGCCCTTCAGAAAGACAAGCTCAGATTTACCTGAGCCCCTTTAAAATGCATTATTTCCTGCGACTCCTGTAAACAGCACACTCGATAAGACAAACAGAGATAAAGCAAGGCATCCGGGTGGGGGTCGCCGCGCCTCCTCCGACACACTGCCGTAATTTGGTGCAAATCCATCACTCTGTGCAGTACCCCTTCTGCGGCTCCGCAGCGTGGCAGGTTAATCACAGCTTTAAGAGAAGAGTATCAGGCTGGGGGGGTCTACTACCATCCCCTACCCCTCCCCGCCACCTAGTATCCAGAGCAGAAGGCCATGCCAGGAGGCTGGTAGCTCAGCCTGCATTCTGGGGCCCAGTCTCGCAGTAATGGGGGCGATACCCAGCGTTCACATCGAAGGCCTGCACGCATCCATATGACACTTCAAGGGCCATCAAGAGCCACAAAAAACATAATATCGGCGTTTGCTTCCCAGCTGTCTCAGAGCGCCGCGTAAAAATATTTTTGTACACTAGGAGAGTGCATGTTTAGAGGGGACGGCAACGCCGCAGAGCTGATCCAGGTGGAACGCGGAACAATGCCACGTGTAATGGTGATGTGTGTGAGGAAGGAAGGCTTTATTTCGGGGATGGGAGAGGATATGGTCTTAACCAACAGAGCAACAGGGCGAGAAGAAATTAAATCAAGTACAGATGTATCAGCTTAAGGGGAAAACAAAACAGGCATCTGGTCACAGACCAGGTTATATGTGTTAGGGGGTGGGCTGCAGGGTCTGCGCGTAGTGGGGGGAATGTGGGAAAGCCTTTCTCTTTTATATATGATGAGATATACTTTATTGATCCTGGTGGGAAACTCTTGTGCATACAGCAGCTAGGTGCATAAAGTGCACAGATACAAACACACAGTGCAAAGACAGTACACACGGTGCGAGCAAGTAAACAAGCACAAACAAATTTAAGAATTGAACGAGTTCAGGAAATATATAAAGATACATAAAAAATAAATGACCAGGTGGTGTATGTGCAATTAAAAACAGATAGCACCAGCCTTTTACTACAATCAAGATGAGATGCAGTAAAAGTTTATTTTGATAGAAATCGGGAATATGGCACAGGTGAAATGAAAGAGTATGTTCGTCACCTGAATTTGCTGCACCCTGGGGTGTACACACTCCAACATCTGACACTCTGAAATGTCTATATCGTATAACTCACTGTAGTAGCAAAGGGTCAGGGAATGAGTATTGACTTACAAGCCATTTTGGAAGTAATAAATTCATGATATGAATTTTGATCAGTAAGGGCAAATACTAACGTTAGTTTTTATACCCAGGGTAACTAGGATGCCAAACTGTTAAGATTTTTGTCATTAAATAAAAGAGTGGGTTATGCCTTATATGCCATTCATGGCATTGTTACCATAGTAACCCAAATAAGAAAGGTTGGAAACTTTTTATCCCTTTTACTGTAAATAAAAAATACACTCACAAAACAGATGCTATGGCAGACAAGTCTGCGATTTTTTAAGTTTCAACTGAAACCTGTATTTATTGTAATATTATACTACATTACTCATGTCTTGCATTACTAATATGTTTATTATCATCAATAGCCGATGTCGAGTCGGAACTTACAGAGCCCATTTCTCCAGAATGTGCCATCTTTTGTCTGTATCCTCAAGCTTCCCAGTGTGCCTTCTGATACTACCTTAATATGTCTTAGACTGCAAAATAGCACTGTGACTTTAAACAGATAGATCTTGACACATTATATTCGTTCCCCGTGACTTATTTGGATTTTACGCTTCTGTGCTGAGGGTTGCACATTGGCTCAGTGGGCAGCATTGCAGCTTCACACCTCCGGCGCTCTGGGTTTGACTCTAAAATAGCCTGCAGGCACAGTGACTGTGCCCTGTGACGGCCCAGCATCCCATCCAGGGTGTACCCTGCCTCATGACCGGTGCTTGGCATGGGATCCAGGCTTCCAGGCACCCAGCACTGGATGAGCACTTTACAGAAAATTAAGGGACGAAATGGTTTTTAATGATACTCAAGTTGATATTTTATTCAGCAGTGGTGCTTAAGATCCCTCAAACCCTAAATTTGCATGGGGCCCCCTGTTATCCACAAATAATCACTACGATATATATTACATCAACATATTCCTTAATTTGAAAATGTTGAAGCAGCGTGTTCTGCTAACCAGCTAGCCGATTAGTTAGCTTTTGCTAGCTTCTGAGTCTACATGCTAGTGGTTTATTTAGTTTTTGAAACATCTGAAGTGAATTGATTGGTTGGATGAATAGAAATTATGAATGATTGATACCAGTATCCAGTCCAGGGTGTTCCCCTGCCCTCTGCCTACACCGCTTTGGGGCCACCTTAACTGTATTGTCTGTGCAGTACAGAAGTAAGAAAATGAGAATGATGTGGCTGTTTCCAAGTGTAACATCGCTTGTGAATTCTGAAGGGCCAGGTGCACTGGAAATTGGCTTGAAATGAAGAGTGTCTGAAGCACTCAAAACTATACAAATCTTTAATGTAATATTATCGAGCATTCGTGAAATATCTCTGCAATTTGCTTTTGGACATTTTAATTCATTTCCCTGACAGGCAGTCGCAAGAAGGTTCCTTTAATTATGGACGCCTTTGTGCGCGTTGGACGATAAGAACAAGTGCTCTATTCATTTGGGTGGAAGTGAAGAGAAAGTTTGCTGAAGTCACGATGACTTTGCGGGACTTGCCCTTGCTCTGGTTGATTTTGATGCAAACTCAACACCGTTCCAAGCGGGGAAAATCGGTTATTTTTCACTCTGGCGCGTGGGTCATCCATAATCGTATATGATTTTAGAAGGCAACTAAGCTTCAGACTGTAGCCTTGGATTTAAAGGCGATTTCAAAAGTGCATCCGTGAGTCTGTTTCCAACAATCATTGCAACAATCACGTGCCACACAATTATTCATTCATCGGGCAGGGGCTAAATTGTACTTTTCCCCCAGTATGCAATTCAATCTTGTCAACACAGTTAGCCGTGACAGGGAAAACACACGGCCGCCTAGATACTGCTGGGAGGGCTTCCGGAACATCAAGACCGTGCTGCTGTAGCTTTAGATAGTACTCCTTAATATCCTCACATGACAGGAATTATGGTGGTGGTTTGGGATGCCTACTGCGCCTATTGCAGATACCATCATTCTGACCGGGGTGGGGGGGGGGGGTTCTATCCTACCCCAGCTTCAAGCCTAGGGCTTTTTTTACTGGGGGTTGGAATGTAACATGAGAACAACAGACAGATCAGGTCATGTGACTCACAGTGTCATACCGTCCGCCGGGTCAGGAGATAAGGTGTTATCTCTGGGACGATATATTCCAAGGGAATGATAAGACTGACCCCCAACGGCCATTATCGGATCAAGTCGACCACTCGTCTTGTAATCAGATCGGATAGGATAACAGGAATGCTGCCATGGGCCTTTTTTAATTATCGTTTCCTGATCGCAGGTACGGTTTACATATTTCACCATGCCTGTTTCTGTGCCCAAATCTGGATGAAATTCTTTAATCTCCTTTATCAACCAGCTTGCGGGTTTTATAATTCGTTCTGGAAGAAAGGAACTCCTGCCAGTGTCTATCGCTGGCCATACAAATCGAATCTGATAATCCACGAATAAACAGACTCAATACATCAAGGGGTGGGCAGAACCCCGCTGCACAAACAACTCCAGGGTCTTTCACTATCATGACTCTGTAAGGAGCCTGGCCCCAAAATGTGCTGCCCCTTGCACAGGCGCGTGCCCCTCCTCCTTAAATGGGACTTCCATCCCCCAATAGAAATGTGCGGCAGCGTCAACGACGATAACACATTGATGGCCTTGGTTCCAGTGACAACAGTAACTTACCTTCGTTGCATCAGCCCGCTTCTGTGATCACAGAGCCCACCTGACATCCTTAGCGATGGCTGCCATGGTGATATACACCCTCGTTGGAAGTAGCTTGCTTACCCCCCTGCACTGTAATGGCTGGGAACTGCAACGGTAATGAAATATTTCACATCCCAACCGGCCCAGATGGAGAGCATGATAATATGCAATCATGTGCTGAAATTAATCCCACGGCCCTCCCCTCCCCTATCCCAAGTGTCCCAACCCCAAGCCAAAGCACATGGCCAAAATATATCCCGACCTCGAGCCGTGGTCAGACACGCTGTCATCCCTTCTGTACAGATGTATTAAATAATTCACTTCAAATGCCCTCCATTAGAGACCAGTGACTCACACATTCAGGAAACATCAATCCGCAAACACACATGAGGGTCCCAGATGTTGCCTCATGCTGCGTTTATGTGGTTCCGTTTGTTTATTTGCGGCCCAACGTGACGCTCCAAATTATACCTCAATGGGAACAGCCGATGCAAAGAGCGTGATCTTAATATCGGAAACGACTCAGTGTTTGAAATGAGAGAAAAGCTCTTGCCACAGAGATTTATTTCCTCGCATAATCTCAAAGTGAGCCCCTTTGAAAATGATTTTCCGGCCTGGACGTTCCAGGCTGACGATGGGGGAAGCGGATCGTTCTCCAAGAGATGACCCTCCATCAGAATTTAAAATGCCATTTACAAATAGAGGAATGAGGCGCAATTTCATCAAAGCTTTAAAAACCTCAGATCGACTTGAAACAATTACAGAGTTTCTTGCGGCAATTTCACTCACTCTCTCTCTCTCTCATACACACACACACACACACTGACTCCTCCCCCACCCCCACCTCACTCTCCCTTCTCAATTTAAATGGGGCAGGTTATTGGAATTTGTAATTGCTGCAGGGACATTACTTCACGTTAATGCAGTCCAATAGGTAGTGTAATTGTTTGCTCCCAGGCAGTGGGGGGAACGCGAAACCGGGAGACGGATCAGTTAGGGGGGATCAGAGGTGAGCGGCGGGGGCCGTGTAGGTGCCCCGAGCCCCCTCCTCCGATTGACTGTGTCTGCATGGGCACGGCACCTCCATAATGGGATTCTGTAATGATCATACAAATGGCTGCGATTATGGAAATGCCCCGTTAAAGCAGAGCACTATGTTTTTACATCCCCACCCTCCCCAGAAGCCTGGGGGCATCTTGACACACACCAGGGAAGTGAATGTTCCCCATTCACTGACCGTAAAAGCTTGATCGGAGCCAGCTGCCCAAGCCCCCACTCGTTGGCCCAGAGATGTTGCACTCTTTGAAGGCTTGATTCCCCTCAATCATCCTCCCCCCCCACTTCACACCCCACTGCTGACTGCCAGGGTGATGGGAAAGGGGTGGGCGCTTGGAGACAGTGGGTCACCTTGGAGGACAGCACCCCCCAAGAGAGACCCAGAGACGAGATGTTTGGCATTGAGCTGGACTGGTCCATTAGGGTGGCTGACGGTTTGGTGTGACTTCAGCCAAACCCACCCAGAACAGAGAATCAGACCGATTCGCTAGGATCAAAGCTTCCCAATGAGCTTGGGGGTTGGATGGGGGGGGGGCATATGAATAAACATGGATATCTTTAGCCTTCATACCTCTCGAGAGGATTAACGATGTAGTTAAGGAGCAAAGCTTAAAACATTTTGCCATTTCAAGCCCCAAAATACCCCATGTTTTTTGCCTGAACTGGTGACCCTGCTCACCACGTCAGGCCTGGGCTTGGGGGAGAAGTGTTCTCACGGAAAGGGGGGAGGGGCTGCTATTTTAAGCATCATTTGAATGGTTATTTTTGCTGCACACAGCAGACGCCACGTAACTTAAACACGGATGTCACATCATGTGCTCATGTAAGCTTGACCCAGCCCAATCCTCAGCATAGCTTCCTCCCATCAGTAATTCTCATGCCAGTCGCAGGAGTTTCGGCTGCCTTTTCTTCTGTTGGTCGTTCCTGTTCCCATCAAAAATGGATTATTCAGTTTTGCCTCTTTTGGTCCCCATCGCCAAACCCCCCGTGTGGCACCGGTGCCTCCTTGAGCCAAATCAGCTTTGCCATATGATCTTGTCTCTTTGCATACATCATCACACTCTTTTGGCTATACCTGCACCCAAAGACCCTTTGGCATCAAGGAGCCTCTCAAACCAAATTTCTGTGTTCATTAATATTAATGAACCTGATTTGTGATTGTCAGAGACTAATCTTATAATGTTTGGTGACGCTTTTCATTAAGTGCACCTCCATAATGCATTCATTATGTATTCATAGAATATTCAGTGCACCTTCATAATGCATTCATAGAACATTCATAAGCAGCATGCAAGTACACCTTAACATCCCTTAACAGCTTTAATATACATTAATAACAAACATTACATGCTTATACAATTATAATGTTTGTTATTATTATATAATGTTTGCTATTGCTATTATATTACAGCTGTTTAAGGGATGTTAGGATGTTAAGGTATACATGATGTTTATGAATGTTTTATGAATACTTAATGAATACATTGTGATGGTGTACTGAACGTTTTATAAATGCGATTCATAAAAGCATTATGAAGGTGCAGTTAATGTAAAGCATTACCAAATGCTTTTTAAATTAATGGAAGTTATACAACTTAATGTGACTAAATAATGACCTACTTCCAGCTCAGATAACAGCCCTAACCCATTTCTATGTTTACTCAAGGCTTGCAGCACAAAATGACCTATTAGCAATGATACAGGAACATGCAAAACCTCAAAAAATTTGAGACGAATAGTTGATGCTAATGAGACAGGTAACAGTAGCCCGCTCACAGTCAATTAAAAGATCTGCCGACATGCAACACCTACTTGGATGATGCATGGAGACACTTTGTGGAAGAACATTAACCACAGTCCATTTGAAGCGTACAGCCGAAAGATAATTTTAGCACTTCTTATAGCCTGAATTGGTAGAATTATTTTGTTGGCATAGAGACCAAAAGTTGTAGAGAGCACCCCTGGATCATTGATGACCACGGGAAACAAGGACCTCAGCCTAGTCATCCAAAGCAGGCCACATTTCTAACAGTGAGCCGCCGGCTTCTTTAAGCTCACAGCAGTGTCATTGGTGGGGAAAAAAAAACAGGCAAACAGTGCTTCCAAGTCCAACCATACCGAAAAACCCTGATATTTCATATCTTCTAGTGCTCCTCTGAAAATTCTGGAGATTAAACAATGTGACAGATTATGGATAAAGAATATCAAGGAAATAACCATGGTACAGACAGGGGCTGCTGCGATTAGTCGACGTAGTCGATGACGTAAACACTGAAAAAGCATCGACATCAATATTTTAAATCAAAGCATTGTTATTATTATTTTAATAAAATTACATTTATGAGTTATGAAACGCTTCATTATAACGCTTCAGTTCAATATCACTACGTAACAGTTACGCCGGGACGGGGAAGCAGGTGAAGCGAGCCTCATGAGCGCGCGGTGCACGAGCACCTCCGGGTAACGTTGCATCTTTGGTGTCTGTTTGCCCTGAATAAACCCTGTGTGCTTGTATTCACGGCTCGCTTCACCTGCTTCCCCGTCCCGACGTAACAGAACGACAGACCTCGGAAACGGACTGAGACGCGGACCGACATACACCGGACTAAACAGGTCAAAACAGGAAACAGCTGGGTACAAGCGGGATTCACACGAGGGTAAGGAGGTAGGCGTGGTCCACGTGAGGGCGGTACAAGCCGGTCGTGACAGTAACTGTGGGAGTAGTTCACTAAACGACTTTTAGTATTATCACTAAACAAAAAGGCGGTTTTGCGCTGCAAAGTTTCGATGGCTTGCCGTGGTGGCACCAGCGCAATTCACGAGTACCTGAAGTGGAAACACACAGGCGCTGTTCTGGATGATGGACCGCCAAAGTAGGCAAAACTGCCGCATTGTCTATTCATGTTTATTAAATTGCCATTAGTATGGAGAGCTTTTTAATATCTTTTGTTCTTGTAGTTGCTAAATACATTCATTATTAAAGCCATAAAGAATCTCCATTGAATAAGCGTTTGAAAAAAAGTTTAGGCTAGAATCCGGGCCTATTCTATACCGATTGACAGGACCTGTGGGTGTGTTCGTGCACATCGGGCTTGCTGGGATTAGTGTTATTAGCATAAAATAGAACTGAACTATATTTACCAAAAAACGCGTCAGACCTTAATCAGCAAAACGTACCGCCACCTCACTGTCTTTTTATGTAGTTTAACCACAATATCTCATTTTAAAAAAACGCGTTGTAGTTATTACGCTGTCCCTTTCTTCACTGCAGCAATAGTACTTATTGCTTACTTGATTTTAGCTCCGCTAACCGAATTTAATAAGCATAATGATAAGCCAAATATATGCCGATTACTAACTTTTGGGCATCACAACTTTATGCATGTTATTAATATATTAGGCATACTACTAATCTGCTTATCGAATTGTGGGCGAAAATAACGTCTGTATAGTGCCGAAAAGCCGGCGTCCATTATCTAAAGCCCTGCAACAACATACAGTTTGTTGTCGTCAAAGAAAATAGACGGTCAATCTGATTTCCTGGAGGAAATCAGCGACGACCTCAGCCTCCCCTCTGACTGGCACCCGCTCAGTAACTGGTGGGAGCGCAGGCAGTAAGCGCGTACCTGTTACTGTCTTCCAATGTAATATTTGTAGACCCCGTCATTACATGTCCTCACCTTCTATAGTCTAGGTAACTTATTTAACGTGTATAAAAATATTTAGGCTCGCTGGTCTCGTCATAAAACTGCAATGAAAAACCAGCAGGAGAGGCATTTATCAACAGTGAGGGAGGTGGGGGGGGGCATATCTTGAACTGCATTGAAATTCATTGTCAAGTTTTTAGCCCGCTAACTAACATTTACAGCATTACTGCCAGCATAAGAAACACGTATGAAGTAAAAACCACTAACAAACATAACTAAACACTACTCGGTATCTTGCTCTGCCATTACATATACAATATCAGGCAAGTTTTTGCACACACTGAGATTTTCTACATTTGCATGTTACTCACTTAACATTTACTAAAAAAACACTCAATATTCTTTGCTAACGAATTTACAGCATGCTCACCATTTGAGCTAAAAGTGAATTAAAGGTTTATTAGCAAGAAAATGTTTTATCTTTGATTCATCAAAGTAACCTCCTCTAGCAGTTATAACAGTAGAGAAAGTCTGAGGCATTCTTTCTACAAGGGACCTTAAATAATGCTCTGTTTTATGGGATTAAACAGTTAACCAGTGCGTTTAAAGTTAAAGGACAGCCTAGAATATGACTACGCCATCACCACACAACCAGTTAATAAGATGTCAGACATACACTGTTACATACTTTTTCTATGTTATATAGGAACCTTGTTTTATCTGACCCCTAAAACCCTAACCCAGTGGTTCCTAACCCAGTTCTCAGAGACCCCAGACAGTCCACATTTTTGCTCCCTCCCTTAACCCCTAAAACCTAACCCTAATCCCAAGATGGTGGAACTGCACATGCGCAGAAAAGCTCGATAACACGTCTCGATAGGTAGCTCGACTCATCAGAACACCGGCTTGCGGTAAAGTGTTTGTATTTTACTTGCGCTTTTTAAGGGTTGCATTTGTAAACAGCGTTCGAACAAAAAATGTTTTTTCATGTTATTTTGTCTCCCTCAGTTTTAATTGAATATAACTGAAATAAGTTATAACGTTTGTTCATATATATTGAACTATATTTTTTACTCTTATTTGCCCCACTCCCAGTCTTTTTGTCCCTAAAGTATGATGTGTGAATGGGACATTATACATACTGTCAGTTATTGCAATGTTTGGCCAACTTAGCTGCTTATGCGGATAAAGAATGATAATGGATTTTTGATCACTGGACCCTTTTTTGAGGTGGGTGTTTTCTATACAAGTAAATAAACAGGAAGGCATATTTTGCCTGGCAGGCCTTATGAAACATTATACAATATAACAATTGTGCAATATAACAATTTGTACGTTATTTCTATAGGAAAATGGTTGAAAGTTGCTAGATTTCTATAAAGTTAAAAAAACAACTTATGGCTTGCTTGAGGACCGGTGCTTGAGATGTAAAAAGTTTAATTTGTTTAGAAGCTGATCTTTGTGTACGAGGAAGATGTATTCAATAAAAGGTTGCACAGTTACAGTTATTTGTGGCTTGATCTTAAAAAAATACACAACATCTAATATCAAAAATTCTCAGGAAATTGAAGGGAAGTCAATTTACACTAAAAAGTCAAATCCGACTACTCAGGGATCTTGCATTATGTAATGTCTGTGTAACTCATTGCCTCAAAAAAAAACCGATAAACTGATTAAGTTGTCACTCCACAAACCAAATTGACATTAATCTATATACAGTACATGTAAACACGTGATCGCCTGGCAGCAAGACCAATCAGTGTCGCAACTCTCCTTCTCAACGGCTCTGCGCTGGTCAACTTGATATGGACCCTGTGTCACCCAGGTTGTTGTCATGACCACACCATGAACCCAGCAGCTCAGGAAGTTAGATCATGTGGTTATTTTCGGTTCCTATCTTTTCCAGCATTCTTTCTTTCCCGTAAGTCTAAAACAGAGTCTTTTACCTTTTGATTGTTTGCTGTTATTTTTTTTCCTCCACAGTTTTCCCTGGTGATTACAAGTCTGCATTTCCGCTGGGATAAATCTGGCTGATCTCCGACCTTCGTTTGTATGACCCCGTGTTTGCCTGGTCCCTTGGTATCCACACTTGATTTACTTTTCAGATTCTGTACTAAGGCCTATATCCGGTTATCCACCAGCTCACCTCCAAGCCAAGGGCTTACACGCTAAATCGAGATGCACTTTTCTCCAGGCGGGTGATGTTACACCTAAACTAATTGTATCCCAGATTAAAGGGGAAGCTCTGCTCAAGTATCTGGATTTGCTGGGTCCCCTAGATAAAAAAATGACATCACTGTTCACACAAAGAAGAGACTTACTGCTTTGATTTACTAGGTTTTTCTGATTAAATCAACTATTTTGGATCTAAAAAACAGATTTCTGTGAGGTCTTGCAGAAGCCTCATTTTATCACCAGTCCAAGCATCTCAGATGTCTTGATATGAGACTGTTGTAAAATGTCAAATGTTTCTCCCCCTCACTGCCATTGATTGTATACCTCAGCCTAAATTTTTAATTAATTCTCATGTGATTCCTTTTATTTATGTATTGCTCACTGTTAATATATTTTATAATTGCTCTAGGAGCAATTCAAGCAATAAAGACTCGTTGCTGAATGAAAAAAGAGACATTTCCTGTCATGACATAATAATGGCAGATTGGAACAGTAAAACTTTCCTCTGCGGTGGCACTGAGCCCAGATCTATTTAGCTATACATGGTCAGTCCAAATTAAGGCTGCATCAGTATGAAAAATTCATGGTTTGATAAACGTAAATCCCAATATAGTGGTTTTCAATGGATGTGCGATTAATTGCAATTTTCAAAATGTAATTGTTTAACAGCCCTTTATGTACATCCCCCAGACCAAAAAAAACCTCAACAAATGTTGTCACATGAAGTTGGCAGCCCATCTACAAATTGGTGTGTCGTTCTCAACAATAACCTTTTTTTCTGAATCCAAAATGTGTCCACACAGTCGAAACAGTTGTTTGTTATGGAGGGTACAATTTGCTGTTAACGTGACTTGCACCCTCGGTTTCTTCAGAACACTTTGATATCTTTAGACTTTATTAGCTAGCTAACCAAAGGATGTTGTGTACGGGGGGGGGCGGGGGGGGTCACGCCTGTGCACGCATTATGAAAATTACAGCAATTGTCACAGTTTTAGGAATTAAATTGGAATTGATGCAAATTGGGAGTTTAAAATGTTATAGATATATTATTAGCATATTTTTGTGTCACTGATGTTATTAGGTTATGAAATGATTTGAACTGCAATGAACAGCATTAGTGATATAATTATTTCAGATTTGTAATACCGTTGCACCCCTAGTCCAAACTACTGTATTGTTATAGGAAACACCCATCTATCCATCCATCCATCCATCCATCCATTTTCTTAGACCGCTTGTCTGGTTCAGGGTTGCGGGGGGGTCCGGAGCCTATCCCAGAGGCTATGGGTACAAAGCAGGGAAGAACCCTGGATGGGGCACCACCTCATCACAGTACAGGAAACATATTCATTTTATCACAGATTGCAGCGGACTGGCATCCCATCCTACACCTCCAGCCTCCTGCCCTGGACTTTCTGTGAAAGGCTGTAGGGCTCACTGGAGCCCTGTGCTGGATAAGCAGTTGGAAGATAGATGGATGATTATGATTACATTACTCATCATTATTCCATGATGGATATTCATGCCCTGCGGTGTATTGGCGACTGCCCCGGGTTGGTTCTCGACCCCAGTTGGGATTCAGCGGTTTCAAAAAATGGATGGATGGATGGATGGATGGATATTCATTGCAAAATAAAAAAATTTACATAAGGTCATTTATTTGAATTAGGATACCAGGACAAAACAGGGAAAACATGCTATCTCCACACTCACACAGAGCAGTGGCAGGTTTCAAAACCCCAACCCTGGAAGTGTGAAGCAACAGTACTACCTGCAGTGTTTAACATAAATGTGCTTGTGCTCTTCTGACACCATGAAAAGTTAGTTTTCTCACACAGCCCAGATTCTGCCCCCTTGTCTGGCCTTCAGAGTGTTCCGTTTGGAGTCAGCAATCCAGTGTCCGTGGTGGTCAGACCCACAGGGTCTGTTGGAGCCATAGCTGGTAATTATATGCGATGTCTGGGAGTTTGATGTTTGTTTTATTTTTTGTATACTTGGGGGTGAATATTTAGTTCTTGGCTATTGTAGTAATTCAGTTAACATTCAAGTATAAGTTAAGACCCCTATATTGATTATTTTGGTATGACCCTTTTTCTGTGTGCGTGAGAGGGACCCATAATCCTTTTCAGTTTTATTTTTTTTTGAGTTGCACTTTTGAAAAAAGGGAATAAGGAAGGAATTTACTTGTGGAGCAAATAGTTTCTTGACCGTGTAAATACAGCCTTTCCTTTTGTTTGGTTTAAGAACATATCGTAACTGTACTTTATGTTTATAGATAAAGAAACTTTTGTTGGATTTTAAGGCTTTGCACGCGTCCATTTTCTTTTGCTCGAACGCTTTTGGAATGGCGCAGGTACTGGATCTGTCGCCATAACAGGGTCTACTGGCCCTGCCGGGTCACATGTGTCCTTGAGTCGGGCCACACGCACGCTGCGGTGGGCAGGAATCTCGCTTTTGAGAATGTGACCTTTGGACAAGCATGAACATTGTGGACAGGTCATCGAACGCTAGTCAGCTTTTCATATATGACAGACAGATCCTTTAAAGATTTAAGATCATTAAAGCTATAGGAGTATAAGAAATTCCAGCAATAAATGATGCGGTTTGTGCAAATTCAGCATGTCTGCACTGTTTACCTTCCACACAAATAGCTAACCCTAATCATATCATTCACTGAATCTGCCCAGGCCATATTCAGTAACAAGCCAGCCATCCTTTGTATTAGACTTTATACAGAAAAATAACTTTCCTCACAAGCAGAGGGATTATTACTAAGCTTTCCAGTGCTAGCTGGAGTTTCACCTGTGTGTGAACCTTTGAATATCTTAAAAAAACATACTTTGACGTTCTACCCTATGACACCTCAGTGACGGTAAACACTTATCTTTTTATAGATTTTCAGCAGATTATTTTGTTGAACTTTGGTGAGATTTCTTCTCCTACCGTGATAACAGTTAGTGGCAAAATGATTAATTCATTAGTGTTATAATTACACCAAATGATTGCATTTAAATGCTTGCAGGCTGTAAAAAAAGAATTAGAAACCGTACGCACTGGGTGTGACTCGAAGGAAGAATAAAAAGAACAACTTCGCACACAGTAGATAACGATACTGCTGCATGTACCCTCATACGGATTCTTAACTCTATTGGTTTGGGTCTTTGCATCTCTAGCTGTGATGTACAATATCTGCAAGCGTGTCGCTATGGGGACACAGATATGTAATGGATTCCTTACTTTGGTCACATTTCAGTGAGCTTAATTCTGTAGGAGCGACGTGCGTCTTTTCCCCTAAGAACACAAGGGCCGCCCATCAACGCAGAAACCGTGCCGTAAACCGCAGATTTGCACCATTAAAATTGTAATGGAACCACCTGGGACGCGGGCAGTTTGAGCCAGCAGTCGGACGTAAAATCCAAATATAAAAAAAATACATTTAAAAACAGAGGCATGCAAACTGGCACATTTTAATCGTATTCGTGGTCAGCGTGACCTTCTGCACTCTTGCATTAGGGCGTATGCGTTGACATAAGATTGACAGTTGGCGAGATGAAGTGACAGTGGCTCCGGTCGATATTAATTCCCTACAGAAGTCTCAGATTCCATCTCCAGACGGTGTTCCTCGCACCAAATGGCTGAAATTGTGATTTCCGAACAGACCTTCCATTTATAATGTATTCCCTCTTGCAGCATACCCAATATTACGTTTGCAAAAAAAAAAAACGATCTATCACATTCTTAGACAGGAATTCTAAGAATCAGATTTTGTATTTCAGTAAACAAATTGGTCTTCTACCAGAGCGCCACAATTCTCTGCATTTTGTAAATTTGTTAAAAATTTCCTTGACGGGCTGCAAACTGGTTCACATCATAAAGGAATATTTATCAATTCCTACTAAGAGTAAGAATTTTAAATTGAATGTTAAAATGTTGCTCTAAGTTACTAAATATGACAGACCTGCCCGCCATTATGGATAAATATGGATAAACGTTTTAGGCAACATTTAAAAGGAGCTGGGTTTTGCTTCTGTCTCCTCAGAAACCACTAAATTCAGCTTCGTAGGTACATTCCTTAATGACTCTCAGGCTGCCATCTGAGTAACCAGGTAAAATATTAAACAAGGGTGGGCTGACGACACGAAAGGTGACAGCCTCTGAAAATTACGTGTGCAAGCCCCCTTGACTATTTGTTTACCTTGAATCCTTTATTTGATATAAATGTTTTGCTTTCACCCTTTTCTTGATCTCTCGCTGCAAATTGACATTACAAAGTGCTTTTAGATTCAGCAAAGCTGGCGTGCTGAGGTAAGAATGCCCCATCTTTAAAATATTCTTGTAGACTCGGTGTTTCACGAAGAGCACTGTAGTTTAACAACTAGTTTAGAGGCGCATAACACCTGTTCTTTTAGCTTGGGGTTAGCTAATTAGCAGTGCTGCTACCCACAGAAACACGGGGACAGAACGTGTGTGTCGTGTCCCCCCCGCACCACCCCGACAATTTGTACCCTGTCCCTGCCGGGTTATAGCTGTAGCATCAGCAACACAATTCGCTTCGATTTGCACACTGTTCTTTGAGGAGCAGAAGGAACTGAAGTGATTCGGCGGCGCTGTGTGCTAGCTGTCAGATATCGTTAGGCGAAGGACGTGTGGTCAGCAGAGATAGCAAGCATATGTTTATGTCACAAAACAGTGCCCTCCGAAGCAGGCTGATTGAGCTGAGGCTGACAAGGACAAATTCCCCTTCCCTGCCATTTCCTCTTTCTTTCTGAGCCGCCAGATAATGCGAGAGAAACTCACAGACGGCCTGAAACCGCTGACATCAAAGGGCCGCATCCAACGGGTTTATTCAGATTAAATGAAACACCAAAGGTCTTCGATTACAGTTGACTGAGGTCATTTTTAAAAATTTTTTTGTTTGTTTTGTCTCTCTTCATGGCTTTTACTCCTTTCGGTTCTAAAAAGAGAGGCTATTTTCATCTGGCGGATAATAGGCAAAACCGCATTTTTCATATGCTCTGATATCTTCTTTCACACCAAAGCACAAGCAGGGGACTCTTTGAAGTACCTCATTTTAAGGTGAGGAGCTGGGGAAAAAACCATCTTAATGGACAGCCATTAAAATTCAGGCTGTTCAATGCTGACAAGAATGACAATATGTTATACATAACACAATACTGCATTTTTAACACAATAATACATTTTATTATACATTGTATTATAGCTGCTCCCTGTGTTATTCCCTGTGCGTTATATATTTTTGTCCTCATTACAGCCACTATTGAATATTTTGAATAGATTTACATTCTTCTGAATACAAATTGCTAAGTACACAGCAATACAGCCAAATGTCCAGGCCCAAAACAGAAACATCTTCAAAGTGTTAAGAAATGAGGAAATTCACCCAGACTGTGGCAGCCAGCTTCTGCTCTGGTCCAAATGCACAAAATGTCTATAAGATAAGAGCAACTCGCTGACCTTAATCTATGCCACTCTTAGACTGTGGAGCCGTGCATGATTGGGTCACCTCTTATAGTGTTTTCCAGAAAACCGATTCTTACTGATTCTAAACAGTTTGAATTCTGGGCTAGTTCAGTGTAGCCGTAAAAAGGTTTAGACTTAATGATTTATTTCCAGGGCCACAACTGCAGGGAACATTTTCACATTTCTGTGTAATCCTAATGATTCTGTTTCTAATTGTTTGAAGGGAGATTATTGGGGTCGGTTTCTGGTAAGCTGCACCGGGTAATGACAGCTGACAAAAAAATGACTCAACGATTCTGTCCTTGTTATGAGAGGAAAAAAAAAATGAGCCCGATTAGTGTTCAGCCGTAAAACTTCAAGCGGGGGAATTTGTTTCCCATGGGTCATGAAGAGAAATTGAAGACGGATGGTGAGACGAGGCGAGCCCCCCCCCCCCCATCCCATTAGCATTTAGCTCAATAGCGCGTTTGTGCAGAAAGAGACGGCCTCGCTCCCGTGGGGGTTGGGTGCGGCAGAACAGAAAGCAAGGGTGCGCCAACTGTTGCCACCCCCCCAAACAACGAGGCTCAAGTGAAAAACGAATAATGAAGATTCCCTACTATTGGCTCAAGTGCATCGCCACGCCATTACTGTAGCTTTCCCAGAGGTGAATGAATGCCAGGAAAGATCCCAGGCTCTCCTAAATCGTTGCCGAGGGATGGACCAGAAACGTACGAGCAATGGCAGCGATTACTAAGCGGGAGGCTGGACCTGATGACCCAGTAATGGCTGGCCCCTCCATTACTGTCTCAGAAGTCACACATGTTGGGAAGGGGGCATTCATTTCAGTTCACTCCCCACCTTCCCCCTGCTCTCTGTGGCCGAGGATTAAGCCTTTCATCATTCATTTGTTTCTGTGTGCTCTCAAATCTTACCATGGAGCTTCAGAAAGGAGACAGCGTGAGCTATTGTAAAACGTTTATGCAACGCTTGTTTAACGGAAGCCTGGCTTCATTTCCTCATGCGGCTGGTGAGTTTCCAATCTTAAAGGGGCATCCGGAACCTTCATTCGTCTGGGTGGGTCACTGCAGGCTGGAAAGCGCCTGATATGAGGGTGAATGTGCATTCAGCCGATGGAGTGACGTCTGTGAAATAATTCCTTCTGGGTGACTGACTTGCTGTAGATGTTTCTCCCTAAAATAAGTCTTATAAAAGCCGATAAATGCAAAGGCCCAATCGGTTCAAACGCAGGACAATTATCTGTGTTAACATGGTGCTAAGAAAACAGTATGCTGGATATGAATAAATGAATTATGTATATTTGCTCTTTGAGCTCTGCTGGGAACAATAAGCCGGGCCTGGTCGTCTGACTGACGCTCGCTATCTCGTCCACGGCTTTAATACCACCTCAGAGGCCACAGGAGATACACCTTGACGGGCTGTCTCCGAATCTCTCCAGGCAGAACACTCCGCCCTCGCCACGTCTGTCTCCCGATAGGGGCCCCGCCTCCCGCACCACTGCCAGTCCAATCCGGAGGTTCCTCCATCAAAGCCGGGCCGCGAGGATCCTCAGATAGGCCTGGAAGCGTCTGTGCCGGGTTTCCTGTTGGGATTCCTTTGCCGTTTGATTCACACTGAGAGATGGGAGCAGCCATGTTTACGGATACGCTGCTGTTTTTTGTTATTATGGGTTGTTAGCCGTAAACTTGCAGCACAGTAGGAGGTTAATAACAGAGAGGCAGAATGGGGGGGGGGGCGGATTTTTAAATGAAAAGGAACAAACCAAAGCCCTCAGACCCTTCATTCATAGCCCCAAACACCAGACCATTGTTTTCCTCATTGTTTAATGTGCCCCAATGATGCACAATGGCTTGAATATACACCTTGTTATACTATATTGAAAACCCTAATAAGGAATTGAATATTTCATTAAGGCTTTTCACATACTTTGTATAACATATCTGTGTACGTAAAATGGGATAAATTTGCCTTTCCTGATTGGCCCATTAAAACATATTAAAATGATTAAAATGCATGTGTATTATAATTTTTTTGTGATTCAAACATGTTCTGTATGGATTATTAAGACGACCAGAGGGTCCTGCCGTATGGAGAACTACTTAAGAATGAACAGCATGTCATTTAAGTTGTTACTCACAGCAAAAATGCACTTCAGCATTAGCGCTGCAGTGTTAGCATCGTAATTATAAATGCATTTAGTGTGTTAACATCACAATGCTAACATCATAATTATTAATGCACTTGCGAGTTAGCATTACGATGTTAACACTATAAAGGTCTGTGTACCAAAGACCGTTATTAAAGGCATTTCAACTGTCAGGCCTTATATAAATTTAGGCAGGTTGAAATCAGTGGGCCCTAACCATCTTTCCTCATTAATCATAGCTGTGCTCTCCTCTGTTGCTTGCCATGTGCAAATTATCCCATTTATAATTCACTTTGTGGAGACACTTTTATTCATGGCGGGGTGTGAAAGCTGTTTGTAACCGGCTGATGACATTCACCTTGCCAGTCATGCAGCCGCAGGCAAAATGTAAAGACGCCCCCTCCAGGCCCCCTGGCTTAATCAGCGGTTTTCAAAAATGCTTTCGTACGCTTCAATTCTGCGGTTCCATTAGACGAGGATGAGTCCAGCATGTACAACAGCAGTCCAAGGAGTGGATTTCGTAGGTGCAATTCAACCCTGACTTAATTTTCCCTCAGTTGAAAAGAATACTAAGGAAAATAAGTTATTTTTTATTCTGTTTTCTAGTCTCAGAGAATGAGTATCAGTGTTTTTTTTATCTTCTTTAATCTATTTGTTTTTTTTTTATTTACAGGTAAAACATTATGCCCTGAAATTAATGTGTGATGACTTTAATTCATGGGCCATAATTCACATAATATGACTATACTGTATAATTGCAATGTTATTTAGTTCTATTTTTCTTTAGACTATAAGAGAGCGGGAGGGCGAAGCTGTGCCTCAGTGGGGCAAATTCAGGTGACCAGCCCTTCAGCCACCTGTTGCCCATTTTTAGTTGTATAAAGCAGTTTTCCAATTTTCCCGTGTGGCCCAGACTTCCTCATACTTCCCTAAACCCCCAAATCCTACTTTTGGCCTGCATCCCTGTATTTTTCCCCCAGTGGCTAAAACCAAAACAATTACAATTCACTTTGACCATTTCACCCCACGATTTGTCCCCAAATCCCCAATAAAGTCCCCGTCCCATCCTCTGGTTCTCAAAGGAAGGAAGCTGTCCATGTTGTCCCTTTGTGTGAAATCATTCTGCTGTAATTTTGGCTCTTTGGCACGTTAGAGGAGGAACTCAGAAGGAGGTCTGCTTTAGCCACACGCATGTAAGGATGTGAGCAAAGATTAAGCGAACCCTGTCTTCGCAACACATCGTCCCCCCCCTTTCCGATTATGGCAGTTGGCAGTTTCGAACCTAACTTGATTTCAGTAAGAGACGGGTGGGGCGCATCTCCTCGGAAACGCCTTTCAAAACTCAAGAGGTGCAGTGGCGGCTGCTGTGTTTATCTTTCATGAGTATTGATGACGGGATTCAGGTTGACACGTCGAGGTGAGGCCGGGTAAGGTTACACCATGGATCCTCCATCTAATTACCTCCACATGCCTGCAGTGTCACATCACGACACTTTTGACTGGGATCAGGGCTGGGGAGCCTGTCAGCTTAATGTGAAGCCCAAAATACAGATGTTACAGGTAATGGATGGCTGCCCTACCGGTCCTGCATTAACCAGGTCCTGTTAATGAATGGATGGACACTACAAAGCATCCTCTGCAAAATGATACATCGCCACGGCGACGGAAGGGGAAAGACAAATTACCTTTAACTCGCTGACATGAGCTGCTGCTTCTCCTCCCTGCAAATGACTATTGGAGTTATTCTTGGCTCCCCTTTTCAACTCTCGCTAAGGTCTGTCAAGGCACAATGTAATATCCGAGTCCATTAGCTGTAAAATTATACTATGGCCCCTTTCGCGGCTCTGCCGTGACGGGATTTTCCGGTTTCCCACTATTGCGCCGACTCTCCAAGGAGTGGAAGTATTAAACGCCTCACCACCTGCTCCCAATTGGGCGGAAATCACAGGAAAAGACAAGAAAAATGCAGGTGCCACTCTCAGACGAGGAAGGAAGCCAAAATATGTTCTAGTCATTGTTGTCAATAGACGACCACAGGGCGACCGGACTTTAATCAAAAGCTGAACACACTAGTAGCAGGTAATCAAGATATAACCATTGATTAGGAAGCATTTCCCCCCTGAGGTACAATCGGCAGTCCTCTGACTGGAAAGTCAGCTCACCTATTAGTGATATTAGTGGCCTTTCAGTTTTAATTCCGTCCCGTTTTTCATTAAAGCTGGAATTGATTGAGGAGAAGATTGATGCACAGATCATGCCCCCCCCCCCCACTGGGCTTCAGTCATCAAGACTCTGCAGGTGTCATCTGATCTTGTCTGGATCCCTGATTGTTCTGGAAAGAGCTCTGCCGGTCTCCTGCCCTGTTGGTGGCACTAAATACAGTCTTGTGCTCTATGGTCTCTAGCCGTAGGTTCGACAGACGTGCAATGATGGATTTAGGAAGGAAGGAAACTGTAGATCGTCCCCTCCCCAGCCGGCACTGCCTAACGGCTGAAATGAACTTTTGAAGAGAAATATGTTTAATGGTTCAATTGATTCTGAAAAGAAGTGGTTTATCCATCTCAGGCACAGCATGTTTGCCTATTAAAGTGACAAAAAATATGGTAACAGTCTCCCTTTCTTAAAAGGCAAATATGTTATCGCCCTGGGTCCAACATCACTGACTGGGGCAAGGTTATGATTTTTACTTTGTTGTGACTATGCCCACCAGTGTCACCCACAGGTCATGTGTCCCTTCCTGCTTTTACATCCTAACATGTTCTGTTAATAATGTCTGAAGTTAACTGTCTTTATACTTAATACTGTCCCTTATACATTTGCCTGAAGCATTCTACCAAAGCAGCTTAATGTAGAGGAAAAGAGTACGATGTGTGGCTCGGTGCTTGTGACCAGAAGGTTGCTGGTTCAAGCCTGGCTTCGGCATATCTGTGGGTCCTTCAGCAAGGCCCTTAGCCCCCAGCTCCCTGGGCACTGCTATGGGTGGCTGCCCTTTGCGGCCAGCTTGCTCCCACCGACAGAGAGCATGTTGGGGGAGGCATAAAGAGAATTTCCCCATGGGGATCAATAAATTATTATTATGACCTAGGCATTGTTGAACAATATAGGAGCCTATGCGTATCTCCCCTGTTCATAGTCTAGAGATAGTCAGTGATGCATCTCCCTGCACATTCTACTGAGTATAATTGTGTATGTGCCGCAAACTTTTTTTTCCATGCTTTTTCAATCATTCATAAATGAAAATGCATATCCATGGCATTGTACAATATAGAAGGGCTGGCTCCAGCTTTGAAATGCTGGGTGGCCCATAGCATTTTCTAAGGGACAAGGATAGCTTTTGCTGCTCTCTCTCAGACCACATGGAAATCAGCTTTTAAATGAGCTTTCGATAGCGACTCAAACTAAAGAAAATCCATGCAAAGAAGCTTAGTCGTTAGGCTCTTTTTTAACATAGTCGCCAAAAGGGTATTAAAACTCGTTAATTACCTATTTGCTGAAATAGGGAGACTCATACGCTTGGTCCCAGGGTGGATCAAGCCTATGACTGAATGGGCCAAGCTTATGATTGGGGGAACCAGGCTTACGATCTGGTGGGACTAGTGTATGATTGGGTGAGCTAGGCTTATGATTTGGTGGGACAAGTTTATGATTGGGTGGGCCAGGCTAATGATTTGGTTGGGCAAGTTTCTTGTGTTTACCAAAATGTAAGAGAAAACTAAGATTTCACTACATCGTTAGCAGGATCTATCAATCAATTACCTCATGAAAAACACAGTACAGGTGTAACATGCATAAATAATTCATTAGTCACCCAGGAAAAATTAAACAAAAATCTAAGCAGGGAGCAAAAGGTCAAATGTGTTTCTCACATAGTTGCCTAATAACAGCCTGTGATGTTCAGATATTAAAGAGAAACATAGCAATAAAACAACAGATAGTACTCAGTTGCAGCATGTCTAGACACTCTGGAATGATATCTGTGGATGTATCGACTGTTGGCGCTTTCGGGATTACTGAGCAAATGATTTCGATTGTGTAATCTATAATGTAGTGAAATCTAAAATGAGATTGTTATCACTGCTAATGGAATGAGAGAGATATAAAGGGACATTACTGAGAGGGAAAAAGAATTAGAATTATTTTCCATGTTTATTTACATCTAGCTATAGATAAAGCCTGGCACTCCCTATTAAATATTACTAAAATGACAAGCAAGAGCCATTCGTCAGCTATACCCTCTCTGTCCTTTCATCTCTGGGTATTTTGCAGTAAGATCCAAAATAAAGGTTAGCTACAGAGTTTTTTTTTTATTGGTGGGTTCAGAGGCCTACCAGGCATGAGCGATGTTTAATTACGTGGTTCACGATTTATATCGGTCTGATCACAATAATATTGAATTCTGTCTCTCTGTAATTATTATTTTTATTTGTTGTTGTCTTTGCAATTATTGATATTATTACTGCTTTATTTGCTAATTAAGTGGCTGATACATATTATTTATGCACCTTCCTCATGAGACTGGTATTTTGATCAAAGTTACATTAGTCGCCGATGATTGAATATGAATTATTTAGAAATGCCCTATCAATTATTGGTCTTAAATAATTTGTATGTAGACTCCAAGTGAACCCACTACTGCTTCTAACATCAAACAAAGCTGATTGGGGGATTTAACCTATGTTTATTCTGTGTGAAAACTAATCAAGTTTAGAAGCACCGTACTGTACCTTAAAACCACCCCATAATTGAATGTCTATAGATGGATTTTCCAGTTGAAATGCAAGCTGATTTTTATTTTGAAGGGTTTAGCTAATTTTCCTGCGGTTGGATTATATTTACAATGTTGAGTGGCTCCATTTTTCTGTGTATATTTGTTATGGAAATTTATGGAAATCTGTTTTCTTTCGAGTGTTATGAAGACAGCCGGCAGTTTCTTTTGTACGGTTATTTTGATTACGTTAACACTATAATGATGTAGATGGGGGCCTAAAGTGATTTTTAAATATTTTTATGCAAATAAACATAGGCTATATACAGTAAAATTAAAAGTGCAACATGTACACATAAAGATATTCACTGATTCCCGTAATGGATAGCCTTAAAACAAAGGAGACCTGAGTTTTAGATTAAGACTGGCATTCTGCTTGAAGAGGACATATCCGCAGTGCAAGACCTCCAGCCTATTTTAAACGCACCGGCATGATGTCTTCTCAGACTGTCTGGTGCTTTGTTCCCAGAGCGCTTCCTTAATTCTCACACGGGCAGGCGGAGCTGGCTCAGGAGGGAAGCAGCATTCCTGCAGTTTGCTGATTTCCTGACTATTCCGCTATTACATGTAGCGTGTCAGGCCGGGATCTGAGGGGAGCTTGCTTTGTGAACCGCAGCCGGTGTGCCGATGACGGAACATTCCGAGGCCGGAGCGTTTACCCGGCCTGCCAAACAAGAGTGGTGGAAAAAAAAAATCAATGATCAGTGAGTTTGTTGATCATTTTTAAGGTCATTTTAAGAAGGCATTTGCCAAGGTTACTGCTCTCAGCTCTTCCTCAGGGGAATCTCTCCAGTCTTTGGAATCTGTCTACGGGAAACAGCAATTTAGATCCCCCCCCCACTCTTGTGCCCCCACCCCCGATCTGTGGGGGCAGCTTTTCACCGATGCTGCCTGCAGCGTGGCCTCGCCGTCCCGCCGTAAATCAAGGCTGGGCAACACCTGTGCGCTACAGGCGGTGAGGAAGGCTCTTGACAGCTCGCATGGCAATTGCAATCTCCAGGCCCCCCTTGCGCGACGCCCTTTTCCCGGAAAGCTGTCAAATATGCAAAAAGGGTAAAGAGGCGCTGTCATCCGGAACATGCCAGAACGCTCAGGCTCGGTAGGGATCTTCGCACAAAGGCCTTGATATCAACTAATAAAGCACTTTCACTTGACAAATGTATTACCATGGACTGACCTGTGTTGACTGTTGGCTTTTGGGTTTATCAATTTTTTTTGCACAATTTATACATGCTCGACCCAACAATCCCTTGGTTGTCGCCAGTCAATGAACCACCAAGAGGAAACGGCGGGTTTTGTTCATTGAACGGACCACAATCCGCTAGATCTCCATGGGTTTTTGGTAACATCAGGGATCACTTCAATGAGCATGTTGCTATTGTCACAAATGACTTTTGTCACAAATGAATTTTGTGTCCCCTGTAAAAGGTGTAGCACTTGATTCATTTTAATTCATTTTCAAGTGTCTCTTCATTCTCAGCAATGGGTTCAAAATGATGCACCTGTTTCTAAGCAATTAGAAGTGGTGTCCAACGGTTTACCAGATTTCTAGCAAAGTGAGAATTTCTCCTCTTCTGGGTGCTACAGAGTGCCAGGAACTGTGTGCAGAACTGACGTCACAAGTACTTCAGATTATGATGGGTAAATACATTATGTAATTAACATCAGAAAGGCAAAACAGCATTGTGACATTCAGAAAGTCAGTGCCACTGGCAAAATAGGCTCTAATGGCACATTTAGGGGTGACATTTTGCATCAACTCAAGGTCGACATCCAGCGCATTCTGATTGTCACCGATAACAAATGTCAGCTTTGGAGGATGGTTACATACACAAGAAACAGTCTCAGTATTAACATATTAGTATTTGCAATTCATTATTACGTTTTTCCGTATTTACAGATATACCGTACGCAGCACACGTTCCCAGGGACCGCTAGGTAATACACTGCAATTAGTGATAACTTGCAAGATGCGGTTGCCTCACACCTCCAAGGCGTTGTGCATGGTCTTCCAGTGTCCCCTCCGCCATCCAAGAAAATGCGGTTAGGCTAATCAGTGCTTCGAAATTGCCCATAGAGGATGATTGTGTGTGTATATGCGCCCTGTGGTAAACCGGCATTATTTCCAGTGTGTTCCCCAGCCTGTGATAGACCTCAAGCCTGTCCCTTGACCCTGAGCAAAGTAAGCAGTTAGAAGATGGACGCCAGATTATGAATGATTAAAACTGTCATATGTGTACGAGGGAGTGTTTTTGCAAAAGAAGTGCAATAACAATAACAGTGGAGAACAGCATCAAAGTCTTAATTGTCAATTCTGCCATATGTAAAGGACTCACAGAGGATTGAAATGACGTTACTCTCAGACTCCATGAGACCTTAACGTTATTGCGTGCGCTAAGGCTCAGGATCCGATGACGCTGTCCGTTAGCTGCAGCGGCTAGCTGCACACAGCTTCCTCTCGTTCTATTACGTATGCTGGCAAATGAATTGATACTTTAATACCTTAAACTACAATTTGAAAAAGGGCCAATTTCTCAAACTACTTTAAATGTGGGAAACACTTTCCAAAGGATTCAATTAAAAAGAAGGACATTTTCAGTTGTTTTGAATAGCAATTTGGATTTGATGTGGTACATTCCTCAGCTTCAGAGTGGATGTACTCCTCCACAAAAAATTTTTGAATATATGTTGTTTTAAGTCTCGGTACTGTTTGAAAAGCAATTTTCACTGTAATGAGGTGTGTTGAATTAGCCGGGAACATGTGATTCACAACATTCTAGCTTATTCGTCACGTCCTAATTAAAGTGTGTTTCTATCACCCTTTCAGACATTTAAACAATTACTAGAGAATCCCATACCTGCAATAATGATTGTTAATGTTTATTTAATCGGAAATCTGTGCTGCAACCCGAAAGACAACGGAATTTATTTTAAGCAGAAAACAAGATTTGCAGTACTGAGCTTTCAATATGGGCCTGGTTATTCCATGTTAAAGAAATGCAACACATTAAGTCTGACCTTGTCAAAATCCATGACGATGTAAATATCTCCTGTAAAACTGGGGTGTAAATACCACTGACTGGACGAGTGAAGAATATATCGCCGAGATTTTACGTCAAACCCCAACTGTGTTTTACCATCTCCAACTGTTTTTTTTTTATTTATAGGTATCTGTCAGACAAAATTAATATCAAAGAACTTAATCTCCGTTGCTGTCAAACTGTCCCCTTGAAGAGCTGTTTGGAGAGCGCTCTGGAGCTGCCAGTCTGTCATATCGCAAAGGCTCCGCTTTGTTTCCAAGACCACTCGTTCCCTTTATCAGAAATTATTTCCCCGGCTCATATTTCTCTCTCCACTGAGCGAGGGAGACAACCTCCGTGTTTCCCGCAATGTGTTCTGACAGAGACAATCTTGTCCCCCACTCCCTCCCGCTATTCTGGAGTTCTCTGGGGTACAGGACAGGGAAACCTAGCATTCATATCTCGAGAATCACTGGGCCCCAGCTCGTATCCAGCGTGGGCCCTGCTAGCCATCACCTCATCTCTTGCACATGCTGCCTGACGTGAGTGCCCGTGTGCCGGTGAGGGAGCAAGGACAGATCCCCCAGGAGAACAATGTTAATATTGAACAAGCTTCCAGCTGGATGGAGCCAGAGAACATGTCGTATTTCTGCTGTGATATCTGTGCCGGCCACATGCTCAGGAAAAGGTAAGAGCTTGTAAATGATGGCTTAGAGGCACTTTTTCCCCAGAGGGACCACGGTTCTGAGGAACACAAGAAACTATGTGACAGTCGGGCACTGTGAGCGGTGAACCCCAGGTATCTAATAGCCGTTGCATTAAAATTCCCCCAGGACCGACTCGCTCGACCATGTCCTGTGAGTGTACCGTTATCTGTCTTCCCTCCAGTCCAGATCTTGATACGAAGGCCGATTTCTAAACACGCATAGCAGTAGGGCTGTGAGCTTAGCATAAGATGTATTTTTAGTACTGGAAGTGATATCATGGCATAATTGGGCTTTCAGAAAAAAATACATCCTGTCTTTCCAAAAGCAGGAATCACACGTCAGGTGTGACCCCCTTCCGGCGATTTTACCGCTTGGGATCAATACAATATATCCATCAATCTAGCTAGCTAAGCTTCAGGATCTCAGAGGCTGGATATTGCCAGCGGTCGCATGCCGACCCTCCTGCCCGGCAAGCTGCAGCCCAAAGGCAAGCCCAACAACATCACGCCGTGTTTAATTTCATGACCGCAGTCGTGTGCGCCTCCCAGCGGATGCGTCCGCCTCAGCTTGCCGGGGAGCTTCCTGGCACAACAATAGGAACAGCGGCCTGGGGATCGTCTACGAGGGTCCTTATTGATGGTGTTGCTGCAGCACAAGGCAAGAGGAGCTTAATCTCTTTCAATTACCGGGCCCTGCCTGTGGCCAAATGCAGCCCCGGCATCCCAGTGCACGGTGGCTCCCTCAAAGCGCCTCTCCTACCTCCCTGTCACTAATGAGTCCCTTCTGCCGCAGCCATGGGCAACCGCGGGCTCCCCAGCCCTGCCTAGCACTGTCACAGCATCCAATCTCCAGACACCCGAGCTCCTCCACCAGACATATTTCCACGTGCTGACTCCCGTCATTCCATCACGGGGCCTTGTTTGCACTTCCTGGATGCTGAGAGCACACCATGGAGTATAATTGAACGGCTGGCATTTGCCTCTCCCTCAGTCACCACCCTCCATCTGAAGAGGAGCCCTGGATGGCAAGATCTGAGCATTTGTCCCCTCAGAGAACGGGGCGCCGATCACAGAGCTACCAGGGTGGGCTCCCCCTCCCCAGAACTCGCGATGTGAGCCAGGGCCATAATGCCGGCCAGTCTCTTCATTCATAGAGGCATCTTGGGCAAATACGCAGTGACTAACGAGAGGAACAAGCCCGACAGAGCAGATGGTGTTGGGAGGGAGCTAATGCTGATGTATAACTCCAACATAACCCAATAAGGCCCCTACGGTTCCGGTAACGGCCCGCCACCCCCCCCATCCTGACCACCTCCTCGGCTGAAAAACGGCTACATACCGTCGCGTCACATTTGATTATCTGTCCTGTCGATGAAACTGTGATAGGGTTCAGGAAATAAAATGTTGAATTTGCCAAACGCGTGCATTCGTCGGGGCCCTGTGACACCGGTGGCTTGCGGCGGTTCCCCCGGTTGCGCGCCTGCTCCAGTGGAGCGTAAATTATACATGAATCGCTGTAAAGCGCAGCCTGGCCTGTTTTTGAGGACAAAGGGTTTTTTCATGTTCCTGGGTACTCCACGTTACTTTCCACAGAGGAGGGAAGGGGAAAAAAGGAACGACAACAAAGCAAAATATGTACGACGCCAATGAATGCCACACAGATGATTATTTAAATTTGTCTATGGAGGCTTTGTTCCCCAAAGGAGATGTCAGCTGTTGCCAGCTGGCTCGTGTTGCTCTCTCCCGTCGTCCCTCACCTATTCCTCAGGCTCTCCTCCGAACGTCAGCGAACGTGGCGATCTGTACTGAGCTGGGCTCCCACTCCTGGGTGTTCCCAGGTCAGTCACATTCATCACATGCAGGATGTGGTTGCCTTCCTTCTGCCTTAATTGTTCATTTAATTGAATTATGTTCATTCAATGAGCTGAACGACTGAAATGTAAATCAGTGACAAGCATGTTCCTGAGGTCTCATGCGAAATGAAAAATACCCTTTCACTGTAACATGACTGTTCTGTTTACACAATTATAGTAAATCCCGTTAACCCACCCTTGCTCGGATACATATTAATGCATCGAGCAACGAAAAACACAGTATTTTCCTGATTTTGGAAACTTAGTTATTAATCCTTAACAGAGGTGAACATTTCAGGTCCAGAAAGTAAAAATCCAAAACAGGATTTTGTTTCAATCAACCAGTTG
>JAODKC010000038.1:9786804-9801213 GCA_026777985.1 Mormyrops attenuatus
CCCCCCCCCCACCACCACCACCACCACCACCACCACCACCACCATCTAACACAGCTATTCTGACAACAGCAAAGTCGACGGCCGCCGTGTATTTGTCGGTGTCCATAATGACTTCTAATTTTATTTTGACCCAGATATGTTTTGACGACTTTTCCTCCACTGCGCGGAAACTGAATTTTAAAATTCGCTTTGGTTGGATATGCAGCAATGGTGACAGCTGAACAAAAGTGGGATCAGGTAGTTTTGTGTGAGTTCCTGCATGCTGCACACTCCTGTTGTGATTACTTTACATAAAGCTCAGCCACTCCTGCTCCTGATTTTCAGGACTTGCTGGAGCTGGTCATATGTGGTATGTTTTGACTGTTTTGAGCTGTCTTAGGTTCATGCTTTGTTTGAAAGACATTGTGTAGCTCCTGCTCCAGTACTGCTTATGCTTGTAACTGGGCATTGGTGGTGAGAGGTTCCGTGGGTGAAGTCTCTGTGACTGTGATCAGAATGGTGCTGGTTTGACCCCAGCCTCAGCAGAAGAATCACATATCTGGGGGCCCTTGAGCAAGGCCCTTAACCCCCAGCTCCAGGGGTGCTGCACAATGGTTGACCCTGTGCTGTGATCCCTGAGCTATGAAGAGCAAGATGGGGTAAGTGAAGAGATGAATTCCTGAGTACCTGTATTTGTGCAATGGCCAATAAAGGATTATTTTTATTACTCATTGGAAGCTCAGCCTAGCTGCTCTTAAGGTATGCCTGGCTGGCTCCTCAACAGCCATGTTTGTATTGTGGTATTTGTCTCACTAGTACTTTGCTTTGTACAAATAAAAAAAACATAAAATGTAAATGTCTTCTAATTCTTTTTGTGCTTGCAGTGACAAACTCTGCAAATCTGTGTGTGCTTCACGTCTTTCAGAATAGTGCCCATCTTGTAAAAGTGTGCCTGCGACGTCAGTATTCCACAAAGACCCAGAGCCTTTTAAAGCCAGTAATTAACCAGCTTTTTTGAGCTTGTCTCCAACTTCATTGTTATTCTGGGCGGAACAGTATGGAGCTCCCATCCTGAGCCACCGTACATCTTCACATCTTCACCAAATTAACTAGCAAGAAGCATGTGACTTTAGACACTAGATTATCGGAAGACTTTGCTGCATATGAATCGTGCGTGACACTGATGTAACGGCCTGGAAGGCTCTCTCTCACTGCCATGTCCCACTTTCCCGAATGCGACTCACGCAGGCATGCACGCAACAAAAAGCGATATTCATCTTACTGTCGATAAGCACTCCATGCGAAATATGAATTAGGAGCCAGTCCAGAAGAACCTGTTTATACATGCTGGTCATTCGCACAAACGCGGTCCAGTCTGCATCTTTCACCCTTGATGTGAGCTCATTTTATTCGTTTATCCAGTCATTTGTGGAGTTGTGAGGTTGGCTTCTGGTTCATTTGCTGCTATTAGATGTCTCTGTGTTCATGGACTCTGTGCTCGTGGATTTGCCATCATCCGTTTTTTCTTTTTTTTTACAGCATCTGAAGTCTCTCTAACTTCTACAATCAAGCAATAAAAGAAAAACATATTTACAAATGCAAGCTCAGAAATGACCTTGTTGCAGACGAAAAACATTAAAACGCATAACAGAGAGTTTGCTTAACATTCCAATCATTGCCCACAGTAATGATCTATAACTAAATACCCAGGCAAGATGACAAAAGAATTTCATGGACAAGATAATAGTACGCTTTGGAAAAAGAGATGTAAACCACACCGGGAAACAGTCATTGCTAACAAATCAAATTGACTTGATAATGACTACGGTAGTTTGTTAGAACATAAAAAGCAGCATGTCATGAAAAAAATGCATCTCCGGAATATTGTAACACACAGCAAAGAGTCGTTCTTTATTAAAATGGCCTGTGCTGATACGTCGTCTACTTTTAATGACTTTTTTTCCGGTTGCCTTTTACTGTGACCATTTTAATTAATGTAGCGTTACCGCTACGACGGAGAGTTGATATATTCTAGCCGTGGTATTGGCGTGTGTGGTACATGCTAATGTACCGGCTACTGGAGGCACAGTCGCACAGAGAGAAATCCATCCATCAACATTAAAACGTCCCTTGAAATCTTTCCCAGGGGCCATTAAGTATCAAACCAGTACATTAAAGCTTTCACAAAAGAAAGAGGGAACGTCTGGCATTTTTTTTAAAGAGGAGCGAATGTCAGCATGCAGCCGCCATGTTTTCACACAAAGGGGAATCCGACTCGTCCCATTTTGTTCTGGCCTCCGGCCTTGATTATCCCAGTGCCGGCCCCGCGTACACGCATCCGGCTGCGGGGTACAGCCCCGCCATCGCTTTGCCCAGAAGCGAAGCAGTCACACGCTCAACAGTACTGTCATATTTAGGTTTTTTTGTTTTGTTTTTTATTTTGGAGCAGCAGACAGAGTTGTGGTGAAGGAAATCATTCAGAGTCTATACCATAACCAGGGACAGAGTAAAGAAAGAGAAAGTTAGGATGATTGCAAGCGGCCCAAAGAAACTTGGAACATAATTAGATTGGTCTGAGTTGGAGGCCCAATATGATATGCTGTCATGGGATCGAGAATCTATAACGGCACCTCTGGCTGTGGCTGTTTGAGCTCCCTAAAACATTTTAAAACAATAGAAAGGACCTTTTTCTGGGCCATTTTCCCCATCTCACTATAGAAAGTTATTTTTCTTGCTACCTTCTATAGCCCAGAGCATCCTCAGTAGATGGTCAAAGGGGTTAAATTGAATCTTTACTCCTCCAGGGCTACCGCCATTCCTTCCAGCGCTTAACAGGGACACGTTGCATGGGGCAAGCTCAATCTAATTGACTCGGAGCTTTGTTATTTCTGAAATCATTCCAAAAGGTAAGCTCTTCACACCATAATCCAGGAGTAGCCGTAACACCCTCTGAGGGTGACCCGATAATTGAGCTAAAATGATGATCAGGTTAGACACGGTGCCTATTTGCCTCCATGGGAACGTTCGGGCTGTAAAGCAGCCTCCGGTGGGAGGTGCGGGATGCTCCTGCTTTTCCCGTGAATCACCAAGTCGCCGCCCCCACCCGCTCCCCCAAAACAAAAGGAGACAGAGATAGCGTCGGATTCCTCAAGGATCCAAGGAACAGCACCCACAAATTGTTAGAGCTTATGTACGATTAATCACGGGAGAATTAAGTCATTTTTCAGTCTGGTTTGTCAGCAGCTGCAGTTGTTCATAACGATGCAAATCGGGACATCGAGTGACATTGTGCGCCCATTATAAGAACGATGGCTTCCATTAAGATTTTTGTAGGATTGTTGCTAGACCAAGAGGAAAACGCTCTAATGAGCAGCTTACCAATTAGAAGAATAGATTGGCCACAAATCACTGCGTTTACATTCTTGTTGCTGTAAATGAAATTGTTACTGCAGTGCCTATAATTTCTGTTTTTTTTTTATTCTGTGTGACGTAGGACTGAAGAGCAGAATAAATTAGACTGCATCACAGTTTCATAGTCAGGGTAGGTATTCTCCTAGGGTTAGGAGTAGGAACAGGGTGGGAATATCTTTAATATCAGGCTGCAAAAAAGGATGATACACATTACTAATAGACATATTTAGTAATGATTAGTATGTGCACATATAAGTACTACCCATCCATTACTTGTGTGTGCGTGTGTGCATACTGTATATACTATATACACACACACAGACAAGTACTTATATGTGCAAATTGTCTGCTTATGTTAAATGTATAAATATTGAAGTATAGAAAAGATGTGCTTCACTATGTATTGTATGTGCTTAGCTGTGAGAGGCTCCTGTGGAAGTATGTTCTCATTTTACATGGTATGAAGAGATGCAGATTTAGAAGCTGACCACACGCCAGCCGGTCAGTTGATCCTCCCCCCGGCCATCCAGGGAGAGCCCAGGGGACATGCCCTCTCATGACCCTTATGATGTCATCACGGCCTCTGCCAAGCCCGCCGTCCCTCTCTGGCGTGGATGGCGCCATGTTTCAGCAGACGCCCTCCCAGCCGCCGGCGGGCGGCCCCTCTGCACAGCTGCGGGGTGAAGAAGATTGATGAATACGCAGCCGCACCCTGGATAGTGCTGCCAGGTCTCATCAGCACAGGAAGCGTGTGTGGAGTTTTCTGGAACGTCAGTCAATTACGGCCCATTTATTGGCTGGGTTAAAGGCTTGAGCTTCGCCGGTCGACAGAGACCAGACTCATCGCAGTGAGGCGGGAGGACAGCAGTGGTAAAGTCAAGGCATGGCCTCCAGAGTCAGTCACTAATAATGCAGGGATATAAAAACGTGTCAGAAGATGCGGGTGGGTGCAATCTGTCCCAGCAGGGAGAGTCATGTGACCGCAATTATTCACATGGATACTATCCACCTGTTCTTCTTTTCCAGGGCTGCAGCATGTTAGCGTGTTCTGCCTTTCATTTAGACAGTACTCTTCATCCTTTTAATTCCTTTGGCTTCCTAGCTGCTTGTCTAATAGCAGAAGGCTAATAGATCTACTTCCTTTCTCACAATACTGCTGCCCAGTCCACAAAAAGGTATCTTCTAATTAGCCAGTGTGTTGCATATATAATATAGAAATGCCCCGGGACCCTGAGCATGATAAGATGGTGGAAGATACAGGATGGATGGATGAATGAATGGATTAAATGAAATATATTATATAATATTCATACCTCTATAAATTAAAATATGTGAGCAAAATGTCTTATATATATGTGTGCAAGGACAATATGTGGCTTGACTATGGGGGGGGAGTTGAGGTCATCCATTTAAGGGTCTCTAGGGGGTTGTATTGTATTGGCTGTTTTTGATGGTTGGGGGGGGGGTTACAACATCCCCCACCCCTAAATTTGCGCCCATGTATGTGAGTATTAATGGTTGTTAACATATATAAAATGATACAAAGGCGTTGCACACTATTTTGAAGCCCACATCTTAACCGAGGTATAATCATAGCATTAATGTGGCAGCAGAAGGACACCGCCCCGCTTCGGCTTTTAAATTGCGTTTTATGCGCCCGCTGTACCTGTCGGGTGCAGGTTGCCCCACCCGACTCGGCAAGCCACTCACGGCCCCGAGCCCCGGTGGTTCATGCAGTGTTCATGCGGTGTTATTTTCCGGCGAACAATATCTTTCCTCCCGGTACACCGAGCATAACAGAAAATGACATGTCTTTTCTGTACAGCAGGTCGCCAGCGTGGTTCCCTGCATGTGACGTGACTTTGCCACTACGGAGATCAACGCGCGTCTTCCTGGTACAACAGGTTTCCCCGCAAGTCTGTCCTATGCGTTTAATTCATCCGCGGACGATCGAAATCTGTTGGTTTCTTTTCTTCTATTTTCTTTTTTTACGTTTTCTGTTCCTGTTGCTCTTTTTCAGTTCATGGCTTGCTCACTCCAATCTTTTACTTTAGGATTTGAATATGCAGCGGAAACTCTGCACAGATATTACCAGGGAAAGCCCATAGGAATATAGGCTTACATCGTAATATTTACATCTATTTCTTTAGCAGACACTTTTTTTCACAAGTGATTCACAAGCGAGGCGGATAATACATCAAAAGCATATAGTTGTCAAAAAACCAACTAGGCATAAATGCAGATAAAGCCTCCAATATATGAATCCATGCCACACACTGTACTTAGTAGTGGCATACATATAGGATATATATATATATATATATCAAATATAAACACTGAGAATTATTTAAAAAAATTAAAATTATTCTGAAAAAATGTTATACGTAGTGAGGTTGTTTTCAAATAGCTTTACAATGTGTGAGGTACCGCACCTCCTCACATATTTCCCGGTACCCTTTCGTTTGCCAGTCGCTGGGTTTACCGACTTGCTCCAATCTTCGTCAAGCATGACTTAACACTCATGCGAAATATGGGTGGGGGGGAGAGCTGTCGGGCCCCTAAGAGACAGTACCGTGACGATTATGGTTAACATTAGCGTTTAATTACCTAGCTAATTATTCAGAGCCTTTCATCACTGCATTGATGCTGGAGCGTAATCAAGCTGACAAGATTATACCCATGACACTGATAAATAAATTCAAACTTAATGCATCTTTTGCATATTGTCATAATCACATCAAATCAGTTTATTAATCCTCAAAAATAATTAACCTGAGACATGTAATTAAATAGTCGGTATATTTTTGTCACTCTCAAGCATGGATGAATAATACCATACATGAACGAGCCATTTATCTCTAAATTGAACGAACAAATAACGGAAAGTGATCATCAGAGAGAGGGGGATTTTTAAGCGCCATTGATCCATTGTTCAGGCAGTCTACAATTATAGTCGATTATATCTTACGAATCCGTGCTGGGTGTGATTAAAATCCGTTTGCACTTTTAATTTTGAATCCATAATCAGGGCTTTTGATTGTATTTGATACCGAGTAGGCAATTAAGACGGCAGCCTTAAAATAAGGCAGGAGGAGAAAGTTTTGCTAAGTTTTACTGCCTCTCCTCCACAATCAAAGCTGTTCGAAAAGCTATTTTTTCGTTCATTCCGGTGCGACATTTTGTTAAACCGGCTGTGATTCCGAGAGGCGCATTAAGGCAGCAGCCAAGTGCGCTTTTAGATTACATTTGGCCGGCGCTGGCTGCGTTCAATCGTATGCTGCGACCGGGGTGACAGTGTGGTCACTTTTTATTACCAATCAGCTCTTTCATGCAGAAATAGTGCTGAGGCAGAAAAGCACTCCGAAGTTATCCAGTCTTAGACTGTGTTTTTAAAAAATACGATTCCAGGTAGGGAAAGCAGCTTCACCAACGCATTCAGCGCCCCCCCTCCCGTGCTGCTGAAATGCAGAGAGCGGGTCGGCGATACAGCCAATTTATGGAGGAAGTCTTTATCTTATCGAAGTGCACTCCACGTATCTTCTACTGTCATTCTTGATGCCTTTGCCCTCTTGAGCATCACCCCATTCGGCAGTGAGTCACTGGCCTCTCTGCCTATTACCGAGCTGCTAGCATTACCGGTATTGATTCGGGGTTATGGTGCACCTAACAGTGGAAATATTATCTCCTCCCAATTGATCTAGAGAAGGAGCACGTTGTTAGGCGGTGTAGAGTTAACAGAGCCATCCTTTAACCTCGAGGAACCCGGAGAATAGGACAGGTCCTGCAGAAACACACCTGCAATTCGTGATGGAGTTATAGCCCTTTATCCGTCTTCTTTAGGAAGGAGTCTCATGGCTCGGAAGAGGCTCGTTTATCATTAGTGCACAGAAATGGCAGCGTTCAGCATATTTTAGCCTGAATGGATTTTTATTCCTGTCTCAGGCCCTCACACACCACATGCGCATTAATATCCCCAGAGAGGGACACTTTCTTTTATACTAAGGAGGATTTTTTTAAATTTCTCAAGTCCATATAATTAGATATTGCCACAAAAAGCATCACTTATATATGTGCGCGTGAGTGTGTGTGTGTGTTTGTGTGTGTCTATGTATATAGGGATATTGCATTGTATCGCCGGTGAGATCTACACATCCCGGCATGCCTCGCGAGCGCGGGTATATAGCCCCGCGTATGTTATTGTAAATAGCCCTTGTATTGTTGTTGTTGTTGTTGTAGTAGTCATGGGTAAGACTTGTTTCCCGATTGTGGCGTGTATGTTTACCCGTGTCTTATCTGTACCCTGTCCGATCCTCGCGTATCCTTAGCTTGTATAAATCTCCCACCGTGTGTGTACCTTACAGTTCGCCGTCTGACTACCTTGTGTTTCAGTCGCTGTATGTGGTTTGAAATTCGGTGGTTTTACTTAAGGTCTGCTATCTGTATGTATATATACTCAGACGTATACGTGATCAAGGTATTTCTAAAATAACAAATAGCATAAAAGACTATAAATGTTTTATAATAGCCTTTATCATTTTATACTGCTGTTTAAGTTATATAAGTTGCCCTGGATTTCCTCTATAAGATTTTTTACACTGCTTTATTGTGAGTCTAGTCGGTTTTGGGGGTGGAGGGGTTGGCTGGGTTTGGTTTTTCTGGTTTGTTGTACATGTACAATCACAAAAAAGATATTCTGTGCTAAATCTGAATCTCTCTGAATCCTGCACTGGTACAGTAACATCATTGCCATAATCTGTGACAATACTGGCCATCTTATAGGATAACAGCATGTATTATACCTTTTAAAAAAATATTCAGAAATGTCGCCATAAAAAGGCTTGATTTTTTTGTCTTCACAAGCTGAACTCAAGATCATGATTTTCACAAGAAAACATTCCCAAATATTTATCCAGGTTTGATAAATGAGGCCCCGTCGTGTTACACTTGCTGTCCTGTGATGAAATGTGCCTTCCGAACAGATTGTAAAGGAGTTGCTCCACACAGTCTAGCTGATAATTAGAGACATTTGTCAACCTGCAATTAAATGTCTAAAGTGCAAATCCTGTGCAAAACAGTCTAATGGCTTGATTGGCCTCATCTGGTATTTCTGGGTTTTTTTTTTGTTTTTTTGTAGCCGTGCTGAAAAATTGCCCATAATTCCCCTGTACTATTCACGTTTTTACTACATGTGTAAACACTTCTGACAGGCAGCGTATGGTAATCGCTTCTGCATGTGCGCGTATCTTCCTGGGACTGTTTATATCCTCCCAAATAAGGCTGAGATGCCAGGAGGATGGGGTTGTTTCTACCCCACAGGAAACGTGGGAATGTTCATCGGTGCCGTTCGCGGCATGCTAAACTACAGCTGTTAGCGAGGCCTCGCTAATTTTGCCTGACTCTTACAGCACGGGAAACAGCTTGTGCAGATCCCAAGATGAAAGTTATTGATTTATTTACTAAGCAAAATATCTTTGCATTACAAAACACATATGAAAGCTCAGTGGTTAAGGAAGCAGATATGGAATCGAAAGTTTTAGATCCCCAGAGGAGCAACAGAGTTGTAGTACTTAACCTCAATTGCTTCTGTAACGTTTTAGGCTGAGTAAATGGGTGGAACTGGGAGCTAAGTAAGTCACTGTGAATAAGTGCGACTGCTAAGTTAATAAATAATGAAAACCTCCCTCATAAAGAGCATCAGCTAAATGAATAATTGTAAAAGTGAAGCCATTTGTCAAATGTTACGTGGACTATGGTCGTAACTCTTTAATGGAAGTGAATACTCTTTGTATTAAGAACATGTCTGGATCAATAAACATGGTAGTGCATTGTGGGAAATATGGTTTGCCATAACAGTGCTTCAGACATGACGTCCTGCCCCTAAAGGTTCATCAAACGGGTATGGGGTGGGATGGTGAGGGACACGAATCTTACTAATGGTCCATTTCAGTCCCAGTTTATCTTACAGTTACTTCCAAAGTGGCCTGAAACATTTTTTTGGAGGAATGGACAATATTTGTTCTGTAGCTGGGAGTGAGGAGTTAATTCCATGAAACATATTTTGCGATGGATACACGTCGACCTGAGTGCAGGTGTGTCGAGTCGCTGACACAGGGAAAGCCTAAATGGTGTCACAATAGAGGGTTTCTCCACCAGAAAGCAGCACATTGACACCCTCTCATAAACCACAGGTGGATGGAGAGCTCCATTCCTACGGTGCCTGAGGAACAGATGCCTCACTGGCGGGGATCGCCGAAGGCCACGGCGGACGGCGTGGCAAAAACCGGGCTTCCCAGCACAGCAAACTCAAATTTATGCCAGCCCATCAAAGGCCTCCTTTTGTGTGCACCTGCATGCCCCATTGATGTTCCCACTAGGGGGGACTCTCACCTACAAAATCCAAGAGGGCAGTTGGGATGGTGACTACCGTGTTGGATCAATGCCACGGGGCCCCGCGGAATCCATTGTAAGATAGAGCCAAACTAGCTCACCGGGTTGACAACTAAATCCCCCACTCCCAACAGAAAGCAGAAAGAGCCAATCGTTTCAATATTTTATAAGTGCCCAAGGAGCCGCTACATTGTCCTGCCAGTGGCTAACAGCTGGTCTGGTGTATGGCTGTGTCGCTGGGATCACTACCGCCGGTGCACCCACTGTTGCCTGCCTCCTGGTGCTAAGAGAAGTCACTGTCGCTGACCGAAGAAACACAATCGCCATGATCACGGAGAACAAAAACCGGCATGCTGTAGTGGGGTGCTAGCCGATGTGTTACTATTAAAGGCTGAGCCGTGTGAATTGCAAAAATCACATGCTTCACCAGCTCCCAAAGGATCCTGCGTAGATTCAGGGGGTGACTCCAAAGCGCAGCCTCCATGCAGACAGGCTCGCTAGACGAGTCGACAGGTTTCTCGGAGCGGAAGGTGACTTTTTGGCGGTTTATATGGAAAACAACCGAAAACGCCCTCAGAGTGAATTAATCGCTTTGTGGGTAGGTTATTAAATGACAGATTGAAAAAGGTGATCGCTTCGTCCCGAGGAAAGGAAACAATCTCTTTCCCCCCCAGTACGCCGCTCCGTGTTCTCTAAGCGGTACAGAAGCCGCGGGAACATTTTTTATTCTCTGGATTAACGGCAGATTTATTTTGCGACACGGGCCGTTTCATTCCTTCCCCGGGGTCTGGGCCCCTTTTGTAGACGGGGGTTTCGAACTATCACTCGCTCCAGGCTCAGATCTTAAAGCGATACGGCGCACCGCCATGGGAGAGACGAAGGCTGAAGCAATGAGGAGCGTGAGTCGAGATAAATGACTTCCAGTTATTTACCGAAACATGTGGATTCCCGTTGTTTTGCTTTTTCTTCTTTCCATTATAGTGGCAAAGATGTTTTTTCTCCCATACAGCTGAGGGAGGGGGAGCAAGGGGGTACCATGAGGTACCATGATAAACGGTGACATTTTTAAAGCTGTATGTACCCTCCAGTAAAGTAATGTAACACTAATGTAATTAGTGTTTTTATCTGTATGAAAACTTCTTTTCGTTTCATTCCTGTTTTTCGTTCTCGTTAGTTTTCGTTCTTGTTCATGTTCGTGATTTGTGTTTTTTACACAATGAGGCTTGGTTATCAACCTCAGCGGACCGCCGCCACCTCGTCGCTTTGTCTCTGGTTTCCACGGTAATTAAAAATTCAGATAAAATGAATTATACATGGGCTGGGCCCATCCCACGGAGACATCCGCGACACAACGTTGAGGAATGAACGTGCGCGCACACAGCCTGAGCAGACGGCGCCGAGCAGTGCTGGTGCCAGGCCTTGCCAATCTCCGCCGCCTGGCGCGGGTCCCCCACATGGCGTCCCTCTCCCCACCTGGCACGGGGCGGGAGCGAAAGCAATGGGGGTCTGCGGCATGACGCAGGATGATGACGGCGTCTGTTTCCTCTGCATAAATAAACGAAATTTGAGAATAAATCTGATGTCTGTTTTTTCTGTCACAGCTGGACTATGTGGATTTTTCTGTATAGGAAGAAACAACTTCACAGCACGCTAACACAATAACAAATAATTACAATAAATAATTGCAGTAGTCATCTGTCCAGAGGCATCGTTTTTAGGGCTCTGTCTTTTTTCACTTTCTAAGCTGAATTTCTGCTGTGCTGTGATAAGTTCATGGCCATTTAATCTGGCCGTGCAAAGCCCAGAATTAAACACCTACTGAAATCCATCTGCCGGCCAATATTTTGCCTACATTAACAAGGTATGGAACATTCCCACATATTTGCGGCCCCACCTACTTAGCCCCGCTTGTGGGCACACCCTCTGTGCCAATCAGGTGTCTGGCTCACCCTGGGGCACAGTGAAGCATGTCTTCATTAGCCAGTGTGGGCGTGTCCCAATGCATCGAGAGCCACGGAAAGCGGTCTACCCCCTTACGCCGTAAACGCTCGTGCTGCGTTGATGAATGGGCCCCCCCCACTTCAGGCTCCTGTTCCCCGCTCCCTAGATCGGGTAAATGATATCATAAATTATTAGCTGGAGCGTAGCCTCACAGATTTATGACCACAAATGTCTTTCTGCTTCAAAAGAGCAGCCAACATGGGCTGGAGAAAGCAGGATCGGTGGCATTTCCATGCTGCGCAAGCTTCTAGAAAGATCTAACTGGAACCCATGATAGCGATATGAACGCACAAGTATTAGGGCAAAAATAGCCATGTTTCTGAACAGATGTGTAAAATTAATATTCATAAATGCTGTTTCTGCTGTGGCTGGTGCTGATCTGGTGCCAGGAAGCATCCTCTCTGAGGAGAGCAACACTGGGAGAGCATTATGGTTGGGGAATAATAAAATGTTTCCCAGTACATGAGCACCATCACGGGCTAAACTATGCAAGATGAGGGTTTGATAACATGGCGCCGAGCCGCAGGTCATCTGCGTCACTCCACCGCAACCTTTTATTCCAGTGAGTTGACCCCGTTTGACCTCGCGGCCGTGGCGATGACCTCCCTTGTCTGGCTTCTCCAGCTCGATTTGGAATGAAGAAAAAAAAGAGAGGGAGGGAAAAAAATCATGAAATGTATCAAGACGGCAAAAGAGCGCCAAAGGCCCCTCGCTCCTCGGCACGGACGCGAGCGTGTTTGGATTGGTAATTGGTGCAGCCCGGCCGGGGCAAGGCAGCATATGGTGCTCTCAGCGTGCAGTGAAATATTAAAAAGCCATGTCAGCACAGAGGCCAGCGTCCCGTCGGGCCGGGGAACCTGGCGGACAGACGCGGCTCCGTGCGACAGTACGCGTGCCGCAGATGCGTGTCCTCTACCCAGACAGCCAAAGACGAAACACCCAAAAACATTCCGTTCGCTTTCTTCTTGCTGGACCTGTTTCGGAAGATTAATAGGGGAGACTGGGAACCGGTAGCCGAGGGCAATCAAATGATTTTGGCAGGGTTGGGAGGGGTCAGGAGGTAAGCGTGCTGAGCCGTGTGCCAATATAACACTAATGCATGTGAGCTCCGATCATGGCTGACAGCCTTAAAAACCACAGCGTCGGTCAAAAAGGTTGGCAGTGCTGAGCTTTGTGGGTTGAAACTGGCACAGCGGGCCAAGCGCGGCCCCACAGAGTCCAACAGATCTGCAGCCTCTGAGAGACAATTGTTCTTTCTCGATATGTGTACTTGACCATTCTTGTGTTCTCGTGTACCCTTTTTACGTCATCTTCCATTGCTGACGATCAGTTCCAATGCTCAAGAACAGAAGTAGAGAAGATGACAAAGGACCCCAGAGGTTGTTCTTGCTCCGCCCCAATTATCAAGATTGTATCGATTGCATCCGCACCAAACGAGAACAATCCCATGATTCATTGCGCCCCAAGTTCATTCTTGGGAGGCAGGAAGTTAGTAAGATCGGTCTTGCCAAGACCAGAAGTACGATCTTCACATTCTGGGTATCGAGAAACACCCAATGTCCGTTACTGTCAGGGCTTAGAACAGACTGTCCTCCATCACTCCCTTCAAAGACAGCAACCTGAAAAACAGTCCTGCCTCGCGAATCCCATCAAATTCGATTTAAGGTTGAGTTGAAGGATGTCAAAATCTGCAATTTTCTCTGGATGGACATGACAGCAAGGTGTGGAAATGGCTGCAATGTCCTTCATGAGGCCATGGTCCATCAGCCGTTGTTGGGTGTGGGCCCCCGCGCATCTTAATCAGGGAGTGGACAGCCACCCGTCTCTCAGTGACATCTCAGGGCTGTCACAGCTTGTTAATGTCGAAGAGCTCGCGATATCGAGTCAGTTGACAAGTGCGGGAAAGAAGCGGATTTCTTGTTGTCCCCCTGTTTATGAATATGGTTAATGGCACTTCCTGCAAACATGCGCTCTGGCTTGGCCAGTTAGCTATCAGACACACCGGTTCAGATGGAGCCCATCTCCTTGCTCAGTGGAACGTTCCAGTCCCTCTACAGACCTTCATGACTTGCCGTTCTATCTCAACCTCACAGCCTGGCCCTCCAGGAACCCATCCACCAGCAATACCAGGGCCTGGCTAGCACGCCAGAACCATGGCTCAGGAAACTCTGAGTGCTTGCCACAGCGCCTCCCAGTGGGATGACGGATGCATCAAGCAGACTGCGTGGGGTCCGTTACCGCATGAGCCAGGGAGGGTGCCTTATGTATTAATGAGCACCAGGCGGCGGGGGATCCCGGCGGTAACTACCAGGAAAATGAGGCGAGAAAAATGGCTCTGTGATCCGGAAAACACGGGCCAGGCAGGGCCACCCTGCATATCATACCCACTTTGATCAGCTAAATATCTGACCACCAGCAGCCAAAAAAGACTTAAAAGCCCTCCCAATGAGCAGGTCTTATTTTTCAGTCTTCATTATTATGCAAATAGATCCCAATAATTGTACATTTAATACAGGTATCCATCGACTTGCCTTCCCATTTGGGACCTGGACCTCGGAAGTCAATTTGGGTGTATCTCGGTAGTTATATAGGGGAGAGGCAAGACATTAAGTACAGCACTGTAATATACAC
>JAODKC010000038.1:9817592-9831826 GCA_026777985.1 Mormyrops attenuatus
AAACAAATCATTCTTGGGGGAAGACTGTAAGGAAAATTTGCCGACACACACAATGGCAAAAATTTTGAATAAGTAGGTAGTAAATATGGACTTTCCTGGAAATCCAGGGGACAAATTACCTTAATCCCCTGCTGCTGAGATACAGGATATCCTGCAAGAGACTGTGTGGTATTACTGGCAGATTATCCCGGAGTCAATCATCCGGGATCTAAATTTTGAATAAGTAAAAAAAAAATAATAATAAATGCTTCAGAAATTTCTTCAGAGGACCCTGCACAAATATAATCTGGCAGCCTGAGAGCAGTGAAACGCTTGGAGCGTAACCGATAAGGTGAAGCGGACTCCCTCCCTCAGCCAGAGATTATAAGCTCTAGAATACGGAGCAACTTAAACAGAGTGTCAGTTAACTTTTTCAGATTTTTCAAATCCGCACTGATTTCCTTGGCAAAGCTCTTCGTCCTCGCTGTCTTTCCGGCTTGCTGGAGGGAGAGCGGTAGATAACCGGGTTGCTGGGTGATGGTGTACCCAGCGCACCGCCAGCAGCGGGGAGGCAGAGTGGCGTGGAACACCCGCCGTCTACCAAGAGCAAATCAGGCGTGTGAGGTTGGACCGATCTGGAAGGGGTCTCAACACACCTCCTTACCACAGGATGCAAATTGCGTTGAAGTTCCCTCCTTCCTTTATTTGGTAGCTTGCAAAAATTTTTTGTGTTGACCTCTGCCAGTCAAATGTCCGTTTGTTTCCCCTGCACTAATTCTTCACATCTCAGTATTTGCATTTCAGTGAATGCAATGGATGAAAAAGCAGTAACCCTTTACTTGATGGGGCAAATAACATAGTATTATGCTATTACTTATGTATTTATTAACCACAAAGTCTTACATACTGATGTCATGTTAATTGATCATTAATGATTTGTGACGCATGTAGTATCTCAAGTAACTATATTTACTATCTGCTAATTCTGTAAATGTTTGTGAACTACAAAAGGAACAAGAAATAAATAACAAGTGAAATACTGATCTCATGTTTGTTCATCATAAATGAATCGTGACTTTGAAATGAATCTTTTTTTCTTAAGTAGCGATTATATATTTTTATTCATGATTTGTTCATAATGTGTACATCAGTAGTAACTGACTTATTAAGTACTTGTGCCCGGTCAAGTAAAGTGTTACCGAAAAAACAAGCAACCAAAGTTTAGAAAGAACTTAATAATAGATTCATTTAATGAATCTGTTTATACCAGAATTCTTGCAAATAGGGTACAGTTACGATCCATGACCCCACTTGAGAATAATCAGTCCTAGCTCATTTGCAATATCTCCTGTGTGATACCAAATTTCCCCTTGGAATACATAAACTGTATCTCTTTTATCCATCTCTATCTGTATTTAGCCATCGCGTCAGACAAACTATGAAAGAAACACCTGTGCCCAATGACTTACTCACGATTCAAACCATTTATGTTTGGCATTTATGTACCTTTTTTACATTCCACACAAATAAGTCTTCAGCACACTTTATACAGCATGAATTTATAATAGTTTTGTCACTTGTGATGACTTAGCAAAAGCTGTGAGCCTCCAAAGATGTTTGTTACTAAGAAGTTCCCATATGCTCTGTTCAGGGCCACCACACATCACACCATAAGTGTAAACAAGGTATGTTTAACTTGGCGAGTCGCTAATCGTCTTATGAAAACAATAAATTGCAGAACAACTTCATGATACACAAAGCTAAAGACAGAAAGTACAGTCCACCTGGATTGCTCCAATGGGATTAATGAAGGCCAGTCCAATGCTTCCTAAACCAACTGTTTATTAAGTACTTTACCTCTTACTGGTAACATGAAGCAGAAAAGGAAAAAATGTTAAAAGGGTGATGAAAAAAATGGTCCCTTTTATGCAATATCATGTGTGAGGAAAGCTCAGCTCTCAACATTCAGAGAAAGGACTTTGGCCTTGCCATTACAGGGGGGCATTTCTGTGTTATAATAACTGCAAATGGCAAGTAATGGGAAAAGACATTCATGGTACTCCGACCAGGAAAAGATCAAAGTGCACAAACAGGGGTTTGTGCCCGACCTTGTATAAGGTGAGTATTTACTGGCCTCTCAGAAGGTGTGCAGCCAAATGACTCTTAGCTCAGACTTGGCCATGTAACAGAAAGACCTGCTGATTACCTGCCATGAATTTCAGTGGCTTCCCTCTGCCAAGCCTCCTGAAAGGAATTAAGGTAGAAACAAATTGCTCACACCTAAGAACAAGCAATATACGAGTCACTGCGTTCCGCATCTGAGGTTTAAATGCTCCGGCAGCCGCTTTTTGAAAGCATAGTAAACGTTCACTGCAAGTTAGATGAAGGTGGCACTCATTTGTGTTCAATGATGCAACCGTGTAATGTATATAGCTGAGCAGATCTCCCCTTTGTGAGGCGTAACAACCTTTTAGATATCATTTGAATGCCAACTGAAGCATGACGACGGAGGGAAGTCAAGTCAGACATTGTTTTTTCAGCCCTTTGATAGCATAATCTTTGTGGCTGCAAAGATTCTACTGAAAAAAAAAACTTCTCAAGTTTCCAAAGGAAGACATCTTGGTCAAACTCACATTTCTCACAGACATAAAACCTTTTTCTATTTACCCGTTCTGCTGCATTGGTGGTATTGATTATGGAATCCACCCCATACTTAGAGATTGCTGAGCACTATTAAAATGTGATGTTTGCTCTTCTGTGTACTGGCCATCATTTGTCAAGATGGATTAGTAAATACTTTATGGTGTTTCTGCAGAAGCCTTCAGTGTAATCACCGAGTTCTGACGAATCACACTTTGCCGTTGAGAACAGAGATGAAGTACAGCAAAACAGGGCCTAAAAACGTGCCTTTGAGCAACTGATAGTGGATAATTCTAGAAAAATTTACCATAGCACATTATTTCACATCATAATATATCTCTTCTTGTACAGCCATGCATCAACCTACGTTCCTGTTTGGGCCCGGGACCACTGGAGAACAGTCAATTTGGCCGTATCTCGATATTGTAACTGTCCATCACATATAGGTTACTATATATACCGTATTCCAAGTTAGATATGGACAGTGGGTCATTATACGGCTGGCGGCGCTGCCCATTCTCCTGCACCTGTTACACTAAGCGATACACCCGCTAACCGCTTACTACGCCCGCTTTCAGGCGTCTCTCCATCAGTGTATAATTATTTACTGTGGACCTCAGACGTAAACGCGATCAGACATGACTTGATTAGGTGTAACCCCACATAACAAATAAACTTCTGTGATAAGACTTTATTTTGTTAATTGTAATGAGAAAAAAACATATGTAGGCTTCGTTTACTTTTTCATTGCTTGTCTTCTGTTTTATTACACAGGGATTGAGTTAGCAGCCTTTGAAAATCTTCACAATTTATGCAATTATATCAAAGCACTTGATTCAGTTATTTACATGAGTAAAACTGTCTGTTCTCCTGAGATGTCTCAGGTATCAACAGTTCTGTGTTTTTCTTTCTTGTTGTCAACAGAAGTTACTGAAAATCATTCCCAGAAACATGGGTTGTTCGGTTACATTATTTTATGGTGCATCGATGTGGTTTGAAATCATGCCTTCAGCAGCCAATGTAGATTGTTTGCCAATTTAAAACAAATAGCCAACAGTCTGGTTTGCCCATAGGGAACTATCACAGCCAGAGATACAGTTCAAAACATAGTTTTTTGCTTTTCAGGTCCAACAAATGAAAAAGAACCTACCAGAGCACAATCATTCAGAACATTTTTTATCACATATTTATTCACTGACGATACTTGGAAAGTCACTGAAATACCTCAATCGAGTGTTGCCCAATCCACTCCTTTGGAGGCCCCCAGACAGTCCATGTTTTTGCTCTCTCAGTTCCCAGCTGGGAGGTTACCAGGAGCTGGGAGGGAGCAAAAATGTGCACTGTCTGTGAAGGAGCAAAAACATGGACTATCTGGGGGTCTCTGAGGACCGGGTTGGAGGCTACTGCCTTAATCAATATGAAAACATCCATGAGCTACAGGCCATAGCAAATGCAGCCAGGCAGTGGATAGGCATGGCTCATGGGGATCAGCTTATTTACAGACACACAGTGGCAGAGAGGCCTAACTTTGCTGCAAATGAATGCAGTAAGATGAACCCTAATTGGATTTGCCTTCAGCATGCTGAACGTACAGCATGCACTTTCAAGTTCTAACCCATAAAAAAGCTTTTTTATTACATTCATATATATACATAGACCACTACATTATTTTTCAAAAATATTAATTCTTCCCAAATTTATGGGAGGCAGACATGAAAATATTGAGCTATTCAAATTTATTGAAAACATTAATGATTTGTGTTAAAAATGCATACCTGAGTGTGTCTGTGTCTGTGTGTCTTTGTTAGGCTTTTGGAAGGAAACGTATCGGATACAGAAGTTCAGATAGATAATTAATACCAAATTTAATAATTCAACGTAAGGCTTCACGTGAAATAGGCATTACTTATCTCAGCATGTACAAATAGCTGCAGTAAAACTAAACGGACAAAGCCCTTCCACAACAATTAGATTTGACTCTTGTACCATTAACTTAAAGAATGCGATTGCCGATAGGTACGGGCACAGGTAATGGATGGTAAAGGGAGGCAGATTGTAGAACTCTATTAAACACTCAGTCAGGTAAGGCCTTCCTTTAGAGCAGCACTGGCATGCACACTGGCAAGAAGGATAGATATCCACCCAGATGCAAATAAAAATGAAATGTTAATATTACACTACTGCTAAATAATAGAAAATGCATACTGTGAACCTAGGGATCTAGGGTAGACAGGGTATTCTCATTATAACTTGCCACTTGCATCATTTATACCATTATTAATGCATTGGCAGGGGATGGCTGTATTTTATTTGTTCGTAATATCACTTGGTTTGGGTAATAAAGTCATTTGCAGTAGGAAAATGCTCATTTTAGGATAATTTATGAAGATTTTTGGTTCACTCGGTGTCTAAGTGTCTAAGCCAGGGTAGCCCACATCTTCAGAACTGCTGGTCTAAATCTGACCCTAGGTCTAAGTTTGGGCCTCACCTGGGTTTTCCTCCAATGACATACAGTTTTGGTCATGTGGTATATGAGTTTGGTATATGAGTTCCCAGCAGTGGACTGGCACCCCAGCATCAAAGGTGTACCCTGCCTTGTTCCCTGTGCAACCTGGGATAAACTCCCAGTTAGAAATGCAGGCGCAGAAGATGGATGGAGCAATGTAGTAGAGCTGGGACTGAGACCATGCTTTAATACACACTGCCCTCTGGTGACTGTGGAGCAGTATAACACCATAAAGCCAATTTGCTTTCCACGTGACTCCTAAGTGCAGAGTTCATGAATAATTTATATAAGTGTTCTGACAGCCTCATCCATGATTTGACCCATTGTTTAAAAAGCCACTCCTCTGAGAACGATGTTTGACTGAGCCCAGCTTGTGCACCAACGTTTATACTAATTCTGTATAATATTATAATATTAATAAAGGGAAACCAGCGTAGAATCAGAATGTTTTTTTGTTATATATTCATAATGACACGAACTTCCACACAGATAATAGCAATGTATACTTCAAATCCTCATATTATTATTTCTATAAACTGAATTTATTATACAAAGCCAATATTTCATTATTTGTTTTGTGTTTTCCCTGCAACTCTGACCAAAATAAGCAGTCAGAAGGTGGATTCCCTTTAATTCACTGTATTTCTGAATTTCTAGAGCACATCACTGTTTTCCGTTTAGCAGGTGAAATTTATTGTTTGCCTCATCAGCTAAACCTTCATTAAACCACTGCTATAGCTTTAATACCTTTTGGAGATTGACTCGATGCACTTAATCACTCATCCTAATACAAGAGGCCGGATGGCAGACAGTAGCTTTGAATACTATAGAGACTTTGCGTTTTCGTTGCGCCAGCCTGTGCCTGTGTCAGTCTGCATTTTGCTGCTCTGGGGAGCGAGAGACGCTGGTGAAAGAGCTGGTGAAAGAGGTCCCGAATAGAAAAGCAGGCACATATGAGATGTATGGAGCACACCTGATGCCCTTCGCTGATCAAAACCATAACATCATTTATACCCCAAACTTAAAATATTAAAATACTGCCCATCTTTGCCTGTACGGAAATGCTCAGAACACATAACGTGCCACTTCTTTACAGCACCATCATTCATGTGCTTTCCATTGACGGCTTTTAGCCAAGTTTTCCTTCGTCTTTCTGGTAGTTCCTCAGTTTCATTGCCTTGATTTTTATGAACCAAAGGTATACAAGAATCATCTCGCTACTCGCTCCCTGGTAAAATGGCCGCCGCCTTGTTTTCATTCATGCCTGCTTTGGCTGATCAGCTTAATACAACCCATTACCCCAATAGGGAGAAGACAGTGAGCAGTTAAATAGTCAGATCGCGCTCACGTTTTTTACTGTTGCCTGCTCTTCATATGTTTGCATGAGTGTTTTGTTGGAGCTGAGACCATAACGGGGCACAGCGGCAGCCTGGAGGCCCACGATTGCTTGCTCTCTCCACATCCATGCTGACTGCACCTACAGTCCTACTTCATTGCAGACTTGGAGCAGCGTGTCTTCCCGGTCTACTCCCGGCCCATTGTTAGCTGCAACAATGGACGTTTCTCAAAGCAGACCAGGAGTAGTGTTGGTTGCCCCCACCACCTGAGACTCTCCACCCCAGTCTTGGGGGAGGAAAAAGGAGGGCAATGGACAATAAAAGTATTTCGGACTGTTTACTGCACTTTTGGTACTTCTCGTGACTGCCTGAGAGGCGCCGCTCGGTTCCACGACTTTGTAATATTTGGTAATTATGATGCACACTGATTTTGTATGCCCTTTTATATGATAAGGGTGTTTTCTTGTCACAAGTAATGGTTGCCACTCACAGTTATTGTGTACTGTACTGAATGTCTGTTGATGCTGTGCCCAGTGCTCTGTTTTTTGTTTTTTGCTTCTTTCAATGCATTTTATTGTTCAACATCAGCAAGAACCCACCTCCACATACACACGTGGTTAAAGAAATGGCATCATTAAGCCTCTGCCTTGGCAATACAGCTCTCCACAATGTCACTCGATCTTGGATTCAGAAGAACAGGCTCTTGACTCATGTTAAGAAGCCTCACAGACACTTTCCCACCTACGGCAAGACATTGGTGACCAGCAGTCCACATGGCAGGCCAGCATCTGGAGAGGCTTCACCAAGAACTTGACACCTCATCTTCAGGGGAACCCTGCACTGACCCTCAATGACCACCTCACGGCATGGGGGGAATGACAATAGTCTGTCCTAGCAGCGCAGGCTCCTAGGCTCATTTTCCCACCACGGCCAACAAACTGTATTTCCTTCATCATTTCCGAACTGACATGATGTAGGCATATGTAGGTGCACCACTGCGTATGCCACTCCATCTGCTGGATTCCCTCAATGCCACTAAAGAGGTGGCAAAGATCACTAAGAACATTCATTCCCAATATCCCAGGAGTACCTCCCATCCTCATGGGCTGGATTATCTCGTAATGTGAGCCTGGCATCTTTCCCGTACATTTGGTGTCAGCATAGAGGCAGCCTATGACAGGGATGTGTAGCCCGTTTGCAGCCGTCACCTTTATCCAGTTGGCGGCAGACAACACCTTGCCCTCAAACTGCTTCTGAAGGTAAGCTGCAGATATGGTTGTTACTTCAGAGCCAGTATCTAGCAAACAGTGTGTCTTCGCACCATCTATGACTACATCTATGGTGAAGCAGTCCCCGAATGCGCCCTTGGGCTCGACACTAAACTGCCTCACCTGGAATGATGATGGTGTGATTGGTCCCTCCAAGGCTGTACTGACAGCTGCATGAGCCTGGCCATCAGTGAGCTTCTCCTTTGACATCTCTGATGCAATGGCGTTAGCTTTAGGTGCTCCCCTCAGTTGCGCCCCCACAAGTGTCGCAGATCAAATCTTCCCTCTTCGTCCTTGAGTAGGAGTCTCCTACGCCTACCTTGAAGAGGATCAGGTCATTCTTGTATTGCTCTAAAGAGTTTCTCTGGACATACAGCTATTTTCTGAATCGTGTCATGTAGGGATTGTAAGGATAATTCTGCTGGTGTGTCAGCAGCCTGCAGAATGTCAACAGCACCGGCCTCTTCACTCCAGTCAGTAGCTCCCTGTTTTAGAGAGCAGAAGGTTTGTGCAGGATCCTCCTTTGCCTGTCTTTTCATTTTGAGTCCAAGTACAAAATATTCCCTTAACATCACTTCAGGATCTGGAACTCAGTTAGGATCATGGCCCTTTAACCAGTTAAATTTGCTTTGGAAGTCATATGCTCTGACCCTCTCACAGGCAGCCTGCTTCTGGTCGTAAAACTCTCTTAACCATACACCAGTGGGGGTCTTGTCACCATAAACTTTCTCAAGATAGGTGAACACTGCAGATCAGTCCCAGATCAGTCGTTTTAGCAAGCCAGTCACTGAGCCCATCAGAGAGGAATTATCCTATACGTTGGTTACAGTTTTTGTCACTCAAATAGTTGGCAGTAGTTGACAAATTCCATGAGGACCTATATGGGGCAAAATTCACAATACATACTCATAACAACCCCCTTACTTACGCGCTGTCAACAGCTAAGTTCAGTGTGGTAGGGTATTGTTGGTTAGCTGTTTTATCAGCATATGAGTTCAATAGTCAGTACTGCCCAGGCTGACAACTGTCACACCCAGCCCCGATCGCCCTCCTGTGGACCACGCCTCCTCGTTAACCCCATGTGGAATCCTTCCGTTTACCTGCTGTTTTCCGTTTCCTGCTTGTTACCCGGTGTATTTAGTCCGCGTTCTAGTCAGTCTTCCCCAGATCTGTCATTGTATTGTTTTGGATGTGCGTGCCTGGTGTTCCCTGTCTGCTTAATCTCCCCGGAATAAACCCCGTTTTCCCCGCAACCTTGGATCGCTCGCTTCTTCCCTGCTCGCCGATCGACACACCCGTGACAACAACATAGATCCCAACCTTTTATCTAGGAACATGTCGGATGTGAGAAATGCAGATAAATGGATGACTATACTGTGTGTGTATGTGTGTGTGAGTGTGTGTGTGTGTGTACCCTGCGGTGTGTTGGTGACTGCCCAGGGTTGGTTCCCGCCTGCAGCCATTGTTCCTGGGATAGGCTCCGGTCCCCCCCGCGACCCCAGTTGGGATTAAGCGGTTTCAGAAAATGGATGGATGACGATACCTCAGTCTGGAGTCAAGACTATCTGCCAGCTAGTCTGTGTTCCAGACCTATGTACCAGTATCCTATGCTGTGTTTCTCATCTATGGGCATCTCCTCATTTTGTCCCTGACCTGTATGCTTTTCCAGTGCACTTACAGCTTAAGTCATTGCAACGGATGTCTACGCAGGATCTCAGGGAAGCTCAGGAAGAAGAAGCCATTGGACCAGTAATCCAGGCCATTATGAATGGACATTGGAAGGGAGATGGAAATAGCAGTCCAGAACTGTCATGATTTGAGGAGAGAAACGGGGAAGCTCTCTGTGAAAGATGAGTTGCTGTACCAGTTTAGCAAAATACAATCAGGAGGAATTGTCAATCAGCTGGTCCTACCAGGGGAGTTGAGAGGTGGTAATGAAAGCCGTGCATGATGACTTAGGCCACCTTGGACAGGAAAGAACAATTGATCTGCTCAAGAGCAGATTTTTCTGGCCCAAGATGTCAGCAGATGTGGAAGAGTGCATTAAAAAAATGTGGAGAATGCGTCACTCACTAGACCCCTCCACAAGAAGCTGCTCCACTGCAACAGATCACAAGCCATAGGCTCATGGATTTGGTCTGCATGGACTTCCTATCCATGGAACCCGATTTCAAAGGCATGGGCAGTGTGTTAGTGGTCACTGGCCATTTTACATGGTATGCCCAGGCTTTTGATTCAAGCTACCCGGGAATACTCAGACTTCCTCTGGCAACGCAGAAGCTCTGAAAGCATCAAGGATGTGTGAGCGTTCTGTTTGCATTGGAGTTATTTGTGAACCATTTGAACACGTTTGAAATCTAATGTGTATAATTTTAATGTTAAAGAAGTCGTTAAAATGTTCACAACAAATAGCACTTGGAGGCAGTGGTTCAGCCATATTTGTTTGATGAGCTGTTGTCTTGAAAAGGTAGCGAGGGTCATTTCTATTGCCATCAAGAACGTTAGAGTAGTAGGCTGAACGTGCCCTATATGGGGCTTGCTTGTATGGTTGCAGGCTGTAGGACCATGCCAACTGGAACACCTCTAAACCCGTAGATTTCCATTTCCGCTGTAATCTATGGCACGGCTGTTTGTAAGAGCGTGTGCGATCATTAAACCATGGAGAATATCCAGAGGTTATGCAACCATATTTTGCAAAGGTGCCACTTTGTTCGAAACCTGACTAACCACTACATTAAAGTCATGTGTGACTTCGTTGACATCTGTGCTAGACATGGAATTCACATTACTTATTGCATTAATAAATCATAGGGAATTTCTATCACTTAGGTGATGTGTCAAATGTAATCTTCTCTGCAATAGTCGAAGAGAGTGGCTGAATCACAGAGGTGATTAGAAAATGGTCAGTGAAGGACTAAGGCAGTAAGAAATTCCCCAAATTTAGTCAGAAACAAAGTGTATGGTCCAGGTGGTCTGTGTACTATAAGGATATGGATGGGTGGATCAGACATCATTTGAATTAGCATCGCTTCAAAACTTGTAAAATCTTTTTTAATTTTGTCTTCAATTTGTAAGAGTCAGTTTAAAATAAGTGCCTGGCCCCCTCCACGCCCAGAGCCACATGGGTTCTGTACAATACTAAAGCCTTCAGGTGAGGCTTCAACAAGAGGAATAGTGTCTGGGGGTCTGAGCCAGGTTTCAGTTAAAAAAACACGGATCTGCAACAGTGTCCAGCACCATGTCATTGATAAGAAATGATTTGTTTGCCGAAGAGCGAATGTTCAGTAATGAGCATTTTATGGTGGGTTTATAATGTGGCTCCTTTAACCTTAGAGGGATTGATATTAAGTTATCCACACAGGAACCCGCAGTGGAACATTTAGATCTAAGTCTTAGCCTAATAATAGTTACTATATTCTTTGTAGGCTCACGCAACTCTTTCTACATAGTTGCTAGATTTAGGGGATGCTGTGTGATGGAGCACCTGGGTCACAGCCAGACATGAGCTAAAGGTGGAAGAATAAACAGCCTTTGATTTAAGGTGGCAAGGCTGAGGCCTAAGTGGTGCTCTCAGTCAGACAGATAAAATATTTGCCATGTGTCAGGAGTAGGATGGAGGCCGTCCCACTTATAAAAAACCAGGCCATTAAAAAAAAGGTCCCAATTATCAACAAAGACCAATGTTTCGAGATGTACACCACGTTTCCAACTAATGGTTTAAGGAATGTAGCCTACGATAGGTCACATCCCCTCTATAGAGAATTGGTAAGGGACCAGAGACAATTAGAGTCCGATGTTTTGTTTTAGCTTTTCAGCACACATAAAAATGAAGCTTCTCTTTAATACCTCGGATTGTCAGAATTTATTAGTTCTAGCGTGAACCACCAAAATGGAGACTTTGTTGCTGGAGAGGGAGTCCAATTTCACCATGATGTAGGAAACTCTGGCCCCTTGGAGGCATTTTACAGAAACCGCTGCTTTCCAATTGTTAGAAACTGTAATGTTCCTAACTATCTAGTCTCCAATTATGAGCACCTTTTCTACTTTGCCAGACGCACTGCTGAGAGCAGAGAACCTGTTGCTACCTCAAGTACTGCTTTCAAATCATAGTGTAAGTAGGTGGATTGCTGAAATGGGCTCTGACATACATAGTCAGCTTATATAAAGAATTAAAGGTAGCTCATATTTTGCATTACAGTTGGACAAGTCCAGTGATATCACCAACACATCGTTACTGTTAGTTTTTATGAGATACCATTGGGATACTTGTTTTCTTGAAGATATACTATTTTATAGTGAACCTCCCACCAGAACAACAGCACAGGAATGATTTCGCTGCTTCGATTATTTCCAGGAGAATAGGCTGGAGTGGAAAAACGGGGTTGGAATTTACAGTGATGGTGTTGCGTCTATGACAGGGAGACACACAGGTGTCGTTAAGCAAATCCTCAATAGGGCACCAGATGAGAAATGGAGACACTGTTTTCTGCACGCAAAAGCTTAGCATTACACGAGGTGATGAATGTGGCAGTGAAAACAATTAACTGCATAAAGCTCCAGGTACTCTTCTGCATTATGAGAGGGTATGGATCCAGACCATGTTCAGCTACTGCATCACAGTGAGGCGGGATGGTTATCAAGAGGGCAAGTCCTCAGTCGCGTGTTTGAGCTGAGAAATGAAGTATGTTGTTTTCTAACAGAGGGATAAATCCCCACTGGCAAAAAATTATGAGGATGTGAAGTTCTTGACTCAACCTGCCTTTTTAGCTGATATATTTTCACTACTGAATCAGTAAAATCTCTCAATTAAAGGCAGACGCAGCAGCATTCTTGTTTCTGACAAGACTGAAGGATTCAAGAGAAAACTGCCACAGCGGACAAAGCGTGTTCAGAAGAAAAGGATGGAAATGTTTCCACTTTTAAGTGAAGTTTTGGAAAACACCCCGCATGTTAGCATATAAGATATAGTCACCGACCACCTGTCACAGTTGGCTGAGAAGTTTGTGGAATACTTCCCAGATGATCCCAGCGATGGCTATATGTGGATGTTGGACCCCTTTTCTGTGGCCCCAAATGCTGATGACATTGCTCTCCCCATAGAGTTAGAAACTCAGCTAATGGAACTGCCGGCAGACAGCAGTTTAAAGTTGCAGATGACCAAAGCAGACTTGGGTTCTTTTTGGATCACTGTGTCAAAGGAATACCCTTGTCTCACAATTAGGGCTGTAAAATTTCTTCTGCCTTTCACAAGAACATTTTTATGTGAATCTGGCTTTTCCACTGTGACCACAACTAAGACCAAAGCCAGGAACAGGCTTATGGCAACACTGGAGGCCACCGTAAGAGTCAGTCTCTCATCCATCCCACCTAGACTGGATCTACTGGTGTCTCAGAGGCAAGCTCAAGCATCACGCTGACCCTGACAGTACGAAAGTGTTATTATTTTAAGAATTTAGATTACGGTTACAGAATTCTGCTTTGGAATTCACTGAATGTGAATATTAAAGTTACATTTTTGATATGTTTGCTCCCAACACAGGAAATGAGATGAACACTGTTGGGTCTTGGAGGCATTTTTGGGACTGTTCTTGTTAAAACTTTTGTTATAGATAAATCTTTTATGGTGGTTTCTGTGTCTGAATGTGATTTTTTTTGTCTATTTATTACATTAAAAGTATACCTGTAATAAAAAGACTACTCCATAATAATCCTTGATCGGGATGAGTTTTAAATTGAGTTGAAAGAACCCAGAGCAATTGTGGCCAAAAAGTTCAACCTTGGTTTCATCAGACCATAACACATTTTCCCCACAGGCTATTGGGAGACTTGGTGTTTTCTTTTTTTTTTGCAAAATTTAGCCAGGCCTGGATGTTTTTCTTTGTGAGAAACGGCTCGCATCTTGCAACCGTACCCCATAGTCCAGACATATGGAGAATACTGTATGGGAAAATTTTGTCACATGTAGTACACAACCAGTACTTGCCAGAAATTCTTGTAGCTCCTTCAGTGTTGCTCTGGGCCTCTTGGCAGCCTCCCTGATTGGTTTTCTTTTTGTCTTTTCATCAGTTTTGGAGGGACGTCCAGTTCTTGGTAACATCACTGTTGTCCCATATTTTCTCCACTTCTTGATAACTGTCTTCACTGTGTTCCATGGTATATCTAATGTACCCTTCTCCTGGCTCATACCTCTCAACAATGAGATCCCTTTGATACTTTGTAAGCTCTCTGTGAACCATGACTTTTGCTGTGGGATGCAACTGAGTGAATGTCAGGAAAATCCTACTAGGGCAGCTGAACTTTATTTGGGGTGAATCAGTCACTTTACCTGATGGTAGGTGTGTACCCAAAAAGCCTGAATGCTGTAATTAAATTAAAAGGTGTATCAACAAAGAACTGGTTTAAGGGTGTGCACACTTATCCAGCCAGCTTACTGTATGTTTATATATATATATATATGTTTAAACCAATCAATAAATTTGAATGCCTATAATTATTGTCAATATT
>JAODKC010000038.1:9831926-9851939 GCA_026777985.1 Mormyrops attenuatus
TGCGTCTTCCTGCCATCTGCGGTCACAGCTTCCATGTGATCTCTCCCCCTAACAGATTTCTTTGTTTTCAATTGTACAGGGTAATAGGTTACATTAAAGGTGGGAAAAGTTTTGAAATGATTTATCATGGTCTCATTTCTTTTACATCACAAAAACCGGGCATTTAAACAGGGGTGTGTAGACTTTTTATACCCACTGTACTTCTGTGAATGCCTCAGCAAATCTGCCACGGTATCAGTATTGAGCCCCGGAGTTGCTGCATGTCTGTTTTAGCAGGGGGAACTAAATATCCTGGATTTCAGGGAATAGTTTCCCCCCTCACATTAAGGCAAAAAAGTATGTGAGCCGACTGAAGGTCATTCAGGTAAATAATTACATGCGTATTAACTAGTATTATCAGCGTTGGGGTCCAGAGTTACTGCACGTCTGCTTTAGTAGGGGTTACTAAATATCCTGGATGTCAGGAAATAATGTTTCCCTCTCGTATTTGGGCAAAGAAACACGCAAGATGGCTTAAAGTCATTCAGGTACGTGGCTACATGTGCCTAAACTAGTATTATCAGTATCGAGGTCGAGAGTTGCTGTGTGTTTTACCAGGGGGGACCATATATTCTAGCCTTAGGTAAATAAGGCTCCCTTAATATCTGTGCACAAACTTATGATTAATGGCTGAAAAGTCATCCACATACCCGTTTGCATGTAAATAGATTTGTATCAACAATTTGGTGTCCTGCAATTTCTGTATCTGTGTGTTAACATATATTTCAGTGGGTACAAAACATCGCTGTGAGCAGCAGTTGATAAATGTAATGAGTAAGTTAAAATTAGAATAAACAATATTACATCGATCGCCACACATACTATAAATGATGTCCTACTTAATTACAGTACTACCGCTTGCTGTATTTTACCAGCAAACACCTATTACCAGCGATTTAAATAGTTTCAGTTAACTTTAAAGAATAAACAAATCGCGGAAAGACAGGTGGCATTTTTGCATAAATGGTTTGTGTACCTCAGCGTATTAAAGACATTAAGAAAGACATTTAAACGACAGCGAAACCGTCCAACCACAAAGTAGTGGGTGATGTCATGATTTCAAATCAGCAGGCGACAGGGGGAACATGGGCGAACTGAATTTCCCGTAACACCTGGACCAGATCCTTGGTTTTCCTGCAGTCTGGAGAGGTTAGCGGTGTTCCTTTACTACGCAGGTACAGCTCTACCTTTCACATATATTACAACATTACCGCTTGTGGTTACTTACCATCCCCAGGATTCCAGAATCTACATAAGATATATTATGTGACACCCCTGTATGATGAATTGAAGCGTATGAGCCACAATGAAAAAATACTACACGAAGTAAAAGTTTGTGCGGTGAGCAGTTTTAATTGTCTGTAAATCAGCAAAGTATGCAAAATGTATATTCTTTTACGTAAATAGAATTTTGTTCAAATAAGGACACATTTCTGAAAAATGTTATACAATAATTCTCACAAAGTTCTACAAAGTAACAAATTAACCAAATATCTTTTCTGCAAAACATTTTATGGAAAATGCTCACTTTTAATTTTTTGGGATAACATGTATCTTTAAAAAATGCTTACAGTATTTTACAGTTATTATCAATCCATTATTATTATTTTTATTATTATTGTTGTGGTCCTGGTGATTGTTGTTACAGTCATTAGCATAGCGACACCAATTCGCTATTTTAGCTATATTAGCTGCTGCCAGAATATGATTATTTAATAAAATGACAGCGTTTATCGCGCTTCCTGAAAGCGGCGCTCTCTGAGAATGGCCCACGCACGGGGCGGCTGTATTACCCAGAAGGCAGCGCGCAGCCGGAGCCGCGGCCTGAGCGACGCTGCTCTCCACACAGGCGGCGCTTTCTCACGCTTGCCGACCGCGACGCAAACCGGAGCCGTGGGCTGTAGCGCATCTCCGCTGACATGCCTCCGAAGAAGCCAGCGCAAGCTTCGTCCGGCAGCAAGAAGACCCAGGAGAAGAAGAAGGAGAAGATTATCGAGGTGAGGCGCCGTGGCTGTATGGAGCACCGGGACCGGAGCGTGGCCATGCTGCGCCCGCGGCCTAGCCAACGCCGCTCCGTCCCGGCTGCAGTCATCCTATAGACGGGCCTCGTTAACGTTTGGGAGACAAACGCGTTTCAGTGCACCGCGAAAGCCAACCGCATGGTCGTATTTAATTAAGATAAATATATTATAAACGCAGTAATTGGGCATGTGGCAGAGGGCGGCTTGTCTGCCGCGTTTCCCGGTCCTACGTGCCGCGGCAGCGGGGCCGGCAGCCTGTCGGGCCGTGATGACCGGCCGAGCCGCGGGACTGCTGACAACCCCCAGTATACTCCCCAGCCTCCGCCTGTTCCATCTTTCCCTCTCCGTCGTCCCGAAAGGCTCCCGTTACCGGCTTAATGTCTAATCTATTTTGGCTCAGCGACTATCGTCCTACCTAATCCGTTGACTAAATGCTAACAAACATATAATAATAGTAAATCAAATGCAGACTGTTTGCAATTCTCTTATTAAACTTCCTTATTGCCTTTCCAACATGTTTATATTTTTAGACCGCAACTTGTATGTATTATTTATATTCATGGTGTTTCAATGATTTGAACATCCCCCCCCCCCTTTAAGGACAAGACATTTGGATTGAAAAACAAGAAGGGGGCGAAGCAGCAGAAGTTCATCAAGACCGTTACACAGCAAGTGAAATATGGACAGCAAAATGCACGACAGGTACTGGCAGTGTTTGCCTGTCACACACAGTTCCTCATCTCCTAATTCTCATCAAAGTAATCAGCATTATCTCTTTTTATCTTCATTATATTGTATTTGTCTGCAATAGATGTACACTGTGCTTTCCATTAAAAAGGAGCATGTTGCACGTGTGTCAAGGGATATTCCCTGATTCCTGTGGTCATTAACACCTTGAATGATATTACTTCAGATCGCTGCCATCGAAAGTGAGAAGAACAAGAAGATTGACAAAAAGAAGGAGCTGTCGGAGCTGAATGAGCTCTTCAAGCCTGTGGTGGCGGCACAGAAAGTCAGCAAAGGTATCCAGAGCCGTGTCATTTGTGCACTGTCATATCTGGAATATTATTTGGAAGCTGCTTTTGTGCTGTGGCCGGTAGACTGGGAACCTCAATGTCTCTAATTAGAACCATTTCTCTGCTTCCTCCTGCTTCTTCTTCGATCCCATGTATATATGGGAGCAGGATTTTAGTACAGACACTCCCCAGTTTGCAATGGGGGTACATTTCCATAAACCTATACAGTACACCTAACCCCACAAACATAGCCTAGCCTACCTTAAACATACTTGGAGCACTTATTTTAGCCTCCAGGCAAAATCATTGACACAAAACCTATTTTATAATAAAGGGTTGACTATCTCATGTAATTCATTGAATATTCACACCTATCGTAAAGCTGAAATAACATAACATGGACCATCGTAACCCGGGTAGTGTCTCTAATTGGCAGACTCTTTGTCAATTAAATCCCCCCCCCCTCGAAAGAAAATTACAAATAGTATGTAGACCGGATAAAGTGAGGAAGGAAAAGACGTTGAGCTAACCTTTAGTGTTTACTTCTGTTCTGTTCTTAATATACCTTACATGATGTACTGTAAGTGATTCATTGGTGGGGGGTTTTATAAATATTGTAGGGTAAATTTTTATGAAATAATCCTATTACTTGTATGAGATATAACCTGACCGTTTTCGACTGTGCCTGGACAGAAGGTGATGTAATGTTGGAATATTGTGGTCTGTCACCACTGCAGTCCTTCGATATGGTGACAGGTTACCCAAAACTTGTCACTGTGTCCCTGTCCTGGAAGTTGTGGACTTGTATCTCCACAAAAGGGTACAATTAAGGTCTGTCTTTGGGTTTAAATGTTTAGTTAACGCACTGACACAGAAGCTAGAATTGAAGTAGATGATCTGTTTGGCCCAGAAGAGTGTTATTTGTAGTTGGTGGTGATTTCTATTTGAATTGAACAGTTTTGTGTTACCCCTCTCTAGGGCTCTATGATATCACGTTGTGATATGTGGAATTTCCACAAATAATATTGCGATATTTCGGGCTCGATAAATTGCCCGAAAAGAGCTATAGCCGAATAGAACTGATTTTATCAGTTAAATAAGATGATGGTGTTGCCACAGACTGTCAAGACGCAAAGCAGTGTTGACAAATGCAAGCTGATTATTGCTCATGTGCACATTGTGATGACAATGCTGAAATGATATATCATGCAGCCTTGCCTCTCTCCAGAAAAACAAACCTGTCCAGAAAGCATAACCCCTCCCCCTTCTCTCTTTCTAGGTGTAGACCCAAAATCGGTCCTGTGTGCCTTCTTTAAGCAGGGCCAATGCACCAAAGGAGACAAGTGCAAATTCTCCCACGACCTGACACTGGAGAGGAAGTGCGAGAAACGCAGCGTCTACATCGATGGCAGGGATGAGGAGCTTGAAAAAGGTACTCGTCATTTTCGTGCTTGGCCTTTGACATTCCGAAAGGCGCGCTTTGGCATCGCGTTGTCATGTAGGTGATGAAGTAGTATGGACTTTGTCAAACCCGTGTAACAGATAGCATGGACAACTGGGATGAGAAGAAGCTGGAGGAGGTGGTGAACAAGAAGCACGGAGAAGCCGAGAAGAAGAAAGCGAAGACTCAGATCGTAAGCGGCTCTCACCGGGCTCTTCATCCGAGTGGCTTAGGTGGAGCCTGTCACCTGAGGCCAGGATTCGGTTGGTCTCTTTCCGTCTCTGTAGGTCTGCAAGTACTTCCTCGAGGCCATTGAGAACAGCAAATATGGCTGGTTCTGGGTCTGCCCTGGTGGAGGGGACAGTTGTATGTACCGCCATGCCCTGCCACCTGGTTTTGTGCTCAAGAAGGACAAGAAGAAGGAGGAGGCAGAAGAGGAGAAGATTTCTCTGGAGGAACTGATAGAGACTGAGGTAGAGTCTGTTTTTATAAGAAGGATGGCCCATCTCTCTCTTTAGCATGGACATCTTAGGAAATGGGTCAGGCTATATCTTTGACTGTTGGATGTTTGTGCTGAGGTGTTTCTGCCTATTAAGGTTCTTAGGTTTCAGTTTTCCAAGTGCAGCTTGTTTTATAATGTGGGTGGATGTGCTTCCAGATAACGTGGGAGGTGTAGTCAGTGATGTTCCTCTGAAGCTGTCTTCTGCTAATGAGATGGTTTATGCTACTACTTGTGTATTAATGTACTGCAGATTTCTTATGCAAGACTGAAATTTTAATATGATTAAGCATAAGTCATAGTATGTATTTCGCTCAATCTGTTAATGGCAGAGTCTTCGGGTCTGCCTGAAACCTGCGGCCTAAATTGCGTTGCGATCTTCTGAATTTGATGGGCCCTTCTAATGTCCGCAGCGAGCTGCCCTAGGCCTGAACGTGACCCGCATCACTCTGGAAACGTTCCTGGCTTGGAAAAAGAGAAAAAGGCAAGAGAAGATCATGAAGGCGGAGCAGGACATGGAGAGGAAGAAGGCAGATTTCAAAGCCGGCAGGTCGTTGGGGGTGAGTGAAGCTTTTGATGGTAAACTCTAAATCCAAACAAGCTCCGAAGCACTGTTGTGCATCTTGCATCATTAAAAGTTCACTTTTAAGCATCTTTAAACTAAAAAGCTTCTGGCTTTACAGTGACAACTATGGAAGGCATGTAGCAAAGAGGTAATCATATTGTTCTGTGATTGTAAGTTGTGCTTCCTCTTCTGGCCAGATGGTGGCAGCAAACCTGTAGAGTGTAATGTTACCCCCAGCGTTACCCATGGACAGAGAATGTGAAAAGCACTTAATGCACAGCGGCATAACTGTATTTTTGACAGTTTCTGTGCCATGCAGTCCATTTTCGTAAGAGTCGCATGTGTCAGTTGTGCTGCCAGCTGCCTTTGGCTGTAACCTGCGCTGCATCTTGTAGGTCAGCGGCCGAGAAGTGTTTGAGTTCCGGCCTGAGCTGGTGAATGACGACGACGAGGAGGCTGATGACACAGGGTATGAGAAGGAGGACGACGACGATGATGATGACGACGACGACGACATGGATCAGGAGGTACGCCTCATCACCGGGTGCCGTTTGTCCCAAACAGCGTGGCGCTCGGTGTTCAGTCACTTGGTCCTGGAGACTCTCTGGGTGGCCTGACCCTGTTTCGGGGCCTCGTTAACCCTTGTATATGTGGGACTTTCAGGAAACACTATTATATACGTTAAGAAGTTTCTAAACAAATTGACTTTTTTTACATTGTTTCAAAATATCTACTTCAAGCTGGTCATCCAGCAAGCCAGGAGTTGCTCTTTTCACATTTAACATGCTCAAACTTTTTTTTTTTAAGGAAAGTCGTTTGAAAATGTTGTTAAAACATAAGACCATACATCAATTTCAAATCATTTTCCGATTGAAATATTGTACCAATAAAAATGTAATGTTTCATTAGGTCTGGCTGGCATAATCTGCCTTTTTGTTTGTTTATATGTGCAGTGAAGCACCCACTTCTCAAAATACACTTACACTGGTATTTGAGCCACCAGGGTCTGGTTATCAAAATCCATGCTCATTTCTCGCTGTTTACAAACGTAGTACTTTTTCACTAAAAATAAACACTTTTATTGTGTTTGGGTCACTAGCGATCTGGTACTTTTTTTGGAAAATAAATGATGCTAAAACTATTTTAAGCTATTTTGCCATAAATTCGGTAGTAAATTGTTGCGGAAGAAAAATGCGTGATATACCCTGGAAACAGCCTCCACACTGAATTATACGACCCCAGCAGAGCTGTAAAGATGAGTTCTGGGTCACTAGTGACCCAAGGTACGTACACAAGGTGTACATATAAATACAAGTCTGATTCAACGTTTGGATAGTCCTGCCTAGATGTATGGTTGGTCAGTATTTTTGTCCAGTCTAGTAATATTCCTTATTAATGCTTAAAGGGGAAAATACATATAACTAAAGTGTATTATTTTTGTAGTCCATATCAACATGGAGATTAATGGCCCTGATTTTATTTGGGGTGCAATATCCTTTAGATTGGATTAGATTTGCTTTATTGATCCCAGAGGGAAATTCTTGTGTGTACAGCAGCAAGTAGGTAGAGCACAGTTGTACATGCATTTAGTGTGAGACAGGTAAGGTACAAAGACAGTGCAAACAAGTAAGTGTAGTGCAAACAAAATTCCATGTACACAAATGGAATCCTGAAAAGAAAAAAAAAATGTTTTCTCTTACAGCCTGAAGATGAACAGCAATGTCAGGACATCGATCTGGCCCGGTTTGTTCCCAGAGAAGTCGACAGTGCCGGAATCACGGTGGCTTCTGCAGACAGGTTTTCATCCAAATCCCAGGTGGTCAAGGAAGCTGATGGTGAGTGTGCTCACAGTCCGTTTAAAACTGGGGAGTGATGTAAGACCTGCTCCCGATTCCCAGATGGTACTGACACGTGCCACCCCTTCCTCCAGACGCCAAACTGAGCGAGGCCTCAGGTGGGGCCGAAGAGAACGGCGAGCATGACGAGGACGCTGCGAGCAGCGAGGCTGAGGACGACGCTGTGCCCGTGGACGAGAACCTGTTTACGGGGGAGGACTTGGATGAGCTGGAGGAGGAGCTCCACACGCTGGACCTGGACGAGTAGGACAGAACCCTCGGACATGACAACTTCCACCGGACTACGCGAAAACTCGAGAGGAAAGGGGTTTCACACTGGCCTATTCAGGACCTCCGCTTCCTTTGGCTCCAGTGACGTCACAGGGCACAACCGGATCAAATGCATTTGGATCTTCTAAACTAGGCTTTTTTTTCCCCCTGAGCCAGCTTCTCGTCCATGATCTAAATCCTTATTCTGGCAATCGGTTATCAGAGAAATTCTGTCCTCCTCAAACAAGGATTTTAGTTACTGGCTTCATTTTTTTTTTTGGGTTGATCCGTTGTTAATTACAGCTTGATTTAAGACCTGAATAAAAATCTGAATGAAACCTTAAGATAAGCATTCCTTTTCTAAATTTTGATTCTGCGAGGTTGTGAAGGTCCTCGTACCTGCTTGAAGGTAAATCCTGAGTTGGAGGCATTTGCTGACACCTGTAAATCTACTTCAGGCAGCTGATCGGTCACTTTACTTGCGTTTGCCCTTCATTGGCCAACATGAACGCGACAGTTGTCTTTGTGGGATAGACGGGACTGCCGTCATCGTCTCGTGGATCGAGTTGACTTGCTGCTGAGCCTGAAGGACGAGGCCGCCGAAGTTGTTTAATCATCTCTCTTCGCAGCGAGTTAAGTTTTGATAGGCCGTGCCGAAAAAGTGACGTGTGCCGGGAGGTTGTCAAAGACGCTGCTGCTCAGGGTCTGACTGACGGCAAGTAATTTATATGTGGAATGCGTTTTGTCCTCGTGTAATACGTGATTTTAAACTTTCCTCATCGATATGCCAAGACCAGTTGTAAATAAGTAATTACGTATGAACCAATATTCTTTGTTTGGAGGGGAAAACGATTAAATAAAGTGTCAGACTGCTCAAATGTGTGAAGTACGTGTGTGACTGCTTACAAAATGACCTCTTGGGGAGCTGCTTCTACCTTACAGGTGTTTTTTCCATATCCCCTTGTCAGTGGCATTAATGCCTGAGCTTCCGGTCCATGGGTGATGCCATTAAATGTGTAGATTTTCAGTGTTCATCTTGTCCCCTTGCAGTTTGTAATTACCCATTTTAGGTGTATCATTACTCCACAGAAACTAACTTGCATTTGCTGTGCTATATAGAGTCCTCCGCACCCAAGTTCAAATGCAGGTTTTTTTGTTGAGCTTGAAATTGCATTTGGGTGCCTGTTCTCGGGGGTATAGACTGCTGATGCGTCTGGTCATACCATTAAGACATCAGAAGCCTTCCTTCCCTGAGGCTTCCCTCAAAGATGACTGTTCCGCTCCTTGGTGTTGTGACACATTTTGAACAGTTGCATCAGGCTAAATCGTGTGCATATGCTATGACTGACAAGAAATACAAGGTCACAATGATCTAGTAAGCTGACGTGTGTGTTTTTTTTATTTTGGGGTTCTTGGAGAGGACAGCAAAACCTTGGGGGAGGGTTAAATCTTTTTAAATTTCACTGTAGTTTGGCTGAAATGTCTAGCAGTTTGGTGATTAAAGATGTTATACCTATGGCAAGAAGAGACCTTTCCAAGAAGGTGTATTTCCTTACATCTTGTGTGTCAACCCTGGTGGCGAGAGGATGCTTTGCAGTTTTAGCTTTCCTTTAGCAAACTTTTGTCCAAACCGAAGTGAAGAAGCTTGGGTGGGGTGTTAAGGACCTGATGTGCTTTATTTTTCTCTGGATCCTGGAGCTTCGAATAAGAGCGACCAGCTGGCCATTAGCTGTCTCACCTGGTCAACATCCAGCAACTTCCTCAGTTTTTTTCCCTTGGTGGTCAAGAAATGCTTCACTGATTATGCATTTGGATTGTTTCGTTTAGGTGCCAAAAAGCAAATTTCTCTGCCCAGAGTCAGTTTAGCTGATTGACACTGAGTAGGTATTTTTTTTTTACCTAATTCATTTGGTATGAAATTTTGTATTCTATGCATTGAATCTTGTTCACGGACTTCATTGTATAATTCTATTTTTGTTTGACCGCAGAAATATAGTGGGTAAATGGTTAATCACACCTTGTTTTCCATCGCATAAAATATGGCCGAACACGTAGGTTTGACAACTAGAACCAGATCACTAAAACTTGCTAATGGAAATGCTTCTTCTATGAGCCTGAAACCGCTTCCATTTTAGGGCTTAATCTCCAGCGCTATTAGTTTCACATCGTATTCTGAGGAAATTTAAGGCAATCAAGAATCGTCATCCTGTCCAGATGCTTAATTATAAACCCACAAACATAAATCTGAGCCATCTGTGACTTATTCATGAGGAATTTGAGGACAATATTTAGCCCTGTTAATTATTACTTTTTTCATACATATACAAACTCTGGTTCTTTTTTTGTGAAATGTGGAGGTATCTTTTCCAGACACCGGGCATTTTACTTTTTACTCCAGCGTTAAAATGCAATGCCCTTGCACAACAGTCCTGGGGGAGTAACGGTTTGCATTCTTGAGTGCGTACTTCATTGCAGCTCCTAGAGGGAGGGAGAAGGCTAAATATGACTGTAGTATCTAAAGGCACAAGTTACCTATAACTGTCATGTTTAAGGAAACGGAGAATGGAATGGATGTGCCTGTTAGACCAGCAGGGGCCAACAGTCAAGTAGTTAAATTACTATTTTCTTAACCAGGACAATAACCAATCGTTTGTGCTTTTGAATACTAACACATTAGCACTTATGAATAATACATTTCAATACTGAAAAACGTTGACAAAATCGGCCGCATCTCCTGTAATAGGAAAAGTATCCGTCAGATGACTGTAATTTTAACGTGGATTGTGTTGTGTGAAAGCATTATACAAAACGTGTATTTGCAGTGGGATTTTTAATTGGGGCCAATCACAAGGGCATCGGCGATTTGTTTTAACTGTTAATTACAGTAAGTGTTCAGACTGAATGGTTCACAGATGGTTCAACATAACTTGTGACAAAAAAATAACTAAATGTTTAAAACGTGAATGTGCATTTTAACAATTTAAAGTATAGGCCTACAAATCCCAAGAGCAACTACCGTCTATCCTAAATTATAATTTATTTGAAAGCGTGTTGATTGGTCAATTCTGTCACTATCGGATTTCGTGGAGAAAATAACGTAACGAATCAACCTGTGGATACACATTAAAACAATTTCAGTGCGTGTTTTGTTAGTGAGTTTAACTGTGGAATACGTTGGCCACTTTTACCAACTTAATTACTGTTCGTCTTGAGACATTGTGTTTAATTTTATCCAGTGAAAAAAACTTCGTCGTCTCAACCCTCTGGTGCATGCGTCATCCACTTAGATAACATATAGTTCCTTATTGGTCATTGTGTAAAAGGAAGAAAAATACAAATATTTAAGATATAAACATAAGACATATATAAGCCTAAGACAGTATCATCTAGACATGGACATAAGACAGAAATACAGTTAAACGCACGATTAGATGCTTACATATTCATATCGTTGTGACGTAAAGGGATGTTTACAGGAGTCGGAAAAGAATTACTTCGCAGATTCCGCGCCAGTCTCATCAGTACTTTCCACTGATTAAATAAATAATTAAAAAGAAACTGCGGAAGTGTGTGTCATGCTGGAAGTTCAGGATGCCTCTCCACTTCCTGTAGTTTGCTCGATTTCTCGCATGAGTCTGGCTGGGGAGGGATCGCGGCTCTAGCGGCTCCGGACGGGCTTTAGCGCTCAGTCAGCCGGTGCATTCCATTAGGACTAGCATGGCTGTTTGCTTCTTGTTTGTGGATAAGATGCATTACTTTCCGGGACGCTAGTGAAAGCGTCGTGGGACATCAGATGCGTTTGAAAGGCGAGGATATTAACTGTATGAAAGTGGGACTAGTCGTTTTCGGCTGCATCGGCATCTGAAAGACTGTTTTCACCGCTGAGGGCTGCGACGCACCAGAAATCATGATGGACAAACGGCGCACGATCTGTTTACTATTGTCTCTCGTCCTTCCGCACTTGAAACATAGTCACTCCTTTAATTTAGATATTGAAAAGCCATCGGTTTATTCCGGCCCGTTGGGAAGTTATTTCGGCTTCTCTGTGGATTTTTTCAAGCCCAATGACAGACAGTGAGTTTTTTACTTTTGTGCGTCTCTGCGCGCTTTGTGTGTTTGTTTAAGCGAAACGTTTTACTTTAAAACTTTTAAGATGTTTCTTAAGGAATTTCGCCCGGTGTTGCTTTACATGAAACGGGACGATTTTTTTTTCCAACAAGCATTTTTTTGTTCTTATTAGTTTTACAGCTGAGTAGGTAAAGAAAGTTAAGTTCGCGTAGTATTTTACTCCATGCCGGATCTCACGCTATATCTGGGGTAATTCGTATCTATTACTGTACTTTCTTATTACATACGGCGTCGTAGTCGTTTTTACAAACTTGTGGAAAAATAAAGCTTGAAAAAGTACGTCGATCGCAAGTGATAGAGAAGAGTGAATATAGCTGCACCATATATAGTCTGAGCTGCTGGTCATAGTGATGAGTCGAGCTTTTCGTCGACTGTAATGTATTTAATTTCTATCTATTCACTCTCAGGTTAAATGTCCTGATCGGCGCGCCGAAAGCCAACACGTCTGTTTCGGCCGTCCTGGAAAGAGGCGCGGTGTATAACTGCCCCTGGCAATCAAGCGCAAACTGTAAACAGATACAGTTTGATGATACAGGTGAGTTCCTATTATCATTTATTATTATTTCACTATATGAACTCTGGTTATACACGGGATCACTAACTTTTTATATAAAGCTTTCATTGAGCTGGGAACTTGCTCAGCTGTTAAAAAAACATACAGATTCTGATGCACGTCGTATTTGTTACTTTAGATAAAACTGTTTGGGAGACCGAATGAAGCCAAATATAGTATTGGTGTGTTCCCCGACCTTGTTATTCCAGGGATAAGCTCTAATGCCCTTGCATTGTCATTTAAACCATTTTGGTACAATGTGCTTAACAGTAGCAGGTGTTTTTTCTATATCCATTTAATCTTCTATTGCATTAAAACCCAGATTTCTAACACTGAGTAAAAAGTTCCTCTGACCTTGTAAAAGTAGGTATTCTAGAAATTTTGCACGACACCTCAAAGTCAGTTCTTCTCATGTAAAAGTACTTGACGATAAACAATTCTGATTCTATGGAACAAGAGTACTGTGTGTTTAAATTACTGATCATAAATACACTTGAAGAACGTACAAGTCTCTTTGGAGTGGCTCAGGATAAGGATTTTTCGAAGTGGTAACTGTTGGCAGGGTTCTGGCACATAAATTGATGCAGATTGTGGCATGAGTAACAGATCAGGCTAATGTGGTCCTTGGTGCCAAGTGATGTTGCAGGTTAAGTATTTGGGTACCGATGGAGATGTGTATATATAATATGCTAGGTCAAAGTCAACAGACACACCGACTGAGTGTTATATTTGAGAGTAGTTTGAGCGTGGAGTAATAGCAGTGGCATTAATAATGGAGTGCAGTGCAGAATAATTGTGCCCTACTAAGCCATGGTAATATAATCAGGCCTGTGATGTATCATTAGGGAGTCCTGAGCCTGTAAACAGAACCATGGCGCAGCTCAGCCAATAGGCAGAGGTCACATGATTAGCAGGATAATGGTGCTGTTTGCTCGGCTCACAAAAGTGCTTCATCAAGTCAGAATGCATCCTCCGCTTAAGCGGGCTGATCTGAATCCTTGAGCACGCTCAGAGGGGTTATTCTACCAAAACGAAACTGCGGCCCGTGAAAGATGACTGTATATCGTCACTGAATTATCAAAGGAGGAGCATTTGGGAGCAGTATTGCTGAAATGTTTATGACAGGATGTTATTTTTATGTGTGTAACGTAGAGCTACAGAGTGCGTTTTGGATTATGCAGGAGCAGCTGCAGATATAGTTTCATGTGGAGTTCAGAGGACTTCAGATGAACAGATTGGAGTGATTTACTGTCTAATCTCACAGTAACAAATGTACAAATGAGGTTGCATCTCACAAAACTGGGATTTTCCAATTTTATTTCGCAGCCAAAAGAACGACACTCAACTCTGACCTTGGAACTGTCAGCACTTTAAGAAATGTTCACTTGTAGGCTGATAATGCTCTGACAGGTGAGACCTGAACGAGGGGAGCAGCTGTCTCCTGAGAGAAAATCCTCTAATCTCATGGGAATTTTCTGCTCTGCAGAGTGGAACAACAGTACTTGAAATCGTAGTCATAAGAAGAGGGGGATTTCCGCGGTCAGAGTCCTTGAGCAATATGGCAGCTTTGCCCGCAGGAGGGTGTTGAAGGTGGCTCAGAGGATTACCGCTGCACTGCTCCCAGTTGCACCGGGCGTATGTGTACGACACCACATACACCCAGTGTGGAAAGGCAGTCGATTTGTTTTGTTTTTTTTTGTTTTGTTTTTTTTTTTGCATTATGGAGGCCAGTCATTCTCTCTCTCCTCCCATCTGGCAGGTGATATAAGATGACAAACCATAAAAGGGGCACTTGTGAGATTTTCGTGGTGCATGACCAAACTGGGTCTTGGAACTACGCGTACTAAGGTGAAGGCGGATCATTTCTGCAGAAGGCATTCCTCTGCAGATTTTAATGATGCAATTACACCTCTATTGTCAGAGCTTAATTACAGCTTTCGTAGAGTTGGGAACATTTCCAGATTAAGATGATGAATCTGTAAGGCCTATCATGAGCTCGATACCTTTGGGCAGACGTTCCTTCACTAGGTCTGTGGGCATTACCACAAGTAAACAAGTTGGTGGTTCAGAGGCTGTGGCTAATTAGGTAGATGGTCTCTCCTTAGACTAAGCCAATGTGTCAAGCTGTTTGCTATGTGTAGAAGTGACAAGGACTGTATTTGCATCAAAGGCCTGCCAGCACTTTTTAAGCTCAAGCAACATACTTCAGATTTTTTCCTCCGGTCTTGAACCTTTTCCTTTGAAGAAAACTGTAGGACATGGGTTTGTTGCTTAGTTTGTGTTTCTGGCTAATTACAAAACATTTCTTTAAGCAGGTTTTAAAACAAATTTAACCCAGCAATAGAAAGGTTTGCAGTTTACCAAAGTAAATGGAATGCATGCGTTGGTAGCATGCCAGCCCATTTGTCAGGTTTATTTGCAGTTGTGATTATTGCCAGATGCACTCAATGAAACATTTTATCAAGTTTTCTATAGTTAGTGGAATCCCTTTGTAAATGTAGCATATATAAATGTAAGAAAACTGCAGCGCTTGCTTTTAGTCCCATAAACAGGCTAGTTACATTTAATTTGGCAAATAACAGCTTGTGCGTTTCATGTATGTAAGTGTCTTCATCCATTGTATTCTGCATACTTATGTCGTAAAAATAAATATCAGAATAGACTTAAGTTGTATGGATGATTGCTTGCATTGGTATTTACTCTCTTGGTTCTCGGCATGTAGCTTTGACTTCCTTCTTTCTCTGTAATATATCGAACAGAAATAATTATCACTTTATGGTCTTTGTAGTCAATGGCTGGCATTGTTCTTAGCCCGTCCTCTGTACTATCCCAGGTGAAGTGAGCAGGACTAGCGAGCTAAACATTCCCATCCCAATCCCATGTCTCCTTCAGCCTCATTCCCTCCTGGAAGATTGCCACGCTCCGTGGATCCGGCAAAAGAGGGCTTGTTTTTATGGGCTCCTTGTCGCATCCAGATCAGTCTTCCCAGTCTGCCAGTCTTTGTGTAACCTTGTGGATGTAGAACAGGGAGGACAGGCATTAGGGAAAGGCCCTGCTGGGGATTAAAGCTGCCGCTCGTTTGTCGGAGCTGTTCCCCGCAGTCTGGTGGAGTACAATAAAATATGTGAGGAATTGCTGAAATTCGTTTTCGCAAGTTATACATTGCTTTATAAGGCAGCATTTAACAGAGGAGAGGGGGGGGGAAAAAAACACGTTGCTTTGTCAGGGTGAAGCAAACCGACTTGCTTTTGTTGTTTTTTTTTTTTTTTTTCTCTCTCTCAGGGTCTCATTTGCAGTCTGTGCCTGTTATTGTTAAGCCCAACGTGGGATAAAATGTGTATGCTGAGCCAAGAAGCTTTAAAGAACAGCCCATCGAGGCCTTGATGTGGGGTGTCTTATTGTGCTTAGAATAACCACAAAAAAATATAGGGGGTGTTTCTTGTCCTTGTTTTGCTAGTTGAAGTCATCTAATTAATTCTAAAATTGGCCTTCATTCTTGGGCTTTACTAACTTCAATTGTATTTAAATATTGCCACAGCAATATTTAACTACATACTAGTCAGCCATGTTATTTTTGGAAGCGCTGGTTTCATTTATTTTGATAATTACTAAGCTTTGGTGTGGGAAGAACTTACTCATTTTTTCCAGGCAGAAGCGTGTGTGTGAGAGTTGAGTTGTTTGTTCCACTGCATTTGTTTCAAGGTAGGTTTCCTGCTACTTCTTGCATGCGTTTGTTCGACAGATGCAGCCACTTGTGTGTATTGGTATGTGTGGCAGACTTGGTGTTCGCAAGGGAAAAACAACGTACCGCATGTCGTTCCCTGAGGAACCCACACAGACACTAGACACTGCCCTGTCCTACAGTCCTACAGTCCCACAGATCTCTCATTAAGCGTAATGTGACCTGACATTACATGAACATAGATTTAAAATTACAAAGGCAATGGGTGTCAAAAACATAACATGCCCAGACAAACAACAAAAACTACGCAATTGTCGTCTCTTGCCTCGTTGCCACACTTCTTGTCACCAGAGATAAAGCCCCTGTGACAGCCCATGTGCCTGCTACCATCCTTAGCCGCAGCGGGGCGTGACACGCTACCCCAATGATCTGTGCGACTCCACCTGCTGCGTCCCTCCTCGTTCAGCACATACGTTCAGCTGCAGTGTGAATGCCACCGTATGCCAGTCTATTGTTGACATGTGTTTGGGCCTTCTGGTATCTCTCAGCATGCCTCTGAACACCACAGGCTGTTTCAGCACAGATCAGGGTAGCCAAATAAATGGTTTTGACACTTATTCTCTTGTGGCTGTCTGAGCTTCAGGATGAACGGGGGGAGACCATAAGGTTCCTTGCACAGTGCTGTAATGCAGGTTTGACACTGATAACCATTCTGTGCGACTTGAGTCAGCAGCATGTAAATTATACTCCAGAGCAGAACTTCTAAACTGTTGTGAGTGCTTGGTTGAAAGAAAAGGGGAAAAAAAAAGTATTGCTGATTTTTTTTCTACTAGGAACAACACTTTTTTGGTGCCCCTTTCCAAGCCATTCAGTACTCATGTCTACCAATTCCGAGTCCTAATCCAATCTTTTATTAAATATTTAAATATACATTCACGTAGAGTAAGCGCTCATACATTCTTTGAGTAACGCCTCGTTCATACTTCACCTTTCCATGTGTGCGGAAGCTTGTCTTCATACTACATTTGGCCGCGGACGCAGTGGGCAGACATATTACAGCAAATGCAAGCAATGTAGTGAAACGATTTTATGAACATGTAGGCTTTCGCGATATTACGGTAATACAGCATTACTACCGAGCTAATAGCATAAGGTAATATAGCATGCTACCGAGCTAATAGCATAAGGTAATATAGCATGCTACCGAGCTAATAGCATAAGGTAATATAGCATGCTACCGAGGTTGTTTGAAATCCTTATGACAAAATTATTCAGGGAATAACCCTCTCCCTCCCCAGGCTCAGCAAATTTTATTGCCAAGATTTCAAAATGCTGGTCTAGTGTTGCTTTTGAAAATGCTGTATATCTCAGTATAATGTCTGGCCAGTATGAACAATTAGGTACTACACTTCCTCTTACAGCTGCTCACCATAACTACTACAATGCCAAGAACAACGATGCTTCCTCTACTCTTCCTTGGTTGACTTGATTGAATTTAGGGCTACCAACTACTGGAACCACCTAGTCAGTTTCCTTGCACATGCTCAGTCGAAGTGCACAGATGCACATATCATCTGCTGGAGAAAAAATTTGGGCTATATGCGCGCCGTCCGGCAGAATCCCCTGATGATGAAATTTACATCCCCTCTCCCTGTGCCTGATCGGAAGCGCACGTGGAGAATTGAAGTATGAATTGGCCTTAAGCCTTGCGATTTCTATCCTCATAATGTTTCTGCAAGTGCATAGTTAGATTTGTTGTATTAAATGACTCTCTTGCTACCTCCTCCCAAAAGGCTTGCATTGCAAACGTTGCAGGTTTGAGTTCCGGTTTAATGAATTTCCACACTGCTAACATCTCAGTGCTTTGTAGCCGTTACCGATTCATTAAAAAATGCCTGGATCGGCCCCGTTTCCAATCTCCGATGTCGGCTTTGGACATCACTGGTTTTTACGATTGCCAACCCCACTGTTGACACTCTTTATCATTCCTGGGGCTAAATCAGTTGGCGGCTTCTGCCCTAGAGTTGGCTTGATGCTTTAACCAACCAGTGGCCTGTACTACGACGCGGGGTTACTGGCTTATCGGGGTAAATTGTCGGATTTAAGGTAGTCTGGGAAAAATGTAAGTGAACATATATGAAGTCCATTTCAACTGTGGTACCTTAAATCCAACAAGTTATCCCGATAAGCCAGTAACCCCGCTTCGTAGTATAGGCCACTGGTCCCTCTCAGACGATATGGGACCCTGTGTACTCTATTTACAATCAGCAGTTTCCAAAATGTCACAATAAGTTGAATCACAGTTCAAATGCGCCCAGTTGCAAAGAATGAAACTTGAAACCTGCATGGATTCTGTCTCTGCTCGTTCTGAGAGTGAGCACCAAACACACCTGAACAGAACAGAAAATGAATCCCCCCCGCTTCCCACGGTCCTCGGATGTGCACCTGCCACACTAGGGTGGTCCAAAAACATATGGGGGGGGATTCTTTCTCCATTAGAGAAACATTAGTGTCATTTATTATCAATATAAGTTGATATTTGGGGTATGCTCAATTCAAGTGAAGTGAGAATGCATAGGTGAATTAAATCGAGCAGGTGATCAATCATAAGTGTTTTTATCTATTCGCTGTGAATTCTGAAGTAAATTCATAAGACGTTTTCACTAATGTAAAATATGGCCACATTAAATTATACTAATGTTCTTTTATTACCATGCAATTTTTACTTATGAAAGGCTAATAAGGACTCCTTAGTTTTTAATTTAATTATTTAACTTTACTTACTTTTCCTCAGTTTACTTATTTGTTGAATTTTTATTTTATACAATTAAATATTCATTGCATCTGCCTGACTTGTTTTTGTTGTCTGCTATATTTTATTAAATATAGCAGACACTTATTACATTTCTTGCAAAGGAAAGTATCAGAGGTAACTACGCAGTACACATGAAGTAAATTTTTATTTAGGTATGTCATCAATATTAGGAAATGTTCAGCAAAGTTGCTTTTAAACCGTGCGTGGATGACCGAATGCTTACAGCTTGCATCGTATTATGTATTAGTCATTTGTCAACATTGGTAAGGTGGCTGAATGCCGAAGTAGTGAAAAAGCACCGAAACTCCTTTCCTGACTCAGTTGAGTCCACAGTTTTGCAGGGTCTGGCTCCAAGCTGTAGCAGCCACCAGTGACGTTAACTGAGAACTGTTAACCTACCGTACTGATTGTTAGAAAACAGTAGACTTTCACATTCAGTCATACTGACCACAGTTCCACAGTGTAGTGTATAATTGAATGGTTTCTGTTCTATCTGCTATGTAGCTGTTTTTTTGTGGTGGTACATGAGTATGTCAGTATAGTGGTAATTATCAGCCATGGAGAGCAATAATCATTGTATGTGAAACTTTGTTGCATTGAACATACCCTAAATATTAAGAAATTTTGATTTTTTCCCCCCCCCCACATTAATACTGGTGGAAAATCAAAATAATAGGGTGGGAAGTCAAATTTTGGACCACCCTGCGCCCCATGCTGCAGCCTACCTCCGCCACCCCCAGCAGCATCACCGGGCAACGGAAGACAGGTTTAGCATAAGCTGGGCCGGTACCATACGTCAGCAGGTCGCCTGGTCCAGCTGTGAATTTCTACCTGCTTACCCACTGACCAAACTTGTCATGTATAGCTTGCTTTGTAGCTGACAGCTTTATTGGCAAATTAGAAAATCACTTGGCGTTTGTACTGGCATAATTAAATTTGCAGCACAACATTAAAAACATCTATTACTACCTGAAATAAACTAGCCCCATCCATCCCTTTTGGTTTCACTTTCAGTTTATCAGTATTATATATACACTCACCTAAAGGATTATTAGGAACACCATACTAATACGGTGTTTGATCCCCTTTCGCCTTCAGAACTGCCTTAATTCTACGTGGCATTGATTCAACAAGGTGCTGAAAGCATTC
>JAODKC010000038.1:9862246-9882250 GCA_026777985.1 Mormyrops attenuatus
CCCCCCCCCCCCCCCCCCCCCCCCCCCCCCCCCCCCCCCCCCCCCCCCCCCCCCCCCCCCCCCCCGCCCCCCGCCCGTGGGTCAGAGCAGCCTGTTATCTGATTGGCTCAGGCGCTGCTATGCAAATCCAGCATGAGGACGTAGCGTGCCACCGCCGCCCCTCCCCCCAAACACTGGGGGTTGTTCACACAAAGGAGAGGGCTCTCCCAGCATTAATAGGCCTTATTTTTAATCTCCAGATTTCACATCTTTGAAGTGTAACACTTGAGTGTGTGGATCCAGTTTTATTTCCTGTTTGTGTAGTAATTTTATGACTAAAAAAAGGAAAAAGCATATGCATTGGCCGGGAATCGAACCCGGGCCTCCCGCGTGGCAGGCGAGAATTCTACCACTGAACCACCAATGCTTCTGCTTTGTTCTGTGCAGAGTGGGACTTCTGGGACACGTTTATTTGCAGTCATGTTAGGTTTTACAGTTGGACTGGAGTACTTCTATGTTGTATATATGAGAACATTATGGGGATTTTCCTTTTTCCCTTTTTTAAATGACGATTGCAAACAAGTTTACATAATGTGCTCTTCACGTTGGAAGAAAATGATCAGATTTTTTCCCTCACATGGTAAACAGGCATATAAACATATAGAGAGAATATACTAAGGATTACATTAAATTAGTGTTTTATTTTAATTTTTGGCAGATGGCTGCCTACTTTGGCTACTCAGTGGCTGCGACTGACATCAATAACGATGGGTGAGAAACTGCAAAACACTGAACATATTTTGCTATGTGGGGCTCAAAACAATGCTGAGAATTCTCATTGACGTGACAAAGGTATTAATAACAAGCGTTACGAAGTCAGCCCAATTATGGGAAAGGTGACAAAAGGTAACTTTAAAATGGTTGGGATCAGATCATTTTTGCATGGTGTCACAGGGCATGGTAGGATAACTTGCTTGTTTTCTTTAAGGATGAACATCCACCCGTATGTCATGCATACAAAAATCATTTTTCTGTTGCACAGAAAAAGACATTTAATTAAAAGCTAATTTTAAGTATCTTATTTATAATGTTTGTAATATTTTATGGTTATTTATGAAGTTTTTACTTTTTTTTACCGTGAATATAGCCCTAATTGCTGGCATTAATTCTACATAACTAGCTAATTGATTGCCATGAGCGGCTACTTTCAACCGTTTTGCAAGAAATGTATTGTCCTTTATTTTTATCTCACTTTGTTACATGAGCATGTAAACGATTTGACTACCTTCTCTGTCCTATACTGCGACATTACCGCTATGTGAAATTTCTGGCATGCCTGTCGTTGTCACGGAGACCTCACCGGCGGGCTTTCCCACTCGTTGTCTTGCCCCGCCCCTCAGAGTGGTGGACCTGTTCATTGGAGCCCCCCTCTTCATGGACCGGGGCTCGGACGGGAAGCTGCGGGAGGTGGGGCAGGTTTACGTGCACCTCGGAAAGGGTGGCTTCTCCTTCCACACGCAGCGCATGCTGACGGGATCGGAGGTATACTCACGGTTTGGCAGCTGCATCGCCGCACTGGGGGACCTGGACATGGATGGCTTTAATGGTACGACCCGCAGTATGGCTGTGGTCTCCATAACTCCGCCCCCCTCCCCCCACCATGCACATTCCCATTAACCCATGGCTACCCCCGCTCCCCACACAGACATTGCCATCGCGGCACCCTACGGCGGTCCAGACCACTCAGGCCTGGTCTACATCCACAACGGCAGGGCTACCGGGCCCGATTCAGTGGCGTCCCAGGTTCTGGAGGGCAAGTGGGCCTCCACCTACATGCCCCCCAGTTTTGGATACTCCATGCATGGAGCCACCGACATCGACCTCAATGGATATCCAGGTAGGGGCCTTAAACTTGCCCATGGGAGTTACCTACACATAAGTGTTCTGAGGGCAAAATGAAAAATGATTGGTTCAGAGAGATACTGTAACTAATCAGATTGCAGAGGAGGTCGGTCCAAGGTGGGTCTACAATCTAATTGGTTACTTCTCTGAACCAATCATTTTTCATTCTGCCTTCAGAACATTTTTGTGTAAGTAAGACGAACCTTAAATTTCCTCCCAGGTTGAATCATAAAAATAAAACAATCTGATTTTGACCATAATCAGATGCACTTCTCATCATTGAATTGTCTTATTGGATTCTTGCTTTGCTTTGAAGATGCTGTGTAGCTCTTGTTCTAATAGTGGCCACACTTGTAGCTGGGATATTAGAAGCTCAGTCTAGCTGCAATTATGCCTAGCCAGCATCTCGATAGCCGTGTATTTGTAATCTGTTATTTGCCTCACTTGTATCTGGTTTTGCACAAATGCGTCTGCTACATAAATAGAAAGATAAATGTAGCGACCTACCAAAGTATTAAGAACTCCAGTAGAGCTGTTCCTAATACCCCCTTCTTATTCCCCTTATAGCTACACCAGCATCATTCCTAATGTCCTCTTGGACTTATTTCTTGAAAGGATCCATCAGTATTAATGTACCTCAGGCTGTCTGGAAGTTTCAGGCATGAGCTCTGTGTCGTCGTCATCACAGTGAAATATCTGAGAAGTCTTTGGTGCCAAAGTCTGTGTTGCTTCAGGCTCCTCCTTGTAAAATTAATAGATGATTCGTGGCTATATTCAGAGCTCAGGGGGGGTGTTTCTGATGTTAAAACAAAAGAAAAGCAGACGCGTCCTTTTTTAACTAGACTGATCTGTCAGGAAGCTTGGACAGACGACAGGTGAGCAAAGGGCCACAGAAGAATTTGCTTTGATCATGGTGAGCAAATCTGCTATGAGGAGGTCAGCCGCTTGGACAGTGCTGAGGGAAGATGGCCTCACATGACAGGGAGCGTGATGGAAAGTGTGGCCTACAGAATGGGTGGCAGTTACGGAGCTCACCCTTCAGTGGCCTCTTGGTGCTTTGGTGTCCCGGAGCTCTGGGCTGACATGCTCTCCCCTGTGTTCCTCTATGCAGATCTAATTGTTGGTGCTTTCGGAGCAGACAAGGCAGTTCTGTACAGGTATCCTCCCCAGAGGCCTTCTCCTTATGCCAGTTTCAATTATAAAACAGTTTTCCTTTAACCTAACTGTACCCACCATTGTAATTCTATTTACTTATTTAGAAGAGGATTTACTCAGGGAACATTACAAATTGTCAGAAGCCTGACAGAGGAGTTTCTTGGCACATCTGTGTCGTCATGGCGACTGTTGTGGCCCCCTCCTGCTTAGGGCTCGGCCGGTGGTCAGCATAAATGCCACCCTGGACATCACCCCTCAGATTCTGAACCCTGAGGAAAAGCAATGCAACCTGCCCGGCTCGTCCAACCCTGTGTCCTGGTGAGCGAGTCGCCTTCAGGTCCTTCATAGATCCACCATAGACACTGTTTGAACGTGGCACCTAGCGGCGTCCTCCAGCACAAGTCCATACATGTGTGTCCTTCTCCAGACCGACTCTTGCTAACGCTGACTTGCTCCTCATTGTCTCATAGAAGTCACATGATGGTGACATCGGGGCGGGGGGGTGACATATGTATTTTCTAACCCAGTGTAACATTTCAGTTCAGCTTTCCTCCTTCCAGACAGGATGAACATCAGTGTAAGAGCTGTTCACTAAACGTGGGCTCCAACTGAAGGGAGGCAGGCCAAATATGAGTTTCTATTCGGGAATAAAAGTGCTGTATATGTTTTCTTAGCTTTAACTCCCTGTGAAATGAGATTACAATTTCACTGAATAATCTTTTGATGTGCTGCTGTCCTGAACAACAGGACAGTGGTTTCTTCGTTTAGGGAGTGTTTGTTGGAATTATTTTGTAACGTAATTTACTGCACTGTAACACACGTGCACTGCCGCCAGGGAGACTGCACTGTGATTGCAGAACCCTGGTCTCAGTGTTGTTTTGCTGGCCTGACTTTTTCTGTATGTTTTCTGTCAGTCTTTACTCTGGATGTTGGATGTGAATCTCCTCTTTCCCACAGTTTTACAGTGAAGTACTGTCTTCAGGCCAAAGGGCATGGGGCCCCCAGCCTTCTACGTAAGTTCCAATGAATTTCATCACCACACCCAAAGCCTTCTTACTGGATTTACTCACAATGGTGGTTCCTGGAACTGTTTGGAGTGGGAGGAATGTTTGATGTGTGTAGCTGTGCCTGTCACAGCTCTCCTGTGTGTGTGCGTGCACGTGTGTCTGCGCACGTCTCTGAGGTGTTTGTTAGCACACGGTGGAACAGAGACTCACCATGAGGGTGCAAAAACACTCCGACGTGGCAGTGAGGCCCGCACCTCCAAGAATGCACTGCAGCAAGACCACAGACCAAAACCTTCAATTAATGGCTTTCCAGACAAGCTGTCGAGATTTTTTTTTCTGCTCCCACCTTCCTGAATTGGCTACTGTGTGAGAAAATAAGGGGCATGGGGCAGCTTTTACACATGCTGAAACTGCAAAGCACTTGATTTGCGGTCTTTCTGGAAATTCTAATTATCAGAATTAGAGCTGAGTCAGTCAGGCTAGACACATGGAATTAAAATTACCAGCTGGCTGTGTTCCAGCTAATTACAGAATGGTGTGTGTGTGTGTGTGTGTGTGTGTGTGTGTGTGCGCGTGCGTGCGCGTGCGTGCGTGTGCGGTCCAGATATACATAACATTGTGGGGACCAAATGGCATCAGGAGTTTATCCACCTGTCCTCCATATCTCTCCCAGGCTTCAAGGTGGAGCTCCTGCTGGACAAGCTGAAGCAGAAGGGGGCGGTGAAGCGCGTCCTCTTCCTGCACAGCCAGACCTCCCAGTACCCCAAGAACCTAACCGTCTCCAACGGCAGAGGACTGGCGTGCGAGGAGCTGCAGGCCTTCCTCATAGTGAGTCTCGTTTCTCTCCGGGGTGGAGCCGCTTCGCCTAGTACACACTTACCTTCGCTCTCCCCTCTCTCTCAATCTGACCGTGCTGCTTCACGCAGCCTGGTGGACCTTGTCCCCCAGAGCAGCTATATACCACACCTTGAATGGCTGAGCACTGCTTTGGCCCCTCCCTGCAGGATGACTCAGAGTTCAGGGATAAGATCACGCCCATAATGGTCTTCATGGAATACGGCCTGGACTACAGCGCCTCTGCTGACAGAACTGGCCTGCAGCCCATTCTGGACCAGTTTGCCCCTGCTAACATCTCCAAGCAGGTATGCTGCTCCTTGCTCTATAAGCACCGTTAATGGTGGCCCATATGGTGACATTTTATCATAACCAGATACATTTGTATCCACAATGCACATTTCAGAAGTTTTGCAGCAATCGCCATACAGCACTACATTTACAATTACATTCATTTATCTGACACTTTCTTCCAAAGCAACATTACAAACGTACATCGAGGAGATGATTAGGCATAAGTCCAGCTAAGCTGAGCTTCCAGTGAATGCTTAGGTACAAGTGAACTACTTGGCACCATCATCATAATTGACTGAACAAACCGACAAGCGCCAATCACACAAAACCTGTATAGTCAGAGGCTGTAACGACGGATGTCTTCCTACTCTTTATGAGGGTGAGGATGTAGCCCAACTCCCTGGGGGTGGTCCAATTAAAAAATGAGACAGAGACGGAAAACGGGTGTTTTTGGAATGCGGGGTGGATTGACTGGGGCTTGGAGCCAGCGGGTGTCTGGGGGGGGACTGTTCCCTCTCAAAAAGATCTCCTCCAGCCAGTGCCGTTTGATGGAGGCAGCATTCTTCCAGGCAGTTAGCTTCTCCAGGGCTCTGCGGAGCTCAGGCCTGGGTATAAGGAGTGAACATATGTGTATACACACACACACACGTTTGTATCCATATCTTTGTAGGGATGGTCTACTCATATCTATGGGCATAATCCCAACAATGACAACCTTAACTCCTACCCAGCTGTAACCCTAATCATAAGTAACCAGACAAAATACACGATTTTTGGAATTTTTAGTTTTTTGATTGCAGTTAAGATAAGATAATCCTTTATTAGTCCCACAAGTGAGAAATTTGCAGTTCGGAAATGAGCAGAGCTGCCGTAACAGGCTGCCGCTCGCGGGGGGCGCTGGAAGTAGATAACCAACAGACTTTTATAAAATTGAGTTCCCCTTGTGGGGACTGAAAAAATCCCCACAATGTTGAAATAGTGGGTTTTTAATCACATTGCAAGGACATTTGGTTCCCACCACATAATGTATACGTCACACAGACACACACACAGAAATGACGGGGATGCACAGAAATAGCACAGTAGCTTTCACACACGAGTGATGAAGGTGAGGTCGCAGTAACCTAAACTGTAACTGGTTCCCTCGTGGTCCTTTTCTCATGCCGTGATCAAGTGAGTGTGACCTAAGTGGCTGTCCTGTCGCTGAAAGCCTCACAGGGACCTCGATGCTCAGGGGGCGGGGGCGGGATCGTTTGTTATCCCTTTGCAGGCTCACATCCTGCTTGACTGTGGGGAAGATAACATCTGCAAGCCCGAACTGAAATTGTCAGTGGTGAGGTGAGTAGACACGGCTGACACCGCGGACAGGATGTGGAGGGGGGGGGTCACCACAGTGAGCTTTAGCGTCACCCTGTCCTTCTCCCCCACCCCTGACCTCCAGTGATCAGGAGCAGATGTACATTGGCGACGACAACCCGCTGACGCTGCAGGTGACGGCGGAAAACAGCGGGGAGGGCGCCTACGAAGCCGAGCTGCTCGTCTCCATGCCGCCCCAGGCTGACTTCATCGGCGTGGTCCGCAACAGTCAGGTGACCACCCCAGCTCCGCCCCCAAGATGGGTGTTCCCCCCCCCCCACAAAAGCACACATGCTTGATGTGGTGAATAAACTGGCACCACGAAAACGCCTGCAGTGTTAATTGATTTATTAAGATGTGCAAATGGCTCAGTGAATTTCGACTTTGGCCATTATTCAGTCCCTCACCACATCCTGTCCCCTCTCTCCTCCACCCAGATGCTGTCGAGACTGTCCTGCGCCTACAAGATAGACAACCAGACCAGGTTTGTGGTCTGTGACCTTGGCAACCCCATGAAGGGAGGAACAAAAGTGAGTCAGTCTTCCTCAGATTTCCCAGCATGCTTAGTGAGGAAGTCATGAACGGTCCCTTGAGACCAGTCTGGATAGCCTGATTTTTCATTCTGTTTGTTTTTCCGTTTAAAAAGGTGCTTTTTGTTTTTACTTAAAATAATAATCACTGTTTGCGTATGAGGAAGAATATTACAGAATTTAACATGTATAGTGTAGCTTTGAACAGGATTTGTTATTTTTATACACAAACATATGCAGGTAGTAACATCAGTCACCACTAGGGGGTATCGCACATAGCAGGGTAGCCCACATCACCCATGCACATTGTAGATGTGTGTCTGAGGTCTTGCCTCGCCACTCATATGTCTTTCTTCCCATCGGCCAGTTGGTGGCAGGACTCCGCTTCAGCGTGCATCAGCTGTCCGAGCAGGACACCGCTGTCAAGTTTGACCTGCAGATTCAGAGGTGCGCACTGGCTCCGGGACTCCACGGTCTGGTGGGATCGTGCCTGATGGCTTCTGTGAAGCAGGTTCCTTCTGACAACCCCGGCATCATACGGCTCGTGCTGCACGTCAGACTAACATCTGTCTCTGATCCCCTGGAAAGTGGGAGGAAGGTTATGGATGAGGTCATCCTCAAATGTTGCCTTCCCTGATTGGCTGGAGTCTTCTGACTTTCCCTTGAGCACAAATGCATCTTCATCCAGCATTTAGATACTCTCATTTCAGTATCATGATCCTACACAACGACAATGACTTGAGACTGTAACCACGTGGATTGTGGGTATTAATGAAACTGAAGAATTCTATTCACAGGCTATTTGATTTTGTTCTGCATTCAATGGAAACAAATTCTTAAATCATTTTCATGATATTCCATTACAAATTCTGGTTCGGCATTAAGAGTAAAGGCTAGAGCAGGAAAACTGAATAATTCTAACTTTAGGTACTTTCAACCTTCCTAAAATCAAAAGTGAAACTGAGACAAGAGCGCCACCGTGTGGTCAAGTCGTATTTTAGCACAGGGTTTACCTGGGGAGATACTGTATGAACCTGAATTTACTGCATCTAACGTTGTCTTTTTCTTTTAGTTCCAACCAGTTTAATAACACAAGCAATTTAGTGTCCAGCGTCACAAAGCTTGCAGTTTTGGCCAAAATGGAGATCCGGGGGTAAGTGCCAAACATTTCACTCCAGCTGTGTCAGCTCTGCCTGTTATGCCCCCCACCCCGCAGATCTGACACCACACTCAGCCCTCTCTCTCTCTCTCTCTCTCTCTCACTCTCTCACTCTCTCACTCTCACTCTCTCACTCTCACTCTCAGTGTTTCTGCCCCAGACCAAGTCTTCCTTCCCATCGCCAACTGGCAGCCCAAAGACAACCCGGTAGTGGAGGATGACATCGGGCCCCTGGTCCAGCACATCTATGAGGTCAGCTCCAGTTCCTCCAGTCAGCTTAGTGCCAACATTATGAAACCACACCAACATTTTTAGTTGCACTTGTTTCTCAGTTTATGGAAATGCGTAAAATATTACTTTCTTTGCAAACTCCAGCCAGGCTCTTCCCTGCTTCTCATTGATGAAGCGCTTCTTCGTCGCTTTATGGGTCTTCAATCCTGTCTCTGTTATGAATTGTCCTAGCAGTTCACTTCACACCACTCAGTGTTTCCCATTCTTTCTGAAGGTCACTTGAGGTCATCCTCCAATTTATGAGGCACTGCCAGATAAGTTGCTGGTCATCTCTGCCATTAGAAATTCGCTTCTGCACTCCACCTGGCTGGTTTTTGGTCATTCCCAGTGTCCCCTGCTTCACCTTGTTCTTGTGTACTGCTGTCTTACAAATTCTGAGCCTGGAAGCAGCCTGACTCGCAGTGTAGCCTTCTGCCAGCAGAAGCAGGATTAAACCAGGATTTAAAAATGCAGCTTAGTTTTTTCCAGGGCTTATTTTTATTATTATGCATAGATATAGATTAGAAGACGGATAAAACTGGATCAGAAGGCACAAGGGAACAGGCAGCGGAATATATCACCCATTAATGCTGCAGAGTGCTACAGATCACAGAGTAATTAAATATCAGGTGGTATAAATGCTGGCCGCTGTCCCCTCAGCTCCGCAACAGTGGCCCAAGCACCATCAGCAAGGCCATGGTGGACGTCCAGTGTCCCTACAGGCTGGGTGGCAGCCCCCTGCTCTACATCACGTCCTACGAGGTGGACGGACCCATGAACTGCAGCACCAGCGTACAGATCAACCCCCTCAACGTTTCCGTACGTCCCCCACGCCGTGCCACCCTGCCCCTCCCCCGCCGCGCCTCACCTACCCGGCTCTGTCGGCTCACCCAGGTCCCACTGCCTCCATTTTCCAGAATCCCACCCTGTCAAGGAGAAACGCATCCGTCGTCGGCGGGGAGCGCAGTGACGAGGGGAGGCGTTCCCGGCGAGACGTGGAGGGCAAGAAGATGGATGGAAACCTGGACACTCTGGTACAGCCATCCTGTCAGACTGGCCTCACACTTGTGGCCCAACTATATGAGGTGCAGGGTGGGCCTGCCCTATCTAATGATGAGCTTGGCTTACCTCAAAGTCGGGCGAGTGCCAACCAATCACAAGTTTAGCCCACCCTAAAGCTGGCCATGTGCCGACCAATCACAGCTCTCCTTTTTTATTACTGGGAATAGAAAGGAAGCAGGCCAAAAACTCTTAAACTCTTGCAACCAGACACCCCCTTGCAGAATCCCTGGAGTACCCTGGATCTTGATGAATACAGCAGCAATATCCACTGCTTCTTTCTCATATCAGAAATGCAGTAATGATACATACACACATGCGTACATGTATGTAAAATTACAGAAATGAGTGATGGGGAGAAAAAAGTATTAGGAATGTATTACCTAACTCTCTGATGCCTTGACAACCGCACAGGGCACCCTGGGAAATGATGTCATTAGGTTGTTCTTATAGGAGTTTGGGGAGCAGTGTCCAGGTACTGGGTGGGATGAGTTCTGTCTCCATTCCCATGACTGAATTCATGCTCTTGCTGGGTGGTGAGGTGAATCATCCAGAAAGGCCTACCTGAATAACTGAGACGCAAAATAAACTATCATGTCTTTGTCTTCCTTGCTGTGTGTGTGTTTGTGTATTTATGTGTCTGTGTTTCTCAGGACTGTGTGAGAGCTGAGTGTCTTCACATCAAATGCCAGGTGGGCCGTCTGGAGAGAGGCAAGGGTGCCATCCTTTTCGTCCGCTCCCGGCTGGGCGTGGCCACCTTTCTCAAGGTGAGATTCTCCTAGCCCCCTTGCCACACACAGACCCTGCGTGCCAACCACTCGCATGCAGGGATAGACTTTGCAGAAATGGAGGAAGCTCAGTAGTGCTTGATGCGATCTGTAGGCCGAGAACCAGAACCGGTCCTACGTTGTGAGATCCACAGGCTCCTTCAGCGTCATCGAAATGCCCTACAAAAATCTGGAGATCGAGTTTCCGTCGAACTTCACGGTGGTGAGTGCTCTCCCTCTGAGATCGGACGCTGTGATCTGGAACAGTAGCCCCTGCAGGGCACGGATTGTGCAGCCTTTTGGCGACATTTTCGGGTGGGCCCACTCTTGTTTCCAGGTAAACACAGCGGTGATCTGGGTGACGACGGACTATAAGCACCCTGTCCCCGGGTGGGTCATCACCCTGGCCGTGCTGGCTGGCCTCCTCCTGCTGGCTTTGTTGATCTTCATCATGTACAAGGTACTTCAAATAGTGTCGCATTTTATGTCATTGTGACCTGTCCTCCTTCAACTGCCCTATGTGCCTTTAATACCCCCCCGGGGACAAATAAAGTTATTTGAATTGAATCGAATTGAACTGAATTGAATTGAATTATCCACAGTAACCAAGCGGTTGGTGGGACAACGGGAATGGGATGGCGTCTCAGGGACTGTCACCTTCAATCTCATTCCCTCCCTTTCCAGCTCGGCTTTTTCAACCGCGTGCGCCCTCCCCAGGATGACTTCCATGATAAAGAGCACCTGCAGCCGCTGGAGAATGGCGACGGGAACACGGAGGCCTGAAGATCCCACCCCCTTCCCCCCTGCCCATATCCTATTGGCCCATTCTTGGCAGAAAGCCTCCCACTCTGGACCGGCGGCCTATCTCATGTCTGCACTGCCATCGAGCGACACTGGGAGGGATTCCACCATACGAGGGCTAAAACTGAAATCCGTTGCAAAGCGAAATGAATCCTGTGAGCACTCAGCCATGGTTACAGACTGGAGGGACTGGTGTGCATCTCAGGCTAAGTGGAGCAGCAAGATGAAATGAACTCCTAGTTCGCCTGCTGACCGCCCTGTGCGAACCAGCGGCCGCGACAGTTATCAGGTGTCATTGAGAGTATGACCCCGCGTCCTGCTGCCAATTGGGAGACTTTTTCTATTTCATTGGGTCACCGCACTGCCTCCTGCTGGTTTCTTCCCTGCATCTTAATGCACTGATGTCATTTAGACTGCACCAACACTAACGATTAATTAGCTAGGAGTTGAAGTAGAAAATGGTGTCAATGAAGTTCAGTTAAATTGAAGAATGCTGCAAAGCCCTCATAACTGGTCTACATATAGCGGGACAAAAAAATGACTTCAGTCTTTTTGATAACTGCTGCCAAGGTAAATTTAGAGGTTTTACTTAACCCTTTGGAGGGTGTTTTTCTATTGTCAGAAATGCTGTTTTTCAAAATTCAAATTGTTACACTGTTCTAATTACATTAAATGATTACTTATTACTCATTAAATTTTATTGTATAGTTTCCCAAATGTTCCTAGATCGTAAATGGATTTCTTTTTACATCTTAAAGCATTACGTGGACAAAGGCAATGCATTCCAATTTTAAAATGCTGAATCAATTTTTTGTGAGGGGAGGGGCTGGGGAAAAAGTACGTTTTTGAGCTGAGAAGTTCGCCAATATCGTGTTTTTATACTGTTGGTTGTTTTTACTCAATATTATGTGATAAATATGTTTACAGACTGTGCACGGAAAACTGTTTCCCTTCACCCTTGTTTAAAAAAGATTCGCAACGCTTTTTGCAAGTTATGCTGTCGCCCCATAACACTGACAGCATAAAGAGCTGGAAGACGGATGGACAGTTATCCTTTCAGACCTTACTGAACTTGCTTGATTTAAGTTGATTTACTGTGGATGAGTTTCATTTAGGTCATAGTGGATCTTTCCTTATTTAATCTGATTAATTATTTCAGCGTTTGGCTTTGGGCGTACATGTCATATACGATCCCGTGAAAAAATTCGCAAAAAATTAGATGCCAATTTCTATACATCAGACGCTTTAGGAATTTAAAGTGGTAGTAAATTTGTCTACACGAAATGTTACCCATATCGAATTCTGCCCTGGATTTCAACATAATAAAACGGATATGAAAAGCAGTTATTTGGATTATTTCTCCAAAAAAATGACAGCGTAATGATTCTTGTAAATAAGTGCTGCACATTCTTCTCAATGAAATCGAAGACAGAAATAAATCGCTAAATTACTAAAGTTCCTCATAATCGCTTGCAGAGTTTTGGTGTTTTTATGCCATATCAAGCATTGTGTGGAACAAAGCAAAGACCTATAACCTATACGTTTTGTAAGTGTGGGTGTGTTACACAATATGTGCTACGGACGTGGAAAAGATTTAGGCCTATAGACGACAATCCTTACCCATATTGGGTAAATAGCCAAACCTCCCGCAGAATGTCATAAATATTTTCAGTTTTTTCAGTAGTCCGTTTCTGGTTTATCTGAAATTTCCTTGACATGAAACGTACGCTTTAGTAATAACGTTAGGGTTGTCTTGTAGTGGACATTCAGCCACTGGAGTTTGGTTTGCTGACACCTTTATAAACACTCACAGAAGGCAGACACTGAATTATTTATATTTACAGCATTGTCTAATATGAGCATAAAATTAGCTTCTGGTTTAAAATGCAAGCAATTAAAGCAATTATTCATTTTTAGAAGTGTGTTCCTTTTATTTACTCCCAACATTTTAGTTGCAATAATCAAATTAATTTAGAAATGACATTTCTGAAGTTGCTTATTGTTCTAAGATTAAAAAAATAAAGAACAATTTGAATACCATGTTGTTTGTATTTTCAACTAATTGCTGAAATTAATTAACTCGAATCCTTTGAAATGTAGTTGTTTTGTGCAAATAATTTTGGTAATTTGGTTAGTTTTAGAGAATTCGCTTTATTTTTAAATGTCCGCGCAGCGTAGATTTACTGTGAGGAGGTATACTGCCTCGATTGGTATGATATTTTTGCCTTTTTATTTTTATTTCAGGAAACGGGAATCTTTAATTTGGTGACGTGGTAGTGTGTTGGGTAAACGAATGGTAGTGAATAGACCTTATATTGGTCCAGAAGCACTGAAAAGTATGGAGTGGAATTCATACCACCTTGAAATGCAAAAAAGACTTCGGCATACGCGGAAAACAATCGACGAGGTATGGAATGATGCCGCCTAGGGATGTGGATCTTGAACTGACTTCCTTGCCCGGGAACACGCGTTTGAAACTGCTGCAGAATAAACAGCAGAGCTGCTGCGGCGTCTTGGAAATCTTGGCCAGTTACAACCACCGCCTGTTGAAAGTGTTGCAGAAGCCACTTTTCTTTATAAATGACAAAAGCGTCATTTACCTGCTGGAGAAGGGAGGATATTTCGTGCCTAAATATTTATGTAGTAAACATTCTGAAGTGAGACAGCTGGGGTTTAGTGGTTGCGGTCGTAGCCCGCCGTATAGGGGCTGTCACCTCATCGATTAGATCAATCGATTGTCCCAGCCCGGATTCCGCGACCACGCCCCCCGCTTGCTAGAGGGCTGTGATTGGACAAAGCAAATATGGCCATCCCATTTCGGTGTGATGTGGAACGATTTCTTCGTTTAATTGTTGTAATGTATACCCTCCTAGTTGTTTTTCTGGATGGTAGTTAAATAAGGTGCAAAGCAATGGAATGATGGTTTTGCTTTTCATTGTGTCATTGTGTCCCACACTCACTGAAGAGCGATGCCTGTTGTGCATCGCATTTCCACATGGCACGGTTTCTGCGTGCAGCGCACTGTAAAACGTCGCCTCGATTGTTTTTTCCGCTCATGCCTTAGTCGTGTTTGTGTTTTAAGGTAGCGCGAATTTTGCTCCATAGAAAAGTAGATGCAGTGACCTTCAGCTGTTAGTCCCAGTAGCAACAAAGGACGAGAGCATATCTATACATATAGTAACCGTATTTGTACGATATATTCCAGTTCCATCCCTCCTGGTGTGACTTTGGAATTCGATTATTAAATAGGCTAATTGCTCCGAAACGATCTTCTTCAATCTTTAATAATAATAAAAAATAAGTACAGGAAAAAATGAGAATCTCAACCTTTGTGATATGAACTTAATGTTATACTCGGAATATTTAAAAGTGGGTGATCAGTACGACTGCTTATATCTTTACGTTGGATATTTATTTTCTCTATGGTTATTTTCCTTAATTGTTACATAGCATTTCGTTTAGGTTTTGCCATTGAACTGATCTGCAGAGCGTTTCCTGAATAAGAAAACTGAATTCTGCGCACAGTAGAACTTGTGACGCTACTGTAACCCGGAAAATATAAGAGCGGCCCGGATATAATCGCCAGCTTGTAAAGCTAAGCGCTTGACTCAATTCTTGCACATAAACCTTTTGGACTACAAGTGCTTTCGGGAGAGTTATGTCCAAAGACAGCTTTCCATCTTCTGCTCCTAAGAACTGCCAGATTGGATCCAGGTTTGTCCTCGATCAATGATCACATACGTCTTATTCTGCGATGTCTTTTAACGCCAAATTAAATTGCGTTTTAATTTTATGAAATGTGATATTCCTTTAACGTGACTGCAGACGCAATCAAGCAGCTAGCGGGTGTATTATAAGCGCACCAGTTGGATTCTTATGGTTCCTTCAGTTTAATTACTCATCACTTTGCCTTTTGAAAAACAGTTTACACTAAGCTTGCTACAATAAAGGTATTAGCAGTATTGTTGGTGTGTTATTGATTTAATTTTTTGTTTCTTTTGATATTGGAGGAAGTCGATTAATCGGTGTGTATCAGTTGACTGATGGACTTAGCATCGATGTGGGTCGATGGATACATTGTATATTTGGGGTTTGCACTCCCAAAATTTGGTGCTTGATTTGTTGAATTTGTTTGGTACTTGATCTGTTGAACTGTTAAACATGCCTACAGTGTGAATCTGCAGTCTCCTCCGACTGAATGTCCTGGGAAGACGCCTATTCAAATTCTGCATGAATATGGGACAAAGATCGGCAAGATCCCAGTGTATGTTTTGGAAAAGGAAGAAGGTGAAGCGCACCAGCCGACTTTCGTCTTTAACGTGACCATAGGAGACGTTACCTGCAAAGGTTAGTGCTTGTCTACGTCTGGTACTAAAAGTGTCGATTCATGGTACGGCAGAGTAATAATAGTACGTCCGAATGCTGTTGGCATGCACGATTGGAAGGCACATCATGCACTTGTCTTCAAAAACCGTTGAATTTAAAGGACATAACTTGTCCGTCTCCACGCCGCAGGTCAAGGCGCAACCAAAAAAGCGGCGAAGCACCAGGCTGCAGAGGACGCCCTACACATCTTACAGTCGGAGTCGGCCATCAAGTGAGTCGCATCGTCTTTTTGAATCGTTTCGTAGATTAAAACCGCTGAACGTCCGTTTCTCCGTCTCTAAAGCCTCCTGTTAGTGAAGACGGAAGATAATGTGGCAGAAGCTGAGCAAAATGAGCAATCCAACCCCATTGGGATCCTGCAGGTACACCATATGCATTTGTTCATTTTATGACGTTACTTGTTTTTTTGTTTACCGTGGTGTAACAAGCATATAACAAACATGTAAACGGATATTTAAACTGTTTATTGTATGGGACAGTGACGGTGTAGTACAAAGGCGTGGGGTCGTGTTCAACCCACTTATTCTGACGTGAGTGTAAAATACTCTTCAAGAACTGGTCATTTGGGGGAGCTGAGTCTGACATCATGCTCACTCTGCTTCAACAGGAGCTCGCATTACAGAACGGGTGGCGTCGGCCTGAGTATACTTTTTCTAAGGAGACAGGACCACCTCACAAAAAGGAGTTCACTGTGACTTGCAGAATGGAGTCCTTCACAGAGATTGGTATGTGGTCCATTGCACTTTCTGCTTGTTTGTAGGTGTTTTCCTCCAGGAACTCTGGCATCCTTCCACACTCCAAGAACATGTGACTTGGTGAACTGCAGTATCTAAATTGCCCATTATGTGACTGATTATGATGTTTTGTCCCATCACACTCTCAGAAATAGGGTAAAAATGTGTACCTTTGCTTGTCCCTGAAGCTGTACCCTGAAGGGTCTGCCAATTGTACCCTTAGCTGTAGGTAATTGTACCTTTTAAGGTACAGAAATGGACCCGGAGGAACATTTCTGTACCATTGATGGTACATTAATGCTGTTTGTTCCTTTGGGATGTTCCTCAGAGTCCATTTCTGTACCTTAAAAAGTACAATTACAAGGGTACAGCCCCAGTGACAAGCAAAGGTACAGATTTTTACCCTTTTTTTCTGAGAGCGCAGGGTGACCCCTGTCACATAGGCTAAAGACTTACTGTGACGAAGTGCTGGATATATGAATATGGAAGGTGTAATATTTGTAGATTTGCACTTTGAATCAACACTAGCTACAGCTGGGGAGTAATTATGATCCTCCTGCTGAAAGTGATCCTTGTAATAATTTACACTGAATAATTTCATTTTCATGTAAAACACAACAAAACAATATGTGGTTTGTTCATCAAATTTGAAAATATTCCCTTTGGACCCCTAGGAGTAGACTAAACAGCTGAAGTGTTTCACTGAAGTTTCCAGCTGAAAAAAACGAGTGTTTTAAGTTGCATTGGAGCAAAGTGTCAGCAGAAAGACTAAACTTAAATGCAAATATCTGTGCTCTAGGTATCTAAGTTTGTACTGAGATCTCAAGGTCAAACCTAAGTCGTGCGACGAATCGGTTCAGAATTATTATTAGGTGCTTTCAAGTTGTTGTTGACTCCTGCCGACATCCTGACATCTCTCTCTGTCTTCAGGCTTCCCTGCAGCTTGATATTTGTCATAGTGATGATTGAGATTTCAGAATAAAATGTGGTAAATGATGGATCTGTTTCAGTTGTTGTTATTTTAAGAGGCGTGTCTCCCCACAGGAAGCGGAAACTCCAAAAAGCTCGCGAAAAAAGCCGCCGCTGAAAAAATGAGAGCAAGACTCCGAAACCTCTCCAGCCACCCCGAGACGCGCTGGGTGGGTAGAGCAGTCCACATGACCGCATGCGTCACCGAAACGAAGGCTGTAGCAGAGTGAGAAGAGGAGAATGTACAGAGCAGGGTTTGGCATTTATACGCGCGTGTGTCGCCGTGTCTTCAGGCTAAGCCCAGTGTCTGGCTGGATAGCCTGCGTAACTCGTCAGGAGAGAAAATCTCGATGTTGCGAAGAAGTCCTCTCAGTGTCCCCAACACTGACTATGTGCAGATGATGCTGGAACTCGCCGAGGAGCAGGGATTTGTGGTCACGTACTTTGACATTGGTGAGTTCTCCATCTTGTTTGTAAATATTTGGGTTTTTTTTGGGGGGGGGGGGGACTCAGTGGGTTAGGACGTTGTGCTAGTGATCAGAAGGTCACTGGCTCGCATCCCAGGGTCGGCAGAGAGATTTCGACGTAAGGCCCTTAACCCCCATTGCTCCTGGCACCTGCCTTCTCAGTTGTACTTTGCGTTGCATAAATAGTCTTGCTGAATGTATGTATAATTTGAAGGCCAGAAGAAACTAATATAATAAAAAAAATTTCTTTGCCCAAGACCTAGCCATGTCGTCCGTACAGCTTTCACTGCTGGCTTCTCTATGGACAATGCCATGGTGTTTTAACATCTGATGCTTTTATCTAAAGTGACTTATCATAGAGGGATGGGTTACAAATTATGTGATATCCCTGGGACTTGAACCCACGACCTTTGCACTGTTAGCATAGCGTTCTCCTTGTCGAGCTATGGTAGCTAATTTAACATGTTTGGTTTGTGTGACAGGCGAGTTGACGGTGAACGGGCAGTACCAGTGCCTGGTGGAACTCTCCACCGCGCCCATCGCCGTGTGCCATGGCACGGGGATCTCCTGCAGTAACGCCCACAACGACGCGGCGCACAGCGCTCTGCAGTACCTGAAGGTGGTGGCCTCCGCGAAGTGACCTCAGGGGTGGAGCTTTGCCATGTGCTCATGGTTGCATTCGCTCGACTTGTCCTCACGGTCTGCTTCACACACGACGTCACTTTAGACCAGCCTTTGGATGACCAACATCAGCGGTCACTGTGTGACTAAATGCCTCCATCCCTCGAAGCACAATTTTGAAAACCAAATACAAAATAATTACAATTACATTTCAATTTCTCAAAAATGTCCTATTTTCTTTTACATTTTCTTGAGTTCAGCACTATCAGGGAATTATCTGTAGTTTAATATAAAAACATGGCCCCCCTTCATGAATAGTAAGTCACCTTAATGAAGTTCATTTTTTTGATATCCTTACAGCATCCAAAATTATGTATTTTAATATTTACATTCAATATGTAAATATTTACATATTTTATTCATGTAATGTTTTAAAAATATTGATTTATTGCGTTCCCACAGATTTTTCTTTAACTTCAATTATGCGACAGCCTCTGAAAGTCTAGTGGTCCTACAGGCTAATAATTATGAGACATACCACCCTACGTGAAACGTTTGCTTCATTTGGCCTTTAAGTTGCTCTTCGGTAATGCTCAAATGTAATACAGAGCTTTTAATCAAGTACAGACACTCCTCTACTTGCGAACGAGATACAGCCGTTCGTAACTTGAAATGTTCATAAGTCGTTATTCAACATAATTTTCAGAGTATACGCGAGTACGAAGAACTAGGATGCTGGGAGTACGCACGCTACGCTGCTGGCACGGCGGGAGCAGCAGGCAGAAGTCGTACTAGGCAGAATTGGTGCGCAGAAAAAAAAAAATGATGTTGCAGACAGGAAATGGGAGCCCAATGAACACAATTTGGACTTACAGTCCTCTTCATTCATATGTCTGAAAGTTCGTAAGTAGAGGAGCATTTGTACCAACATCTAGATTTTATTTCATGTGTCCTTCACATGTTAAACTGCTTTCAAAACAAGTACCAATATCCATCAATCTTCCAAGTAATTATCGTAATCGGTCCTTCAGAGTACTGATATGTAAACCAGTTTGTATTTGGAAACTGTTCCAGGACCTTCATAAGCCTATAAGGGTAAATTGGATCAGACTCTTCCATGTCCTGTTGTTAAGCAGCATGAAAGTTGTCAGTGTAAAACTTCATCAGATCTTATCAGAGACTGACGAGTACATGTCTGTGTGACCTGCACAGTTTTCCTAGAAGCAGTAATTAAAACTCACCAAATGTATTTCTAATATTAGGTGCAGCATCAAATTCCCCTATACCTGTATGTTACAGCTGAACTTGTTTTCCGTAGCAACATGTTTGCAGTGAGTGTTTAAAAAGTAATAAGCTTACAGAAACCGCTATACCGAGGTCATATATTGGTTCCAGCACAGAAACCCAATAATGTTTTGGTTACCACGAAGCTTTCCAAAGCAATTTGAACAATGATGGCAAAAACAGGCTAGTGGAGTTGAGCAATAATCTGTGTCCTGTGTTTTAAGAGTTTTCTGTGATGTCAGTTTTGATCCAGAGTTTTCTTGGTATTTCACACTCTTTATTCGGTATAGGTATCCGTCGACTTCCATCCTATTGTGTCACACCTGATCACATTTACGTCTGAGGTCCATAGCAAATAATTATACACTGATGGAGAGACGCCTGAAAGCGGGCGTAGTAAGCGGTTAGCGGGTGTATCGCTTAGTGTAAC
>JAODKC010000038.1:9882553-9909214 GCA_026777985.1 Mormyrops attenuatus
GTGTATATTACAGTGCTGTACTTAATGTCTTGCCTCTCCCCTATATAACTACCGAGATACACCCAAATTGACTTCCGTGGTCCCAGTCCCAAATGAGAACCTAAGTCGACGGATACCCGTGTTCCTGTGTGTGAGTTTGATTTAGGGGTGTGTTTTTATTAGGCTTGCTATATTTAACAGTAAAAACCCCACGACTGTGTTGTGAAAGGTATTGTTCATTTTGAGACACACACACCCACACAATTTATCATTTATGATGGCGATTGAATATGCACTCAGGCCTGAGAGATTCTCTTACTAATTTGACAGATTCAGAACTAGTTTGCTCCTGAGTATGAACACAGAACCAAGGGGCGCTGGTGTTCAAGAGTCAGAGAGACACCTGCTGTGTGCTCTGTTGCCATTTTGTGTTCGGAAGAGTCGGGACATCGATGTGTCCCAGTGTAACTTCATGGATTCTGCTTTTCGGTAACCAGTCAGATGCCTTCCTGTCAATCGCATGCCTAAACCTGCTTTCAGAAAGCTGTGGTACACTATTACATTTAATCATGTAGTGCATAATGATTTGGTGTAAATTAACTGAAAAGCTTGTAGCTCCAAATCCTAACTGGGAGTATATAGAATATGTGAAATTTGAAGGAGAACATTAAAATATAAAATTGTGTAGTTGGTCGTTGTCTTGCATTCGTTGCTCACCTTGGCTGAATTAGTTCACCTAGTTTTATGTCATAGGCCTATTTAAGTCAACTCATCATTGTATGGTCAGCTGTTACGGTGTGGCCCTAAACCGTTTGAGATCGTGTCGAACTGGCGATGGTCAGACAGTCCAGGGTCAGAAACTGGGCGAGTAGAAATAAACGTAGGCCGAACTGATGGACCAAGTCAGGGTCCAGGAGCAGGCAGAGATCAGGCAAGGCGCAGATAGCAGGCAGGGCAGGAAAATCAGCCCAGGGACAGAAAAACTGGCAATAACCCGGAGGCAAAACTCACAACTAACTGGACAATCTCACACCAGGGTTCAGTAGATGGGGGACTACAATAGGAACAGCAAACAACCAGATGATCAGCACCTCAGACTATGGAAGCAAAATCCCTTGGCAAACCAGTTTGACTGGTTTTTCGGCACTGCAGTACTAGTTCCTTGTGGAAGGTGTGCCGTAAGTCCCCTGTATAAAAGGAGAGGATCTAGGCAGGACATCCTGGGAGGCATCAAATCCCTGACAGCCGCAGGATCAAATCCCAGACAGCGCAGTGCTTACGCTGTTATCCTCTTGTCTGAGGCCTTTAACCTCCAGATGTTTCAGGAACTGTATGATCCACATTAAATTTTAAGTTGCTTTAAAATAAAAGCTTCTGCTCAATAAATAAATTGTAATTATATTAGCATATTATGGCATACGCAGAGGTTTTGTATGTTTCATAATAGTCTCATAATAAACACAACCTGCTGAATTGTTTTTGTTTTTATTAGAACAAGCACTATATAGCAGCAGTGTACAGTGTTCATGAAAAGATATGTTTATGTAGGTATACAATTGCACTTCAGAAGAGATCCATCAGAAAATGGATTAAATCGACTAAGCTGGAAGACCAGCGCGACATCGAATGATGTGCGTCAGTCTGGAAATTAAACAAGAAAAGAAAAAAAAATCCAAAAGAAAAGAAGGGAAAACCTCATGTAAGGCATTCGCAACATTCACTGGCAGACTGTCCTTTTTTACATGCGTGAATAATAAACAGTGAGATGTATGAGCTGCCGGGGACTCTAAGCCGGTTCTGCGTACTATATACTAAGTGGCTGGGACGCCTGGTGCCTTTTTGTCATCAATTTGCGTGACTAATTACAACTGATGTGTCTCGGTTTTTCCTTTACAGTCTGCCGAGGAAAACGCCGTAATAACGGAGCGTCACGTAAATACGTCCCGTGAGGTAAATCTCTATTTAAAAACCAAAGTTTGAGGAATAAGGGGTTTCGTTTTACAGCCGTTTTGTACCAACTGCCAGTATTTCAGATGGATCGCGTCCCGCAGACATCGCGTGTAAAATGTAAAATGAATGACCGGTGCCTGCGCCCGTAGCAGCGGAAAATGTCTGTCCTGATCGGGAAAACCGCTTCCCCTCACTTGCACTAAATTATTATTAAACGGGAAAATCGAGGCTTGTAACCTTATATAATCACTTACATAACATGCTAACAGCGAAAATAATTTCTACCATATATGCCCCCATCGCCCATCCAGCAAAACACTACGGAAAGCAGCCCACACTTATAAATGAAAGCTTTAAAAGACATACGGGTGCACAAGAGCTGTCTTTCTTTAGTAATCCCATAACATCAGGTAGAAATCTGTTTGCTCCGTGGATTCCACCACACAGTAATCGGTACTATTGCCTTTCTGGAAGTAAGGATTTACAGTCAAAGCCTGCCTTAAGCATTACTGAAACCCGGGAGTATAAGAAATTTCACTGCATTTAATGGGAAGGGTTAACTGAAGCCGTGAGGATGAAGCCATGGAGGAGTGTTCTGCTCAACCCTAGTGCACTGACATACTGTAAATGCACTGCCTGTAGCGTCTTTATCCCACATTCCTCTACACTACTGTAGCAATACACAAGTATTACACTTAAGGGTTTAGTAAATGTGTTAAGGCACAGCAAGTTGAACTTCTGCAAGAGCTACAACTTGTTTTCAGGCCTACATTTTGGTTTCTTTTAGACAATGAAGAGGAAAATGAGAAAACTGCGCTAAATTTCTGCAGTAAAGATCATTGCAAGACTACCGCTTTACTAAAAACCTCCCCTGTCACCTCCAGCTGGAAATTCACAATAAACGTAAATAAAAATTCAAAGCATATGCTAGTTGCCTTTACAATAGAGGACTTTTACGCTGCCAACACACACCCCCCCCCTCAAAAAAAAAAAATCACACGCATTATGGTTAACACACTCCTCGTAAATACTGAAATTAAGATATGAAAATCAAAATAATCGACGTAAATTAAAAGTACCAAAAGCGCCATTCCCTTACTCTAGATAAGATAAACTTAATACGGAAACGCCCTATTTTTCTTTTTAAATAAACGGCCGGCACATTAGACTATTTAACTTTTAAAATATATATTAAAACCTTTATTATTTAAGATTTAAATTATAGCTGTATGCTCTCTAGGGAAATTGTATTGGTCTACTTAAATACCTACGAAACTCGCTTTCGTTGAATTCGGGTAATTTCAGAAACAAAATAAAAGCGCCGTTCTTTGGATTTTTTTTGGTTTGGTTCGTCAAAAAATGTCAAATTATTGAGCGGCAAAAGTAAGCATAGGTGAGGAAAATCTACATGCTCAAGGTTGCCAACTTTGGTCAGCTGGCTGGCATGAGATTTTCAATTCAAGACATATCTGCACACGCATTTACATATATGTAAGAGTTTATTACCTTGTAAATAGTCTGTAGGGTTTGCGCACTGCCCCAGCGCTTATGGTGTGGCTAATTTTAGGTGTATAATGGAATAATATAGGTTTGCCGTAAGATATCTTGTGCGAGGGTCTGAAAGCGTGACTGTCAAGCCAGATGCGTGAGACTTAGCAACCCTGATGTTTGAATTACATGCTTCAGTTCCACAGCTTCTTCAAATATTTCAAAGAAATCTTTCCATTTGAAATGTTTTGACCTTCACTGTTAAAGTGCAGTAGGACGGTGGTCACCACGGTTACAAAATAGACTCAGCTAATCGTTCTCTATTAAATGGACAGCAGGTGGCAGTGTTTGGCCACCAGTTGAAAATGTAAAATTGGATCCAATGTCGAGGCGCCATGAACGCGCGCATTTGTTTTCGAATAAAAAAAATAAATAATGAGGACGAGACTGTCCCACAGTGCATATGTGGTCTTTGAGAATAGCGTATAACAGGGAGAGATGATGAAGCGCAGTCATTTCACTTCAGCATATGGTGTCAAACTATCTCCGTGCGATTGCCTCCCCAAACTAACATCATGGCTTGAAATAGAATGAGGAGACATTAGATCTTGCCAAACATCCAGGGCTGGAAAACATCTCCATGAGCAGCCAACTCACTGACACATGCACCAGTATTTATAAACCTATGGTTATTTACCTTCAATAGCCACTGGAACATGGGACCTGATCTGGAACACCAGTTAGATGCCATACACCATAATAATACAGGCCAACCATAATTTTGAAGGTTTTTTTGACGTTCCCTGTGTTTCAGAGGTGCATGTAATAATCAACACTCCAAGTACCACCGACAGCTAAAACATTCTATGTTAGCTACAGGTAGCTACAAATCTGCTTATCCCAAGAGAGAATACAGCTACAATAAATTAACCATGGCTTTCAGCCTTGACCATTTCTAAAATAAATAAATGTAAATTCAAATAAATATGAATTAGTCCCCCCTAACAAATATGTCGACTTTGTGGTGTAGTCAACTAAGGTTAATCAGTTAGCAAAAGTGAAATATTTTACATAGTTATTAACATTTTGTTAGTCTCGCACACTTTAAGTCAACATAAATCTTACTAATTAAAGTAGCCCAATAAACATGCAAGGTAAATTTAGAGATCCAGAGTGAAATCTGAATAGCCCGATTCAAACATCAGTCTAAATCAGTGCTTAGAGACATCCAGTGGGCTTCTCAGGTAAAGCTTCCAGTGAGCTTAGTTGTACTGGGTCTGCTGAAAGTAATGCTGTTTTAAGGCAAAGACATGACAGCTGTTACAGCCTAGGATGGATCTACGAGCTTGGTCAGTGTTCTTTCAAGGTTGCTGGGGGGGACACTTGCTTCAGAAAAGGGACAGGGCCATACTGGGAGTGGGGGGGGGTGGCTTCGGGCGCCGCAGGTCTGGTCGTGTCCACAACTCTGCAGTACTAATGTCATAGAGGAGCTTCTGAACAATTGTGCATAGGTTAAAGCCTCTTTGTTAGTGCTGATGATATGTTGAGCACAGCCTTCCGGGAGACTACCAAAGTTTGGGGTTCTCCAGTTTGCTGAAACCGGGGTCTTTGCGGAGCTCCCAGTACGTACTGTTGGAAACCCACCTCTCCCTCTGGTTGGCATCGATGACCTTCCTGCGAAGAGATGTATGACGTATGAGCAGGGCAGTCAACAGCTGTGTTTCCATTAAAGTTTTGCGCAAATTACAGGCAAGTTTTCTGGAAGTCCACAGGGTTAAAATGTCAACAGGGTGTGTTTTCCTTAATGGATGTCATGCGAATGAAACAATTTATCATCTCATCTCGTACTTCAATATGGAGCAGGCTTATGTTACAATGAGAATTGATTATGTCTGAGGCTAACGTGTGCCGTTTTTGTGAAGTTCATATTGAAAACAGCGATGAAGAATGTTATAGTTCATGAAATGAAATATGGGGTGGCTACAGTGTCTGTTGCAGTGTCTGAAAATTAATGGAATGTGGGGTTGCTATAGTGTCTGTTGCAGTGTCTGATAATTAATGGAATGGACCCATCCTTCCATTATCTGTAACCACTTCTCCTACTCAGGGTCGAGGGGGGTCTGGAACCTATGGGGAGGGAACAACCAAGGATGGGGCACCAACCCATTGCAGGGCACACTCACACACACACACCATTCACTCACACAAGCACACCTATGGGCAATTTGGTGACTCCAATTAACTTCAGCATGTTTTTGGACTGTGGGGGGGAAACCGGAGTACCCAGAGGAAACCCCATGACGACATGGGGAGAACATGCAAACTCCACACACATGGAACCCAGGCGGAGACTCGAACCCAGGTCCCAGAGGTATGAGACGACTATGCTAACCACTGTATCACCATGCTGACCCTGGAACAGACCCCTTGTGAATAATTAGCCAAACATAAATCACCCTGAAACACTGTGCTCAGCTCAGAAGGCTCTGGCCCCATGAGTTCTGAAAGAATTATTTTTGTATACCAATAAATTATGTCTCATCAGTAATGCAAATTCAGCTAGGTTAAATTTCAGAATTACCATACATAACTGTAAATACTAATTTGTAGCTTTGAAAAGTACCTTTTTTGACTCGCCACAGAAACCATCACATGCGAACATAAAAATGTTTTTTTGAGGGCTTTTACAAAGCCTGAGCATGGTTAGCATCCTCAAAATGCGCGATATTTAAGCTGGAACAATCGCTAATATAAAGGAAGACTGTATGGACTTCTGGACATCTGTATGGAACAGCTGAGCTAGTCTGACCCCAGGTTTCAGCCTTAATGGGAAGGACCTATTCTGGAAATGGCTATGCTAACTGTGGTCTCAGATGTGACCCTAGATCTTCACAATGTATAGAGATGTCACGTGAGATGATCTGCGATTTGACTGTAGTTGTGTACTCTAGTTCTCTATACTTCTTAAATATCTTCACTACAGTTCCACGGATAACAGGACTCACTTGAAGAAGCGAGGCTGGTGTTTGACGTTATTTTCTTCTTGCCACTTTCTCCTGGTCCTCTGCAGGTCCTCAATGCGCTGTTTCTCTGCAGCTGCTAGATCTACTTTTCCCTCCTCCAAGTACCTGTGTGGCAAAAGAACCAGCTCATGAATTTCCTCCATCCATCCATTCATCCATCCATCTTCTATACCCACTTCTAGAGATTTAACAAAATCCTCATTTACACAGCACATTAGACTCTAATTCCACAAAACATCTCTAAACCTTAGACTCCCATATCTACATTTTGGTGAAATTCTGCAGTAAATAAAGTGTGATTCTTTATGGTTTGAAATCTAGAATTTTATTCTGAATTTCAAATACCGGCTAGAAAAAAAAAAAAAGAGTCCACAGTTTGCACGGAGTTCAGCATCTATTGGAAACATTATGGCAGTTGTGTAGCGCTTTTTCGAACCTGCAGATGGCAGCATTGTACACAGTACGTTACAAACGTAGGCAAAAATCTAGAAGTGGCTTTCATCTGTAAGGTCAAACTTAACGTACCTCTGATCGGGGCGGAAACGTGCATCAGTAGGAGGCAGCAGGTCTTTCATCTCAGGACAGAGTTCATTGAGTTCGATTGCAAACCTGGTAAATCCGTAGTACAGCTCATAGCCGGTGGGCATGGATCCTAGTGGAGGAGATTTTATTTATTTTATTTATGTATATTTAAGAACAAATTTTAAAAAAAACCTTATCACAGGGATTTCCACCTCCACCTATTTGTACCTTGGGATAAACTGTATATGCGGTACGTGATGAGACTGGACTTCAGATCATACCGTTACATGACTTGACAGGGTCTGAAATTGTTCTAAATATACTCGTCATTTATTAATGCTGCTGCTTTATTTGATAGTACTGAGGGAGCAGAAGTCCATTGATTGGTATCTCATAAATTCTTTCGTGAGATTTATGAAAAGGGGTTGGTGTATTTGCTAGGCCGTAACAATAACCAGTGAAATATGAGCCAGAATTAAACGGCAGAAGCTAAGCTTGCAAATATTAGTTTTGCACAGACACGAAGCTGGAATAATTCTCTATGCATTACGATCCTCTTGTTGCTAAGAAGTGTGTATGCAGTTGGTGTGGTCCGTGCAGTAGGGCGCGGCCCAGTGGACGTGCGGTGATGCACTGCATCGGGGAGGGTTCTGGCCCGTTCGTCCCCAAGGCCTCGATGGTACCTGGCCTCCAGATGCACTTGGCTGAGGGGGGCACTCCGCAGTACAGGCCCTCATGCCATTTGCCAAACAACCGATGTACCACTTTCCCTTCCTGGTCCATGATGAAGCCCTGGACCTCATTAACGTTTGAGCTCCAGTAGTTCCCCTGAGAGACAGCAACGAGCAAGTAAGAGCAGGCCTGAGACTGACGCCTCATTCACTTTCACTTATACTGCACGCAAAAAAGCAGTAATTAAAGTCGGCACAGCATTGTCACTTTTTATAAAGCAGTGGAAAGTTAATGAGCTATTTAGTGCCGGCCACAGTTCCCTGGAGATAGAACGTCAATGGGAAATCGAGTTGTCCGATTGGCTGTTACCTTTACGAATGTTAGCTTGCAGATGCAGGCGGTGCTTCTGGTGTTCCTGATGGTGATTTCTCCGTAGTGCTCGATCCACCTCCGCCCGCTGAGAATGTTGTGTATACAGGTGGTGACTTTGTTCCACTCGTAGAGGTCGCCGAACCTAAGGGGTACAGCAATGACCTTCAAGACACGGCTTATATGTGATATGAAGAACCAAAACCTCACAAGTTGGACTATACGGTATGAGGCTCAGTGCATTTCTGAGACCAAAGGTGAAATCTGCATCCAGTGGTTGGCACTAGATCTTTTTTGGGGCCCACAGACAATGAGGAATTTCAAAAAGATTAAGATTTGTGAACCGAATGCACTTTCCTCCCCGGTACAGCAACTGTTCCACAAGCTTCCAAAGCATGGCACAAAGCTCATCGCTGGCGGCGTCTCAGAGTGGTGTAATGAGACTGGCTGGGTGTCAGCCACCGCCACTTGGTGGCTAAATGGGTTACGACCGGCTGGTGAGTCCTCAAGAGGAGAGTGAATAGCAGGGTTCTAGGTTCTAGGAGGATTAGTTCACTTAGAGGAAACAGAAATGGGGGCATGAGGCCTGTATGCTGGGGAAAAAAAGCACAGTGCCTGGCTGGTTTACCTCGGTAACATGACGTTCACCGTCCCGACCGGCAGGATTTCCATGGATTTCCCCCAAAACTTGTTTTTCCATCTGACGTCTGAAAGCCAACAGCGACAAGAGATTCTACTTAAAGTCAAAGCACACCAGCATCCTTGCCTGCTTTCAGTAGAGGGATTAAACCCACATTTGTATTTTTGTGTCCTCTAAAAGTGAACAGGTGCACAGAATAAAAATTCATTTGACATAATTTCATATTGTAAAGGCAAGACATTACACAAGACCCCCCCTTCTAACACGAGGATTACGTCATGATACGGAAAGGAGTCTTTAGCAAGCTAGCAAGGCATGTCGATGTAAGGTGATTAAGTTATTTATGGTGTCTTGGCCTACCTTGCCAGAAGGTGAACTTTTTGGATTCACAGTGACAAGCAGAGATGGGTGGATGGTGGCTCACCTTGAAAATAAAAAGTAGATACAATAAAAATATATAGTATATAGTAAAACGGGGTTTATTTTTGGATTTGGATTTCTCTCATCACCATAGGAGTTCAGCTAAGTGCGAAATGGAAACGAAAGGTCTTTTACAAGCAATCTCCCCTTTACAGCCCTACACGCGTTTTGGCCGACAATTTTTTTTGGACTGTAAAGAGGTCTTAACCGCCCAAGGGGCTGCTTCAGCACAGAGAAGGAAGCTTTAGGACAGCCCCAAATTTCAGAGAAAGTCACAGAAATCCTAATGTTCCAGATGTGACAGTACAGATTTGCACCATGTTATTCAGAACAAGCCGAAGCCGTATCAAAAGGAGAGTTATCTATCTTCATCTGCGGTGTGAGGCAGCCAAGACATGGATGTAATAACAAAGATGTCAGCAGAGCTCGAGCCAAGCGCAGGACGTAAAGCGCAGCTGGGACTGAAGTAGAGCTTCTTTCAAACGAATAAGGACATGAGAGGGACAGGAAGGCCTTGGGGGATTTGGCTTCTGTAAACAGAGAAGGCAGCAAGAGAGGGGCATTATGGGAGTGAAAACTATAGGCCCCAGGCCGGAGAAACATGTTGCGAGGCTGCATTATTGGAGGGTAATTAAATGAGGTTTGAAAGCAGGGGGTTTCATGAAAAAAATAAAAACACTCCCAAAACTGATATTTACATTTAACTTTTTTTTCAAAATAAAGTCATCCACAGATCAAACAAACTACCTAAAATAATCATACGTCTACAAACGTTCTCAAATAATTTCAGCCTTTGGGTAAAAGACAAACATTAAAAATAACTATTTGTTCCTGGATGTTAGCTGACGTCACATCATACCTGCTCGGAAAAAAAGCGGAGTCCCTTGTCTTCTCGTATGCATTCGTAGGTCTCACCAAGCAGAGGGTTGAACGGCTTACTTCCTGCTCTGTAGTAGGTGGACGAATATCCAGAGACTGCAAAAGCAGCAACAATGACCTTGAGGAAAACAAACCAGTCATTACTTCAGCATACAAATCAACCACAGGAAAAAAAAACAGGCCAAACATACGTGTAGCTAGCTAATCTAGAACCAAAGACTGGGAATGCATCCTAATGCACGGGACATTAAAGTCTACCGTCCTCAATGGCTATGGCCCGGAAAATGCGCAGTCTCCATCAGCTGGATGCTACCAATAACTTTTATGTGCGGCTCGCCAGAATCACCGAAACCAGCCGTGCCTGTTATGTTACGCAAGCTCCAAAGAGCAGGACTCACGTAATTGTTCTCCTAGAATGGCAGTATGAGAAAGGCGACATCATTCATGCGGGCGGGAGCGTTGGCTTACAAGTGTCAGCGGGTAATAAAACCGAAGGCTTGAAAATTGGAGGGCTCTCGAAAATAAGCACACGCCTTTGTGTTTTTGAAGGAAGGGAACTAAGTGTATAGTGTAGAAAGCTGCTGACAAGACCTATTAAGGAATGAAAGGGAGCTTCCAAGGGTCTCGGCTTGTAAAATCTGCCATGGCGCACAATCGCTCAACTGTGAGGAGGAATTCTGGTGGAACGTAACCGGAATCGCTTTGCGCCGGATAAAAAGGGTGAGAAGGGTTTCTCTTGACCAGAGTGAACTTCACGCTCACTGCTTGAAAGGCTCCTAACAGCCCTTTGGCTGCTCAGTGTTATGTCACTGTAAGTGAAAACGTTGCGACTGTAAACGTATAAAGACAACAATACTCTTGAAGGGGAAGTGGGTTGTCAGAGTGAGCTCCCTCTGCTGGTTATTAGAGGAAGGAACAAGTGTGCAGAGCTGAAGGGTGTAACCCGGGTAAATGTACAAATCTTTCACTGAGAACTCCACTTGCTGACAATATCCTGAAGCTGTATGTGTCAAGGGCCAGCTTCACAATCTCAGGGGTCACCTGGGCTTGTGTGTTTCCAGCTTTCCTTCAGGGGCAAAACAGCCAGTGTGTTTGGAGCATTTACAAATCACGTCTAAAATTCATCTTCCACCTTCTGTACCATATTAAATCTCTCAAACTGTATTTTTAGACAAGTATTAATAATGCCAAGTTCCACATGTACTGCATTATACCCTTAGACAGAGAGTCAGTGCTAGGAGCGTACCATAAGTTAATTTGTGATGAGTATTGGGAACGTACCATTCTCTCGTAGGGGTCCTCAGTTTCGGCCGCCTTGTCCAGCAGTTCGCTGTATTCCAGCTCCTCACACATGTGCTGCAGGGTATTGAGCGGCTCATTCAGCTCCACCGGCATGGACACCTTCGATAGGTCCTTCCCAATGTTGTTCCTCAGGATATTCCACAGGTTAATGTTACTGGTGTCGGGGGAGGGGGCGGGGAGGGATGTGCGGCGTCCGTTTCGGAAGGCCCCGCCTCCCAAATCGCCGTTGAGCACTGCAAACAGCAGGATGTGTGCTTTTAGGTGGGAAAAGAGCAAGGGCTACAAAATAGCACTGCAGTGCTAAGGTGGCCCTAGACTTCCATACAGGAGAGCGTTGTGAAACTCCCACCGTCCATTAAAATACCTCGAAATTACAGTTACCCTATATGTATCTTAGTGAAAAAGATGAATAAATACACCACTAGCAGTACAAGGTTTGAAGTTAATAGCACTCGGTCAACTGGATCACTGAGAAGAGCCGCCGATATTAAGGAAGCTTGCAGAAGGAAGAGCGATCTTTAGGTAGCGCATTACACGATGCATCATGCGGCACCTCAGAGCCATTCAAGGTCAGGACCGCCCCCGCTTAAAAAGCGGCAAAGCGAAGCCCTCCCCAGCACGAGCGGCACAGATGCGTACTTTGCCGGGAGATGTTATCCGTCACACTGGCGTTGTCTTCGGAGATGTTATCGCTCACATCGCTGACATATGACTCGTCATCTGAAGCCTGGGGACAGAAACAGGTGGATATAGACTCAATCGCTGACCAATCAGCATCATGTTCAGGGTTAAAAATGTGTAAAAAAACACTGATCTCTGTTAGCTAATGCTACAGCCTGTGCCCTCAGCAGAGTATGCATGATGGTGTTTCGATTTCTCCATCAAAGAGAGCTAACATCTGTAGAAGGCAGTTAACCGAATGATCTGAAAATGTGCAACGGTAAATCCATCCTGCATCTTATCTACCAGCTGGATAAACAAATGGATAAATAAGTGTATAGTGTTGAGTTTTTCTTTTGTGGTATAATTCCTTTTTCATTTAGTTATATGGTGTTCATCATGATCGAGAATCGTGTCGCTTCTCGTCCTCTCAGAGCTTCTAGCGCTGCTCGTCTGGAACCACCGACACTTAAAAGAGGACGACATGCATCAAGACTTCCTCAGTGGTGGAATAAACTTCCTCTTGCCATAAGAACAGTCGAATGCCTTGCTGTCTTCAAACATCGCCTGAAGACACACCTCTTCGAGAAGTATCTAATAGATTAATACCCCCCTTACTGTCCACTCACTCCATTAAAAAAAAATTAAAAAAATTTTAAATCCCACTAACAATGTTTGTCAGTTTTTCCCTAACAAGTTTTTCAGACAACGTACTTAGCGGTAACTTTGGTTTCAATTACAGTTGTTGAATTTGGGTCTAGCTTATAGATCGAAGAACAGTCATGGACTACAAAGCACTTGTTGTAAGTCGCTCTGGAAAAGAGCGTCTGCTAAATTCTGTAAATGTAAATGTCTACTTGTATCTTTGTCTATCGCTGCAGTTGTAGCTGAAGCAATTTCACTCCCTGATCTATAAAGTTTTTCTGATTCTGATCTGATTCTTATCTGATTCTGATCCTCAGGGTGGCACAGTGGCGAAGGTCACTAACTTGTAAACAGTGGACTGTGGAGTATATCCCCTGCTATTGTACCCACCAGTGTGGCGCTTAACCTAAGCCGGTCCAATAAAATACCCATCTGTATAAATGAGTAAAAACTGTAAGTCAGTTTGGATAAAAGCATCAGTTCATCGGCTAAATGTACTTCAGCTTCCTGCCTGAACAATAAGTGCCTGGGATGAAACTGAGCCATGCGGACAGCCCAACAGCACAGCGCGGTCTACCGCCCACGTGCTGCCGTTGTGTGATCCTCCCCACAGGCCCTATGAGGCATTTCCCAGGGGGTTGTCATGCCATTTACACGTCCGGGGAATGTGAGGAATGACAACTGGAGCTGTCACCCCTCAGGCAAAGTCAACAGCCATGGAGATATTGGATGTTGACGGACACCAGGGTCATGGACCTTTACGTCTGGGTACCAGCAAAACAGATCTTTGGTCAAACGATAAAGAAGAGAGCTGTCAAGGTAGGGAACTGAAGGTAAGGGTCGTCCCTTTCACACATGAATTATCAAAGGACGTTTTTCTAGGTGGTTTTCTTACACCGCCGGATTTCAAAGGCAGAATTGATGTTATTGTTGGGAGCACTGATCAAACTTGCCTGTCCTCGAATATAATTATCCATGAACCCACTGGTTACCAGCATCTTATATTTGACTAAAATAACTTTAAATCAACTGTACACAGGTGTGGACACCATGTATGAAAGGGGTAAAGTAGAGAATCGGCAGTAATGGTGAAAGCATTAGGGTGGAACCAGACTATAAAGGGAAAAGACTGTTATTCCTTGGTTGCCATTTCTGACCTTCTAACCTGTTTTACTTCAGTTCTTCACACCCAGCTCATTAAGTGCTGGAAAACCATCGCCATGACGACACAACCACGATTAAAGTGTCTCGGCAGCGGATTCAGAGACCGCACCTCACGCTCCCCTGCTCATCTCTACCCAGAGGGCCCCTCACCTCATTTTCTGATGAACTCGCTGACAGAAGCACTTCTTGGGCGTCGAAGAACTCCGACACGGACTCGGACATGGAGAGCCTGCTCTCGTTGGACGTCTGCTGAGTCAGGGGGATTCCCGCGCAGATCGGCTCCCCTGGCTGGAGGATGGGGCAGACACAAGTGACTGAGGAGAACCCCATCAAGTGCCGGGAAAACCCTTGCCCATGAATTTGCAGGAGGAAGGTTAGATACCCCCAATAATGTCCGGCACCATAAATCACCCTGGGGAGGCCCTCTACTCTTATTATTTATGTGATCTATAGCAGCAAATGTGCAAAGCTTGCAGCTCTGAACCCCATATGCGTCCAAAGATGGTTTCTGCAGATGATGACAACAGTCTCTCTCCCCCCCCTTCAAGGTCTTAAGTGTTCATGACTGCTTCAGTCTTCCTTCCATCTCCAGTGATGACCAAGTCAGCATGTTCCTTCAGTTATTTAAGGATCACAACTGAAATTGTAATGGACAGACAGCTGGCTTTTCAACCGTCGGGGCAAAACGGAAAAGCACAGTAAGCAACAATACAGGATCCATTTTAGCCGATTTATGGACAGGAGGGACAAGACTGACAGGTCATGCTGACAGTTCAACAACACATGATCAATGACCCCATTAACGTCTTGAGATGACAGAACCAGCCTAGTTGTCATGTGATTATTGATGACCAGCAAAATAATTGCGAAGACATGCTAATATACTGTAATTAGCCTCCATGTGAACAGCTGACCACATTCAACCTAGTGAGGATTAATGCCTCCAGGTGCCACCACACCAGCGAAGCTACGGAGTGACACTCTTTGATTACAGGCATCACATTCTGTCCATTCAAGGTGAATGGTTTTATTTAATTTGTAAAAATAAATGGGGGAAAAAAAGAAAAAAGCAAGAGAAAATGGTTATCAGTACCTCATCGGGGCTGGGAATGATATTCACGCTGACCACTTGCTCAGACAGGACGGACTCTGAATGGATGCGGCTGAGTCGGGTTCGAAGCTCTGCATTTTGGGTCAGTGCCTAATGAGCAGTCACGAAAGATTACCAACCAAGCTTTTTGTCTTTAATTACACTCAGTTTTCCTGGGTAAAAGACATCTCCAACAGCGTTTATTCCACGGACGTTCAAATAACAAGTACGGTGACATAAATCAAAGCAGATTACAGCTTTAATTGTGGCTTGTACACATCCGGATGGGTTGACGATGTATCACAGACACAGAATGCAGGCTAGTACTTAACTTCTTACTGTACACATACACACCCACACAAATGCAAACCCAGTATTATTACTTGCCTTCTCATTTCTAATATATTTTCCCCATCCTGTACCAACTCATATTGCCTTGGTTTTGTACAGCAACAGCAGTCAATACTCTAGATGTTGGCAATGTCGTCCTTCCATCCCATAATATTTACCAGATACTCTTTACTTGATTATGAGGAAGAAAAAAAAAAAATAAATAAATAAATAAAAATAATGGGCTGTCAGCAATGTAATTTTGCATCTAATGAAAGTAAAAACATTTGCTGAAATGGAGCACTTGACAGCAGACAAGAAAATGCCATTTTGGGGAGAGAGGAGAAAGTAAATGTGTTAGTAAATATTTTGGGAGTGACTGTCAGTTTCGTACGGAAATGTTTCCCTGGCACCGATACTGTGAGCGTTAAGGGCTGTCTGAAAAACAAACGGTATTAATTATTCAAGAATAACGAGTCTTGTGACACGATGCATGGTGATTGGTGTGGTCCGCTGGGGGTGCGTTTCAATTTTATCACTGGGCACATAAAGGCATCCTGGCGGGAATGAATTAATGAACTACACTCCACGTCAAATCGCATGCGGGAGTCTGCCTTTTCATTATCCCCCTCTTCCTGAAACGGGAAACCTTGGCTGACTCCTTCACGGACGTACGTCTCTTTATTAGCAAAGCTGGTGTGACGTGTCGGCCATTATTGTGGTCCCTGTTCCAGTTGTTTGATTAATTGCCGCTGACCTCACAGGCTCTTAAGAGTGCTGTGGCCAAAGGGCGTTGCATAGTAAAATGACGTTTTCTAAACAAACACAGTCAAATGAACACCTGAAACTCAAAAGTCTGCAAAAGCAAAACCTACTAGGTATCACAATGGCTAGTATTCATTTACACCAGGGGTGGGCAATCTTATCCACAAAAGGTATGCAGCTTTTTGGGATAACCTTTAGGTCAGCTGTTCAAACCCAGGTGTGAGGACTCTTCAGCCAATCAGTCCTATAATTAGTAATCGAACTAAGGAGCTGCAGTGAAAACCCACATACACAGCAGCCCATTCTGGATAAGATTGGCCAACCCTGTTTTACACAGTGGAAGCTTTAGGACTATAAAATATATTTAATCAATTTTAAGTGGATATTTGTTATTTGTTTGTTGCCTGCCTTCCTCTTTACTGAGACAGACGTATGGGCAAAAAAATATATTTATTACTGTTATTAACAAGCAGAGGATTAACTCAAAGAACAAAAATGCTTATTGGGAGGCCAACATATTTAAACACACAAGACAGTGTCTCACAGGAAGTCGTATCACTCTATGGTTGGTGCTTGGTCTTTAAAATATATTTCTTTGTAAATTTATATATAAATAGGTGAAATACCACTACATTACGATACCAAACAGATATGGAGCTAGATATTTCAAATACAAAATGTTGAAAAGTAGAGGTAAATTTATTCATTCATAATCTTCATCTCATTCACCTAGATGAACATCACGTGGATTCTAAGGCTTACAAGTGCAAAACCAAATCAGAAATATAGAAACATCCCTAAATGATTTTACTTGTCAATGACCCTCCACAAAGAAGGCCGGACAAATAACATAAAAATGTACAGATTCTGATTTATTTACTTATTTAAGCTGTAAGTGAGACCCATTACTCTTATCTTCATTTATGCTGGCATGCAATATTTCATTCTTTCCAATCATTTTTGTTGATGAAATATTTAGTTTTCAACATCTCCAGTGACATAACTATTGCTGTCAAGGGTGAATGGTTTATGTTTTAGTATAAAAAAATGTCTCAGTTTTTTAAGTTGGGCTTGCTCTAAAAATCAAATCCAAACAGAAATATGTTTGCTGCCGATCGACTAATTCACAGCTGAATTATTCATATATTAACAGGTTAACCTGCAAGTTATTGAGGTTACTCCATTAAAAGTTTTCTCTCGTTTTTCTGTGCCCGATGTTTTTCTGGTTTCTATGATTACACCTTACTCAATCTACCCTAACAGCTCACGCAGAATTAATCTAGTAGTGATTAAGTCGCATTAGAGAACGTATTTACTGTTTTTATCCATCTAAGTCAGCGTGTAATCTGTGATATTCAAACACTGCTCGTTTCACACTCAGATGAAAAATATTCCTACTGTCGGTTACGAGCCTGTCCAACCCATTAGCTTCTTTATAGCTAGTTTTGGGGTGTTAATTTATGCTTTATGGTGCGTCTCACAGTGCTTTTGGTTTCATTAGCAGCTTTCATTGGCTCATGAAAAGCTTCTAGGCATCTCGAATGACAGACCATGACATTTCTTCTGGTTTGTGATAGACAAAAATTCAGAAAGGAAACAGTTATATTACCATATTTGCTGTAATATCTCGGATGCAGAAAATTCACAGAAGAGGGAGACATGCAAGGCAGACCACTGAAGTGCGGCAATGCCATCCGGGACAACCCACCTGGGAGAGGGACCTCCTGAGGGTCAGGATCTGGGCAGTCTGTCCCAGCTTCTCCTGATCGGAAAAGACCTGCTTGATTTTCTCCTTCTCAATTGCTACGGTATTGAAGGCTGATTTCAGGAGAGAGTGAACTGTAAGGGGGGGGGGGACAAATGAATCAACGTAAACAAACGGAATTAAGCTACAAAAATACATGAGAAAAATCTATGTAGTTTCTAAAAATACAACAATGCGGTGTTATGTCCTCAGTCAAGGTGAGAACCCATCCAGTAACTATGGCATTAGTGTCAGGGGACCACGTAAATAACTGGGTTCAAACTCCAGCCCAACTTTCCAAAATAACGAGGGGCTGAGGTGATATATACATAAACTGCAGTTTCCTTGACACAAATTAAGCCAATTTTAGTAAACAAGTTTCCAGTTTATTCAACCATATTGTACACAGGCAAAATGTATTATGGAATATCACTGAGTTCTTTAAGTAATGGTCTGCCATGTTGCAACTACACCCCCCCATCCCCACCTTTCTGAGCAATAACGCAGAAGTCCTCCTGCAGCTTGATGTAGTCGGGGGGGCACTCGATGGCATCTGACAGCCTCGGCACCGCGGCCTGAAAATCCACAAGGTCTGCACACAGGTTGGGGTTGGAGGAATGCAACCTGGCATTCAGGGGAACCTGGAGTGAGATGGGGAGGGGGGGTGTTTTGATTCAGGAAACTGCGCCAGTAATCCTGTATGCGTACGGTTAGCGCAGAATAACAAGGAGCGGCAGCAGCGAGAGGGACAGAAATATCGCGCGTGATAGGGTTGAGACTGACCCCCAAAGCCCACCACTGTGAAGGCGTCAAGACGACAACACTGCAAGGCCTGTGAGGAAAAAGCAGGCTGTTTACTCCCAGAGGAAGACCCTGAAGGTGCAGAAAACCCTCTGGTCACATCCCAACTCTACACAAGACCCACATTCCATACCTCAGACATTGGGACACTGCCGTTCCCTGTGAGAGAAAAATCTGGGGTCTAGAACAAGTGCAGAATATTGTATGGATGAATTTTTTAAAGCTACATTTACATTAAAATCAAAGCACCATTTTAATATGAAAAGCCAATTATAGTAATTATAATATTATGGCAATTCTATAGTAAATTCTATACTATCACAGAATTTACTGTAATGAATTATTATAAAGAATCCCGCTCTTTGCATTTATGTTTTATCAGCGAAGAAAGTGAAGGGTTTCGACTCCCAGATTCTACAGAAGCATGACAGATGAAACTCAGAAATGACAGTGCCCCAAGAGGGGATAGAGGGGACTTGGATGGGGGAAGGGAAGGGGGCTCTTACTTTGACATGTCTCGAGTGCTGGAAAGTACAAAATACCTGTGAAAGACGGCGAGAGTCAGACACGCGAGCACAGACCAGAGAAAGTGACGCGGGTCGACCACACAGACAGGCACACGGATGGCCACCTATGTGCTTTTTTAGAGGGAAAAGCTGTGACCATACCAAATGTGTGCTTTTCATGTGTTTTGAGTCACATTGACCTTGCAGTGAGACTAATGCACTGTGTGTCATCAGATGGGGAGGCCAGGCAGGAACAGAATCATTACCCAGCAATCAGGAGATGTCTGTCTGCCTGCCAGCTATGTAGAGTATGTCCATATTGTGTTGGTCGGTGCAGGATCAAATCTGAAGTTCAGTATTTGGACATCTGACTATGACTCTTCTTGGATGTTGATCTGAACATTTGGATTTTTTGGATGTCTGTGGACATGCAGGACAGGTACAGGACACAGCACTGGACGTCCAGAAGACATCATAAAAAGATGCCATAGCTTTCATTCTGGCACCTCAGGGGACGTCTTTTCAACGTGTGATAAGACGTTCAAAAGACGTATTTTGGACATTTCTTTGCTTAGTGGGTGGTACAACCGACAGACTGACACTCAGACACACACCTCATGGACACACGAATAGAACACAAGGCACAGAGCTCCTCTCACAGGGAAATTAACACTGGAAGTTAATGCAAAACAGGGCAGATCTAACTAAGACATTGCTAAAAAAATGAAAAATCATCTACTTTGTGTTTTGATGTCCCACTGAAGTCTCATACACACCCGACTACGGACAACAGGCCTGAGACATCTCTTTAATGACAGTGGTGGTGAGGATGACCTCCAAATCATCAATGTTAATTCTGATACTCAGAATCAAGCATAAATGAAAACTAAATTCTGAAAATCTCAGATCCCTTTATTTTCACTGGACAGTTAGCAGTGGCTTTCTATCGAGACCTAGAAGAAGATGTCTAAGTTTTAGCTCAGGAAGTACTGAAGCACTGATAGAAAAAGGCATTCAGTCTGTCCTCTCAAAGGTGGATGAAATGTAAGAACCTAAATCGAGGACTTTAAAAATGGAAAAAACGAATGATAGTGTCATGTAAATTGTCATGGTTAAATTAGCGTTACAAGCAGAAAACGTTTTAATGTGCTAGGTAATTAGTATATCACGGCACTGTGGTGGTAGCTTCATACACTGACCACCTGGGCGCCCTTTACAAGAAGGCTCTCTCTCACACTGCCTGACCCGCATTACCCAGAATGCTGTAGGAAAGCGACGGGGTTTACACACAGCGAGGCTGGGTACAGAAGTGGCACACGGAAGCAGCATGGCACACACGGTCACCGAGGAGACGGCAGGGGGCGGGTACCTGGAGCTGCATTTTTGCATCTTTGCTGATACTTTTTGTTCTCCATCTTCTGCTTGCCCGCTTGTCTTTCTTTGACATATCTACACAATTAGCCTACGGCGCACATGGACAGAAACACACGAGAAGTTGGCAGTGAGACAGCACGTAGGCACCCATTCCCACGCCTGTGCATCCGGCACAATCTATGGCGCGCACCGCACCAGAAGAGGCTCTGGCTGTGATGGTATGAGCCCAGAACCCGCCGGTGTTAGCAATGACAGACTATGGGATGAGTTCAAAATCTGCGTCAAACCAATGAGTTAAACTGAGGATGATAAAAACATGACTGGCAGTCACTCGCTTTTAGCTAAACACAGGAAAACAGACCTGTGAAGTCAGAGAGAATGCTTTAGAAGGTTTTTGTGTGCATTTTTTAGGTCGCTCAGCTTCTCGTGACCTAAGCTGTGAGCTAACACGGGTCCAGTCTGCAAGGGCCAGCGTAAGGAACTCCCTCACTGTTGCATGGTGGCACGCATTACCTGCATGTCGCTGAAGCTGGGGGCGGATTGGGTCCTCTGCAGGATCTCCAGACTTTGCAGCAGCCTGCTGAGCTCGATTAGGTTGGACTGGCAGTGAGCGAGCTCTGGAAATAAACGCAGGACATGGGATACATCACTGAAGGGAAAGGGACTGTTCCAACTGGTCAAAGTCAGTCAAGTGATTTTTTTTAAGTGAACCAGTGGCATAGAAGAAGGTTCTGATGGGCTCTTTCTCTGGTTCTTGGGTGTGTAGACACAGCTGAGGCCTACCTCTCCCGCACCGCAGGGGCCTGGAGGCCTGTGGACGGCCACACGCTGGCTGTGACTCACGCTGCACTCACCCTCAGCACACTTGTCCATCTCCTCCCACTCCAGCAGCCAGGCTGCCACCTTGCTCTGGCCGTTGCTGTACGAGGCTGGCAGGCTGCCACTGCTGCTGCTGGGGGCCGGGGGCTGCCAGGGCAGGCTGGTGGGCTTGGCCTGCAGAGAGCAAGTTGGAAGAAAGCCTGGTCAGATCAGCCCCGAAGCTTTGAGTCCATGTTTTCAAATTCCGGGCTTTGAATGGGACCATTAAAGTGCTACTCTGTCGGAGAAGCTGTATCTGAAAAAAAGGCCTGGTTGATCTGTCCATAGCCCCAGAACATTGCCCTCACCCATCAGGACTAATCAGGGTTGCCAGCTCTCATGCATCTGGTGTGACACTCACGCTTTCATACTCTCACGCTTATGCAGGAAATCTTATGGCAAAACTGTATTATTCCATCATAAACTTAAAATCAGCTACATAAAAAGCATTGGGGTCGTTTGCAAACCCTACAGACTATTTACTGCAGGGGTGTCAAACTCCAGTCGTGGGGGGCCAGAGCCTTGTGTAGTTTAGTTCTTTCCCAGTTTCACCACAAATGATTCGGCTCAAGAGGTGTGTGGTAATTAGCACAAGGAGGTGCAAGGAGGTAAATCAGGTGTGTTAAATGAGGGGCAACTCAAAAAAGTGCAGGGCTCTGGCCCCCCACGACTGGAGTTTGACACCCCTGAGTTACAAACATGTAAATGTGTCTGCAGACTTATCTTGAATTGAAAATCTCTTGCCAGCCAGCTGACAAAAGTTGGTGACACCGGGCTAATATATCTTAGCTGATATATTGAAAGACACGTACCTCCAAAAAATCCATTATTTCAGAAATTACTTTACAAAATAAACCTAAAACAACATAATGAGACACCCTTAAAACCAGAAAAGAAACCTGTCTTTTCACAGCCATTAGTGTAGGGTTTAATGTTTTAAATGGACTAATGGAGATTGTTGTCAGAGAGCCACATATGTCAGTCTCAACAAGATACAGACTAATTTGCTTTATATTTACAATTAACAATGATGTTAGTCAGCTAGCTATTTACCTACCTAAGTTATAATTAGCGATATAAAGTAAGCCCAAGAATGACCATCGTGAATACTAATGTTAACTAGTACCAACATACATGTTAGTTAAATAGATGACTTCATAATATTATCTTTTTATTTGTCAATTAGATGTCAATTGCTATCAGTACACTGAGGAGAATGACGTAATCCGTCTAAATTAAAAAGTCACAGTCACCAAAACATGGACATGCATGGTTTTCACTGATATGCTTCTTTTGTAGTTACATATTTTTATATAAATAATATTCGTATATTTTTATAACGAGCACAGAGAGAATGTACATACATACACTTAGTAGCCACTGTATTAGGTATACCTAAGTAGTAGGATGCACTTTTCCCTCAAAAATTGCTTGAAAGATAAACAAATTGGGCTTTCAGAGAAACGTTTCTGTAGACCACTGTTGTACTCCGCTGCTATTTTTGCACTTCGGGCCTTTCCGTTAGCTTTAACGAGGCTGGCCTTCTCATTTAAAAAGCTGTTTTAGGCCACAGAAATGCCACTGACTGGATGTAACTGTTCATGGAACCATTCTCTGTAAACTTCTAGACACTGTAGTGCATAAAAATCCCAGGAGTGCAGCTCTTTCTGAGATGCTGAAACCGGCATGTACGGCAGCAATCACACCACGTTCGATACCACTTAGATGAGACAACTTAGCCACTGAAATGCTCAGCTGAACAGTGAGTGACCCTCTTGACCCAGTCTGCATGCTGTATGTATTCAGTTGCAGCCACACGATTCTCTGTTTGGGGGAGCGGCCTTAATCCATTAGCAAGCAGGTATACCCGATAAACTGGCCACTGAGCGAATACATGAACATATACAATTTCGTGTCTATTTATAGATCACATCTCATTTTTATAACATGGTTGACCAATATTTTGCCTGGTTCAATTTTTAGAAAAGTGTTGTTTTAGTTTAAAAAAAGGAATGATTCTACCATTCACCCCCAGCCTCACATTTTTATAAAACGAAACGTCTGCTATAAAGTGATACAAGGTAAAGCCTCCACCTTTAATCTGCCCCCCATAAGGTGTAGTTTTGTCAATGACAGTTACATTATAATAGTAATCTGCTTATCTGCTTCTCTCATTCAAGGTCATCCTGGATGCTTTGCAATTTTCCACAGTGCACATTCAGGACTTTATTATGCACAGCTGGCTTATTAATCAGGCAACAAGCAGGACGGCCAAAGTATAGGTCTGAGGCCACAGCAAAGCCACACACAGTCCAGTGACAGACCCCGCTGTCTGTGCTTATATATGAACTTGTGATGGGGAGCTCTTACTGAGACAGTGGGTTTATTGGGGGTTCTTTAAGGGACAGGGGGTGTTTCCATGGAGATAGGGTCACATTTGCCTTTCTCGTGAGGGGGTTTTATTTTATGCATATGGTATGCTATCTTTCCGGTAGTTCCGAGCGTAAACCAGGTGAGAAAGTAATTAAAATGTAATGAAATTTAATCAGACAGGCTGGCCCAATTACTGGCAGCTAACCAGCCCTGAATGTCACCACTTTACAGCTAAATACGACATCATTTCATTCCAAACAATGCATGCATCCCATTCATAATTTACAACCGGTTTTCAACTCTTTTTCAAACACAAAGTTGTAAAGACATTCATTTTTTTCCCAATCTGTATTTGTAACACCTATTATTAAAAAGGTAAACAGTTTATCCTGCTTAGCATGACCAGAGGGTCTTGAGGCTGGGGTCACCCTGGACCAGCTGCCAGCAAAATTCAATTCACTTCATTTTTATAGAGCACCTTTGCCAACATGGTTGACCAAAACCACTTAACACGCAATCAAACAACGGTGGAATTTCCATACTGATCTCAGTTTAAGGTGAATAGAAAACCATAAATAAGAGCGAGAAAATGACGCAGGGGAGGAAACAAAACACCGTGGATTGATAGGAGACACAAGGCTCTGAGGGTGCAGAACTAACAACTGCACACTGGGAGCTGAATTTCCAGGACAATATTTTAATCCACGTGATCTGCGAGAATGACGAAGCGTAAACGGCGCGTAATCTCCTCGTCGCCACGCCTGAGCGTACACTCATTGGCCTTTAAATAATGCTGATGTTGAATTTCCCCTGCCGCTCATTAATGGGTCTGACGCCATGACGCGGAGCCTGGCCGAGTGCCAAAGCTCCACCTTTTTAATAGAAGGTATCTGGAGGATAAATCCCACAACAAACCGCCCGCGGAGCCGGCAATAGCAGGTCAGCGCGGTGCCAGCGTTCGGAGCGGGGCTTGGGAGGTCCAGCAAATCGGCGTTTTCGCAAGGCTCTCTCATGAGTCATTATTATCCCAGTCGGGCCGGAACAGCGCTCATCTCCCGCGTCCGTCACGCCCCAGCGAGTGCTTTCCTGTGGCTCGCTGCAGCAATGCGTAGTCGGGGGGGCATGCCAAAGATGGACCGCTGGGAATGGGCAGCGGGGTAAAACAGACCCCATGGAAAGGGGAGCAGAGAGCAAGAAGGGAAGCGAAGGGCCTTACCTTAGCCTCGTGCCCGGCGCTGGTGGCCAACTGGGGGGACTCTGGGCGGCTGGCAGGGGGAGGAAATGCCCGCAGGGATGCGTCACGGGGCGAGCGCACGATCTCGTTCTGCCGGTACAGCCGGTGATGCCGCAGCTTGGCCACCCAGGAGTCAAACACTTCCTGCGACTTCACCTGCGTGGCAGAATGGACAACAGAGACCCCGTGAGGCATTGACACAATGCATCTGCATCCGCCCCCCCACCGGCAGTGGGGCAGCGCTCACCTTCAGGTGATAGATGTGTTCCTCAGTGTCCAGGTCGATTCGCCTGGCCTTCTTCTTTATGGACATCACGGACAGGCCCACGTCGATGCTGCCATGGAGTTTCCCCTTCTGGATCTTTGGAAATGGCATGGAAGCGAAGTCGTCAAGGCGATGGCACCACAGGGCTGGGTCAGAATGGCGAACGCGAGAGCAGGCACTCTTGAGGCTAGCTTTAGCTGAACTATGTTTGTGCGCTTCTCATAGAGACAACCACAACTGGGACATCTTTATTTATCTCACCACAAAGAAAAAAATAAACCGGGTGCCTGTCTCCCCAGTTTTAGCGTCAACATTCAGCCATTCCAAAAAATGAAGATAATAAAATCTAAAATTGGCCAGTGACTTTAGCAGGTCCTGTAAAAACAGACGAATCACAAACTTCAAAAGGTTGCAAATTATCGATCTGCTGTGGGCTTCTGCCTGCTGACGTCATTGGCTACTAATGCGACGCAATTACAATGGCCATTGGTCAGCCACACAGGAGAGGAATGAGTCCCAGCCCCCACTGTTGGGGGGTGACAAAGAGCCAGTCCGTCAGTCATGCGTGATAGGAGAGGAGGGACACAGGAGGCCTTACTTACGTCGATGGGAGACTTGGTGTATTTCAGAATCCCGTTGTCTAGAATGAAAAAACGCTGGTGATGTAAAGACACGGTGTGGTTAGAGGAGATTGGATGGGGCCAAGTGACGGAAAACATCCCGTACGCCGAGGTGAAGGCCGCAGGCCATATCCAAGCGATGCTACCTTGTGCCACCCCTTCAGGGGCCATTTCCTCTTCTTCAGCATGAAGCCCTCGTGCTTGTCTGGCCGCTGGACGTTAGTCTGGCCGATCTTCAACCCCTCGATGATCTCCCAGCTATCCGTCTCCTGTAGGAAAAGCGGGTAGGCGAGAGAGGCTCACAACCTGGGGGAAAACGGCTCAAGACAGACAGAACCCCACGATCGACAGGCCCCCGACGGTATGCTCTCCCACCCTCCCTGGGGTGTGCTCCCACTTAGCATTTTTGCTTGGTCTACAGTTCTCAGCAGCTTTCCTCTGGAGTGAAAAAATGGTAACAACACGATCATCCTGTACTGGGCTCTTTCCAGACCATGTCTCCAGGAAAAAGAGAGAATCGTCCCTGCTTTATGTACTTTATTTAACCTGCTCAGACTGCATCATTTACCTCCAACTGCGACAGCATAAAGTTATTCAGGACTGAATCAGGCTCAAAAGTAGAACAGTTATACCATATCAGTGATCAGTAACAAACTCTCCTGCTTATGACTCTACAAAAAAAACTATATTCAGCTCACTGTTCTCAGACCATGAAGTTGTATGTATTTATCCTTGTCCTCTGCCCCCGTTCCCAAGCCGACGCATGCAGTGTGAACGTGCGCCCCCCTCAGAAGCCAGTACTGCAGTCCCAGGTCCCTCCTCCTACCCGCAATAAGGTAGGAGCCATATCACACAGGCAGAGGACAAATGCTCCCCTGAGGGAAATTACGGGTTACAACTCCCCCCCCCCCCCCCCCCCCCCCCCCGCAAAAAAAAAAAGCCGCGGGTAAGTGAGCGTAGGCGGGCAAAAAAGATTGGACACAGGGGG
>JAODKC010000038.1:9914856-9973988 GCA_026777985.1 Mormyrops attenuatus
TGGAAATTTTCTTTATATTGTTTTGCCTATTTTGCCCCCCCCCCCCCCCCACTCTCAAATGTTACTGGTTGGAGGTCCAACCCAATCGGCTAAATTTATCATTGGATGCAGTGGACCTTGGCTTTCTGTTGCTGATGGAACTTGGCCCTTGGAGATAAATAGTTGGGGACTCCTGGACTATACCCAAAACCCATGGCTAGCCATCCCCATATTTGGGTACTGAGCTCAAATATTTTCGTGCTTCAGGCACCAGGGTTTGGGCCCTTCTCCCGCAGTGCCCCGCACTGGCCGTTGAAAATGCTGCCAACCTTCAGTGAGTGGCATCATGTTGTCCCCAGAGGGATCCTCGCTGTGACGGAAAATTCTGCTAGTGTCTGGTTTGTTCTCTGCAGTTCCGTTTCCAATCCTGTAACTCTAACTGCTCAGAAAACCTCATGGAGAGATTAAAAGTGGCAACAACGTCCAGGAACGGTGGATGGCGAGGTACCGCTGCGTCAACATGACAACCTGTCCAACAGTTACACCCATTCACTATGTGTTCTTCAAATGTTTAAAAAAATAAGATGATGACAACCGTTCTGTCCTCTCACTTAACTGTACACAGCGCTTTACCTGTCAATGGAGAGATACAAACCCTCTAACTATCATTATTAACATGATGCCAAATAACCGCAGCTGGTCTAACAAAACATCATCAGACTGGACTGGATTGTGCATAGCTCTCTCTCATTGAGATCCATATAACTTAATGGCCAAACACTTTTTCAACTATATAGCACTAGAACTTGCATGCCCTCTGCCCCGTGCCCCGTGCTGGCTATGCAGGGCTCTCCCGGAATATGCAGTAGAGAAAATGGATTGATGGATCTAGTGCTGGATCTTTAATCCAAAATTTAATCACGCCAACACAGACATCAAAATCCCTAAAACAGTGGAATTCATCCAAACTGGATTAATTCAATTCTTTTAATTATTGCTAATTAATGAATTACTAATTACATTTCAGCATATTGAACTGCGTCCAGCTTTATTCCCAAATCGCACTGCGCAGGCCAGCCGATCCTGATAGTTAATCCCCCTCGTTTCATGCCACAATGACGGCCACCCTTTTTCAGGGCACATGGGCCTGGTTGTGCCAATTGTTTAAGGGGAATTTGTTGTTTTGAAGCCAGGCCGAGAAATGGGCCTAGGATAGGGGCAAAGACAGATGATGACCTCATCACTCAATTCCCAGCTGGCACACATGGGTAAACTATCCACGCTGCCACAGAAACTTCTCGCGAGAAAGGCGGCCTCTGCGTAACTCCTGCGTTTACATTTCGCATGTTTAATTCTCAGAATAAAGCCGTGCCTCACTAATTGCACTTTTGCTCGTTTAATCACCCGCGAACCGCAGATTTACTGCCCATTTGATCTTGCTTCCCCGACGTGCCCAGAAAGCCGCAGAAGTGACCGATCTCCTTTTTATGAAGGATCTATTGTCGCCTCCGTTGTTATGGGGTAACTGGGTCACATTGCAATATGTGTTTTTGTGCTTTTGTCATCTCTGCTCCGATTGCAGAGATGTATTTTCACGCAGGTAGTGGCCTGATTTATTTAGCCTTATGGCTGCAGGGAAGAATTCACGTATTGCTGTTTACCTGTCCATCCATCTATCCATGGGGCCGCTGGGGCGGTGGGGGCAGTCCTGGACAGCACAGGGCTCCAGGCTGGGGTACACCCTGAACAGGAGGCCAGTCCATCGCAGGATACACACACACACTCAGGTTTGTAATTATATCTTTGTGGGGACTGTCCATTCATTTCTATGGGCAAAACCCCATTCCCAACATGATGACCTTAACCCCTACCCAGCCCTAACCCTAAACATAAGTAACCAAACAAAATACGAGGCATTTTTTATTTTTTGATTGCATTCACAGACCTGACAAAATAACAGGTTTTTGTGACATTGTGGGGACATCTGGTCCCCCCATCTAATATAAATCTAATCCACACATACACACCACTGGAAACTTACAGATGCCAGTTCACAATAATAACCCATCCTCCATCCATCTATTTTCCATACCTTATCCCAGGGCTCTTCAAATCTGGCCCTCAATTCCAAATCCAAGCCTTGTTTTCAGTTCTCCCAGGTAGTTAGTTTAATAATTACTGATTCTGATTGGCCACATGCTTCACACCCAGCTCACGGGTAAAGGAAGGCTGGGAAATCAGCAGTGCTCGGACCTTGAGGACCGTGATTTGAATAGCCCTGCTCTATCCTATGCCGGGTCATGGGGTCCAGAGCCTATCCCGGAAACTATGGGCACACGGCAGGGAGTAACCCAGGATGGGGCACCAACCCATCATAGGACTCTAATAATAACACCATTTCACTACAGATGATTCTCAATAACTCAGTCACCAAGCAGTTATTGTCGCGGGAGTAAATTCTCCGTCCTCGGTGAAGTCTTTGCTAATCAGGGTGTCACAGTCCCTTCTGTGTTTCCCGCCAGGGTCAACACCAAACACCCAAACCAGGGAAAATGTCATGCAGTCAACAATCCTAAATCCCAAACACGAAGCATCTTTGAGAGCATCACCTATTTTAACTTACAGTGTTAAGTACATTGACCCAGCACTGTTAGATGCACAGTCGCACGTCGACAGCTGGCGTGTGGAGGGTCTGCGGGCAGATGATGATGTTTCATCTGCTTTGAGTAAGAGGGGAGGATCTTCTGAGACTGCCAGCTTTTGACCCCATTAATGGGGTTTATTCGGCTCACTTTAGCTCGCGGCTTCCTTAAAGGGAAAATCCCCCACCCCCCGCCCTAACGGCACTAAGCGGTGACATCTTCCCACAAAGCCCTAATGTCAGCAGGCTCATTGAATGGCGGGTCCGTGTAGGGATGTCAGCAAGCACGCCAGGGAGTACAGCAGCCTCACTGCGGTCTGTGCGGCGTCTACGAGAGCCATTCCTGTGAATTCCGCTTATAGACGTTGGGAGCTGCAATCCAATTAAATGACCTCATAACAAAGTCCTCTTTATAGGGGAGCATTACATACCAAGGGCAAAAGAATACAAAGCCTCACAAAAGTGTAGCTGATTCCCTGGTGTTTTGTAATGCCCTTACTCCCTTAATTATCGTGCACTTGTTACAGGTCACAGGTGACTGGTTAGCCTAGCGGCATTATATCTAAGCTAGCTGCTCAATAGCCATACTGCCGTCCTGTCCGGTATGTCGCTTTCAACAAAAGCGTCCGCTAAATAAATAGACGTGAATGCAAATAAAGGCCGTCTACTCTGCTGCAGTTTGGCGGCAGATCAGAGGTTTTCAGCATCACTGCTCTTTGAAAAACACATCCAAATTAAAAAACAAATTCAAAGCTTAGCAAGTTTGCAGTTAGGTGAGCATCAGACCCCAAGCTGAACATTGCGAGTGACCTGGAGACGCCAGAGTCGCTTTTGGTTTCGATTTACCTTCTGAGACCGACGGGCACGTGCTGGATTGGCAGCTGGTCGTTAGCTTCCCTCCTCAACCCAACCCAACCCAACCAAACCCAACTACCTCCTTTGCCACTGATTCAGACATTCAAATGCTTTTACAGTGGGCAGTGTCACAGCCCAAGCAAAAGGAAGTGTGGAAGGGTTAGTGGTATGAAACGGGAAACAGCAACAGTTGTTATGGTTAACACGGCATTTAGCCATGAACCTTGTTAACAGGATGCTCACACCCTAAGATAAATGGCCACTTCTCTGTAACTAAAGAGTACTTCCCTTACAGGATAACAGCTGCAAATAGAGCAACATGACCTGTAAGAAGTTTTGATAGAAGTTCAGGGTTCTGATTTGATCTGATGTTGGTCCTTCTGCTTAACACTGTTTACAGAAATGCTCAAAGATTCATTAAGCAGCACTGGGACAAAACAGGTTTCAATTTCCTCATCTCCAACCCATTCACACATCAAAGAGCAGGGTCAACGGTTAATCAGCGTTTTACCATCACCTCTGTGCTGGTCCAAACGGATCAGACTGCCGACCCAAGAGTCACAATTCCTCCAGGATCCCTGCATACATTCTGCCACCAGAAACATGCGGCAAACAGTCACCTCCAGAACAGCATGCTACACAAGTACCACGGCTTGTACACGTACGGCTTTTCCACATGCTGAAATCCCACAATAGTGCGCTACCTGAAAATTCGCATGCTCCGGAACTTTCTGCACTTATTCCTGGCACGCTGCATCGCTGTTAAACTCCAGAAGGAAATCACGTTTTAACCCCGAGCCCATTGCAATTACCAGCAAAAACAACACCCACCTAAATCATTCGGGCAACATCTCAGCATGGAATATTCTTCAGAGACAGTTTCTGCTTCTAGGTCAGAGAAGACAATAAAGTGAATAAAAGTCTTCACAGCACACCAGCTTTCCAAGCCATTTTCCTGTAATCTCACTATTTTCATTCCCATTCCAAACCCACCTCCGTGTGAAATGATGCCTCAGCAAATTCCTTCTGTCTTGGCAACGGAATGTGAGGTTTAGGGCCCAACCCATGTTATCTTTGATACTGGTACAGGTTTTAGGGAGCTACAAATTCCCAACAGCCGGTATAATTTCGTACAGTCAAAAATCAAAGACGCTGATCATTCTAAAGAACGCTTTACTGGCTCGATTTCTCAGACTCAAACAAAATAAATTCACAGTTGTAATATGTATAACAGTTAGAAGTACCGTGGACTCTCATACAAGAGCAACGTTGTCTGTTCTATTTAACAAAACTATCGCACAAACAGAGAAGTATGTCCTATACTACGATACTTCCATTCTCAGTCGATCACCAATAACTCTGCTGGCCAAACTTGCTAGTAATCTCTGGCAAAGACCTGCATGTTATAATACAAAGAGATTACCTCAGCGTTGTCTCCAGCGAGAGAGCTGCATCATATACATTTAATGAGGCATTATTCATGTTTCATCAGTGAATTTTTCCACAGATGATTTTGCAGAACCTTAATATTGGCCAATTTTATGGGTCAACCACTATATTGGTTGAGCCTTAGTGTGGTTGAGATGTCCTGCGCTCTCAAGGGCCCCCAACTGTAAAAGTATCACATGACACATCCTTTACTTGCATGTACTACAAGCTGACACAATACAGACCATTAAATACCCACCCCCATTCAGTATGAGCAGAGTTTACATGTTATTTTGTGTGGTCTGTGAGGGACTGGCATCCTGTTTTGAGTGTCCCCTGCCTTGTGTACTACACTTCCTGGGACTGGCTAAAAGCTGCCACACTGTTTATGTGAGACGTTGAACAACAACATTGACAAAATATTGCCAAAACCATAGTTTTCCCAAATGTTTTGATGAGCCCATCACGTGAAAATAGCCCCAATGTTGTACATTATATGGCAGCTTAAGCCTCTGGCTCAGTGTAGAGCAAAGTGCCAGAATCAAATTCCCCTTTACCCACAGCAGCAAACAGTGCATGACTCAACAGACCTGTGGTATGTTAAGACAGTCATGCAGCAAGTCTACTTGCCTCTTTTCAATGGAGACTCCGAGTAACTCAGGAAAACATGAAAGTGGAGATATTCAAATTTAAGAGCAGATTGTTTATGTCTTATTTCAGATTTTTGCTTCTAAAAAATCCAGTCTGGGACACTTTGGGTTAATCCAATGGTGCATTTGCAAGAGGACAAACTTTGGAAACTGCTAACAGTCATCCTGCCACTGAGGAATGGGAGACGATTAGAACACCAGCTGACCTCTCGATTCTGAAATAACTTCCCACCAGTTTGGTCACCTTAAAAGAGACGACCGGGTGTAGCTGCAGGTAAACCTGTCAATCAACTGTAAGGAAAGATGGGAAAAACTCAGTCACAGTCGTTGTTCTAGAGTTCCTTGTATTATGGGTTTCACAGATGTGACTTTGTAATGGTTTTGCTCTTGACTCATCAGATCCCATTTAGAACCAGGATTGGTCAGTGTTGCTCCTGTATTTGATCACTTGTTTGTCTTGCTAAAATGGGGCTAGATGAGAATCCCTTTCAATACATGACCTGCTATGTCTAGGGTGCTGCATCCAGCTATGTCACGATTCCTGTATTCAAATAACAGGCCATATCTCTGGCTAACACCTACATGCTATGAAGTTCTAATCAAACAGTATTCAATCCCTGATGAAAACAAATGTAGGAGTGGAGCCACCATGACGGAACCTTGAAAGGCATCTCACTCAGAACACTCAGCACTCAAAACAAGCAGGTGCAAACATACATCCATGCTGAGGTCTCCGTACCAGTACTACAGCCTGCAGCCTCAATGATGAAAGAGTTCTCCATAGCAACTGCTAGGCATCAATGGGCACACTTCACACCTCTAACTGTGTTATGATGCACGCAGTTTGATATGACTCAACATATCTACTGGCCAACTCTACTATCTTGAATACCCAGAATGCATTGCAGGAAAAAAAAAAAACAATTTATTGGACTCCCATAGACTGTGCTTGCATTTATCTTAACAAATACTGATTCCCCCTTTCACTTGAAAAACAGCCCTTGGGAAATGAAAATGATAACAATTTTGCATACAAGATAAACTGCCCCCAGTATACAAAATGCCAGTTAATCTAACGGTTCAATTAATCTATTACGTCAAAGGCTCTCAGCTTTACAGGGACTCAACACTCATAATTACAACCGTGTGATACTTAGACAGCATCTATTGTTGTCGGAGCATAACCATTATGACACAACATGTTATAATTTTATCTGAATCGTGCCTCACAGCTCCTTAATGTCAAGATGGCTGCACTATAGTTAAGCACTGCCAAAAACAATATGCTATTCATTCTGTTCACAGATTAATAGCTACCATTGTTATCTCGTTCTTTTCCAGTAAAATACTCAAGCTGCTACACCTTGTGATCCAACTGACTGTTTTCGTTCCTATAGGATATTTGCTGCACCTGAAGGTAAAGTACAGATATATACTGTGCAATTACCAGAAGGGGGTTGTGACTGATCTGCACAGTCACTATTTGACTTCGCGCTGCGGAGAGGGCGCGGCAGATGAGGGGGAGCGCAGCAGGGAGTCAAACTCGTCAAGCATCACTCAGAGTGACTCAGTCCTAGGGGCATCACAGCTCACGGTTAAGCGTGGCGAGCTATGGATCAAGCTGCAGCGGGGTGACATCGCAGACTGGCCCACTCTCATTATTTCACATGCAAAGTGACTTGAAACCTAATTCGCTGTTGCAAGCACAAGGCATCAATTTCCTAATTAGAGCGGCAATCAGGCAGCGGCTAAGGGGGTAGGTTGTGAGGGAGACGCCATTTTTAAAGCAAACAAAACTGTCCCCATCAATAATAAATTCTTTTTACAGCAGGACTCTTTCCATGCTATATTTTTAGTGAGCGTGACTTTTCTGCAAGTGACAGAATCTGCAATAACTTCACTAACCAGCAAACGTTAAAATCTTCGTCAGGACTCAACAAGCACAGCTGTTTCTTACTCTGGTCTTCCAGAAGTTCACTCATGTGTTGTAGTAGACTTAGAAAGAATGAGCATAATAACAGATTTTCAAATATTTTCTGAAGGGGGTAGTCTGACCCTTACAAAATCAAGAAAACACAAAGCCTTGCGCTAGACTGAGGCAACTCTACGGAAGTGACCTGTTCTCAGAACAGCCACGCCATCCCTATACCCCACGCACCCCCAAACCTCTGACAGCTTAAACTATACTCAAGTAGGGCGCGGATTTTGTGAGGACACCAGTCTGCCACCCGTACTGTTCCGTTTAAGCTATATGGCGGTGCGATGACGTGAACGAGGTTATAGCAAGAATTTGCGGCATGAACGAAGTTACGGCACGGCTTCCCGGTCTCTCTGGAAGTACACTGTTGCCACCCATCTTTTACCCTCCAACTGAAATGCGGCTCAGCCACCACCAGCATTCATAAACACTCCCCGCATCACGCTACCTGCCGTCCCATTCATGCCGATCGTCTTTCTGCTGCATAGTTAAGCGGTGCCCTAATGGCCAGACACTCGCGCTGCGATCACGTTACAGTGAAAGAACATAGGGTTTTGTTTCCACCTGAAATGCGAGGCTGTCTTTTTGTTTGAGTTAGATGTTCAAAGCACACCACAGCATTATTAAGTCAGAGAAACAACCCTTTATTCTTTTAAGCCTTATAATGTACACAAGGGCCTTGACTGTGAACAATAACCATACTCTAGAATACACTTTTATGCAAACCACTAATGGGCCTACAAGTTATGTCTACCTAGAAATTGCCAGACGTCCACTTTTAAATGAGAAATTGAGACCGTTATTATTACTATTACTAATTATTAGCTAACTATTTGCTATTATTTTGTTGTTGCTGTTATCATTCATTGATCCCACCGAGCGTCTCCTTCGTCCATCACATTAGATTACTAAATTCTTGAGTACTTCTGACATGTTTTTATAGGAACCCACAAAGCATTTCACCTCAACCGGAGCCAACGAGATGTGATTGGGACAACTAAGGGGAGCATCCTCTTTAGCATCCTAACACCATTTATATTCTGTATTTTTATGCCATATGTTATATGTTTCAAACACATATGATGCCAAAACGAAAGGGCAAGACGCTTGCGCTTTTGAGGAGCGCCTTGGACGTAAAGGAAGTACAACCAATTACGGCTGATATGGGGGAAAAGTCATTTGCGTCATTATGTTGCCTTCCGCAAAATACTTAGAGTAAAGTGCTGTAGGATATAAGGTACGTATAAAGGTACGTTCCGTGCAATCAGCATTTTCCTGGACTTTTCTACATTAGATACGATCGCCGTCACACGGGAGCCTCCATGAAATCGGCCGTGTCGTCACCCACCTTACATGTTATGCCTGAATATGAGATACTGCAATGTCGTTTTCTGACCTTGATTTATTAAAAACGGTAGATAATGGTGCTTGGAGAGCTGCCCGACGGTCGCCGTCCTAAGCGGGCATTCGAGGGCTGATCAGCGGGCAGGAGAGCCACGTATGTAGACTAATGTATACCCAACCCGGATGCACCAAGAGCATGTGCAAAAACGGTCTAAGGAGAGGAATTACCATCAAAAATGGTAAACTGTAGCCGGGAAACGAGCTGTGTAAGGGGCCACCTTCATTTTCAGTTTCAAGAGCACGATCACCTCATCACCGACGAATACAATATAACCATTAACCAGTGCTCAACACTTAAACACGGTGACCGATTTCGCCGGCTCATGTTTGTCACCGGCAAAATGACACCGCTTAGGGACACGAATGGACACCCAGCAAATGACATAGCGTTAGTGTCCTTACTTAAGCCGCGGACTATGGTTAAACCGGGTACAGATGGTTATCCATCTGTAATAACTATGCCTCCATGCTCTAGAAAAGCCTTTGTTGTAGTTTTTTTAGTCATCCGATAATCCTTTTTCCATCCGACCACATGCCACTCTACCATTTTTTAAGTTTCCCATTAACACATATTTATTTGTCCCACTAGACATCATGGACATCACGGCCATGTCTCGGAATGCCTTTCACCTCCTCAAACAGTGGGATTCGCCGTATAATATTCATATAATTACAATGCGTTGGCGTATAATCAATAAAATACAAAATAAATCCAGATGTGTCAATAACGCGTACGAGCCGGCAAAGGAGAAAGCGATCCGTCACGTTCTTTTTCCGTAGTAAGTTTGAGCACCGCTGAAATATCTTACCAGGATTTCACCGTATTGTGCATGTCTCGCCGCTCGCTTTGCTGCAGGAAACTGATGCTTGGACTTGACACTGATGCGATCCGTCACGCGTCCCCGGCTGCACGGCAGTTCTCGGTGGCAATCATCGTTGGTATTTTCTCCTCACGTTATATTTTTTAAGATGACGCTCCACTGACAGAAAATTTAAGGGTAATAGGAGAGCCCCCGCTGCCCGTCCCTTGTATGCAGTTAAAGTGATGCTCCTACATGCTCCTCCCTGCAGCAAGAATGACATCGGGAGGAAGTAACGCCTGGCATGGAGCGTCTGCACGTAGTGGCGCGGACTGCAAGGTGGATAAGCGTGCGTCACCGAGTCATATGACTCCATATTCTGTTTATTAGTTAGAAATACGAAGGCATGGTTAAAATTTGGGTTTATCATACAATTATAAGATAGAAAGGCAACAGTTTTGGAGGGGTTTCCATTGGATTATTATAAGGTAATTTAGTAATACAGTACATGCATGCTGGCTAATGTGGAGCAGGACTGTGGAGACGAGGCCTGCGTCAAGTTATCCCAAACATCTGTGCGACCAAGGTGGAACTGAAATGCTCAGTAGTCACAGTAATATCAATAAAGTACATTAGTGTTATGACAATGTTGAAATTAGGGTTTACAGAGACAACAAAACAATAAGCAGTTACGCATGTCAATTATTAATATACCCATATATTAAAATGGCATTACCTTTCGTCATACACATTTACTCGGCATGTTTTGACAGACGTTGCCTTTCAGTGAAATGGAAGTAGGTGCTACTAGCTAAGTGGAAAATAAATGTACATTAGGACCCATGGAACACAGAAAAATGTAGAACTTCCTTTAAGTTTAAAAGAAGCATTAGTTAATTCTGAAAATGAGCTAACCATTATCAAATAGCACTGTTTTCTCGGTTTTCGGTAGTTGGCATTTTAACGAAGTCGCAGCTGCTTAACGCTGCATACCAAACTGACAAATGCCCAGAAAATCTTTACTGGAATTATAGCTGTATAATCGCATTTAAAAATGAGCCAATATTTGTATTTAGCTTCCTTATGGATTCTGTGCTAGTAATTACAACAAAATGTGAATTATATGGGCAATTATGTGGGAATTATAGATTTTACAGTAACCACTCTCATGAATAGTAGTTTTAACTTCTACTTCTGAAAAAGCCTATATATATGTATTAAAATTATTTTATATGACACGGTAGACGTATAAAACTCATATTCCACCAAGCCTTCCGTTAGTACCTCCCGCCATCTAGTGGTTAGAATACAGCTTAAAAATTCCCCCTGGGTTAATATCCGTCAGCAACTCCAACCCAACCCAAACAGCCAAGCACTTAATATAACATCTTTTCATCATTTTCTTGTTTGCAATATCAATCATTCCAACGGGCTCATATTAATTATTGATTATTTATTGCACAAAGCCTGTTGGTTGCCATGATACCAAATATTATCATTAGAATTTCCAGTGGAAATATATCAGTGTGTCAGACTCGAGACTAGACCAGAGGTGAGATTGAAAAGAGGGGCACAAAAAGGCCCATCCACCCCTTCGTGCAAGTTTAGGACATTTTAGGCAGAGGAATCACACATTAAGGGCATTTTTTATAGCTTGTTGCCAAGTGACAGAATAACGTACCCATGGCTCTCAGAAAACACAATATTGACAATATATATGCACACGTTATGTGAAAAAATTTGATAGTGCTTTACATTAACTGCACCTTCGTAATGCCTTTATAATGCACTCGTAGAACATTAATTGCACCTTCATAATGCATGCATAGGTTACTGTATTAGTAGCATATAAGTATACCTTAACAGCCTAACATATCTTATCAGGTTTAATATATGTTAATAACAAAGATTATATTATGATTATAATGTTTATATCATATAATGTATATTAATATATATTAAAGCCTTTAATATACGTTAATAACAAACATTATGATTGTAATATTTAATATCATATGTTTATTACTGTATATTACAGCTGTTAAGGCTGTAATATACAGTAATTAAATGCTCTTTAAAGGCTGTTTCAAGGCATTATGAAGGTGCAGTTAATGTTAATGTGTTACCAATAATTTTGTAAAACTGCATACTCTTCTTTTCAATCATCTGCAAAATCGGATAACTACTGAGAGGATTTGCCACAGAAGAATCCCGCTAGTTTTGGCCAGTCAAGTGCTTTCCAGTCATAATTCAGACCCAGAGAAGATGTACACCACTGTGACACCATCTCTGTGAGCCTCACTACAGCTGATACAGGCCTTTGTACAACTGCTGGTGTTGTATGGAGGAAAGGCACAACCCACCACTAGCCATCTGTTATTGATATTTGGTATGTTTACAAACACATTTTACATTTTTAATACTTTAATATACCTATGAAAGTTGTGTGTCCATCAAGAGAGGACTGGTATAGAATAGTAATACATGATACAATGGATGGAAATTACACCTACGTTAAGACGTAATTTCCTGATTGTGGACAGGAATTCACCCTTTCCCATCCATTTGATGGCCTGATTTTACCTACCTGCATTACTTCCCCATAACCAAAGATCTGCTTTTTCAGCTAGCTGTTAAACTCTTGTTAGAACTTGCCCAGCTCAGCCAACTCCTAATGCTTTATATGCTAATTCTTTTTAACGCTGCTCACCACTTCATCACACGGGGCTGCCGTGACACATTGATTTCCAAGAGGCTGTGTGAAAATGCGGCTGCCAATTGATTAAACGTAAATCCAAATGATGACATTTCTCCCTCCACGTGCTTGAAGAAGCCCTCGACTGACCAGGCACAAAACTCCTCCCAAAAAGGAAGAAGAATATACTACATGCACTTTAAATCTAATCAATGCAATCAAAACATTGCCTAGTAGTATTCCTCTGTCGTTTGGGTTCACAGAGTTAATATATCAACCTGAGTAATTATCTGCATCACATAAATATATCACTACTGCTCTGCTGTAAGAAAATGTGCTCTGTTTTATTTATTAGATGCTATCAAGCTGATGTGGACTCCTGAAATCCATAATGATGGTATTCCTCAAGAATGTCCTGTCCTCTGCAGAGTTCCTCAGACGTCGCTAAGGCATGATCATTGCTGGTGCTGGTAGTCCCCCTCCTCTTTCACCTTCAACTTGGCCAAGCAACACGGTGTTCTCTACTGCAATGGGTCTTCTCATAATATGTCAAAAAGAGGATAGCTTGAGTCCGGCCATTTGATTCAGGCTTGATTTGTTCTAGAATCCACTTGTTTCCTTGCAGTCTAGAACATTCTTAAGTACTCACCAGCAACAAATTTCAAAGGCGTCAGTACTCATTCTGTGCTGCTTAATTCTTAGTTCCATGTCCTGTATTTAAGTTGAATATGCATGGTGATAGCATGAAGCTTTATGCAACATGTAGGCTACCAGTCTCAGACTAATCATCATGTTCTGTCCTGACTGTGGGGTCTTCATGAGGAGAATGAGATGCTCTGGCACACTCATTTTCTGTTAACATTCTATGGTTTAACATGCCCACCATATTCAAAGACTTTAGTGTAATCAATAAATATACAACCTCCTGGTATGTCTCTTTTTTAATAGTATCAGTCTGTTGTTCCTATGCTAATCTGGAGTCCAGTTTCTACATCTGGCAATTCTCCATGTAGGACTTGCATTGAAGGAAAAGATCATATTCATGGCAGCAGGCTAATTAATACTGAACTTTATAAACGTCTCAAAAATAAAGGACTAATGAGCGATACTCTGACTACGTCCGTCAGTTAAGGGCGTCGCCTGCTGACGTTTTAGGTGCTTAGCTAGGCGATAGACTTACATTATGAACTCAAATCATTCACGATCATTGTATTGAAACAAATAAATTTGACAGTCAATAAATGCAAATTAGGGCTATCGCTGGAAGATACATTTATGAGTTATAAGTACGATTTTTTTATTTTTTTAAAAACGGTACCCACTATGTGGAATAATACAAAAGAACTTAGTTTTCAGGAAACAAACAATTCGATAACACGCGAGTGAACTCGGACGTGATCAAACAGTGAATTGTAGTCTAATTTTCATACTGCCACCTTGCGCAACAACCGCTGCTGAAGTTAGCTCAGCACTGGGCAAGTCGTGAGCCTTACATGGTCCGGCTTGCGCACGCACACGCCCCTTTCGTCACGTGGACAGTGGGACGTCTGACGTACTTCCGGCGGTAGTAAGACTCGAAATCGGGTATAGTTTTGAAAGTCGTCCGTCCTTAGGCTCTACAAGCATCGTCTACTTCCTGTATTAAACCGGTGCTGTATTGATTTGAAAGGTAAGATCTACTTTTCGTATTTAAAATTTTAATTAGCTTTGCTGTCATATTCAGTTAATATGTTTTTGGTTGACTAATGTAATCTATACTGATATGGTGCGTGGAGCCCAAAGTACCGGTGTGTCCTTGCGAAAGGACGCGGCACCATTAGGCCGGTATTTCTGCTTTAGTCTGAACTAACTGAGACACGTGGCTTATTGATGTGCACAGTACCCATATTTTTGCTTGTGATGAACTACACATCGTTAATGTCCCATCTCGTTGTCGTTTTATGTATTATTGGACATATTTTAGGGTTCATTTGGATAGTGGGTGTGGGTGCGGGTGCGCTAGTATTCTTTTACCTGTTGAATTCTCATAGTTGAATGTGCATGTGTCGATGTCAGTTAATGCGATTAATTTAAGATTAGTTCTGGTAAGTAATCAATTCATCGCTAGTGTCAAATACTCCCTCGTGTCCTAGTGAATCGCTAGTGACGTTCCCTCTCCCCGTCCCCGTCCCCGAGCAAGATATTAGACTTAAATCCAGTGTAATTAATAATGCTATTAAAGTGGCCGCAGTATTTGGTTGGTGCTGTTTTCATTCATGTGTTTGTATTTATGTATTTTAGAAAACATGGGTGACGTTGAAAAGGGAAAGAAGGTATTCGTGCAGAAGTGTGCCCAATGTCACACGGTCGAGAAGGGAGGGAAGCACAAGGTCGGGCCCAACCTTTGGGGTCTCTTAGGCCGCAAGACCGGCCAGGCGGAAGGCTTTTCTTACACAGACGCAAACAAGAGCAAAGGTATTTTTATACTACATATACCTAAGTCTAAACGAGTGTTAAAACGGCTATTGACTGACTGACTGCATGTCTGTTGTAGGTATTGTCTGGAGTGAGGAAACACTTATGGAGTACCTGGAGAATCCAAAGAAGTACATTCCAGGAACAAAGATGATCTTTGCTGGTATCAAGAAGAAGACCGAGCGTGCTGATCTGATTGCATATTTAAAATCCGCAACATCCTAAACAGTACCAATGTTCACTTAATTTATATGTACAGTCTGCTCATATAATATTACTGTGGCATTGGTCTCTTATTGACACTGTTTAAAATTTTTAATAAGCCCTTAACATCAATATTTCTGGATTTAATATCATTGTTTTTCTGCATGTGTCTATCATTGTGATTAAATGGTTAAATCAAAATCAGGTATGTTTGACGCCACTATTGATCTTTCGGTGAGGTCAGCGATTACTGGAAGTGCTTCTTGGTTTCTAACAATGTAAAGGATCCCCCTGGTGACAGTTTACAAGTGATGTGCAATTTATCTTACTGCCGTATTTTACACTATACCACTGTACATTTTATACCTCATGTGGTTAGGGGAAGGGCCATCCTCTTAGTAACGGTGTCATTAAATGGATAAAACGAAGTGTGTTTTTGTTTGTCAAGCGTTTTAATTTACTTGTAGCACCTCTGTTCATTATGGAATGGGCTTGATGGAGGTGGATGTCATGGGCTTTGGTGATGATCTTCTCACTGTTGTGAGAAGCATGCAAACCTACCTGCAGTTTCCATATACTGTACAGTAAAACAATCTATTTTAAGAAATGGTTTACTGCACGGTTTCTCAATCCAGTTCTCGGCGGCTCCCAGACAGTCCACATTTGTGTTTGTTCCCAGCGCACAATCAAGAACACTGAATACTTAATCAAGGAGTGTTCGGAGCTGGGGAGGACCAGAAATGGGGATTGTCTGGGAGTCTCTGAGGGCTGGATTGAAAAACTCTGGTTTACAGGATAGCATGTGAATGTTTCAAGATTACATTCACTTGTCATAATGGCTAGGATTGATTTATTTTTAGCTGGTTTTAAAGATCCCTAACTAAGGTATTTTCAGAGCCAGTAACTCTCCAACATTTTGCGCTTTGATCGGAAACATCAATACAAAATCCCAGTCACAACGAAGCTGGCCCTTTCTGTAAGGTGGAGCTTCTCGGAGTAACTTGTGGGCATGCCAATAACCTGGTGTTTAGCTCCCTCTGATGGATAATTAATGAATTACACTACCAACGAGACTGACTCTTACACCAAACAAATACTGAGTCGTTACCCCTCAAAATAGCCGGAAGTCATCTGGATATGGGATCCACATGTGCCACAGGGATAAGCCACTAAGCTTCCTCAGGGGTGTTGTAAATTACCTAGCAGTATTGATCTCTAATCCTAATAGTTTTTTCAGCTGCATCCTAGTAATGTTTCACTGCTGTAAGATGGATTTAATGTGATTCCTGGTTCTTTAGCTGGACAATCCCAGCTTTGATACATGCATTGTTATCCTGCTGAAAGATCCCATTCACAGATGTGCTACTGTCATAAAGGGGTATGTTTTAATCCCTGTACCATTCAGATGTTGCTTTGTTCATATCAAGGAACTCAATGTGTGAAATCAGACCTAACACCATCACAGCACCAGCCTCCAGCAATCTGCCTTGGTGACACCCAGCAAAATGGGACCCAGGAATGGGATTTCTGCAATCTCTTGCTCTCTTCAAGCAGCATTAACTAGCAAGAACTGTCCATTGTCTCTTCATCTCACTGAAACCACACATTATTGTTGGATGATCTGTGCATGAAAATGTACTGGGTTGTCTTTCAGAGAGTTGGTTTTTTTTCTTGCTTTTCTGGTGAATATCACAGATTTCCTACTTTATTTGAATAATATGTCGTGGACACTTGATGCTGTTGCTGACTGACAGGTACCAGGACTAAAGGGAATGAATAGTTCTACATAATATACTGGTAATACATGTACCATGTATTTCGTGGCAAAAATACCATGATTTCGTGGCAAAAACGGTAACTCTATGTTAATCATGAAGTTTGAATCCTTAAGGGCGAGGTGGCAAAATTGGACCGGAACCTACAAGTGAGAAAAGCCGAAGGTAGAAAAAACATGGACTCTTCTCGTGTATTTTACTTTTGGGAGCTATTAATTTTATACACTTATTTATTACAACTTAATCTGACACATTTTTGTTATTGTTAATTGTTAATGTTTATTTTTATACTAAAATGGCATGGATTTTAGATCTGAAGCACATCCAGCTAATCAGGGGTAGCCCTAGAGATTCTGCGTCCCATGAAAGCGCATAATACTGGGCCCTCAACCCAGGGCGATACAATTATGCACATTTTTTTTTTTTTAGGAATCGTCCTAACCCCCTCCCCTTACGGCGCTCCTGCAGCTAATATAAAAATTATACCCCGGTGTGTGGTCGGGGGGTCATTGGAATCCTACTGGGAGGAGGATCATGAAGTTCGGTAATAAAGTGAGAACACGTTGTTTATATAATTAATTGTTGTCACGTCTTAAAAAACGTGTACGACAGAAACACGCCCGTTTGTAAATTACAAATTCCAGAAGACTTTCCAGCAGTATTCAAATGAAAGAAAAAAAAATGAATATATTACGATGACGGGGCCGAGCCGGCGAAATACAAACCTTCCCCGGCGCCCACGTCACGCCGGCTCCGGGGAGGATCCGCTCGCTCTCCTCACTGGTCCAGCTCAGCGGCAGCGCAGCCTCGGCGCACCGAACAACTCAGACAGAAAGGAGGGCACTGAGCTTTCATGAGCCCCGACATCAAAGGCAACACATCAGGACAAAAAGTAGGAGTCTGCCTTGAGGAAAATGGATAAATGGACGGCGATTATTTCTCTCCGCAAAACCCTTTCCCTTGTACCTCCTGTGCTTCTTCTAACGGCATGATTTGGAGGATATACATTTTCAGAAATAGGTAGCTCTCAGTGACTCTTAGGTAAAACATTCTTCAATGCATTTTTCTGAATGTCAAGTGGGAGTTTCTTCGCCATAGATGCCCATACGTTATGTGATCTTGAACCTGCGACGCTACAGACATGGCAGTTCCCAGCATAGACTTCTCCGATGTGGAAAGTTTTCTTGACAAGCACCCAGAACTATTTGAAGATTATCTCAACCGCAAAGGAAGCTACAGCATGGTGGAGAAATGGCTCAAGAACCACCAGGCGAACAAATCCGCCGATCCGGATAAAAGCAACAGCAGGAAAGAGAGCTGGGCGAGCACGAGTGACGGATTGAAGCGGCGGGCATCGCAGAAGGAGCTGCGGAAAACTTTTGCCAGGTCTAAGGCCATCAACGCCAACAGGACGTATGATGAGCACGTCAACTCCAGGGCCCAGGAACCTCTGACCAGCATGCGGAGAAGGGCACTGCTGAGGAAAGCCAGCTCGCTGCCCCCGACCACTGCCCACATCCTGAGTGCACTGCTGGAGTCCCGGGTGAATATACCCCAGTACCCATCCACGGCTGTGGATTTTAAATACTATCTCAAAGAGCACAACGAGAGGGAGTTTTTCCTGGAGCTAGTGAAAGACATCTCCAACGATCTGGATTTAACGAGCCTCAGCTACAAGATCCTGGTTTTCGTCTGTATTATGGTGGATGCGGACCGCTGCTCCTTGTTTTTGGTGGAAGGCACGGCCAATAAGAAGACCTTGGTGTCCAAATTCTTTGACGTACACGCAGGTACCACGGTGTTGCCCTCTCTGAGCAACTCGGACGAAGTGCAGGTGCCCTGGGGAAAGGGGATCATCGGGTATGTGGCTGAGCACGGAGAGACCGTCAACATCCCCGATGCATATCAGGTGCGTGTGGTTACATAACGTTTTGCGCAATCAGACAGTGCTGGGACATAATTTCTCATAATTATGCATTATTTTCAAATACCATGATTTCGTGGCAAAAACGGTAATTCTATGTTAATCATGAAGTTTGAATCCTTAAGGGCGAGGTGGCAAAATTGGATCGGAACCTACAAGTGAGAAAAGCCGAGAGTAGAAAAAACATGGACTCTTCTCGTGTATTTTACTTTTGGGAGCTATTTTGGCTTTGCCCAGTATATGGTAATAAAATAAGAACAATAAAACTAAAATAATAATAATAATAACAATAATCATCATCATTATTCAATCACATTGAAGTACTGGAACATTCTGCTAGTCTTACTTTCTACGCAGAATTCGTGGAAGTATGTATTACAGTATTCGGTTAATCACGAATAAAACCGTATATTTCCCTTAGTACGTCGTGTATTGCATAACTGCTTTCATGAATTTTCAAGACATGTACTGTATATTTCACATTTATTTAGCACATTCGACAGGTAATTGACTGCGCTTTCTACAAGTAAAATATGTTAATTACGGACATTACGCACAAATATAACGTTGATTACAGCTTCTTTCATTTTTAATTGAATCACTCTTTATGTACATCGTCAATATAACTGCATGCCACTTTACGCGCTATATATATACAGTTATGGTTTGTAATGAATATGATTTAGAACAACAACGTAGTATATTTCGAGTGGTTTTCCTGGTAAGTACTGTTTTTAAGGTAACAAGGCTGTTACTTTCGGACACCATTTATAACCAAAAAATCATGACATATAAATCACAGAGAAATGTTAGAGATTCATTTAGTGGAACAAAATTGTTAAACTTTAAGGTCGAGACCGGGGATATATTACCCATGCCCTAGTCAGCAGCAGTTCATATGAAGACATTGGCCATTCATGTCTCTTGATATCAATGAAAACCTGGACAGGTGAAAATTGTCCTAATCCGAAAACAGTTCTAAAACGATCAGATTTTAACTTTGCAGTTCATGTAGGAACTGAAATATTCAGTGTAGCAGCCAAAAACTGTCTAGTTTGGGTAAAGCCACTTTATTAGAAAAGCAATTGGTCATAAATGATATACTGTAGCTCACATTACAACGGATGTGAAGATAGTATGGCCGGCACTGTTTAGGAAAGGCTTTCAGTTTGTCCAAAATAGTTAATATCGATTCCAGTAACATCTGTTGCATTATTCTGGAATGCTCCGTTGACTCTCCTGGAGGGACTGAGATCACTGAGCTATGAAGGGACCCATTGTGTCCCCTTGTTCCAGGACCGTCGCTTCAGTGATGAGATCGACAAGCTGACGGGGTACAAGACGAAGTCGCTGTTGTGTATGCCCATTCGCAACAGCGACGGCGAGATCATCGGAGTCGCCCAGGCCATCAACAAGAACCCAGGAGGGGCCCCATTCACCGAGGATGACGAGAAGGTACTGGGACTTCATGCGATATTTATGGAATTTCTGTGGTGGTGGGGGGGACAGCCCTGTGCCATGTGCAGGCCCATACAATACAGCCCATTGAACCCGTGCTGGGCCTTCATTACCCTGACAGATGCTAGATGTATGATATCCAAGGGGCTCTTTTGTCTAGACCATCCCATTTTCTGGAACTCACAACACCCATTCTCGCATGCAGCTAAAGGGCCTCACGTTGGGTCTCTTATGAAAAGCTGACGACAGTTTGATAAAAAGCGAGTGGCCAATGGAACTGTGACAGAAGAGTTTCTAAGAGTTTCATGAGCGTAGGTAGAATGCTCCGGAAATGACGCACACTGGATGTGATCCACCGATTGATTGTGCTTGTGTTTTTTTTTTTTTTTATCTAGGGACCTAACGGCTTACTGTAGCACAACTGAATTAACAGCTACTCCTCCTGTTGGCCCGCAGCTGTCAGGAGGGAACAGACCTGCGATTCCTCCAGTCAGCATTAGCTCCCCCCCTCCCATGTGCCATGCGACTACTGAGTTAGCAAAAAAAAAAGCAGCCCGCTTGTGAAGCAGTTTGCGGCTGGACCGTGCACCTTTGACTCTTTCGCCCCAGACAACTGGGGACAGCCTAAATGGGGTAAAATTGTGGAGCGAAAAGCACCAAAAGAATTATTCTATAGAAATGCACTCATATAGATGGTGTTTTGAGCAGATATACATATATCTTTAGGGGACAAAATGCATTACATTAAGATTTCTGTATGGTGTTGTAGCAACCAGCTTCATCGTTTATCTCCATAACACTGAAAATAATCTGTAGTATAAACAGATGATTATGACTTATGTGTGTATCTTTTGGAGACACCCAGTATACGGCAGATTCGGCTGCTGATTGAACAATATTCACTTTTATTATAAAAGTCCTCTTTCTCTTTCACGTTGGCAGAGTGTGCTGAGGCCTCCGCAGGCTTGGTAGCAATGTGGAGTCTCTGGGCCTTTTAACTGAATCTCTTGTTGGTCATGTGATTCTCAATTATCTGAGCAGGCATGCCTGGGGGAAAAGCTAATTCCTGACGATTTATCCAGTCGATAATAAACCATGAGTTAAGGCACTCAAGATGCCGGGAGTTTATTAAAAAGAAGAAAAACATCTTTCGTTTCATTCCAAGGCAGGATACATCGAGGGCCGTCTTCAGTTTCAACTTGTGGCAACTTCCTTTAATTCACTTCAATTTACCCCTATCGAGTGATGGCGCGGTAATGAAATTTCAGAAGGCAGAAATATTAATGCCTGTGCACCTTGGGAAATGGTTGCGTTGCGCATCCAATAAACTGCTTTGTGACAGAAACATCTTAAGCATACACTTTATCCATCCATCCATCCATCCATTCATCCATCCCTTTCTACCACGGGTTTTGTGCTGGTTCGTAGGGAGCTGTAGAGCCTTTTCCAGTTTACACAGGGAACAAGGCTGTGTTAAACTCTGCACTGATTGATACACTTTTTAGGTTTCATCACACTGTGGACGTTTGATACCAAAAACATGACAGAGATTGCTGAATCAACTGTTGATAAAAACAACAAAAAATGGACCACTGACTGTCTCCTGACCTGAAATTTATGGAGTAGGATCATATATATCTTCTAATACGCAGCTCCTGTTCCTCCCTCCAAAGATCTTGGCGAAAGCCGACCGTCAATTTCTAAGGCACCAGATCGCAGACACTTTTCAGATGACGCAAGAGCGCTTAATCACACGACATGGCTGATCTCCCTTTTGTCTGACTCCCGGCTTATGCAGTATTTACTAATGAATGGTGGTGTAGACGTTCTTGGCAGCAAAGTGTTGCGTGCACTGTTCTGTCAAAAAGACACTGAGCAGTGACTCTGAGCAGCCTTTCCGACGCAGGCTTCAGAACTAGACCCCCAGAGTCGTTTCCTGAGTTTGTACCGTGGTCACCCCAGCCAGCTGAAGAGCACTGTGCCTGAAGGACATAACATATCAAGCGAAGTCCACTTGACACTTACAATTATAGTTTTCGTTCCCAAAAGCCCCTGTCGGCAGTGTTTATATCAACGCGTGTGGCACCTTCACTGATGTCCCATCATGCATCTGGTTTTATAGGCCCTGAGGGTAATTGTAGTGATCTTTCAGCTGGAGCCAAACTGGACAATGTTTGCATGTAAACATTTTTGTTGAGTTTTTTCCTTTTGTTGTTTGTGATCTTTTGTGCGTATTTGCTGATACGTATTTACAGCATTTTAAACTGTAAGTCTTCTTTGCAGAGTCTCCAAATATTATGCCAACTGAATCAGTTGTACATAAACTGCTACTGGTTGTGTAGTTTCCTTCTATTTATGCACACGAGTTTCTGCAAGACAGTAATTAAGTATTTAATACTTAACAGGTGATTAAAAATTAATAGAGCAGGATTGGCTGAATTTGCCCTGCAGCCAATAACATTTTGAGTTGCTCTCGCACCAAAAAACAGCAGCCTTTAATGGTTCTGACAAATGGGCATAGCCTGGACTGCAGGAGGGCTGGGGGGGAACGCAGGCCACGCGCACTCAGACTGGACTGAGAAGTCCAAGGCTTTAAATTTGCGTTCTTAGCGATGGTGTGAGACGGCCAGGAGAGTGAGAAGTCCGCATGGAGAATAATGCCTCCTGTAACTCACAACATCATGACAGGATCTACAAGTGCGTAATGAGATGTAATTTGGCACGATAACTCATCTGCACCTCTGAGCAGCGTCAGGGTGATCCGACAGAGCTCCCCCCCCATATAGCACCTGTCCAGCTGAGGGGTTGCTCAAACCCTTGGTCTTTGGACACGACCCTCCCCGCACTGTTTACAAATCTCTTGTTAAATTAGCTGGATTTTTAAAAACCATTTTTCCTCACATCATCCGTCTGTCTTACGAGCGCCAGGGGGCTGTGGGTTGCATCGCATTGCATGCGATCAAAAAAGTGCCTCTGCATGCTTCTGTGAGAATATAAGTCGTAAATACACAGATATGAGCTACAGGGTGGAGTGGGCCGGGGGGGGGGGGCATGGCTTAGCCGGAGGAGCTCCATAACCCCCCCGTACGCCGCAGATGCAGAATGAAAAGCCACCAGTTGTTCTCTGTCCTCACGCTGCGTATTCCCGTTGTGTCAGAATTGTGCTTATGCTGGAGGTGCTTACCGCTGAATTAGTAATGCAGCCTCGAAAGCTGCCATTTTAGACCGGAACGTTCTGTAAGCGTGTCAATATTGAAATTGCTGAATGTTCTTAATCAGTTGGACGACATCCTGTTTTTTCCTTTTTTTTCGAGTAACACATGCACACTTTTAGCACATCAGAGCAGAACATGACCAGCTACTAATGCCTTTAAATAACACTTCTGGAATCTGAGGACTAACAGTGTATTCTAAAGGTTACAGCTTATTGTTTATTTGCTATTGTTTTGCTGTTACGCATCATGTAATAATTACAAGAGAGAGAAAGAAAGAATGAAAATTGTAATCAGGAAGTCATGTCATGTAGTTTGGGTATGCTGTCACTTTTGAAAGGTTTGCAAGAGGCTCAAAACGCAGAATTACTATGTCATGTATTTTATGTATAAATGGATGTGAAAAGTTTTGATTGAATTGTAACTCCAGTTTTTAAATTTCTTTGCACAGCTCTGGATATTTGTGCTGAATCCGAGCGGAAATTACATTTCTCTAGTGGGCCCTGCTTTTCTGTTTCATTGCCATCAAATATCACCGGCCTTGATTCCCAGGATGATGTCACTCTACCACATCTTTTGGCTAATTCAGTAACCGTATTTCTGTTTGCCCGTTTAACCCATCAGAGTGGGTTCAGTTTTCCTCTGATTGTTTTATCACTTACTATGAGTTTGGGCAGTGTGTGGTGCAGCAGGTTAGGATGCTGTTTGTGTGATCAGAAGGTCGTTGTTTCAAATCCCGGGGTCAGCAGAATGGTTTCACCATAAAGCCTTTAACCCCAGTTGCTCCAAAGACTAGCTAACCCCGATTTGTCAGCCGCTGCTTGACCACTTGCTCCTTGCTCTTTATTTGCATAGTAACCCTACACACAGATAAATAAAACAGAGTAAGTAGGAATCCCATAAGTGCTACTCTGCTGTAGTGATTACAGGATTACACCCAAATACTGACTCTGCCAGCACTTTCACTGCTTATTTCTCTGTCAAACTGAGTCGAAGGAGGGCGGTAATATGCTTAGCCGATATTACGTTCATCCATCCGAGGAGAACATGACAGTCTTGCTGTGCAGTTGGCTGCATGTGTGCCTGCCGTTTACCATCGTTACCCCAAGCCACTGATGGCCTCGTAAGGAGTGGGAGGCGAATTTACAGGAAGCCTGCTTAGGGTACCATCCAGGAAAATGAAAGCTCTTGAAATATCCTTTTCTATCCAGTTCAAACATGAATACTCTAAAATACCCTAAATTACTAATATTACCAACGCAAAAGGCAGCACTATTCAGATTTACATTCACATTTTGTATGTAAAGGGAGGAATTACATTATTATTATTATTATTATTATTATTATTATTATTATTTCAACAGGCTATGTTGGCTATTTTTTTAAAGTACCTGGTAGCTTGAGAAGGTGCTGCAATGGAAAAGTATGTTAAATCCTAACCTGAATATTCCCAGCTTAGATCCCAGTCGGAGTCCTTTTATGCTCCCCTAGATCAAGTTACATAACCTCTGTTGCTCCGGTAAAACATACAGCTGCATAAATGTTTCAAAAATGTGCAAGTAGCTTTAGATAAAAGTGCCACCCAGCCTGCTCGGCATGAATGCCGTCGACCGCAGCAGCCCGCCAAATAGTCGCATTCCGGTAATGATCACTCTCAGGGGCAGTTAGCAGACTCTGGGTACGGCAGGGAGCACCCTGGTACCAGGAAGGAGCACAGGTTCATTAGTGACTGTCCTACGCAGTGGTGATGGTGCCAGAAGCCTCTTTTATTGTCTTGGATGAAAATATGTCATGTTGCATAGGAAAAGTGCTGTAAAACTGCAGAATGACACGCTTCACCCTGAGCCTTTTATTCAGGCACTAAGTGTTTGCCTACCAGGGTTTCCCTTCTGATAGCAAAGCCCAGCTAATGCCAACGCCGTAGCGCTCTTTTGTGTGATAGTGGCCAGATTTCCAGCTCGGTCGTCGGCAACACCTCGTTCGATGGACCATGCTGATAAACCGATTCCAAAATCGGGCCAGAACAGCTCCTCACTGTTTCCATGCACGGGAAGAGAGCCTGCGGAGCACATTAGCATATTAGCGCAGTCGGGCTAAGAGTCAGAGCGCTCTCCAAAGGCCCTGGCGTTAAGCTCTGATTAAACACTACATTCGTTTCATTTGATTTTTGTTCTTCACCCTGATTTAAATGGCTCACCCTCTAAGAAAACACTGGCTCAGGACTGGGACGTGAAATACAAACGAATGTAATCACTATTGGCATTCTATTCCAATCTGGTGTGGTTTGTTCTGATAACGAATGCAGCCAGTCATTGCACGGACCATGGAACTCTTGGTGCATCATGTAAAACACTGACGGAAAATTTTGCTTAAATAATTTAATGCAAGCCAATAAAACTTTATTAAGAAAAGTCCGATTTACATAACATTTTTATAAACAAAAGGTTCTGAGTTTTTTAAAAACAAACGGACAAGTGAACAGGACTTTATGCCCCCCCTTGTTCAGATTCGTTCCGTAGGCCATGGGTCACTGCCAAATCAGGCATATCATGACATCTGAAACCACAGCCATGGAAGACCTTCTGTACCTCCTGCGTTATGTGGCTCGCATTTCCCACCTCACCTGCAACCCCCGGAGCTGTGAACGATTTGCTGTTTTACTGTGTTCTGTTGTCTGGTGGGGGGGGGGGGAGATTGACGGCGGCCGATTGAAGACGAGCGCTGTGGCCGTCGAGGGCGTTTCATAAGCAGCCTCTCCCTCTGTTCAGATGTGTAATAATTAGATTAGTGTCGTCCTTTCTGCAGGCCAAGAGCAGGTGTACTGCAGCTAATGAGAGGCTGGCGAGAGAGAAGTGTTATTACTCCTGCTGAGAATGTTTTATCGCCCATCTGGGCATTGTGCTTATTGAGATGCTTCCAGAAGGAAATGTTCAATGGTCAATAATCTGCTGTGTTGTATAATATATAGCAACACTTGCATCCACGATCATAGACCAGTACTTGAGTGGCCATAAATGTTTATTTTTTGTGTCTTCATGTGGAGGTAAAATTCCTGTTGTAAGAATCTAATTCTTTATCTCTCATGGAAGTGCAACATCATGGATGCGGCCAATAATCTCTCGGATTACACAGACCTGCTTGGAGAACTTGCTCACTGATGGACTCTGATTATGACCACAGTGTACACCTTGCTTTTATTAAAGCACAATCATTTTCTCTGTTTTTTATAATGTTAGCATGGACCCCCAGAGGTTTTATTTTAGTTCAGGCATTCTTTCTTTCCCTCTCCCTTTTTTCCTATTTCGTGCACCATTTTATATAAATGATGTAATAATAGATGGCCACGCACTCTAATCAAGTGCCCTGGGACAACTGCACTATATAAAACATACATTTAATTGAAAAGAATATACCACAGAATGTGTTGTTTGGGAGTGTTGTTTGGGAGTGTTATTTGGGAGTGTTGTTTCAGAAGACATTTGCCATCAGGAGGCCTATGAAGGGACTCAGCAGGGAGGACAGGCGGGTCGTCCCTCTCTCTTCAATCTGACGGAATCGTTCAGAGGGACGTAAGAACGTGCGAACAGCCCCGTGAAATTTCACACTGCGCATTCCTCCGGTATAAATATCTGATGGTGCTTCTATAATGAACAATCAGGGAAGGGCAGCTCTGAAAGGAACCGCGTCCCGCTCTGACGCAAATGAAGACAACCCTGGCGGTGTCAAGTGGAGACGAAGGCCGCAGGTTCGGTGCCTGGCTGCCATCATACGGCTCGGCAATGTCTTTGTAGAGGCACAGAGAGAAAGACAGAGAGCGAGACAGAGAGAGAGAGACAGAGAGAGTGCACGCAATTTAGGGCGAAATGAAGGACATTCCACCTCCCCCCTCGCTCCCATTCCCAAAAGAAAATATGTTCCAGCCATCCCCATTTTTGCGATTACCCCCCTCATCATCGTGGTACCCACCTGCCAGAGATGTCAACAATGGTGTTGCCTTCATGGGAGGAACTGAAAAACAACATAGTTTTAGTGGGGAGGGGGGATTTTCACAGTGAGAGCTGTGCAAAGGACTAGGTCGCTATTATAATTTGATGGTTTCCTTCTACTACTGTGGGCCTTTAAATTGCCTCAACTCAGCCCATCTTTAATTAAGGGTGACCCATAATCCTTAGGGGCAATCAGAAGCCTCAAGGGAGGTTTTATTTGTATTTTAAACTTCACAGAAGCAATCATTTTCTACTATTCAATTCATCGGTAACTGTCATCTTCTGCAAATAAAGAATTAATAAATAAATTGATAAACTTTGATATTTAGTCACTTTTGTGTTTCTGAGTTGTTTGAAAGGAATGAATAATTTCACACTGCTACACACCTATGCAGAGTTCAAGTAACAGTGGCCTGCTGACCAGCTGTCAGATGGCATTTCCTATTAGCAGCCTGCGAATGAGGGTGGCACCGCGTCACAGTCGGCAGCATCGTTACGTCACACCTCGTAATCCTGCCCCCATCTTTTGCATAATCTGCCTCTGTGTTGTGTGGCCTACCTCTGGGTATTTCCCTTCTGTCCCCCCTACCCCAAAGATGTGCAGGTAGCTAAACTGCCCATAGTAAGCATGTGCGTGTCCTTTGTGATGAACTGGCATCCCGTTTAGGGTGTTCCTTAGCCCTAATTGCTCGGAGTGGGCTATTCAATAAATATCAGATTGCTCCAGACTAGGGCTGCACAATATTAGAAGAATTTTGCATCACGATATTTGAAACTTTTGCTATAAACATTGCGATATCTATAAAACAAAAAAGTGGTTGAAAATGTACCCAAAATAACTTAATTGGAGCTTCTTCTTATCTGCCAGTAGAGTCTGTCAGATAAGTTACTGTGAATTGTGCCAATGAAATTACTTGATTTTGCTCAATATTGACTTTATGGAATTATTTCCTTTCAGTGGAAGATGAATGTTTATCGGTGACCGTTTTTTTGTTCGCTTTTCTCCTCCTCACTCATTTTGTTCAATTTCTCGAATGCGCTATGAGGACAAAAATTATCAAAATCTGCTTGGTGAGCGCGTGCAAAGCTCATGGAAAAACGATAAACTTTATGTCAAATTTTTTAAACATATACCAAATAATCTTGAAAAAGAACCATCATTAAAATTGCAAAGCTTGCTAATGACATGACATGAAAGAAATGTACCTTATTGATGATCTCAACCCAGCTGGCTATCGCTGTCCTTGCTATGTGAGAACTGCCCGTGTGTAACATGTGATATCGATATTAACATCACATATAGTGCAGGGCCTGCTTGGACCATTACAGACAATAAACAGGCTTCTCCTGGCCTTCTGCTATGTGCAGTGAGACGAAGGTAGCGAGGATAAGCTGCGGTCAGACTGCAATCTGATCCGGCGTCAGCAGGTGGGGACTCCCGAGAGCCTGGGTCAGTTAGCTTCATTATGAATGAACTGTATACTGATCAGGCCACAACAGGGCGCCCCCAATTCCCTGTCGTAAGCCTCCAATTAGAGCAACCTGGACTTCTCATGAAAATCCCCTCAGTCGGTGCAAATGGGATCCATACCGGAGACTCTGGGGGCTGTCGTGTATATTAAACCTATCCCACAGATCCTATCAGTCTGCTGAACCCAGCGTCTTGATGTTGCAAGGGGACCAATCATCAATGTTTGCCATTAGCCATTTGCATTCTTCTGTCTCCTTTATTTGTCAAAATAAAAGTCAATCCAAAATGAAGCTAGCGAGAGATATAGAAAACTAGCTACAGTCTATCACGTTTCTACTGTGTCACACAAATATGATCTATTTATGTATAGTGACTATACTTTCAGGGTTCAGTTGTGTTGGCTTGGATTTTATATGTGTTGGTTTTTATGGTTTGTTTATATACTTATTTTGTTATGAATTTTCGTATTGTAGTTTTCATATTAACCAGTCAGAGGTGGTTTTTCACAATGATGTCCCAGGTGTTTTGTAGGATTTGCAGTGTTTGTGGAAATCTATGAAGATTTCAATCTGCTATCTTATCTCATATGGATGGGAATGCATCTGGGTCTTCCTACAAGCCTCAAAAATCTTGTGATGCTTTTTGTGGTGTTTTCTGTAGTGAGTCATGAGGCTATGCTTTAAAGGACTAAAGTCACAGCTAATGTTTTTCCGAGTGACTTCCTGGAAAACACGTTTCCTCTTCATCTGTCTCGGTTATATCCCTGAAAGTGCTCTGGGACCCTGTGGATTTCTTGGCTTGTCCTCACCCACTCTCCCCACCCTGTAGGAGTCTCGGTCCCCATGCAACTCTGTTGGTGGCATCACAAACCCCATGCCATCCGTCAGCGTATCTGCATCTGTCGTAGGGCATGATGGACGCGGGGTTTACCCAAGGATGGTGGCCCTATTTGCATCTGCCCGCCGTAGCCGGGCTGCCTCGTTTGAACTTGCCTGACAAGTGCCATTTCAGCCGACTGTCGGAGTCCCCTTGGAGTGATTGAGGGCTGAGGGGTGGTCAGATGCTTTATGGACCTTTCTAGGCCAAGCCCAATGCTGGCATTAACGTGGATAAACAGACCGCGGCCCTAAGCGAAAAAGGCAGCGCGAATCGTATTGATCGCTCGTGGAGGAGAGCTGGTTAAGCATCTCGCAAGGGAAAGAAAACACAGTCAGCTGGTCACCTGATGCACTTGGTTAGAGGTCAGCTGTGGCAGCCACACCCGTGGGCGGAGAGGTCGGGGTGGCTGCAGTGGAGATAGTGGCAGCTCAGCTCAGAATGAAGCCTCACAAATCATACTTAATAAATGAAGCTGTACGTCAGGCAGCTCTGGGGAAGCAGTTTGGCCAGATTCCATAGGAGGACCTTAGGGAGAGGGTGATTCCAACAACGAGGGGCTTTTCCCTCTAAAATGATGATGATGAAGATCATAGATGGTTCTACATCCTGGTTAGGGGCAGCTCTCCTATTTTTTTCTCTGCCCCTAAAATAAATTTTCTAAAAAAAAATGCCATTTAGTGATTTGTCCAGCAAACTTTATTGTGGAAGCCTCCCCCCCACCCACCTTCACAGATTTAATTCATGGTGATGGGGGGTGACTTCCCATAATTCTTCAGGGGGCTGAGCACCCCTAAGGGTCAAATCCTAGAATGATTATTATTGCTGTTGCTATAAGCAATATTGAATTAATTACAATGGGCTCCTTGCAACATTCAATCATTTACACATCAATGGAATATAAACATTCATGCACCCACCTTATTCACTTAGTCAGGGTCAGAGTGAGCCTGGAGGTCACTAACCGCATAAGCCATCATGCCATCCCATAATATTTTTACTTAATAGTAATCACTTTTAGCTAAAGTGAATGGATGTAATCAGTTATCATGAAGCCTGCTACATCAACTTTATGTGTCTTATACTTTTATACTGTGGTCGGAAATCATCAGAACCTACTGTAATTCCTGCTGGTTTTGTAGATTTGTTTAGTTACACTCTCAAATGTGAAGATTGAACTGGTACCCTTACTCCCTATACACCTTCCATAATGGCTACATGTGGTGCACAGTACATACCATTCTACGTATCAAGTTCTGCTTTATGGATTCATCTGCAAACACTGTGCGTCTAGGTGGTGTTCACCAAAAGCTTGCATTTTCTTCCACGCTGATCTCAGCTGAGGCCATGTCACTTTACCCTGGTTCTGATCCCCTCCGCCAGGTACTGCAGATGTACCTCCCCTTCTGCGGAATCGCCATCTCCAACGCCCAGCTCTTTGCGGCCTCCAGGAAGGAGTACGACCGGAGCAGAGTAAGGCTCATGGAAGAATTTCAAATCCTCCTACATCTCACCCCCGCCCACGCACACACGCGCCGACCCCACCCCCCACTGCTGACCATCAGGATCAGTATTGATCCCCATCGTCCCACTCACAAACACAGCAGCGGGGCGGGGGTGTGAAGCAGGTCCTCTCCTCCCAGGGCGGCTGGGTGTGCAAACTGAGGAATGGGTGGTGGAGATCCGGGGCATAAATCACGTCAGGAGGGCCCAGATGCTGGCCCTGACACCCCCTCAGCATTGATCCATGATGGGGGAGGTCAATGTGGTGGTGTGAGGGCAGCGTTTCACCTGATCTCATTACCGTCGCTCCATTCCTGCTGTTATAGTGAGCTAACCAGATGCCTTTGGGTCAAGCCGACCCCGTCAACTAAATTGTGCAGGTCAACCTTCTGACCTTCTGGTGTATCCTCAGACTTTTTGAGTTCTATATTTATGATGATTGTTTAATAAATACAGCCAGAAAATGGCCTCAAATACCAGAAATTAACACCACATCGACCCAGCAGGCCATGTGTACATCACTAGTTCCATGCCACGATGATTAATTTTTATTTCCTGCATACTCAGGCTCTCTTAGAGGTGGTGAATGACCTGTTTGAGGAGCAGACAGATCTGGAGAAGATTGTGCGGAAGATCATGCAGCGAGCCCAGACCCTGCTGAAGTGTGAGCGTTGCTCTGTGCAGCTGCTGGAGGATATCGAGTCCCCGGTGCGCACCCTACACCCTGCGGCCTACACTCCAGTTTAGCTTAGCTTAGCCCAAGGTTACACTCCAGGTTAGCCTAGCTTAGCCTTAGCCTACGCTCCAGTTTAGCTTAGCTTAGTCCTAGCTTACCCTCCAGGTTAGCTTAGCTTAGCTTTAGCCTATTCTCCAGTTTAGCTTAGCTTAGCCGTAGCTTGGCTGCCATGAGAGCTCGTCACTGTAATACATTGCCCTCAAACACAACATTATAATACACCTTGAAGGGGGTTCCATCAGTTACTTGACAGTTAAAATAATGACTTCAGGTAAGCCTAATTAGCCCTCTTAATGTAGAACTTGACCTTCCTAGACTTGGAACTGGACATGAAAGACAAAATACAAAAATGACCACTAATTAGCGTTGTTTTGCTTCATCTACTTAACTCCAGGTGGTAAAATTTACAAAATCCTTCGAGTTGCTGTCCCCCAAATGCAGCGCAGATGCAGAGAGCAGGTGAGATCTGAATTTGGTCATTTTGTCTGAACCAAATCAACCAGCCTCATCCAAAGGTCTTTATGAATCTGACAGAATGGCATCTTATTTTAACATACTTCTGCTGAAAACCTGCAGTGTTTAACATGGTAATTCTGCAAGAAAGAATGTCAGGACAATGCAAAACCACACTATTTATACAGTTTATATAAACTGATCTCATTTAATAAACTGTATATTAAAAAGTCACATTTCTGTTGCCGTAGCACACAGTTCCCTGCTTCTGGTCCTAGAGGGCCAGAATCCAACACAGTTTGCAGATTTCCCTGCTAAAACACACCTACTGATTCAGGTAATTAGCTGCGTAAGATGTGTTCGAGCAGGGAAATCTGCTGGATTCTGGCCCTCCAGGTCCGGAATTGGGGAACCCTACCATTGCAGGATTAGAATATAGCCAATTTTTGTCTTTATGTTTAAAGTCGGATAGTTGACTCTATTGTCCATGTTAATTATATGATAACTTGACATTTAAAACATGTTCCCTTTAAGAAGCTTTGAAGGTAATATTTTACATGGCTGTCTTGTGAGCCTGTTGCAGTTTTTATAGAGATGACATATAATCATTCTTGAGTTCAGTCAGACTTATCAGAAAGTGTTCAGATTTCTTTTCCATAGTATGCTGGGCTACTGTTTCACAGTAATATAGATCTGTATATAATTCCATTCACTTGTCGCAGAAATTACCAGCCTCCAATTAACGCAATTACTGTCGCTACACAATCGGTGACACTCTAAGGTCTCGCAGTTCACGCTTTCCTCCTAAACAAGGCGCCTGGGGAGTCTCACGCCAGAGAAGCAGAATGAATTAGAGAAGTAAGATCGTGATGAATGAATATGCTGATCCTACCGATGAGAGATGCTGTAACAATAGTTTGTGGTATTTGGGTACATTTCCCTCCCGTGGGTCTCGTACAGGAGTGAAAAGTAAAAGGAAATAAAAAATAAAAGAGGACAGAAATCAAAGTGGAGGCTTTTTTTCCACCTTAGTAGAAAGGGATAGATGTGATGGGATGAAATATCGCCAGTGGAGCAGCGCAGTCCCAAAGCGCGCCCCTGCGCTCGCTCGCCTGCGTTGCAGTAACAACATGGCCAATTAGAAGACAATCGGAGCCGAATGTTTTAGCGATTAGCAGGACGGCCAGTGATGCCTGCTTCTCAGCTTTACATCGGAAGAAGCTTGTTGCAGAAAACGTTGCTTTTAATGTGGGCATATTATTTTACAAGGCTTAAAAGTAAATGAATAATTTTCATCCTCATCTAAATTAATAAAAACAAACAGAAGCCTTATGGTGTCAATATTCCTGGCACACACAACGATTATCCAGTAAAGGGTTTGTGTACATTTGAATGTGTATCAGCTTATATTTTACTTGTATTTCATAGTCTGCATAATAAACCTTTCTGGTGATCATAGGGCAAGAATAATCACCAGGGGAGATACAGCAATAGCTGTGCGTCATGTTGCGATCGGATCTCTCTGGATCATATCCGAATCCCCCATTCCCACCAGGAATCCTGTAGCAATCCTTTTGGAGCAGTCTGCGGAAAACCATCAGCTCGGGACCCCAGAACTGTGTGCATGGTGGAAGTGGTCGCCTAGGTGCTGCGGCAGGAGGCTGCGGCTCACGGTTGCCCAGGCCCCGCTGAAATATGGCACCCGGCCAGTGGATGGCTTTAAATATACTGCAGGCCGTATGATTAATGACAAGCGCTGCATCGCCCCCCGGTTAAAACGTGAGGGATGTCAGCGGCCCCGGGCAAAGAGATGGGGAGGCATGTCAGAGAACAGCACGGCCCGTGTAATGAGAACACGGCGTTTCTGGCGGGGTGGAAACACTCCGCATGCAGCCTGATGGGGGCGCAAAACCAGTCGGGGTGCCCTGCGGACGTTTTATTTTTGACTTCAATACGTGGAAAATGCAAAGATACTTAGGAACATGTAATTTCTGGCATTCATGCAGTTACATTAAAGATTGATTTAAATGAAAACATAAATATTTCCTTGGGGGGGGGGCAGTGGCTTGGTGGACAAGTGATGGCTTGATTTGGGCCCCAGTTCTGTGTGTGTACAGGTTGCATGTTCTCCCTGTCCTTGCATGGAATTCCTTCCACAGTCTAGAAAACACAGACGAATTGGACTAGTGCCTCTAAATTAGTGTGTGTGTGCATGCGTGCGCGTCTGTGTATGGGTGAGCTCTGTAATGGACTGGTATCTTATCCAGTTTGACTGCTGGTATGTGTCTTATGCTGCTTGCTTGCTCACTGTGGCTCTGTGCTGAGTAAACTGTGGATGGATGGATGGATGGATGAAGGGATAGATGTTGCCTTTGTGTTTGAAAGAAATACATTGCAAATTATAAATCCACCCAAATTCACCACCCTGCTGGTCATTCTCTTCCTCTTTTACTCTGAACCTTCCCCAGCATCCCAGTTTTCTCCAGTTCACATAATTTGTCCAAAAATGGAGCCAAACTCATCACTTCTGCTTTAAATAAAAGTATAGCCTTGATTTTTATCAAGAATCCACTTGAGGTCCGTGGCAAACTTCAGAAGCACCGGCATCGAAGAGCTTCACACTCTTGCTGGGCTGCTTCTTCACTGTCCGGCTCTGTTTTTTTTTTACTGCATTCAGCTGTCGAACCCCGTCTTCTCCCTGCATGCCCTTCCCCTGATGGTCTCTTTGCACGGTACTTCCTGCAGTTTTAAGGACAGCCTGGAGAAATCATCGTACTCCGATTGGCTCATCAACAACAGCATCGCGGAACTTGTGGCTTCCACCGGACTCCCCGTCAACATCAGCGACGCCTACCAGGATCCACGCTTCGACGCCGAGGTCCGTCCACAAGTCTGCTTACCTTATCAAAGAGCCAGATGTCCAGACATTATTAAGCACTGGCCATTGTCAGCTGAGAAACATCTTGCTTTAGTGCTTTAATATGTCCAGGACAGCTGAAGCTGTCATTACTGTGACCTGGCATGGCTAAGCTCTCAAGGCTATACATTGTGTTAGACTGCATATCACACAAAGATAGACAGACAGACAGATGGATTGATAGTACCTTCACACATTCATTGGGTACATGTAAAGTTTCACATTTTACAAATAGCCATAGTGTATCTGTTTTGTTCACATGGATTGGATGCTCTTTGATTTCCCCCCTGACCTTTGTCCCCTGTCCCTTTCAGGCTGATCAGTTCTCTGGCTTCCACATCCGCTCAGTGCTCTGCGTGCCGATCTGGAACAGCAACCACCAAATAATCGGTAAGTCGGGCTGCCCATTGGACCCAGCAACAGCCGAAAGTCAAATGTGACGGGAAAAACGCCTCGTGGCCTGGGAGGCTTCGCAATCTCGAGGACTCATTATCAAACGGCCTGAGTGGGTTTTCTTAAAAGGTGGGGTCTGCACTGTGCAACAGCTGTGGTTAGTGCGGCGTGTGCAAATGCCACATTTGTGTGTTAGTGAGAGAGCAGGGACATATACAGAGGCGGGGCCATGGGGACACTGGTCCCAGATGAAAGTTGATTGGCCTCTGGAGTTCCCCCTCCCCTGTCACTCACCAATTCAAATCATATCATTGGCTGTTGGTGAGGCTGGCCCCTCATGTATGAATTATGACCCATCTTATGCCCCGCAACCTTAAAAAATCCTGGAATGGCCCTGCAGGATAAGGGTGTAAAACACACTCCAGTGTGTCACACAGAGAAGCTGTGGACCCCCAGAGGAAGGTCAGGCGGCAGCAGGGGGCGGGAGAAGCGGGCTGCAATGACGCGCGTGGGCGAGCGTGCATGCGTGGGAGGAAGAGCCGCTCAGGGAGGGAGGAGACGGGCCCGTAGCTGCAATGGCGTACCGCGTCAAGGATGTTTTCCATCAAAAGGATGAAGACTCCCGCCCCCTCCTCCTCCCCCCTCCCTGATCTTAACGGATATGAATAAGAGCTCAGTGGCGGCTGGCACTTGATGAAGGACGTTTAAACGGGCTGTGTGGCTGACAGAAGGGCGCCGTCGACGATTGGCGGACTGGGACTGACAGGCGCCTTGGGGGTGAATGCTGACCCCGGGGAGGTGGCTGGTAGTAGCAGCGATTTTGCCACTGGCCAGCAGGGGTGCTGATCAGCAGACCCCCCTCTGTTCCATTAATTAGTGCTTATTCAAAAGCCCCCAGTTGCCGCCGTCAGTATGCCTCAGCGAGACACGGAAAGACTCAACAGGACAAAGGGAGCCCTGTTCAGATCATGGGTCTTCCTGCCTTGCTCTCGGAGTGGTTTATAATGAGGGTCCCGGTCAGGTCAGCGCTCAGAGGCCATGACCCGAGCAGGACCGGCTGAGATGCTCCTTTGTGACAAGACTGAAATTCCTGAAGAAGCAACGGCAGGGGGCGGCGATCGGGGGGTGGGTAGTGTGTGACTCTTAATATCATGTAATGCGTAATTAAACTGCAAACAGACAAAGGGATCCTGGCTTTTCCCAGTCTGCATCCAGAAAAGGCCAAAAGCCAAAAGCACAATAACCGTAGTATTTTACTGTTCGGTACATTGAATGCAGCCGTCAGTTTGACACCGGGATGCAGGAAAATTATTACACATTTTTATATTTAGTTACTTTCTGATATTTACCAGATTGGGTAAAACAAATACCAATACATACTGAAATGTATACATTTATGTAATATATCACAATAAATACATCTATTCATATATTAAATATGTATATTTATATATATAATATGTCTAAAATATGACTATTCTCTTTATATTTATTAAAATAAATATTGGTATAATTTAATTTGTTTGCATTATATAATTATGTTTATTTGTATTATATATTCATTCAATATAATACTATATATCCCGTATATATTTGCCCACTAACAGAGTGTAAAAATGGAATGAAAAGAAATGCCAGAAAAATATGCATCGGTGCAGCCAAAGGCTGATTCCCTGTATTGTTTTATCAATGACTTTAATTAACGTGTGGGAGTGATTGCAGCCTAATTGGGGCCTAGTGAGGGGAAATTGATTGTATAAATGGGATAGCAGCCATGAAACCATGACCAGAGGATTCCAGGGTACCTGCAAGGGGAAGGGGGTGCTTACGGATCCTGACGTGTCCCGAGCAGGGGTGGCCCAGGTGCTGAACAGACTGGACGGGAAGCCATTTGACGATGCAGACCAGCGGCTCTTCGAGGTACTGTCCCCCACCAGTTCATTAGTGTGCTCCATGCTGCCCCCTGCAGGACTGATACAATGGCACTAACACCCGTATCTTCTGTTGGAAAGAAAGTGAGAGTGTTCATTAAGAACAAAAGCAAAGGCTAGTTCACTGATTTTATTGTATTTGTTGTTGTGTTGTACAGTGAGTGGCAGTCAGCTTCAGCGTACTAATAAATCTTCATAAATAGGTGTCGCTCTGGATACACATAAACTGTTTATATGTGTGTGACACACCGCAGCCTTAATGCAGTCACTCACAGGCAATGAATCAGGCGATGTTTGTATGTGTGTGCAGCCGCAGTGCTCTGCGTCTGTCTGTGTGTGTGTGTGTGTGTGTGTGTTATCCGCTCACGATCCCAAAGCCATGACAGCTGTCACCTTCGTTTCCTGCACAGGCGTTCGTCATCTTCTGTGGCCTTGGCATCAACAACACCATCATGTACGACCAGGTGAAGAAATCGTGGGCGAAGCAGTCCGTGGCTCTGGATGTAAGCAGCGATTTGATTGGCTGTCTCACATGTGTCACTCATTGGCGTCGGGGCTGGGGGGGTGGCGAGTGCAAATGATCGTGATTGGTGTTGTTGTTCCTCCCTTGGCAGCATGGTGGTGTGATGTTACACAGCCCTGGCTCCTCCTACTTCCTGTAACATGCTTGGGCAGGATGCGACTTAGCATGAGAAAGATACGCCCAGATATGCTCAAACGTAACAGTTCAGTACACTGCAAATAACTGTATATGAGAAGATATGATTATTTACAGATACTCCTTGCTTTACGATGGTTTGACTTAAGATATTTTGCACTTTACGATGGTGCGATAGCAACGCACATTTAGTAGGCACCTTTGAAATTTGAACTGTTCCTGGCCTAGTGATATGATACGAGTAAGTAGTATGATACTTTCTACTGATGCCGGGTGAAGGCAGCATCCACCCAACCTCACTTCTAGTGTCTGTAGCGATTGTGAGCGTAAACATCTCATACAGTGTTTTACAGCGTATCGTACATTGTATCGTAGTGTACAGTTTTTCTGTATTTAATGTAATAAACTTATTGGTAAACTTATTAAAATTATTGGTATTTAGTTACAGTAATTACTTATTCAGAGGGAGCAGTTATTTACTTATCATATCATATTCATGTTCAACTTAGGATATTTTCCACTTACGATGGGCTCATCAGAACGTAACCCCATCATAAATCTAGAAGCACCTGTATATACTCCCTGCTGGTCTGGTAACTAACTGGGTGCTTCTGTGTTGGTCCATAGCAGCAAGCATATTACAGCCTCTAATGTCCATCAGCTAGAGGACATTTATTCACGTCTGTCAAGGATACGAAAGTCCGGTTTTTAATATGCTGGCGCTGTCTGTCTCTTACTCACATCCTAATTGTTTGCGATGAAGTGAAAACCCGTGTCAGCGTCCTGCAGGCTGCAGCCTCCCCTATTGGTCCAGCCGGCTCACCTGCCCGCATGGCGTCATGCTCCATTACACGTATGGCATCTTTCACCATCGACTAAAGGTCTGTTGTAACGTCACGTCCGCGGCATCCTGGCTGCATACATGGAGGGGCCCTTTGTTGTGTTTTAGCTTGGTGAGCTCTAATCATATCACCTTGGCAGCCCTGAGTGTGGCATTCTGGGTAGCATCAGGGTGTTGAAATGGGGCCACTGTGGCGCGTCGTGCTGATAGTCAAGATCGCCAGTGCCACCGTGGGAAAGGATGCCTGGGGATGGGAAGCACCAGCCCTCAGGACGGACCTCCGAGATTTACTGCACCCCTGTTAGTGTTGCAGGCATACAGAACAAAACCCTCATTAAGACAGCATAAATTATTAATGGGGGCAAGGAGAAGTGACTCTGTGCTGGTGAAGTCCTGACTCACCCTAACGAAGCCATACAAGGGCAGTCAGCCACTTTGTTGCAGCTCTCAGCTACTCATTTATTACAATGATACCAGGGTCGTACCCCTCAGAGGGTCTGAGAAGCGTGTGTGGGTGGGGGCACAGCAGGTTTGGGGAGGGCTGACTTTCTTGCTAGGGGCCGTTCTGGCTTATCTGAGCCTGCGCTGGTCAAGCAGGGGGTTGCATGATGATAAATCTGCACGGACAGACACAGGCCACAAAGCACGGCTCATCACCCTGCACATTCTGGGAGGTGCAGTGACACTGAGGTGGGGGTCATCCCTCCCCAGGACTCACAACTAATTCTTATTCATGTCTCTGATTTTCGCCGGGCTTTTTCTTCTTGGCTCCGAGGTGTCAGATGGACAGGATACCATACATTGGCGCCGTATGTCCTGTAATCGCACGCTTTAATTTCTTTCAGTACTGCGAACTCCGCGTGATGCCGACTGAAAAAAGGTTTGATAGTCAGGGCTTAGGGCTTCTCCCCTAAAGAGTCTTTTAGACTAAAGGTTCGATTGTGTTGCAGGTGCTGTCCTATCACGCGACATGTTCCAAGACGGAGGTGGACAAGTTCAAGGTGAGTTGCATCATGTGAAACACAGTGACAGGTTTTAAACGCATGTCTGTCGTTAATCTTCTCAGATTCAGCAGCGTGCACACCAGGCTAGTATTACAGGTCATTACGGGAATAAGTGGGGGGAGGGCATTCATCCATCTTCCAACTGCTTTATCTTGGTCAGGTGGAATAGGAACCAATCCCATTCAGCACACGGCTGGATTACACCCTGGATGGGATGCTAGTTCATCACAAGGCACAAATGCACAATCACATGTTACAGGCAATTTGAGAGGCGCCAGTCCATTTAACTAAATGTCTTTCGGCTGTCATGGGAAAACAGAGGAATTAGAGGAAACCCACATGACTTGGTGAGAACATGCATACACCACACACACACACACACACACACACACACACACAACAGCGGAGGCGGGACTCAAACCCCCAACAGTGGAAGCTTGAAGCAGAAGTCCTACCCACCGAGCTACCGGGCCACCTGGGGTTTTACTTTTTCTTTAGTTTTCGGGAAACTAGATACCTCACACCAAAGTAGGGTAACTGTGTTTGCCTGATTTTTTTAAATGTAAAGTTGTCATACAATCAGACTGCAAAAAACAGAGAGAACTGAAATATCAAGGGGTCGCAGGGGTCATACATAATGTTGAAGGATGGCGACACAAAGAGCGGAGCAGCGGTGGCTTTATTTCAGAGATCTCGTTCTTCAGACCAAGCTGAGCTGTTTGTCAGATCCTTAGTGATTTCTTACAAGAAGAGTTTAAGAAATGAATCCAAGCACGAATTGTAGTTCCCTGCATTTGTGGCCAAGGGTAAACCAGGTAAGAATACTGCAGATTTGTGGCTGGATCGGAGTCAGAATTTGTTTATTTATCATTTGTTTATTATTATTTTAACATACGAGGAATTTACTTTGGGGTGTCGTGCACGGCAAGCCAGGACAATCAAGATAATCGACATATAAATGAGTGCAGATAATGTATACAGTGCAATATTATGTCGCAGCAGGTTAATTAGATGGGCTGCTGGGGGGGGGGGTCATATGCTTGGTGTGATGTAACAGTAGGTGATTAGATGGACAGGGGAATGGACCAAATCAATGGCTGTTGACGAGGCCTACTGACATAAGGAAAGAACTGTTCTCTAGGCGCATGGTTTTGGTCTTGATAGACCTCAACAGACCTTGATAGATGGATTGTACAGACATGTAATATTTATAGGTGAATAGAATCAAGTCGTGCTCCCGTTTGTCTAAACTCAGTTGTTTTATAATTGAATCGGACAGTGCTTTAGTACGTAATACTTTGTATGTTACATTAGGCTGAGATAAGACAGCCTTGCATGAAAGTTTCTTTTATTCCAGTAATGTTTCTGCTACAATGAATTTCCATTCCATGAATTACATAAGGAAAAATGAGTGCTACGCTGGTTCCCCCGCTCCCCCTCCCCCCCCATCCCTGCCACACACGAGGTCTTGCTGTACAAGGGCGGGGGCAGCAGGGTATTTATCACACCACAGGTCACACAGGATCACCTAGAGGAGTCGGAGGAACACGACTTGCATTCCCCCACTGAAAGACTGCCTGTTAAGTTTAGCGCATTGCCCAGCTGCTGGAGCCACTAGTGGCGGTAAAAGCTACCTGGCGTGTTGGGCTTCTCCATCTCAGCCACTGGCGGGGGGATTTCACAGCCCAGTGTGAGAATATGCACATGTGGCGTTTAAGCTTTTTTATATCATCACACCCAGACCTCATATCCAGATATGGCATGCTAATCAGACAGAAAAACTGTTAAAGATCTGTGCGGAGATTAATATACATTAACCCATGAAGTACTTTGCATGCATTTGAGACTCTGACTCTGAACAAAACACTGAACGGAAAGCAAGCACGGTGATAAAATCCCTTCAGAAACTGAGACTTTAATGTTGCAGTATTTTGGGTCACACTAATTAGTATTTATTCGTTAGTGCGGGTGACGCATACTGCTACAAATCACACCTACTGCAAGATCACTACATCGCGATGGAGATTAGATCACCATGTTCAGGCACTGCGTAAAAATCGCGGGGCGGGGGGGGGTATTGAAACAGATTGCCATGATCAAGCACAGCGTACAGTTTGAAGTGGATTCAAACAGACCCCAACCTCCATGCACTGTGTAAAACCCGGAGCAGGATTCAATCAGATGCCATAAATCCAGGTGCTGCATAAAAACCAAATGGGGTTCAAACATCCTCATGTCAGTCACTGCATAAAAACCGAACAGAATTCAAACATATGCCCAAGTCCAGGAACTGCATGAAAACCAAATGTGATTCAAACTCAGCCAAGTCAAGGCACAGTGTAAAAATCTAAGGTAGATTTAGACAGACTACCATGTCCAGCCCAAATGTGGGAAATTAAAGGGGGGACTCAAGCATATACCCTACCCTACAGCCCTGAGATGCAGACAGAAGGTCTGCATCACATGGACCTGTTGCACCAAACCCATTTGAAGTTTCAGCCATGGGCTGAAAGTGAGATCTGTCTCGTCTTCTCTCTTTTGCATAGTGCAATCATCACTTTTAATCTGCGCCCCCAACAGGCTGCCTCAGCATCCACAAAAATATATAGCCCGGAAAATGTAGCCAAAACAAGCATCTTCCAGCCTCAGTCATCTGTCCGGGCTGTGTCGTTCTGAATCAAGGGCCTCTGATCGATATGCAGACGTCACTGGCTTTAAGCAGGATGCTCCTCTCAGGTGGGGGTCGGTGGTGACTGCATGATTCTCAGATGAGTTATGTGCAAATAGGCACGCAGTCACTACATCAAGCATAGGCGCCGCATAACTACCTACCGCGCAGTCAAGTGCTTTGGGCCAGCAGATCATCAAATGGGACCGTTGTCACATCTTCCATCAGTCTCGGCCTGAACTATCTACTACCTGAGCAAAAACTAAAATGTCCAACCATCCATCTACTAATTCCTCATCCTGATTAGAGTTGGGGTGAGCCTGTCGCAGGCAGCACAGGGCACAAGGCTGGGGTTCACCCTGGGTGGGAAACTAGAGCATACAAACAGTCATACACTACGTGCAATATAGAAATACCTATAAGCCTAACTGCAGGTATTTGGACAGTGGAAGAAAAGCTATAAAATCTAAATATAAAATCTAAGTGCAGGTCCAGGTGGTCCCCCTTGAAAAAGGAAGCCTGCCTGTTTTACCCTAGCAAATCCATGCAGGGTAACACCACAGCCGGCTGTCAGCACAGGCCTGGCTCAGATCTTGGCGTTTTGGGTTTACCTCACAGACACCAGCGAGCTTGCAGCAAGCCAAAGCGATGACAGATGGCTCTCTGTAAGCTCTATGTGCCACACTGAGAAAGACCCCCGCTAATTAAATAGTTACTGACCAGGGCCACCGATCTCCACCATATGAAACTGAGATGGAATGATACTGTACAGGTGGCGGAAACATGCAAGTGTTTGATCTGTGCGATTTGTAGGAATTACGAATCACCGTCATGCTCGTTAAGTGTGTTTTAAGGATATGCTTTTCCCCAGTGGGAAAATTAAAATATAGAAGCTGGCAGCATTGCCGGGGGTGTTGGGGGTGGGGGGTCTTCCAATGGTGTCCCAGATCTCTGTCAACAGTGCAGCTCCTCTGACGACCCCCATCTCATTAATTAACCACCTTCCATCCAATGCTTTCTGTCATTCATGTTCTTCTTTATCACGATAATTATGGGATCGATATTAACCTCTTTTGGCCGCTTAGACGGTACCTACCTCCATGTAGAAAACACAGAAGAAATGAATGCAGACATCCAGAAAACACCTAGAGGTTTCAATCATCTGGAGGCCTGTCATTTTCACCCTTCCTCCAAAGGATTCAGCTACTACATGCCCTCTATTTCCCCCATCTCTCTTTCTCCCTCTGTTTTTCTTTCTTTCTTTAGAGACAATACAAGGCTTTGAATAACCTTCTCAAAAGAATGTGGTGCTATGACAGATGATTTTGATGGCAGAGGGAGAGTTATAATTTATGGATGGGTCATACTCAGCCATGATAAAACTTGGGGATGTTATTTTGTTGGGTTTTCATGCTTGCGTACGAGGTAGACGGGCATTTTTGTTTTCATTCGGGGGGGATTAAGGCGTGATAAAATGCTGACGCGTTCTCTGTCCCCACACCCTGTTCACAGGCGGCGAACATCCCCCTCGTCTGCGAGCTGGGCATCGACAAACTGTCCTTCGACGACTTCTCGCTGGACGTGGACGCCATGGTAACGGCGGCGCTGCGCATGTTCATGGAGCTGGGCATGGTGCAGAAATTCAAAATTGACTATGAGGTGAGAGGCCCGAGGGTCACGCCCACAAGGCTGCCTGGTCATTGGGCCGACCAACACCCCATCCACACACAAGACCCCAGACCACCTATCTGTCAAGGATCTGATGTTAAGTCCCGCCCCTTAGGCTGACCCACCTGCACAGATACATTAGGGCCCCTTCAGGACTGTGATACTGCTTAGAAGGTCTAAACATCTAAACCAAACTGCTCTAACGACCTCCTCCAAGGCTTATCCTCCCACACATTGGTCGCCCCCCCCACCATGTATAAACTCCACCACTGAGTCAGGTCCCACCTTGCGCAGATCCACCCTCTCGCTTTCTCTTGACTACCCCCCTCCTGCCTTCGCAGACCCTGTGCAGATGGCTTCTGACGGTGAGGAAGAACTACCGGATGGTGCTCTACCACAACTGGAGGCATGCCTTCAACGTGTGCCAGTGCATGTTCTCCATGCTGAGTGTGAGTATGCTTCCCCTGGTGGTCATACACTGGAACTGCCAATTGTAGCGCATATCTTACTATGCCACTGTATGCAAATCCACACCATCACACTGGCCCAGCATTGACATGCAAGGAAATCAAGCCTGACCACACCCACTCACTGTGTTTCATCTCCTTGAGTACTAGTGATGCCAGTCCCTGCCTACGTCTGTTTCTGGGCCCATGAAAATCAAAATAAAACAGCTTCAGTGGATCCCAGAGAAGACCATAAAACAGCATTTACAACTCCAGAAAGCCTATTCAATGCAGGGGCACCGATTCAGCTTCAGATCAGCTATTTGGAGCGAAAGCACTAGCCTGCAGTTTTTCCAGAACAAATGTGCTGCCACAGATATACCCCCATGGTAATATGTGGCCTTTCTGCGGCATGCTGCTATTGTCTGACCCTGCTTTGTGATGAATCGAGCTCACTGTCTGCCCCGCCCCCAGGACTGGGTCCACAGCTCGAGTCTCAAGTCAGCTGCAAGAACTTGGGCTTGTTTATGGAATTTCTCACTGCCAGTCATATTACGCAGGAAGAGCTCCGACATACATACGGCCCCCTTTTAGTGACAGGTGACCTGAGGATGCAGTATTATGTTGCGTTTTAATAATGCATCCATTAACATAGCAGCTTATCCAGCGTTGGGTCATGGTGAGTCTGGCTCTATCAGGAAGGATAGGACAAAAGGCAGGGGAACACTTTAGATGGGAGGCCAGTCCATTGCAGGGACCTGTACATATTCATGTATTATATACCCAGCGCAAAACAGCACTTCATTCACGTTTTACTCTCTATATGCATGACTGTCAGACGGCAGGATTCCAGGAGACCCTGACGGAGGTGGAGATCCTGGCTCTCATTGTCGGCTGCATCTGCCATGACCTGGACCATCGCGGGACCAACAATGCCTTCCAGGCCAAGTGGGTACCCACCCTCGCCACCTGACCCCCGACCTACCATATGGCGGCTTGTGGGCACAGAGTGCCCCCAGGAAGTGCTGGGGCGCCACGTAAGCCTTATGTAATGACAAACGAGCCCTCCGGCCCTGCCGTCCCTGTGGGGAGAGTGCTAACAGCTCGTTCAGCAGCTGCTGCGCGGTGAGCTCTGCGGGCTGCACTCACCCCATATACAATTAAAGCCAGGACAATTAATGCAGACCCCTCCTGCTGCATTGCCCTGCCGCCCTGGGGTCTCGCATAACGTAATGAATGCACCTGGATGTGTTTGCAGCCCAGCACTGCAGTTACCCACTCTTTGGTCCTCGCTCATCCTCTCTCCACTGTCTCTCTCTGGCTGTTTATCATTCTCCACCCTTCCCCTTTCTCCATCTCTCTCCCTCCATCCCCATCCCTCTCTTTCTCTCCTCCTTTTCCCATCTCTCTCCCTTTCCCCATCCCTTTCTATCCCTCTTCTCTCCCCCTTCCCTTTCTCTCTCCCTCCTTCCCCATCCCTCTCTCTCTTCTCCTTTTTCCCATCTCTCCCTCTTTCCAACCCCTCTCTTTCCCCATTCTCTTCTCCTTTTTCCCATATCTTTCCCTCCTTCCCAATCCCTGTCTTTCCCTCTTCCCTCCCCCATTCCCCTATTTCTCTCCCACTTACCCCATCCTTCTCTTTCCCCCCAATTTAGAACGGGCTCGGCCTTGTCCCTACTGTATGGCACCTCCGCCACGATGGAGCACCACCACTTCAACCATGCCGTCATGATCCTGCAGAGCGAGGTACAGCCTATAGTCCTGCTGCCCTTCCTGCTTTCTCCTAGCATGCCCCAGGTGACCTGATCCCTTCCACAGCCCCTACCGCTAATAAGTGCAGAGCAAAGTTACGTGGTTCAAGGCCTCTGGCTCTATGAGGCTTCAGCTCTCCCACAAACATGGCAACCCTTCACTACAAATGTTGAGACCTCTGGCACACATGGCAACCCTTCATTAAAAGGGTTCACACCTCCCGCAGACATGGCAGCCCTTCACTACCAGGGATCTAGCCACTCACACACATTGTAACCCTTCATTAAAAGGGTTCACACCTCCCGCAGACATGGCAACCCTTCACCATGAGGGTTCTGACCTCCTGCAGTCATGGTGATCTTTCACGATATGGCTCTGAATCATTTTGCTTGATTCGGTCTCCTGGTTATTATCACATGGCTTGCGGTGCATAAACCCACATCACAGAAAACTAATTAAATATAAAATGACATGAATCAAAATTAGTGGTTGATTCAGTTCTGTAGTATCTAATTATGGTATAAAAAAGTGTAGAATTGACTGATTTCATTTGGCTTAAGCCAAATTGTTCTACAGATGTATGAAAACATCATGTCCTACAGGGCATTCGCAAACATCTATGCTACTCAAATTTGTTAAACATACATTGTTAACTGTCGCAACCATTACAGGGCTTTGAGGCTGCTTATTGTTTATTATTCTTTATTGTATGCTTATTTTCAGAGATATTTAATCGTTTTGTTTTCTGTGTGTGTTTGCAGCAGCTACAGACCTTACTGGGAGCCCAGTGCCAGTAATTTTCTCGCAGTTTACCTTAGAAATGCAGAAAACAAACAGGATTGAAAGGAGAATCCGTAATTAGGAGAAGCACGGTGTTCTTACAGGAGGATGCATTTGTGTGGGGGCGTAATTAGGGAAATCCAGGGCTGCGGGCAGGAGAGGGATTTATGAGGCAGCCTTGTGCCGGGGTGCTTATCCTGCCTGTGATGACACCACGAGCTGACAAATGTTTGCCTGCAAAATCATAATGGTGTCTGATGTTTTGGGGAGTGGCCTAGGGTCGGCTACATTGGCATGCTAATGAGAAATGCCTTTAATTCATGGCATGGGGGAACTTGTAGCTCACCATGCCAACGAGCAGGAACAGTTAATTAAACCTTTGCTTTTCAGAGTGTAATACCATTGTCTGTCCTTGTCCATGCGTCTCTCTGTCTCTCGAACTACAGCTCAGTCTGTCTGCATAGGGGGTCTGTACCCTCTGTGTCATTCAGGGTGGTTTTCAATGTTTCACAGAACCTGAGACCCAAACTGGTCCAGGATAGGCTGTTATGAGCGAGCAAGGCGATAAGCGTGGGATGTCCAAGCGTTGACTCCTGACGTGTCGTTATAACATGCTGTCTGCTCATGGCAAGATGTTTTCCTTTTTTCAGCAGTAAGACATTAAGTAAAAGCAAATTAACAAGGGGAAAGAAGAATGGGAAAGAGAGAAAAAATGTTTTATTATCATGGCAAGATGTTATAGTAACATCACCCTTATAGATGTCGTAACTTCAGAGAAGGACACAGCAGGAAAGTCTGATGGAGGCTTCTGTGGGATCTGCTTGCTGTGTCTCTGATGTATCGGTCAGCACTGGGAGGGGTTAGCTTGACAGCTTTGCGGTGATCTCCTCAGGCACTCCCCCAGCTTTGCCTTGAGCCTGGGGAGGCAGTGTGCATCTCAGTGGGTTGGAACCAGCAGGCTGATGCTGCCGATGAACCCCTGATGAAGGCCCTTAACCTGGCCAACCTTGTGCCATGACCTTCATGTATGCTCTCGCCTGAATGTGCGTCTGTGTGTCTCACAGAGAGCAAGATGGCGTAGGAGAAAAGAGAGTTTTCCCCATGGAAATGAATAAAGTATTTCAGTTCTGTTTGAAAAAAGGCCAGCGCATTGATGATCTGTGAGGCCGTGTCTGGAAAGCAATCTGGGTGGCAACTGGATCCAACACGCATGGACCAGTCCTCTGGCTCACGGACACCCTGTTTTGTGCCCACAGGGCCACAACATTTTTGCCAACCTGTCCTCCCAAGAGTATAGTGACCTGATGCAGCACCTGAAACAGTCTATACTCGCCACGGACATCACCTTGTACTTTGAGTGGGTGTCTCAGCCGCCGCCAGCCTGCCAGAATTACCCATACACCCTGAGGCCTTACCCTCCACTTCCACATGTGCTGTTTGTGCACTGTCATGGACCTAATTAATCACTAATTAAGCACAATTGGCAAAGTTCTGACATACTCTCCACACACTGTTACCTTGTTCACTGCGGTAATCTGTCAGTATACCAATCAGCAGGTACAAATGTCTTTATAACAGAAAGCTGTCAATGAAAAGATAAATATCATGATATAATGATGTAAATATTATCACAATCATTCATTATAATTAACAAATCTGTAGAATTTAATTGAATATGTTCTGGTGGAATGTGGTGCAGTGTTGTTTTAATGATTTAGCTGTGAGCATAATCACTGGTCATATTTCATCTTCAGTCAGGAAGCCAACCATACATTGATTAATAACTTAGCACCAAGGCGAGTTTGATGGCTTTCGAATCATATGTTTAGGGTTGTAGTGGCCTCCTGTGGACAAAGTATGTTATTACACCTAAAAAATCACTATCTAAAGCTTGTCCCCTTTGGCCTGAACAGGAACAGAGCCATGTTCTTTGAGCTGGTTAACAAAGGGGAGTACAACTGGAATGTGAAGGGTCACAGAGACATGTGCAGGTAATGAAACTGCTTTTTGGGACTAGAGCAGAATTTCGAAAGAGGTGCTTTGCTCAGTACCTTTTGATAAAAAAGTGCTTGTGGGAGTTTTACTTGCACATAAATGTTCTGAGGGCAGAAGGAAAAATGATTTTGGAGTGGGCCCCAGCACTGGAGATTCTTGCTGCTCTCTGCTCCTACAGGTCAATGCTGATGACGGCCTGTGATCTCGGGGCTGTGACCAAACCCTGGGAAACATCGAGAAAGGTATGTGTTACAGGGTCTTCAAATCAGGAGTAAAGGGGTCTTTAGCTCTCTCTGGGCTTCAGTCCACTCACCTCTAATGTGCACAGGTGTTACTCAGTTAAAACCTCGCTCACCATTATGACTGTTAATTCATTATAGATTGCTCATACAGGCAGACATATTTAATATGTTTCTCCTGATTTTCAGGTAGCAGAGTTGGTCACCAGTGAGTTCTTTGAGCAGGGGGATAGGGAGCGATCTGAGCTGAAGCTCACTCCATCTGTGAGTTCCTCAGTCCTTCCTCTTCCGACTTCCACTCCTTCAGTCATTGCCACAGAACCTCATATCATTGTCATATCACCCTCCTACCACAAGAGGGCCACATCACACACTGCAAGTACCACCATCACTACCATGCAGTCAACAGGCTAAATCGCTAATGGCATCCAGTCCGATTTAATGTACCACAATCTTTTGGCTGTAGATAACAGAAGCTTAGGGTAAAGTTAATGTTTCTCGGACCTCCTGGATGCGTAAGGTTTCCTGCTTCCGTCAATAAATAGGATTGCTGACTGGACAGTTAAAGCAGGCGGCAATAACCAGGAAGAGTGTTCTGTCGATTAATTGCTCATGGCCACACAGTTAGTCTTTGAGGTGAGACAGCAGATTCAGCTTTCTAGCCCCCATCAAACTTTGTCATGCAGAAGGTGGCTGTTATGAATTATGAATCACAGCCAGAACCCCCAGCCCAGCAGTAGTTATCTCAGCAATACAGCTTTACTGCGCGGTGGGGGAGGGGAGAGAGTCCACCATGAGGAAAGCAGTCTAGAATGAGAAATAAGGCGTTTTTTTATTTGTCTTCAAGCCATCATCTAGGGAGCAGGGAGATGTTTGGGGCGGGATGCTGTGATAGTGGGCAATGTCCTGCCAAAACTACCCATTTCTTTCCTCTCCCTACTGTTTATCGACATTCCATCCCTGAGACCCATGGCAGTAGGGTGGTGAGGTGTCAATTAGTATTTGTGTTGCAGGCGATTTTTGATCGGAACAGGAAGGACGAACTTCCGGGACTGCAGCTGGAGTGGATCGACGGGATCTGTGCTCCGCTGTACGAGGTATCCCAGCATGACTTCCCCGTAAACACCCTCTCTCCTTACCTCTCAGTCACCCCAAAAAAGAGCATCTCACACTTAAATAAGAGCCTCTCTTCCATAAAATCCAAGCTACACATCCAGACTTTCTGGAGATGTTTGCAGCAGCAATTCGGTTTTGGCTGAACTGTAATGATGCAGTGAATGTAGCTGTAATCCACTGGAGGTGCGGGTCACATGCCCTACCCTCCAGATCAAGGAGGAGCAGGAGGTGCCTCAGCAGAGACCCTCGCTGATTGGGCAAACATAAAAGGCAAGAGGGGGAGTGGGAGAAAAGGAGGAATGGGATTGGACAGAGAGGAAGAAGGAGTTTCCCAGCAAGGCTTGAAAATTCAATGAATTCACAGAATTAAAGGTCAATGAAACAGTCACATGACCATCATATTCATCACTAATAATCACTTCTGTAAAAGAAACAAAAAGTATGCTGTCATGAATATCTTGTCCCTTAAATATTTAACCAAATTTTTAACATTTATCATAGCAGGGCAAGGGTAATAAATACAAACTGTAGGTGGGAGTGTAACTATTAGGCAGACTTGGTAGGGTTAATCTGAGAAGCACAGATTCTCCTCACACGCAGCATACAGCTCCCGTGGGGCAGCATGGGCGCTGACAGTGAGACAGCAGAGATGTATCCCGAGGGCTCCACGCTGCCAATTAGACAGCGGGAGGGAGGCTCTGAGGCGGCTGGGCCCTGCAGAGCGCAGGAGGAGAAAAAGATGTAGATCTGGGCCCCCAGGGGCCGCCACGGCGAATGGTAATCGGACGCTGTGCAACAGGCCTCATCTGAAGCCCCTCGGGCAATTAGACCCCTTTCTCAACCTGGGGGGGGGGGGGCAAAAAGTGGGTCTGTCAGAGCCGAGACTCCAGCTTCTTACAGAGACAAGCTATCCGTGCCGTCTGCAGATATTCAGAGGGACTGTGTTACAGGCAACACCTGAATAGCTATGCAGAGAATCGGGAGAATTCCTGGTGAGTCACTCTGGTTGTGGGCTGCTGATGAGAGATGGAAAATGTAATTAGATTTAAATTTAATTTAATTTAATATTAACGCTATAATTTACTCAGTGACCCCCGTCCCTTGATTAAATTTACCACTGGCACTCCTCCCCCCGCCATCCCCCAAAAAGCTGGTCTGGGGTGTGAGATTCCCCGGGGTGAGATTCCTGACCCTGTTTGCAAAGTGGAGCCAGTCAGCCATTTCTGTGCCCCTGACACTGGTTTCACTCCTGGTATCTAAAAGTGCACCACGCTTCTTTGCAACATAAAGACGCATTTTTTGAGTGCCTCTTGCCCTCTGAAAGGTGAAAAGCCTGCATAGCAAAGAGGCAGTAAGGGCTGCCTGAAAACTTCTCTACTCTGCAAATATAAAAATTTGGCTTTTCACACTAAACATGGCTAATTGGTTTCACACCCTAGTGGGCATAAAAAAAACTTTTCTCATATAAACAAGAGAGGTTTTTAAAATCATAACTTTGAGATGCACGAGTATGACTCACAATCCTATTAGGGACAGAAAAGGAAATAAAAAGTTTTCCTTTTTAAAAGTTGTCTTGGAGAAGAGGCTCAGTACCTCAAAGAGGGACAGTGCTGCATCTTTTGGTGTGTTCCATTTGAACTCAGAAGTCAGAATTTCCAAGTTCCAAATCAGAAATTACCACTGACCATGGAGGTCGGAGTTGCGACTCAAAATTGGAAGGAACCTCTGCCACCCTGATCTCAGAATTCAAGAGGAAAGCTGAAGTTTCATACTGTTTATTAGCACTTATGTCTTATTTGTGTCTCATTAAATCGGTCATACACACAGTACTGTCCAAACACTATCTGTGGACATGTTGTTAAGGTGTTTGTATGCACAAAATACCCCGTGATGCCTTATCAACTGGTATTGCTAACGATGGCTTAAAATGAACTAATGAAAATCGCCAAATGGTTTTCCGACTTCTTGTGCTGGAACACGGTTAACTTGGGTGTGACGTCATTCCCAGCTCCGACCTCCAAGGAAAATGGAACGCAGCATTTAGTCATGGTGTAATGACGACTGTCTTGCCAGCAGGGGGCAGCATGAGCAAACACTAAGGTCACGTCCCCAAAGTGTCTCCTGTGTTCCTGTGCTGAGTGCCACGTTGTCACTGTACTTACGAGGAGCCCTGGGGTTTAAACTACCCCAGGTTTGGCTGTTCTTATGGATCTTAGGACACTAATATTGGGAAATACTGTGAGAATGGAAGACCAGAAAATAGAGACAGACATGAAGCCCAGTCTCTCAGCACGTCATGGCTGTAAACTGGAGTGCATTAGCAGAGTCGGAAAGACAACTAATGGAAATGGCGGACATGAGTCCCTCCAAAAGAAAACAGGTCTTTTCTGATTGGCTAATGCTCTGTGGTATGCAATAATGGGAGTTTCCTTGTAGACAGGGACCTATGGATTAGTGTTTTTACTTTCTGATGGATGGATGGATGGATGGATGTGCCTCCAAACGGCTTCCTAGGTACACTCAAAGAGTCCCGGCTGCTCTGACTGCCCCTTGTCTCCATCCCACTCCAGACCCTGGTCAAGCTGAACCCCAAGATCCAGCCAATGGTGGACATGATTCGGGAGAACAGGGCCAGGTGGGAGGAGCTACACCACTCGCGGCAGCTCATCCAGGAGGGCAGCCCGGGGAGCAGTGACAGGTCCTTGGCCCAAGGCAGCGGCGACCCCCCCAGTGCCAGTTCCCCCCCCAGAAACCCCAGCTAGCTCTCACCCAGTCTTCCAGGGTCCCCCCACCTACCACCATATTTTTGCCTCTTCGCTTATTTACCTGGATCTACAGCCTCAAGAAACAAGCCACGCTGTGCATGCAGGGAGTTCGTAGCGCTCTGCCTCAAGCTTCAGCCCCACCCCCCCTCCCCGCCTCCTGCGGGTGGGCTGAGATGTGGGGCTTGAGGTGGAGTCAGGGATGCATAAAAAAACGCTACTTCATGCATAGAGACAGCTGCGTCAGGGGCGGGCAGATGAAGCCCCTCCTGGCATTCATCATCCGGTTGGATCGCATGGTAAAGCCCTTCCACTCAGCTATGAGAACTTGGAGAGCGGGGGAGAGAGACAGTGACAGGCCAGCCCCTCCCTGTACTTTGCTCTCCTTCAGAGGAGAAATTGCCGGGATGGATGTATCAGCCTGTTTCTTCCCCCCTAAACTCTTTCTTAGACCATATGTCGCAGAAATATGGCAAGAACATTTTTATACTGTATGTATGTATTTTCTAAAGGATGCACTGTGCAAGTGCCATCTGCTGTCGATTGTTTGCTTGGCTTCGTGTCAACGAGACCTGTGCAGCCCTGAGATGACGGGGGCGCTACGGTCGGGCGCTGGGCGTAGCCTGCCGTGCGGCTCCCTGTGCCTTGTTTACTGGTCACTATGAGGAATGCATGACATCCTCAGCATCAGAAACTTCCTTAGAAAAAAAAGCGCCGAAAGACCCAGAAACGTGTGTCGATGTGACATTTAGTTTTAAGCATTAATTTTCGTTCATCACAACTCTCTCACCGTCTTTGAACATTAGTTTAACTTACCGGTTATAACTATTTAAAAAGTGCCATATGGAGGCCACCTCTAGGAGGCGCCGGTCATTTACCTTAAACTAATTTTGCACCAATGAAATAAGCTAAACCGCTTGCAGCAATGGAAACGGCAACACACACAGGAATGTATTTATCGAAACGTCGGTAATTAATTACACTTTAATTACACGTTTCCTGCACATCTCCTCCTGGCGGACATGCAGAGAGAAGCGGCAGAGCAGGTGTTTAAGGGTGACATTGCTGTTCCCCCACAGCTAGTGATAACTCAGTTAGCACCTTATTGTAAAGCTGATTTAATTTCCAGTAAAGCGGACCAGCACCAAGCTTGCTTACCGCGGTGTTGATCAAATGTAGGCTGCACATGCTGTGATGATCTTTAGAACAAGAAAAGTAAATTAAACTGCACACACAACAATACATATACACATCTTACTAGAAGTGGTATTAAATAACACACGCATACATATAATGCCATTCGTAAATAACAGGCCAGTCCAAATCCCATCGTTGTCTTTGGTTAATGTTAAATTGTATATTACGACAATATCGTGCCAGCGGTAATTTTCCCCTTTTTGCGACATCTACGTCTTAACTGCATGGACCATTACATGAAATGAAAGTTAACCGCGGCAGTTACACCAGGCGTATTAATTGTAAACTGATAATTCTGGCTCGCCGACTGTTAACTCGTCTTTGTACATGGTTATGTAATTCCATTTGTTATTCGAAACGTTTTATCCTTAAATGAGCTGCATGGATTGTAGTAAAGCCTTTTGGGGTGAGTATCGAGAAAGCCGGGTCCGGTTGTATTTGTACGTTTGATTTTTTGATTATGTGACTTCTCCCTTTGCTTTATAATAGGCAACTTCTGGGCAGCTTTCTTATTTATGTACTCTAGCCATGATCTGAGTATCAGCAAACTGACACGAAGGGAACCTTAAACGCATGATATTCGGAAATTTGCGACGTTTTGTTAAGTTTGTCGAAATAAATCTCTGCTGCAAAAATGGTTTCCTTAAGCCTTCGCGCTGCATATATATACTGACCCAGACGTTACAATATCCGTACAGATATGACACGCACGCCGCATTCGAGACGTGAACACTGAGGATTGATGGCTAGTGGGTGGAAATCTGAGCAAGCAGATAATAATCGATTATAGAGCTTTAATCGAAACCATACCCCGAGTTTATAAGAAAAATATACCACAGTGCAACGTAAACAAGGAAAGACATTATCTACTGCATGGTACAAATAATCTGGCATTTTGGGGGAAAGTTTACATTTTCCCCCCAAATCTTGGAGTTTGAATGAAATTAGCTAAAGACAGGGCAGTATAGACGAACGATCATTTGAGTGTATTTTGGAGGAATAACGGGGTGTGTAGAAGATTAATTGGGACTGGCAGCTGAAATAAACCATATAGACCCTTCGTGGGGGCCTGACTCAGTGAAAGGTCTCCCTGGATTCAGGATGTGGGTTCAAGCTGTAAAGAAGAACAGCCAGAAGATCTGAGATAGTGTGCAGCTCATGCCCTATGATTGGACGGTCACGGGTTCAAATGGTGTAGTGAGCAGAGTGATATCGTCATTGGGCCCTTAACCCTGATTGCTCCATAGTCGGACTGACCTTGCTTTCTTAATTGTATTTATTTATAAAGTGGTCCTCCTGCACCTGCAGGTGATACGTTCCAAGACCTACAGCGGATAGCCGTACCCCACAGACAATGGTGAACCATTGGCGGACCCTGTTTATAACCTGATTTTTGTAAATTTTACATATTGTAATTGATAAATTACACAGAGTACGGTACTATCAACATCAAATACAGTAATAAAGTACATTGAACTTTATACAGTACAGTAATCTCTTGAATAAAAGGGATTTGGATGTTTTAGGCTCATTCTCAATAGATCACAGAGCAATGAATAAATGTCATGAATCAACGGATGACAGAGCAATGAAAATCATGCTTGAAATACCCCTCGAAGGAATAATGAAAAAACATGTTGTTACACATCTTACAATTTTTTCAGACTGTGGTAAACCACAGATACTGGGGGGCTGCTGTATTGAGTAAATGGTTGCAATGCCCTGGTGCTGGTGCTGTAGACATGCTCTCTGGGATGCCCCATTGAGGTACTGTTTACAGGGCCAACAGCCATCACCTGAAACGCTCAGTAGTGTCTCCAAACTGGAAACACAAGCCCAATCCTCAGACCCGCCAAAACCACACAGGTGACAAAAGGCGAGCCGTTCATGTGGCGGATGACTTTAGCATCAGAACGCCGCTGCCGGTGGGAAGCAGCCAGGGTCCTGGGAGGCAGGCAGAGGCCATATTCAGCTATTCAGATCTCTGCACAATGGTGAGAGCCAAGGACAGGCCGTTTGTCTCCAGATTTTCCATTTTAGAACTGCAGGAGGGGGTGAAAAAAAAGCACAAAGCTTTCCTGAAAGTGACTGCCATTATTTAGGTTACGCCGGAGACACCAGGCTGGAGGAAGGAAGGGTGCCGCCATTAAAGAGCAGTAAATGAAAAACATAAATTCAGACCCTGGGATGTTTCACCAAGTACAGAATCAGCCATTTTAACAGTGAGACATCCGAAAAGATGAACAGGTATTCTGGACTGCACTGACAAGTCACCCCTTGACTGACCTAGTCCAAACAGACCCTTTATCATAGTAACAAACTGTAACACACCGTCTCACACCATTTGCCCACTGCAATCTCTGAACCCGTCTTACCAGTGTAGAGAACAAGGACAGATGGGAAAAACGAAGCCAAGCTTTTTGATTAATTTACTGCATCAATGTCACTGATGATAAAAGTACTTCATCGCTAGTATACTTCCTGTAGTGTGAAGATCTGAAAGGAATTGACTTATCTTGTGCTAAAGGGTAAAAGCTGACACTTAGGGGTCATCTGGAGGGTGGACTGCACCCTACCCACCTCCCCTGCTGGAGGGGATCTTACCCACTGCCCTCACATGGGCAAAACATGCTTACAGGACACTTGAGTGTAGGATGGAGAGAAGTGTTTGTCAGGTGGAACTCAGCTGATAAGATGGTATGTGTGTGTGTGGAGTAGGGGTTAACAGGTAATCACACAACAAGCACGTTACAACACATTTGGTTTTATTATTTCCTTCTAGCACCTTACAGTTTGTTTCACGAGTTATTGGCTTCGGTTTACGGTCTACAAACACGACAAAGATTTCAGCCAGAAGGTTAAACCATAGTGCATATTCGTTGGTCAATAAAGACAATGTTACATTTTAACACTGGGGGACAGGGGTCATTTAGAAAACACTGCCATTAAGGTAGAAATCCACGATTGAAATGTCAACCACGCACATTCATCTGGATACATCTGAATGTGTTAGAAATGTTAACATTGAACTAAACTCAGCAACTTCCTAAAAAAGTGTTCATCTTTAAAAACATTCTCTTTTCCAGGACAGTTAGACAGTAACAGTCACATATTAATAATTTTGAGATATTTAAAATAAAAAATTCTGGCTTTTTGCATGTGCGGAGTAACACAAAAGGAAAAAAGAAGAAGAAAAACATGGCCTGTGTTTCTCGCTGAAGTCCTCTCACGAGTCTGCGATCACGCACACATTCATGGGGCCCGGCGCGTCTGGCATCTTTGGTACAAACACGCGCGTGTCATCAGACGGGTGTGGAAGGCTTGAGTTCACATTCACGCTGAATTACAAAGGTACAGACAACTCACTGACTGGCAATAGGGCAAAAAAGAATCTTAGAATAAAATACCATGGCAAACGTAACCCTATCTGTAATCAAGACGACATCCAGCCTCCTCCTCTTCCATCTGCATCAGTATGAGCTGAATTTATACAAATGACAGGCAATGAAAAGCATATAAAAGTTTAAAAAAAAAAAAAACCTGAAATGAGGCCCAAAAAGTATATAATTGTTTTCAGGGACATCCTGTGTATAATGGCTGGTCGCCCTAAATAAGAAACTACACACACAACAGGCTGAAAATGGTAATTAGAGAATGGCAAGGCATTCGTCAAAAGGGCGGACGGGGCCGTGAGCGGCATGTGGGGGCGGGGTCCCGGCCGAAAGGGGATCCTGCAAGCAACCTCCCGAGCCTGGTACCTGGGCGATGTTAACGATGTACAGGCTGGGCTCAGTGACCACGCAGCGGCAGGGTGAGGACAGCCGGACTCCAGACGCTCATACTACAGTGAGGGCTTGACGAGAGAGGGAATCAGACCCCAATGTATTAAAGTTTAAAAAAAAAAACACTTCATTTTAAACAACCTCGATGAACTGTATGGGCTGCAAGTCTGGGAGACCCTGGTGAGAGTGAAGTGAAATGTGCACGCAGCAACATGGAAGATGATGGTCACACGTGGACCGGAGTGGTTTCCAGAAATGGGCGGGTAAACGTGACTGGTGTGGTCCTGTGCTGCCCCGAATCCTCTGAAAGTGCGTGAACATGTGAAGCACGGTGTAGAGGAGGTGATGGGGGGAGGGGTAAAGAGTACAAAATGCGGGCTTGCCTCCACAACGTGAGGCCCGGAAAGCCACAGCGCCGTCACCACGTCTGAGGGGATTTCATCATTAGTCATTTATACCGTCATGGAATAATGTTGGTGGTGGTGGGGGGTGGACAGGAAG
>JAODKC010000038.1:9978072-9988995 GCA_026777985.1 Mormyrops attenuatus
CCCCCCCCCCCCCCCCCCCCCCCCCCCCCCCCCCCCCCCCCCGCCCCCCCCCCCCCCCCCCCCCCCCCCCGCCCCCCGCCCCACGCGGCAGCAGGACCTGGTGTAAACACAGGTTAAAAATAATTTATATTTCCTGCGGTGGCCCCCCACCTCGCCGTCCCAGACTACATCTGTTCTCCCTGATACACAAAACTCAGTGAGAGCGGCCCCATCCGTCACCGTGGCGCTGTGGGCCCGACACGCCGGCCTGCCCGCACCCAGATAGCGTGGCCCGTCGTGATTAATCACAATTACGGCGCCTCACAGAGAGGAGCGGCATCAATACCCCCTGCCCCCCCGCTCATGCCATGGCGTCGGCGGGGCTGCTAGCGGGGTATGTGTGTGCACGCTATGGGGGGGCGTCATACGCACCCAGGGGTCAGAGAACACGGCCAGATCCTGATCCCACCCACCTACCCCCCCTCCACCACGCTTTCATTAGTGGTCCTTTAATTCTCACCCTCCCCGATAAAACGGCGATTTAATATCCCGACTGGTGCGTCAGCCGGCGTCCCCTGACAGGCGAGATTAATCGCCTGCGGCGGTGTGTGGAAACCGTGAGCCGAATGGCGCTGCCGATAAGACGACCCACTCGTTTGGCCCGGGCAGCAAGGCCTGCCGCATCCCGCCTCCTCCTCCTCACGCCTCGTTTTGGCGGTGGCAACGGGGAGACAAAGAGCAGCCGCCGGCCTATTTGTCTTCCGTAGGAAAACCGGGTTGGATGCATGACAGAAGAAGCACGTGAGCACTCTGTAACGCTTGGCAGCCGGGAGAGAGGGTGCTTCAGCCACAGACAGGACACTGTGGCGGACCTGCAGTCATCATTCGGGGATGAGTGGGGTTAAACCAACAGGCCACAAGGGCGCCATGGAGCGGGCAAATCGGCCCGTCCAGACAACAAAGGAGCTCGTTAATCCGTGGCCCCTTATTAATCATATACCTCAAAACCTGATCCGGGCTCCAGCCCAAATCCTAAACCTGGACTGCAAATCCCCGCGCAGATACCCCAATGGGGCCCCTTGTTGTGCAGTGCCGTACCTCCGTGGTGGTGGGAGAGACTCCCTCCATTGGCAAGGATCTCCTCTCTGGCTGCGTGCTGAGGACAGAGAAGAAACTGCCAGTCAAACATGTCATGTCAAAAAGCAACATGGCAAAAAACATGTCAAAAAGCAACATGGCATCTCCTGCAGGGGGCGCATGGGGGCAAGCTATGTGCTTTGGAGCCTCTCAGTCTTAATATACGTCTCAGAGATATACATTAAAACCTGATCGCTGGCCTGCTGGTGGAGGGGGGTTCTTACCTCCACTTGCTCGTAAACATGCACAGGGTCGGCAAGGCCTCTGTAGTTAAAGGCAAAGTAGAAATAGACACAGGCGCCGGCATCGTACGTCTGGGTCACCCTGTGGCGGGCACAAGGACATGGGCGTCAGGACCCGGAAGCAAGCCGCTCGGTCCGATCTTCGCTAACGTGCACAAGTCTTTGGTTCTGCACACCATCTTGATGTCCAGGATGGAATTAGTGCGCCAAAGCGAACGTAAGGGTAGCAGAATACAATGACGAATAGTGATACTTTATTCATCTCAGGGAAAAAGACAGTTTTCCCAATATCATGCCATCCATGAGACACACAGACAGAGCAAGACTGGGGGTCACAATGCAGGGTCAGCCAGTGTCCACAGACCCTCATACAGTTGGAGACTCAGTGGCATCAGGCTGCTGGCCCTGGGAGTTGAGAACTGGGAACCTTCCCTTCACTGGCAGAGTCCTAACCCGCTGAGCCACACGCTGCTCCCAATGCTGAATGCTATGAATTTCACTGCATGCTGATAACAGGGGCATCAGATCTCCCTGACCCCAGAGTTCGACACAAACGCAGGGGTGGCTGGACACCCGCCTTCAAGTTTAATAATGTCACATCACAGGGTTATTGGGGGGGGTTCTTACCAGATTAACAGAGCTACCCTCTGAGGGCCCTACAATTTAATCAGCTGCCATAACACCCTCCCAAAAGTTCAACACACGTCTCATTTTATTTATAGAGCATTACGGCTTATCTTTCCATTTTTGTCTCATGACAGGTCACCTTTAAAAATTATAAACTTCACAAATTTACTACATCAAAAAAATATATATCACAGGAGTATTACCAGATTTACACAAGCCCTGTTAATCACACAGTGATTAAGAGATCTATAGTTACATTTCTTTGGAGGAAAGGAAGGGGGTTTTGGGCCAGCCGTGCCAGGAGAACAGGACACGGGCCTGTTCAGGATAAATCGCACCGCGGTGCTCTGCCCCGTGACCTTGGCAGGGGTCAAACAGGCAGATCAATCTTGTCACGGCCCAGCCAGAGGGGAAATGAAAGGTTAAAAAAAAAAAAGATCACTTTTATCTCTGTGCGGTAGCAGAGGGACTGGCGAAGGGCGTGGAGTGCAAACCACAGAGGGGCTTACGTCTAAGATAGGCAGTCTCAGCATACTGGGATGGTGTGGGTAATGTTCCACTGGAGAAAAGAATCAGGACTCAGAGTATAAGCACATGGCACCCATGGAGACCGTCTCCAGGCAGTATGGAGGTAGCTTGCCCCGTTGGACCCTCCCTGAGCGAGTACCAGCCTCTCGCAGGCCCGACCCACACGTACCGGCACGTGGACATAGGAGGGAACTGCACCCCCCTCTCTTTGCACTCCCTCATGATCCGCTCCTTGACGTTCCTGCAGAGATCCAGGACCCTAGGGATAGTGACGGGGAACCATTAGTGCGCCACGTGCATGCAGTAAAAACAGGGGGGACAAGCCAAGGGACAGAAGCAGACCCCCCTAGACACAAGAGGACTGGGGATTTCCACTTCCTTCCTTGGCCGGATGTGGCGGCAGGGAGGGTGGCTTCTACACGACGCTCAGAGGACAGAAACTTGGCAGAGGCAGGCTTGTGAAGCCGTGTGTCACACGCTTGGGAGGAGTGTTAAAGTGGCATGTTTGACACAGGGCTTAGTGTGAGAGGAAGCGGGCAGCGCACGTGTGACCCAGAGCATATATGTAAGAGAGTGGAGCTCTGGATCAGCAGGCAAAGTTTATATAACAGGTGCCTGCGATCCATCTCCGTCCTGTTGGAGGGGGGACTCTCCTCAGTGCCAAGGCGCGGATGGAGCTAGTGAATGGTGAAATCTAATTACGAAGGATGAAGCAGTCCGCCTGCTTTCCAGCCAATCAGCAATCCCCCGCCATTTCTGACAGTGGTTTACATCAGCTTTGAAAAAGTCCTGTTAACTTTCCCACCAAACAGCCACCAACCCCCAAAAAAACACCTGGTATCTCGGGAATGTCATCAGAGCCTGTGTCCCAGCCAGACCCCTCTGCACCACCACATCTGGTTTCCAGACTTTTTCCTCACGCCAGGATGTACCTCAGAGCTGCGTGCCTTTCTCGGCCCCAAGGTGCGGGGGTGGGGGGGTGGCTTCCTATAAGCGTGAGAACGGTAAGGGCCGTTTTCAACTTCACACAGCTCCCCACGCTCCTTCTCTGCCAATCATACTCCTGGCCAGAGAGCCCCTGCTCTGTAAGACTCCACTGGGCCCATAAGGGTCAAAGGTCATGCTGACAGCTGCCCATAGCGCCACTTGTTACCCAGGGAAAGATGGCAAGTGGAAACGCTCAAGTGATCTCGCCCAGAAACAGTTACAGTACGGACGTTACCTGTCCCAAGGCACTGACGTCTCAAATGACTCTCCGATCACGTAGTAGTCCATCCCCAAGTCCTGCGGGAGAAGGACGAACACCCAGGGAGTGAGTGACAAGCAGAGACAGTAAGGAATATATGGGAGATGGGGTGCAGAGGTCCACGAAGCTGGCTTTCAAAAGAACATGACGTCTCCCCCCACAATGGTGCATAGTTAACGTTCTGTCCCCTGACCGAAGCTAGGGGACAATCCCATTCCAAAGATTCCTCAACCTGAGCCTCCGTGGCAACGCATGTGAGCGGACAGAGCCGGTCCATCGGGCCGAAACCACCACGGGCCTTTGTGTGTCAATCACAGGGACCCACCCGGAGGTAAGCGATGACGAAGGTCAGCATGTAGCCTCTCTGCCCATTGTCTTCTCCAGCTGCCAGGCCCCTGAAGGCACACAGCGGGGTTAATGTTTAACACGGTCCTTTCACTCAGCCCCCGCCCCCCTACACAGCAGCCGCCACTCATGCACGGCCCAGGTCCGTGGTGAGGCCTTTTACCACGTCCGCTTGCCAATTGCCCGTCCATCTATCAAAGCAGGCCCCTTTGAAGGGGGAGAGGATGGGTGGGGTGTGGGGCGCGATCAAATTTTCATTTACCAACTAATCAGATCAGGAAAAACTCATTAGAGGAAGTCTTAATTGATTCGCCCCTTTTTGTCGGTCGGAATCAAGTATCATTCAGAAAACACACCGAATCAATCACCCTGAAAGGAGGACGATACAAGTGAGCAGATGTTCATTGGGGCAGCACGATAAACCGTCACGTTTTCGGGTTCTCCCAAACACGAGCCTTTCAGAAATGAAAAAATAGTCTGAACTCATCAAGCACACGTTATATAACTTACACCCAGTGTACTCTAAAACATCCCCTGAAAACATTAATGTTCAGGAAAACAGAACTTACTGAGCCTTATAAACTATGCAACAGTCTCAAAAGAACATGAGAGAATCTTTTTTTTCTCAAATGTGACAGATTTTGATTCCAAAGGGACAGGAATGATTAGGAAAATTTCCTCCATCTTTCAAGGTATTAAGTTTAAAATGGGGCCCCCTTGGGAAGGTCACAGTGTGAAACACGCACACACAAGAGCGCACACACAGACACACACACACACCTGCAGATGTGCAAACAGGAGTTATCACACTCTCTACCCACAGCCTCTGCTCTCACTCTGTGTAAATGTCATTGGCTTTGATAGCAGATAAACTCGCACAAGCCAACAACAGCAAAGGAGCACTATCTCAGGCACGTTGGGACCTGGGTGTGCGTTTGGGGGGGTGGGGGGGGGGCATCTCTCCTTGCCTGTGACAGATAACTTATTCTCAGTAGGGTACCCCCATCAATCAGCCTCACGATCAATCGAAGCGGGCAGGGCTCAGCCAGCCCCACATTACTCACACCCTTCCTGGAGCGAGGCGCCAAACGGCCGTCGACAAGGGGACGGCCGCAGGTGATCCATCACACCGCCGTTTAGGGGCGGCCCTCCCGCTCGGACCCTGGAGGCTGTCACTCACTCGGCAAACGAGCCAATGAGATCGTCGATGGCCTCGCGGGAGGGAGGGAGGGAGGGGCCGTGGGGGTCAGTGGCACACCATGGCGTCACCGTGTACGCTCTGGTGGGGGCCTGAACGCCTGTCTCTTACCCAACAGGGATCGTCGGCAGGATGTGTTCGGATTCTAGTGGCTAAGCCATATTAATGCGCTAACATGAGGCAGGGACGCAAGGTGTGGACTCACCCGAACTTGGCCGCGATGTCGTACACTTGCTTCTCGTGCTGCAGAACCTTCTCACGGTCCCCCTCGAACAATAGGGTGGCCACGCACAGCCGGTGGGTGTCAAACCCTTTAAACTGGGGAGGGGCAACCGGGGGGCGGGGGATGTGGGGCTCAGTCAGACAGGTATGCTGAAAAGGGCTGGTTGGGGCGAGAGGCACACCAGGGCGGAGGCTGTACCTTGGTGATGTAAAACTTCTTGAGTCCGTCCAAGAAGGATGTGAATATCGAGGAGACCTGAGGCTTCAGGGCGTGTCCTGCAAATTGTCAAAGGTCAGGATGCCAGGTGTGGGGAGGGCACCATGCTACCACCCTGAGGAGCTAATCGATATAGATTTTAACCCTGCATTTGAGCTCCTGCTCTCTCCTCCCACCCTGTCAAATTTATTTGCCCATAAAACAATGGTGGGTGTGAATAAATGGCAGCATTTGAATAACTTCAGCGCTGCCGAGACACTGCAGGGAACAAAACCAATAAATAACCCTGGCTCTGGGGGGAGGGGGGGTCTGGTTGATGCGGCGATATCCGTCTCCCTCTGCCGCGTGTTTTGATTTATTCCTAATCGGACAATAAAGTGCTGTCGAATGGCCGTGAGCGGCGAGCCGGACCGCATGCGAAAGTTATCAATCATGGTGGAAAAGTAACGAGCGACTCCACGGAGGTTCAACAGCCCATTTACGCTGCTCTGTCTATTAGGCACTCCGCGGTCGCTTTGTCTCTTAATTATTTCCATTTTGATTCAGAATGCCTTCTTTTTCAACGGAAAAAGCAACCCCCTCGACAGGCCTCCCCTTCATACAGATTAATCTTCTAGTCAAACACAGCTCCTTCGTAAACGGTGATACCAATTCGGCCCTTTGATCCCACGGCACAGGTTTGGATAATGGCAGCCGGAACCAGGTCTTCTGGCGCGTTACGAAAAACTGGGCCAATCCACCTGGTGTGGCTGAACCTTTGTGATGACCATACATATGGATACGGGGGGGGGGATGGGGTGGGACAGGAAACCAGGCCTCGGATCAAAGGCACGCTCGCTGGACCATAAAAGTCCAATTTAGGAAGAAGGAAAAAAAAAAAAAGTATCCTTGAGAGTCCTCCAATTACAAGCAGCTGGTCTCTCCTACGTGGAGGGGGCCAAAGTGGTGTCGGCATGCCCTCAGCCTTCACCTGACGGGGTAAGCCAGGATCAGAGCAGGTCACTTAGGAACATCACATGTGATGGAAGAGAAAGGGGCCAGCCAGAAGGGGGGTGAAGCACTCAGAGAGGAGACCAAAGTGTAAAAACACCCAATGCAGTAGGTGAAGAAGTAATATTGGTGTATTGGTGTATTGGTGTATTCCCCCTGGAAGTACCACGCACACATGTGCGCACATCTCCATGCACGCACACATGCACTTACCAAACTGGAACTGGGCGTTGTCCATCAGACGAATGGATGCTGGAGCACACCTCTGAAAGGAGCAGAGGGAAACGCGTTATAAAGGTAACGAACGTCTCGTGCGTCACTTTGCATTTCAGAGGTTAGGACTCGTATCCATTACCAAACAGAACCAGGTGCCACTCGTGTCTTTTACTATGTTCTTTAGGACTCTTTGTTAATTGCACTCCTGACAGGTATCAGCTCATTTACATACCGCGATCGATGGCGGCGAGTGAAGCCGGAGCCGGTAAGGGGAACCGGCCCGTGGGTCAGTGAACTGAACTGGAGCCCCACCAAAGCAAAACAGGCAAATAATGCTTTTACGCATATTCAAAGGCTGAGGTGCTCCCAGGAGCCCCCTAGGGTGTGATCACGCAGGGGGTGCAAGAGGACAGCATGTGACAGTACCATAGCCACCTAGATGTGTGGAAGCTGTAGCTTAATTCACGACAGCAGCGGTAACGACTGCACTTGTGCAAATTCACAATATGCATTTATTAACTAAATATATATACTAAATATATACAAACGCATTAGTGAGGTCAGGGACTGATGTTGGACGTAAAGGCCTGGCTTGCTATCTCCATTCTAGTTCATCCTAAAGGTGTTTGATGGCATGAAGGTTAAGGTTCTGTGCAGCCCAGTCAAGTTCTTCCACACCAAACTCACCCAACCATGTCTTTATGGACCTTGCTTTGTGCACTGGGGCACAGTCATACTGGAACAGAAAAGGGCCTTCCCCAAATTGTTACCGCAAAGTTGGAAGCATAGAATTGTCCAAAACGTCTTGGTATGCTGAAGCCTTAGGTGCTCCATTCACTGGGACTAACTCGCCCAACCCATGAAAAACAACCCCATACCATTATCCCTCCTCCACCAAACTTTACAGTTGGCACAATGCAGTCAGGCAGGTAACATTCTTCTGGCATCTGCCAAACCCAGACTCATCCACCACAAAGAAGTGTGATTCATCACTCCACAGAACACAGTTTCCACTGCTCCAGAGTTCAGTGGCGGCGTGCTTTACACCACTCCATCAGGTGCTTGGCATTGCGCTTGGTGATGTGAGGCTTGCATGCAACTTCTCGGCCATGGAAGCCCATTCCATGAAGCTCCCATTGCAGAGTTTATGCTGGGGTTAATGCCAGAGGAAGTTTGGAACTCTGCAGTTATTAACTCAGAGTGCTGGCGACTTTTGCAAACTATGCACTTCAGCACTTGGCGAACCTGCTCTGTTACTTTACATGGTCTGCCACATCATGGCTGAGTGTTGTTGTTACTAAATACTTCCACTTTGCAATAACACCACTTCCAGTTGACTGTGCAATATCTAGCAGGCAAGAAATTTCACAAACTGACTTAGTAGGTAGGTAGCATCCTACAGCAGTACCATGCTTGGATTCACTGAGCTCTTCAGAACGATCCATTCTTTCACAAATATTTGTAAACCTGGCTGCATAGCTAGGTGCTTGATTTTATAGACCTGTAACAATTGATCTGAATGAAACACCTGAATCCAGTGATTAGGAGGTGTGTCCCAATACTTCTGTCCATATAGTGTACATAATAATTTGGTTGTAATGGCTCCCCCATCTGGCTGGTTTTAAAAGTGCAATGCCTTCTTGAAAGTAGCTCCTTACCTGCTTCGCCACCTCCCTCAAACAAGCCACACCTTGCTCAAAATTCGGAAAGACCACGGAGCCGTACTTCTGGTACTCTGGGAGGGGCCGGATCTTCAAAGTCACCTCGGTGACCACGCCCAGGGTTCCTAAGGGAGACGGATGTGTCAGAAAAGCAGTGTGACGAAGCCTGACGTTACGCACTATGGCTTACTAACAAGGCCGCAAGAAGGACGTAGCCTGACTCTACCCTAAGCTCCATTAACCACAGTTTGCTAATGGGAACCACAGGACAAAACTGGCACTATTGTTAAATTAAGAAGTTACTATCAAACAAGCACAGCTTTACAAACACCTCCCGTGGGCTGCGGATCACCTGCGGCAGTGCAGCAGGCAGGCTCTGGTATCGGCGCAACGCGATCGGATCGGGCGGCTGCTGATCTATGGCATCCCATCTCTCCCCTGGGCTTCGCATTGCACAAGAGGGGTCAAGCGAGATTTACGGGCCCAGTATGCAGAGGGGGCGAAACGCATCCATATCAAAGGGCACCGAGCACCAGGGACGAATTAAATCCCAAAGGTGCTCCCAGCATGACCCCCAAAAGGCTCGCTAGGGACCCCAGCTTGGCGTTTTAAGTTGCACGTGTGCACCCGGGGGCTGCACGAGGTCCCCTGGTCGGAGGGATCAGGCCCGTAAAAATAAAATAAACTCCGAGAGCTGCCATCTTAGATTTCCATGATCAAGGAGACCCAGCAGGGGACCCCAGTGTGAGCCAATTACCGTAAACACCTTACAGTGGGTCACCGATACGCCTTGGCACAGGGATCGAGGAGAGCCATACAAAGGAACAAAATAGTGGCTCTTTGTCTGAGCTCATTCAACCCGAATTCAGAATATAATAGGTAATATATGCAAATTCCTGCCTCCATATTACAGCCCCAGGGAGGGGAGAAGTCGCCAGTCTGCTAAATATTCATCAACGTCATTAAGCGATGTCTCAATGGCTTAGCGTTTTCTCCGAACCTGTCCCTTCGGTATAAATGAGGCGTGTCTGTGTCTGTGTGCAAAAAGCAAGGAGACACTGCATCAACCCCCACATCAGCCTATTCCAAAGCATGCCTTACTTAACCCTACATCATATCTACTCAGCCGACACCCCTGTACACAGCGGCACACGCGGCCAGCCAGCCAGGGGGATGTAAACGACACCTTTGGTGACCGGCGTGTTAATAACCTGTCTCTGTGCCGACCGTAGCCCGTGTCAAGAGGCTCCGATAACGGCCTCAGTCAAACGGGGGGCCGTAAAATTATCTGGGAAAAAACATACCAGTAAGAAAGCAGCATTAACCTGTGCCGCCGCAGCCATTACCGACCCCATTAAACCTACAGATGTCTCCGCTAACGGCCTCGCCAGAGACTCTGAGATTTACGGGACAGCGCAACATGAGAAATAAACCACGTTGTCAAAAAAAGAAGAAATAAAAACAGCTTCAAACAGGAGCGGCCCACCATTTAAAGTAATTACCTAATTAGACATCTAAACCATAATTAAATCAAAATTACGAAATCGTACAAATCTGCAGTTCGTAATTATACCACACAAGAACGGTTTGTAAAGACAGCATGTAAACATTGTCAGTCATTTAAATATTCTTTCAGGGTTCTCAGTGGTCCCACAAACTTTTCTAAAGGATAGAACATTACTAACATTACTAGTTTTGCAGGTCTGAAGTTGATTACTGAAGCGGAATTCTGTAGACAGAACCACTTAACACACAAGAGGAACTTTCAACCAAGAGTTCACACTGCTATCACTCTCTGCCTTTGGGCCAAAATAGACGTTTGAGCACTTGCTCGGTAATCAAAAACTCCCTATTACAGACAAACTGCAGAAGGAACAAACTTCATTAGCAGGCAGGGAAGCCCCCTGCTGTGACACTGCATACTGCACTCCAGTGGACTGCTAGGGAATGGTAAATTTACTGCATTTATGTTGCGCATTTTTGCTACTCTTTCGAGTACTCAAAGCGCTTTAAAGTTCTCACATTTACCCATTCATACACCAGTGTCGAAGGCTGCCATGTAAGGCGCCAACCTACTCACCGGGAGCAATTTGGGGTTCAGTGGGGTTCTTGCTCAAGGACACTTCGATGGGGTCAGGAGGAGCCAGGGCTTGAACCTACAACCCTCCAGTTGCCAAACGGTAGCACTACCTCCTGCGCCACCATCGCCCAGGGAAACATGTGACAGCGGGGCCCAGACTTTCTCTCTCACACACACACACACACACACACACACACACACACACACACACACACACACACACACACACACACAC
>JAODKC010000038.1:9998292-10021925 GCA_026777985.1 Mormyrops attenuatus
CACTACTGTGCAAAAGTCTTACGCAGTCTAAAGAAGTGTTTCAGGGTATTTATCTATGCAATAAGTGCACTTTTGCACATAATAAAAACAAATTTCAGCATTAGAACATATGTAAATTAAGAGCAACACAATAAAATCAAATAAGATTTTCTTCTATTCTCCAAAAAGATACTGATATCTTGTTAGATGGCTAGATGAACACCACTTCAGTTCCCAAACCTCCTCAGAGGCACCTCAGCCATTCCATGTATTTATTAAATTTCACCACCAGCTCACGTAATGAATGAATTTAATTAGTTAAAAAAGTTGATGACATATTGAGCAGCTATACGAGGTGTGCTAGTGGTCGAGTTAATAATAATAATAATTGATACTCTATTGATCCCTCTTTTTACACCTCCCTCAACCTTCCCTTTGTAGAGTAGCTGTCCACGAAGGGCTGCCACCTGTAGCGGCGGCCAGGGAGCTGGGGGTTAAGGACCTTTCTCAAGGACCCACAGACATGATGAGGCTGGGTTTGAACTGGCAACCTTGAGGTTAGAGGCACACAGGCTTAGCCCACTGAGCCACACACTGCCCCTGTTGTCAAAAAAATACATGGGTGTGTTATATGGATGCTGCAAATACTGGGGTGATTTTAGCAGACAGTGTATATTTTTTTATAATATATATGTGTGTGTGTGTGTGTGTGTGACATATACACATACATAGTCTATTTACTGTGTAAATCAGTAGTGCCAACTGCAGTGTCCTTCCGTTAGCATCAACCCTGTATGGGCCCTACATGGTAATACACACTCAGCTAAACTAACACAGGGGGCCTGTAGACCACCGTGATTTCTACATGTACAGGTTTACACACACTGGTGGCTCCATTTAGATTTACATGTTAATATATTCTTCACGCTCATTTTTCAACCTCAACTGCATGCGTTACACATTTTTGGAGCGTTCCAAATAAAAATCAATGGCTAGTAGCAGAAATAAATAGTTCCTTCCTAAAAACAGTACTTTGGGTAATTATGAGTTCAAAAATGTAAATCTTTAGTATCATTTTGACACAATTTTAAAATGACTGAACTATTGAGGCACTCAATATTAATGTACCACTGATAATACAGAGTAAGCAGCACAACTCAAAGTGGCTGAGGGAAAAGAAAATGAAACATCAGTGCTCCTAAAATACTGGCAATACATTATTTTGTAAGGAATGTCACTGAGACAAATGAAAACAAAACCGATGCATAATACAAGCAAACTTGTTAACAATTTTGCGTGTGCTGTCCTTGTGTTTCCTGACAGCTAGCACGCCCATATTGACAAAGATGGGCGAAAGTGTACTGACTAGAAGAATATAACTGGTTCGGCTGCTGGCTGACCTACAGGCGGTTTGGAATTAACATTTACGCTGCTCGTGAATTTCAGACTGCTGACATTTGCCTCACAGTTTGACCGAGTTTAAATAAACCCACAAAAAAGTAACCCAGCGTGACACCGGCCCATGTGTTTGCGTTCCAGTGCACATCCTCGCGCGAGTTTACCGGAACCACTCTGATCCCAGATCAGTCAGTGCGGAATAAGGGGATTACATCAAAGCCGTTCCCTAACAAATTCTTTTGGTATCGAGCTTCATACTTTCAAACAAAATTCACACCGTTCCATAAAAAGAACCTAACGAAGAAAGAGGTCCAGCTTTTACAAACATTGACAAATGTAGGGCGTGAACCGTGTCCAGAGCACCTGTTTGCCCTCCTAAGTTCAGACTATCAGCGTTTGCTGGCAAAATCCCCAGAACAAAAAGCAGCCAAGGAAAAAGTTTACTTGCCTATTAGCACATTAACTAGAGAGGTTATAGAGGAAAGGTCAGAAACAAACTTCAACTGACCCGAAAAAAAAAATCCATAGCAGATTAGTCGTTTGACAGGAGGCAATATAATTCTTGATTTTCTTCTTCCGAAGAAACCCAAGAAACAAAGATGTTAAAAAAAAACACTCTTCTCTGTAACAGTATACAGAGCATGTGGATTTTAACGCACGGGGGTTACATAACAGCAGTACTATTGTGGGGAGGACACGACTCACCGACAGAATGCGGCCCGGGACACGCAAGCGGACGTGGCGCGTGCTCGGCTCGAGCGCCGCGGCACGAGCGCACGAAGGCCTGCTTCATAAAGCGCGTGAGGACCGCATACTTGCAGCTTACGAGGGAGTTAATGAAAGTAATACTATAGCCCATTCCGGCCCGGGATATTGGCACGGATCTGCTTTCCTAGATTTCATTTCACGCTTTGAGGAAGCGCCAAACCTGATCCCGAGTTTGCTTAGTTCGCTGCCATACGGCGGTGACACGCCCAAAGCAAGTTGCGCTACTGGACGCAAGGTGTCGATTTCTGCCATAGTAAACAAAAAATAAGAGTTTCTGTCGGTTTACCCTTCGGGCATCTCAGTATTCATTGTCCTTAGCACTATGCCAAACCATATATTGTAACGCACAGGGTTAAGCGGTGGTTTTATTCCAAAAATGTCCGCATTGTAGATCGGTACACATTATATTTACATATACATAATGGCTTTTTGTCGTCTTCCCCCCCCAAGGACCCGAACAACTGTGCAAGATCAAGTTTATTAAATTAGTGAAACATCCCACTAAACGCTAATTGCACCTTTAGGCAAACAATTTTGCTTTGCTAGGTCGGATGAATGATTCTGGCAAGCCTCAGGACCTACAATGTGTGGACCTTTTATTTGCGTTTTGTGAGTTTATGAGATGTTGCTTGAAATGCTGCTGTCTTGCCAAAGCATTTATTATCAATGGCCCTGCATCACCCAAAAAGGAAAGTGTGTTTCATTTGCTGAAATGGACCAACGTGCGTCATCTTGGGGAACCCAATGTAACAACAACCGTAAACAACGGTTCCCCTGGGTATGCTCCACTGGCCTCATTTTCAGGCCATAAGGCCAGATAAAGAGCCCCAACACTAGGGACAAGTACCAACGGTACCATTACATGGCCTTTATATTCTAGTGGCTTAATTTGCTTCTCAATAGCTATGTGAAGTCTGGTAATATCCTTTGTCATTGTGACCACAGAGAATTACAGGCACACATCATAAGGTAGTCTGGGACATATGTACATTCACCCTACACAGCCTTAGGTGCAGAACCTTAAGTACCTAAGACCACAAGATTTCTCACGCAGGGAAAGGATAATTGTAAAACTACATCCTGCTCCAATTAAGAAACTGGCACTTTATTTCCAGGTTCTACCTTCAATGCAACTCTTTCGCATGTAAATAATAAACCTCTGACCTTATCCAAAGCTGTACATTTGAAATAACCACCAACTATTTTTTACAGTGCACACTCATGGCAGCACATCTGTTACGTAAGCGTGCATGTCCAGCACGCTGGCATTAAACACCTCACACATCCAGGCTGGCTGTGTGCAGCAGCCCAGGGTGTTGCAAGTGGATGGTTGAGAAAACACTGACCATAAGAGTTTCTGGCATTCCAGTGCTGTGCTAAATGTTGCACATCACTGTCACACTCTACTACTGATTGCATCATAGATACAACATACTATTGTCCAGTTCCGTGCAAAGCAATGCAGCAGATTAAGATTATATAGTCTCCTTTATGAAATGATATAAATAAAATATTACATCAAGTCTTAATTACTCTTTTGTGACGTTACTGTTACATATATATTTTTAATTAACTTCCAATTCGACTGTAAACTTATTTCAAAGCAGACGTACGATTCCTCTTATAACTGCTGCTGTAAGGCTGAAATTTACAATCATGGGATTAATACAGTTCATCCTACCTGATTTTTATATAGCATCACTCAGGGCAAGTTTATGCAAAGCTATTACGTATAAAAACCTTCATGATGACACGTTACAATTTGGGTTCTGAAAAAGAATGCGATTCGGGTTGTGTGTTTCAAGGCAGCAGGTCTCTGACTTGAGTGTCATAAGAGGACACCTCATTACGCTACTGGCGACAGTAAACGCCCTGCACTTCCCACACGCTAAAGAGCGCCGCTGTGTACATTTCTAACACCATGTGTCGCTGTGGCTCCGAACAAGCGCGCGCTGTCGCCACCAAGGAAGGAAAGTCGCACCACAGTCGCCCCCACCAATCAGAGGCGAGCTTTTAACGGAAAGTTTTCCCCGCATAACTTAAAACAAGATTACGGTTTAAAGATTGGCTTTTTTAACACAAATGTGTATAACGTCTCCTAATCCCATTTAATAAACGGAAAGTAAGTAAAACTAACATATACTTGACGCCAGTTTTTTTTCTGTGTTGGATGTTGTACTGCATCGTCCGTGGCCAAGTACACATAATATATTAAATATGTATTATAGATATATCTAAGATTAAGCATTTTAAAAAAACATCTGCTTGTGTATCCGAGACAAAGTAAAAGCTTTAATCCTAATGACAACAGGGTTGTAATAAAAAAGTGTCCCAAACTAACAGAAACCAAACATTTTGTTTAAATGCGAGAAAATCATAATGGTCAATAAGTTAAGAAGCAATATTTCTACGCCAACAAACTTTTCACAACTTTATCGAAAGCAATGCTTGAGTTTAAAGGCGCCTGCTTCGGGCAATTCAGGGTGTGGAGATCAGCACATTTTAGACACTCGGCTAAAAATAACTCAAACGAGTCATTTTTTTATTTTAAGACTAAAAAGAAATATACGACCCACTATACATGACTATGGACTCCCTGAAAATTAATATATTTCCGTGCAAGGCCGGTGCGCCCCTTTAAAAACTAGGCAATACAACCTATAATAACATGTTCTGTTACGTCTACACGGTCGACCAGCTACACTATTTAATTACAGTCTGGTAGGTAACTAACCATAACTTAACTAGATAAATCATCAGACAGACAAAATTCACTCAAACCGCACCTTTCGCCTGTCATACTTAGGGAAAGCCTAGAGCTGCCGCACCCATGCAAGAAATGAATGGACATATTGTTTTAACAGCAGCCTGCTTTTCGTGCTGTCGGGCTCACTTCTCCGTCGCGATAAAAACTGTAAAGGCGCATCAGGCCATATTTTAAAAAGATGCCTTGTTGAGTGACATTTACAGATCAGGAATGCGAGGCATGCTGATCAACTGTCAACATCCGCTAGCCTCGCTGCTACTTGACATAGAGGCGCTGTAGCATCGCATCATAAAGCGGCTAGCCGAAGCCCTCCGCCGGCAAACCCACCTCCTTTTTGGCACCGTTTTCGCCCTCACGGGGTTCGACTCGGCCGCCTCGGCCTTGCATTCGCTAGCGGCGATCCGCGGATGCAAATGACCGGCGATGAGCCGGACTCTTCGGTCCGCAGCTTCCTGTCGCCCGGAGCCGTGGCCACTGGACGCCATGCCGCTTCCGCGCCGCGCAGGGGGAAAGGCTGAGCTGTCAGAGGTCAGGCGGCCGACGGTAAGACGCCAGGCGTCAGGGAGACTCCTCCCAGCATGCACTGCGCGCCGCGCACCTTAGCGCCTCCCCCTCGCGCTTCTCCACTGAAGGTACGATGCGGGGGCGGTGGGGGCCGAACAGTTCAAAATCAGGACACACCACAGTTATACCGCACACTTTCGCTGAGCTTTTCATGGGCTCGCTCAGTACGCTAATAAATTATAAGTGATACCAATATGTTATGTTTTTAGGAATTTTCAATGACAGCTCAGCTAGGCCTACCAGCATGTAATCCATTGGCAATTTAAACTTGTTACTAAGTTTCGCTTATTTTGATGCGCGTCTTTTTTGTTAACAAAGAACTCAAAGCCTATCAGTGTTATTGAGATGATTAGATTGTATTATTTTGCATTTGCGGAAACAAGCACGTAAATACTTCTACAGGCAAATGTTATAGGTGATAGGAAAAGTAACAAAATAAATCAACAATGTTATATTTGATAGTGTTTGGAATTAAAAACGTGTTTATTATTGAAAACAATTAGCATATAACATCCTTTACACAGACGTTAAAAGCTCTGTATATTTGTACCCAAATACAAAAACCAGGGGTGGATTAGCGGGTAGGCTGTTCTATTCCTCAGCAAACGTGAGGACTATGCCCCGCCTTGCCTCGGGAAAAATGGATCGGTTAGCTAGATTGGAAACACCCATGTGTCCATGCTCATGTCAGCCTAAGATCCCCAGATAAATTAATCTGCTCATGATCAACACTAAAATATGATTACATTGAATTATGTTGATTTTTGTCCGAAGTGGCCTATTTAGTCTACTTCTAAGACTTTAAACAGCCGGAGATTCAGGAGCAATAAACAGCTTAAGATATTACAGAACTACTATGTATACTTATGACACGGTATCATTATGGCTGAAATTGTTGGAAGAAAAAAGTCAACTGAACTTCATGCTATTAATAGCATTAATTAAAAGGTTTCTTGTTTGCTCAATTTTAAATGTTTTGAGCTGTTAATATATAAAAGAAATGCAGTCCTGTCTTGAAAATTTTTGCTTAAGTAAAACTTAGTTAATTATAGCCGTCTTTACATTACTAGGCTATTTATAATGTTTTAAGTAATCCTTTTGCAGCAACAATTGATGTCTCACTTAATATGGACATAAATTAACAGAGGAGTCCATATGCCAGAGTAGTACAGTATTGTTAAGATTGTGATGTTAAACTAAACTGCCATTCTCCATAACTGCCGAAGACTATTAAACATTATTGTATGCTACCACAATTGAGCTTCTTCAGTTTAATTTAATTTGCACTTCATTTATTCAAGCTACTTTATAATGCTTCATGTCATAGCTTGGCAGTAACAAGTAATGTCTACTTTGGTATGGAAAGACTTAAATATTTGGATCCATACAAGCTTCTCAGCATGTGCGGTGGTGGCAGGATGGGATTAATCAGACATTATTCGAATAATGAGAGATGAACTTTGACTAGTAATTCTGCCTAAAATACCCATACCTTATTCACAGCGTCACGGGGAGCCTGGAGTATGTCCCAGGAAACCACAAGGGAAGGAACACCATGCACAGAATGTCATTGGAAGTAAGTACATTTCATTCAAAACATATCTAATGAAATAGTCATCCCTGTTAGGGTCAGCTGATGGTATGGTCCTACCTGTACTGTACCATATGGCAATGAGATAAACCTGCACCACATGTTCAGTTCTCAAGTGAGTGAAGCCCCCCTGGATAATTAGACAATGGTTTAACCCTCTATTGCAGTACAACAAACCATCCAAAACACAAGTGAATCTTTTTTATTCGAATAAAACACGGCTCATACAAAATGCAAGTTAAAGTAAAATCTGTACAGGAGAACAGTATAAAATGAACATGTCTTTTCCCGGATAATGCCACCTGATTACAGTCAAGCGATTCCCATGCTGCGAGAATATCAGGTGAATTTAACAAAATATTACAGCAAATAAGAAGTCTCATTGAATGCTTGGAACAGTGTGAGAGCTGGGCAAAGTTCTGTTTGAGTTAAATGTGACAGCGGTGCATTTTGACATCATCCCACCCACCATCCAGCTGTGGGCAAGGTTTGGGTCCGTCCAGTCAGAGGATTAACTCCCAAAACAAAGTTCTGTAATGCACTGACTGCGAGCAGTTAAGAGTCTAAGTGTATTACAGAACTTTACTCGGAAAGCCGCAGTGCAAGCAGGAATTCCTCCACTGAGGCCCCTTTCACCATCACACCAGAGAGCAGCCTTTAAAACAAACCACAAGGGTGAATGCCTTCGGCACCTTCTGCGCACACCCACTAATGGCACATTAACCAGGCCCGGATCTCTAAAGGCAAAACACAGGCCTGGGTTTAAACTACCTGTAGGAAATCTGTGACATTAACAACACTACAGGTATGGCGAATTCCCAAACAGTGTCACTACCAAGTTATGTTTTTGTGTGTTTTATATATACATATATACACGTATATATATTTTTTTACTATAAAATATGTATCGTGTATACCGTTAACAGAGTAATGACGCTAGGGGCGTACATCAAAAAAATCTTGACCTTTAAAAGGGGCCTACAGTGAAATCCATATTTTCAAAGTAAGAACAGACAATAAGAATGTATATAACCAAAAAATACAGTGGTATAAGATTAAACACAGTATGTGTTAAATCTTCTCTTCAGCGTTTGTAAGTGTATCACTTGTTGGTGGTTGATACGTGGAATATCTGCGAGTCTAAATTTTTATAGTCAAGCGTGCATGATCATGACAAAATGCTCATTTATAATGTCCGTTTGAATCAAACTAGCATTTAAGAAGGTACTTGCAATCGTTATGTAACTTCTGATAGTTCGACACAAAGCAAACCATTCAACGATTTTATGTAGGTTAGATTTTAAATGTTAAAAACGGCAAGACTGGACTGGACTTTGCACATTGTCACGTGCATTGCCATACCTTAACATGCATTAGCATATATACAAATGTCACTTTTCTGGGATTATAACTTGCAGTTGTTACACTTCTAAAAGTTCACTTATTACCCCTTTGCACAAAATGTACAATGAATAAATGCAAATCAATGCACACAATTAAAGGCAATAGCACAAGGTATGCATGTGACAAATGACATGTTCCTAAGTGTTATTATTACAAGCATTTAACGTATACTTCATTAGCTAGCTATAGCCAACATACCTGGTACAAGTAGGGGAGCAGTTAGCTATGAAGCCAGCTGCAGTCCAGCTCGAGATGAAAGCGATCATAAAATGGCAAAAATATGGTCTGAAAACACTGCAGCGCTGATTGCCGAAATGCGCACTTTGTCACATCATTTTGCGGCCGTCGGCCTTGCTGTGTCCCGCCGCGAAGTGATCATAAGGTGCTTTTCCACCACTGGAGCCTACCTTCGCATATTACTACTCCTCCGTGCAGAGCAGCCTGCAGCTGGAAGAATGTCGACGTGGAGCTGCCAACCGTGGACGCGCATTCGTGGACGCGCTCTGCGAGAAAGCGCTCTCTCGCCGCGAACTCGAGCGGCGGGTTGCGCCGTAGGTGGAGGCGGTGGCAGAGGTGGAGCGAGCTCCTTAACAGGTACGTGTCCGGACGTGCATTAATAGCTGATATAAGTAGTGGGGCGCTTTCAAACGATGCCTGATTGCAGCGCATTTCCAGCTATCCACTAAAACTCAGATGACATACTCTTTGGGGTGTTACTGTCACTTATTCTGGATACTGATAAATGTTTCTTTTTGGCTTTTTGTCTGTGTTTCTAATTAATTACTTTGAATTACAGCATAGGTATATATATATAGCTATAATGCTTAGCTTAAAAATTGTTGGCAATAGTACAAGTGGGGAGACTGTAATTTATTTGCTTAGTGGACTTTAATCCGAGGTGACTTCGCTTAACCATTATCAAAGCCCGATTATGTATATTTTGGTCACAAATCCCAGGTCTAGGCCTATAACCGGAACGATATACAAGAGCTGTCAGGATGATGTTCGATGTTTTTATTGAATATTCCTTCATCATAGTTTGTTCTCTGTTCATGTTGCAGACAGGCATTATTAAAATGCATAATGTTTTTCAATAAAACAGTGAAAGGTCATTGAAGGCTGCTCAAAGAATTTATTATTATTTGTTGTCGTCACCCGGATATTCACGTCAATAAACCACAGAAACAGGCCTTGCGTCCGTAGCTTCCAGGAGAGGCTCCGGAGCCCCGCGGGATGGATGGAGACCTCTCAACGCCGTTTAACCCTGTGAATAGACTCATAGAAATCACATTTGCATAATTAAAGAACAAATATAAAATATAACGGACTATATATATCACGATACGATGATGATGAATTGGCGGAATGGTATAGGCCTAAAGTGGATGAGAATTAAAAGAGAGCAACTGGAATTCACTGGATTGCGCGTGGCACCTCACTCTTTTTTATGTTAATTCCCTCTTTTAAATACTTTAAAATATTATTTTGAAGTTGTTGTAAATGTAATTTATTCAAGTTTTTGATGTGCTGTTTATAGTACAACATACTTACTAATGTGACTACAGTACCGCGTTAGGACAGTTGTTGTTCCCATGCAAACCACTAAGGGTCGCTACCATGTGGAACTTGGTCTCCCAGGACGACTGCTAGCCAATTGTGCATACAATTGTGCATACTGTCGTGTAAACATATTTTAGGAATGGGCTTAAAATTCATGCCTAAGATGCAAAATACCAGTACCCTGGGAAGATAGCTACCTAACACCCATATCAAAAGCAAGGGTAGCAGGACAGACCTTCACACAGAAGTGATATTGTCTACCCCATGCTGCCATTTTCCGACTGGGATTGGGTGTGACACGTCTCATGTGACCGTTGTCACGGTAGGTGAGGACCTCTAAGTCCCATGCGTTGTTTTGCCTCACGATCCCAGCACAAAGAGAGGTCCCTGCCTTGGATGTGGTAATGCCACACAGCCACTTTTTTGAGACTTGTCAGCATGTTTCTCTTGACTTCACATTGTGGTCAGGCCATAATAATGCTGCACTCAACTCATATTTTATCTCCCTTGTCACATTCTAGGGAACGATGCTGAGTAACTAGGTTTCATTTAGGTATAATACGGTATCCCACTGTGTGGCAAGTATATTGATTTCAGCCAGTGTCTTTATCCACATTTCAGCCTTGGTCTCCCAGAGAGACGATAACCCTGTGACATCATCAGCTGTTGTTTTCTTCTGTGGGTTACTTGTTTCCTCCATCAAGCTTTCCTTCACGATGAATCACCTAAGTATTACTCTCTGCAGCACCAGAGTGACAACAAACTCCCAAGGCTGGACCTCGGCTGACAAGAAGATCAGAGCTACCTCTCAGTGAGCATTAATTTGTTTAAATCATTTGACATTTTTGTGATCATACAAATCACAGCATCTGTCCATACCATCGTCAGCTTGTCCAGGTAGGGTTTATCTAACGTCATGAAATTCAACCACACACAAATTAAAATAATATGTCTTAAAAGTATGATTTAAAAAAAAATTTGTAGGATATAATAGAATATGCTAATGTGGAACTAAGGCAAAGTTGTCGGTCGATCGATGTTGTATATTTTATTTTATTTACTTACTATATACACGACCTTACTCTTCTATACAGAGTGGAAATGTAGAATATTATTTACATGTAATACATGTTGTGTATTTCTCCTTGTTGAACTGTAACCTGCTTTATAACCCACGCTGCTGTAGGCTTTTGTGTCACGACGTAAAGTCAGCCAACGTAAGGCTGGAGATTTAGCAGAGGGGGACGATCCCTCCGCAGTACACTGAACGCCCTTGACTGGCTGCGGCAGTTCGTGGGCAGGACATCTCGGCTGCTGGGGTTTTCCGTATATTTTCACAAGACCAGAAGTAGTGCATTATTTCCAAGGCAGCACGCTTGTCCACCGGGCTGTTGTTGCGTGCGGTCTGCGATTCAGTTTCAGAGTGTCGTTTGGGAATATAAACCGATAGCCTACTTGGAATACGGGCTGGGATTGTAACTCATCACAATGATGGAGATCGAGTTGCCAAAAATGCATCAGAGTCAACAGGTAAAGGGCGAGCTAGGTATATATTATCACGGCATTTTATGCTACAGTAAACTCACGTTTCAATTTCATATTGTTGATTTCCTACATGGTTAATATAGAAAAAAAATACACAACGGTGCTGCGATCATTTTCGTCATTCCGTTATTATTTAACTACAGTTAAGTATATTTTATACTTATTATATGTAATGTTCTGTCTATAACGTTTGGTGGAACCTGGGATATTGAAGCCGAATTGCTGTAACTACCGTTTGTCGATGGATTTTTACTATTAAAACTCTGTTATATTTAAAACATTATATGTTAAATCATGTGTTAGTTTGTTCTTGACCTTGTTAGTCTGGATAACTACTTTCTAATAACCGAATCGTCTGTACATTCGGGTAGGCGTTCCGAACGCCACAATTTCCGATTCTGCGCCATTCATACATTCATAGAAAAAATTGCACCGTCATTGAACTTTGGTGGGTGTAAATCCACGTGTGAAAATCTTTTACATACATAAAACGTTTATAGAAATCTGCCAATTTTTACCTATAACGACAATCGAAATGAGAAAGGGAAAACTTAAACAGGAACCTAAACTTTTTTTCCTCATTGGTTTTTCCTCATATATCGGATACGTGCAGTTGTGTTGGCCTTCGCGAGCCTCCTTGCTCCTGCGAGGTTCCCCCATAGCATGTGATCCCTTGTAAAGATGGCATCAGCGGCTACCTTTGCGTTGTTCAGCTGATTGCACAATCGCAGGTCGCCTCAGTCAGGAATGCTTATGTTTGCCTTATTCTATACCCTGACGCAAGTGGTAATCCGTAACGTAAAAACATTGCTCCTTGCTGAGTAAATAATTGTCCGGGCGTTTTTGAAACAGTTTGAATGTGGAAACTGATTATGCAATCAGATCCACATCTAAATGTATTATGATTACGTAATAGACGAAAAATGTATGTGCATGTGTATACATATGTATATGTTTAGGGGGGTGTCTATGTTAATCTTAAAATGATTACTATGGATCTAATAGGAAAGTGAAGTACACGGTGTATGCCAGAAAGCAGGGTCATTGAGCCTTTTTGTGACCATTTTAACTATTTAAATACAAAAAAAGATGGCCTGTTAGGCACGGTAGATCGGTTTCAGAGAGATCACCCTTTTTGCTTTTTCTAGCAGGTGAAAAGGTGAAACGGTCGATTTCGTGTAGCTTGATATAAATAGTAAAACCAGAAGAACTGGCTTGAATTGAACTGTCTCTACAAGACGGTCCGGACTCGGGCCCTTTGGGGCCTGATGGGTTTGTCACGGGCCTGCCCTTGTACACTTCGTATTTAGAGTTCTGTTTAATTTGTATATTTCTTTAGTGTTAGTGATTGTAATGTGATAGACTTCTGCCATGTAATTTCAGATTTGTGCATATCTGTGCGGCGTGGCGATTTCACTCACTGGATGATGTATCTATTATTCGTGCACTTTGGACATTCTCTTATGCTCCTGCAGTTCTCTCAAGTGGTGAGGTGAAGTTTAGATTTCATCATGCAGAAAAAAGTTCCCTTTGTGTGAACAAAAAGTCCACTGTTTCCATTTCAGCCAGTACGTGAGGAGTCTGACCAGTAATACCCGGAGAAGTCTTATTTTTCACGGGGCTGGTTCCTTGTTACCGATCCGGAGCAGGCCTGCCTCTTGCACTCATTACTGCCCGCTGTGACATTTCTGTTCCTGCTATGCAACTGGACATGGGCGACACAGGCAGCGCCAGGAACGTGTTTCCATGCTGGGCATTCTGCTGATACATATCATTCGGAAATATCGAAAAGACTACGCGAATATTCATATTTATTCAATATAAAATGTATAATCAGTTCTGAACAAGTTTGAGAGACGCACATTTAAAAAATCATTGGACTAAACATGAAATTTAACGTTTAAAAAAAACAATAGTTTTGGATGCTGCTATTTATTAAATAATAGGAGATTTTTTTTAAGTATTTTTTTTCCGACAAGTGACTGGAAGTCATGTAAAATCAAGGAAGTTTATATTAGCCGATGGCCTGTTACATCATCTCTGCTGTAATAACTTCTTAAATAGTGCAAGATAGGGGGGCTTTGGGGGGGTTCAGTGTGCTGTACGAACACATATTTTGAGAATTTGCTGCCAGTAAAAACACCATTTGGCTTTCAAGATTATGAAAGAGGAAATGTAATGGAAGCATTTCAGACCATGTAAATATTAAATTTAATAACAATTATATGCATTTTATATGACTTAAAGGCAGATTTAAATCTAAATGGCACTTTTACAGTTTTAGTTTGTCGTAGTATTGTATATCTAGGTTATTTTGTGTAGCCTGAAAACTAAAATAAGTATATAAAAAAAGAGGTTTAATAGTACTATGAAGACATTTTTTTGTACATGCAAAGGCACATCTTCTTCACAGAACTTAGTGTGCTGCCATGTTCGTGAGGAGACTACCTCTGTAATGTCAGGACTTTCCCTTCCAGCATTCAGCATAAAAATAATGTACCCTTTGTAGTTTAGTGTGGTAACCTGGTTATTTTAGTTTATTGCAGAAATATTCCCACATGCAGCATTGTAGAAAAAAATGGACTTCATGACTGAATAACTTTTTAGAGAATACAGTAAACAAGACTATTTAAAAGTAGAAATTTACTTTAAACCACATCTCAGTATTTTTAAGTAACTGACAAGGTAGAAGTTTGGAATTAACTGTATAATCTTGTCAGTTAATAATATTGATTTAAATAATTCGCTTAATACTTTGAGAATACAAAGTATGAAAAGCAATGTTTTGAAAAATGACAAAAGACTGTAAATATTCTTAATTTCAAATAGAAATCTGTTTACCCACCAAAAATAGAATTTAGTTTCTTTTAGGTTTTTTTCCCATTTTCTTAAGTGAAAAGCTTTTTGTGTTTCAGTTGTGCCTTGTTCCTGCGAGTTTCTGGCAACCCTCAGCAGGTTACTACAGTTCTCATCCACACTCCTCTTTACATTTTAAGAGCGTTTAATTTATGGGAAACTGAGGATCAGAAACTGGAAAAAGGAAGAAGGGGAAATCTTCCTTTTAAATATACACATATGAGACACACGCTGCGATGGGCTGGCCCCCCATCCTGGGCTGTTCCCCACCTCGTGCCCATAGTTTCCGGGATAGGCTCTGCTCTCCCCGCGACCCAGTAGGTGAAGCGGTTTGGATAATGGATGGATGGAGACACACACATTCAGTACCAGTCAAAAGTTTGAACACACCAAGCTGCATATAAATGAGACTGATACAGTGTCACATCATATGACCAGGCCACCTGATCTTAACACATTAGAAATAGTTTTGGAGGAGTTTGGCCAGAGCATGAAGGGAAAAACAGTCGAAGAGTGCTGAGCATATACGGGGGACCTCCTTTGGGACAGCTGGAAAAGCATTCCAGGAGACCACCTCCTGGGTCTGGCATAGAGGAGACAGTAGGGTCAGCCAGTCCCTGGAGGAATTGGGGTTAAGGGCCTTGCTCAAGGGCCCAATGGTTGGATCACTCTGCTGACCATAGGATTTGAACTGGCAGCCTTCTGAACCCTTTATTTTTTTGGTCACTGCATAATTTCTTGTCTGAATACATATTACATACAGTATATACATAAAGTATGTATAATATTGCACGAAAGTCTTAGGCAAAGCAAATATTTAAAGGTATTTACTGGGTAATAAGTATATATTTCCTCAGAACAAAAGACACAATTTTGCATTAGAACATATGTAAATTAAGAGTAACAATAAAGATGAGTAAGAATTTCTGTTCTCCAAAACGTTACTGAAATCTAGTTGGATGGCTAGATGAATACCGCTTCAGTTTCCAAACCTCCTCAGGGACACCTCAGCTATGTATTCGTTAAATTTAATCACCAACTTACTTAATGAATAAATTTTAATTAGTTTGAAAAGTCAATGAGATATTGATTAGTCATACAAGATATGCTAGTGGTCTAGTCCTGGGGTAGGCAGCCCTGATCCTGGAGTGCAAGTATCCAGCAGGTTTTCTATCCCACCTGGTGAGTTACTATCTGCCTGAGATCAGGTGTGGTTCATCTGAGACCAGGTAGGATGGAAAACCTGCTGGATACTGGCACTCCAAGATCAGGGCTGCCTACTCCTGGTGTAGTCAAAAAACACATGGGTGTAAATCCTGGGGTGACTTTAGAAGAGGTTTTGGAATGAACACACTTTGACAGACACAATATCATAGAATTTTACCAGCATGAAGATCATTTAAACATCATTTTCATTGACTGCCTAAGACTTTTGCACAGTGCCGTATGTCATATTTAAAAGTGATAAAGATAAATACCATAAATTGGAAAAATATAAAAAGACTCATGGTTCGGAAGCAGATAAATTTACTCCATACAGAATGCCGTTGCAGATGGAATGTGATTTGTCTCTTGGTGATTGTCACCAAAGGGTGAAAGATCATGGAGCAAAAAATGCTGCTTTCTTAGGACATCATGTGTATCGTTTGGTGACGAACAAAACTGGCTTTTCAGATGCCTTTATCTGATGGCAGTTACACCTTATTCAACCTAAAATTTTATATCTACACAAATTTATTAGTATAAAAAATGATCCGTGTGACTGGCTGGCGTGGCGGCTCAGTGAACAATGCTGCTACTTCACACCTCCACGGCTCAGGGTTTAAATCCTACCTCTACTGATGCAGGTTTGTGCAGTTTGGATGTTTTCCCTGTGTTGTACCAGTTTCCTCCTCCTTTGTACTGGAACAGATAAGTAGGTGATGGATGGATGGATGGATGGATGAATCTGTGACCCATGGCACTGCTCTTATGCCCAGTCCAACTGACGTTATCAAGAACAAACATCCGAAGTACCGTGAACCAGGTCATATCTGTGTAAAACTTGTTTTACTAGATAACAGCGTTGCTTCTAACATGCTTGGGCATGCCTTTCAGAAGAGCATTTTACGTACATGTTCAGTATATATAAGATAATTATATATAAAGATATATTAATATAAATGAAAGGAACAGTAGCTTTGTTGTTCTTCTGAAAGCAGACATCACAAGCCTGCAGCATGTACATTCCCGGCACTTAGCTTCCAGATACTTCTCTCTGGTAGTGGCCGCTTCCGTTTTGTGTTGGGGCCCCCCCCCCCCCCCGCTTCCACCCAGTCGGTCTCTGTCTCACACAGCCAAGTTACCTAATGCCTCAGCTAGAGGAAGCGTAAGATATCTTCGATGTAAGAATGTGGCATTCTCTTTGTAAACAAAGGTCACGCGGTGAGCGCATTTTCTTGTGACACAGTCACTGGATTTATTTTTTTTTTTCCTGTGCAATCTCTCCGGACTCTTATGAAACGCTCAGCCTACGCATACATCTGTGAAGGCCGAGGCACACACAAGGGCGTTAAGGCACCGCAGGCAGATAAAGCCGGCGTCCGGGTGGCAGATGTGCGCAGGCGCGGGGGCTCGCCCTCTGCCGAAGGCCCGCATGTACACCAGGAACCGTGCTATGGGAACCTGCTGCAGACTGCATTATCTGCACTGCATTATCTGCTCCTCGCACGCTCAAAGCGCGCGGCGAGATTACCGCACGCGCTGTCCTTTGCCTGCTCTTGACAGAACACAGTGCCCTTTAAAAGCTCCTTCACTGTTTGCTTGTGCTTATTCAGCTCTGCAGCTGCAAAGCTTTTTAAGCTAACTTCATTTATTTTGTAAATTAAATTTTATGTCGATTTTGCCACTCCAAACTGTGAATGAATTCTTTTACTGGAAATATTATCGCTACAAATTATTATTCTCTTCTGAATTTCAATTTACCTATCAGTTATTTTATTCTTTTACATATAAATAATATTTATATTTTGTTCTACACTTCAGTTTAATTACTTGGTGTGTAATTTTCCAAGAAATCTACATAATTATGTGTTTTTTTGTTTAAGCAATTCGATTGGCATCATTTAAGTATTAATTTTAGTGTGTTGAGGGGTTTCATACTGGGTCTTAGGGTCTTTAAATCGTCTCCAGTGGTGTGTTAGTGGTTTGATTCGTCTCTGCTTTCTTGGTGGTTGCTTGTTAGTGGAGTTGCTGCCAGCACTTGTGATGTTACGGATGACATGGCAGAGATATGGGTAGCTGAGTGATGGGAAGAAACCCTGTTACGGGGGCCCCAGTGTCCCTCAACCTCTGAGTCAGCCTTGGGGTTTAATAAAACGGCTTTTGGCGAGGGTTTTGCTAGCGCACAATGATGGGCTCGATCGAGCAGGACCCCGCCTACCCTGTCACCTGAGCAGCCCTCTCTCGGGTCGGCTTCCTTGGGCCAGTCCCATGCACTTCTCCGATTGGAGTGAAATTTAAGCCACGCGAATAATTACCCTCTACCTCTGGGAGGCTTGGCACTCTCAGAAGGCAGGACAACCTCCAGCGTGCTGGCAGCCCTCGCCCCACACCAGGCCTCTCTGCTGGAGGAGGAAGGAAGCCCTTGAATCTTTTTGCGAAATGCCCGCCGTGTAAGTACCATCTAGACCATGGCGTGCCAGCACACATTAACAGGGAAATGTATGTGTTTCGCATGACACCAGAATGGTATTTCCGGATACCTCCGCGGGTGGAGACGGGCTTTCCTTTGGCAGGTTTACGCCGCGCCTTCGGCACACCGTGCTCGCCGTTCACACCGAACCAAACAGGCTCGACTGGTGCTGGCATTGCGTGGGTGGGGATCACGTATTCTGGCAACAGGGAAGGATGAAACAGGAGACGGGCATGTATTATTCATGCAGCTGTGTCTTCTCCATTACGCTCATAATAACACCGGGGTTGCTGTGAAGTCACGAGACACTCGTCCTCTGGGAGGGAGGGGGGCACCAAGGGGCGGCAGCTTAGTGGTGTTGTCCGTGAGCCCCCATCCGCTCTCCACCATCTGTCTATGCCGGATCAGAAGCACTAGCGGGGGTCTCCGTCACACCCGGGCCTAGCCTCACCCTCACACCGCTACTCTCTCTGGCCAGGAAATGGAGCTGATTGACATCCTGTGGAGGCAGGACATCGACCTGGGTGCCGGCCGGGAGGTCTTCGACTACAGCCACCGGCAGAAGGAGCACGAGCTGCAGCGCCAGCGCGAGCGTGAGGAAGAGAAGCGACAGCAGCAGCTCCAGGAGGAGAAGAAGGCACTCCTGGCTCAGCTGCAGCTGGACGAGGAGACGGGCGAGTTTGTGCCGCGGGCCCCACCCAGCTCCCAGCAGACCGCTACGCCTCCTGAGAAGGTGCAGGTATGGAGCGGTGTGGGGGGCACGAGGGCCGTTGCCCGGCAACTAGGTAACCACCCCTGCTACTATAATGAGAGTGCACAGGTGCAGTTCCATAGCAATAGTACTACTTAATTTTTTTTTGTCATCGTTTGGTGAAGCGCATTATCTGAGTGGCGCTGGCCCCGTGTAAAAACCATGGCCATATATTTCTGAAGCCAGTGGAACGTGAAAAGCCGCCGGGCCAGCTGAGCGGAGCTCCTTTTGTTTTTCAGCCTGCTGTGTTCACAGAAGAGGATGTGGGCACCCTGTCATTCGACGAATGCATGCAGCTCCTGGAAGAAACCTTCCCGCTAGTGGAGACCATCGAGGTGAGGGAGGGTCTTTGTCCTCACCTGACTTACGATGCTGACGTTCATTTTCTTAGACGTGTCTCTGATCTGTCCTCTTACTCTGTGCTGTTTTTCCAGACCTCTTCTCCTACGCTCGATCCCTCCGTTTTGCCTGCCGCCAACGGCAGCCCAGTCATGATGGGTCCTCAACCACGCCCCCTGCTGCCAGCAACGCCACCCCCCCAGAAGTCCCTGCCAGACCTGGAGCAGGCCTGGATGGAGCTGCTCTCCATCCCTGAGCTGCAGGTACAATAAGCAAATTCATTCGCCTGCGACAGAGGCAGCTGGGATCGCAACGGACACCCGAAGAATGCCCAGCCACTCCCGCCCCAGGGCGAGGAGGACAAGTGCACCATTGTTGTGCAGGTTTGCAGAGTTGGCAAGGGCTGCGGATGTATTCAGCAAAGCCCCGCACCAGACTCAGAAGCAACTGCAGAGAGACACTTAGGGTGGGACACAGCGTGTCCTCCCACCTATCAGCCGAGATAAGGATGGAATAATAAAAAAAAAAAACAACTCTGAGATAGTATGTGCCACTCTGTATGAACTGAGTTTCGTTGTAACTTGAAACATAATAGTTAATCAACAGAATGAAAAAACTGTAATTTAGTTCCATTTAGTTTGATATCCTGATGATAATCTATAACCTAGCTATTAGCCACTAAAGACACGACAGGACTGTGGCATGTGTCATTCACTGTTGTTCTGCTTCTTCTCCAGCAGTGCCTGAACATGCAAATGGGGGACGTGGTCGAACCACAGGGCTACAGTGCCACGAGCACACCCCCAGTGGTGCAGGAGCCAAACTACCCCTTCTACCTGCCCAAGATGACAGATGTGATTACAGTACCGGCGGAGTCAGTCTGCTCCTCGGGGTATGAGAGCTCCTTCGAAGGGGCTTTTGCCGGCACCGTCCCGGCAGACAGCCCCGGTCAGACGACTCTGGAGGCCCCGGACCTGAATGGCGCCTTTAGCGTAGAGAGCTTCTGCGACATGTTTTACTCAGACCTTACAGATACAACAATAAGCCATGGCGGCTCACTGGATGTGGGTGGGAGTGAGGGTACCGCGCTGGCCGAGCTGCCAGAGGAGACACCGGTTAAGCCCATGGATATCTCCGAGTTCACGTTGGGGGAAGGATTTGCCAACAAGAAGGCCGAAGCCGAGTTTCCCGACTCTGACTCAGGCCTGTCGCTGGACGCTAGCCCCAGCAATGGGTCACCGGAGAAATCGACGGTCAGCGACGGCTCCTTCGGATACAGCGACTCCGATATGGAGGAGATGGACAGCAACCCTGGCAGCACCAAGTCTGACTACAGTGAGATATTCCCACTGTCCTTCGTTGCAGAAAGCATCCAAGGGAATTCCGGCGCCCACAGCCAGCCTGGATCCTCACAGGACCAGAACGTCGGGCATCCCAAGACAGAACTGGCAGAGGACGCCGGGCATGACAAACCGCCCTTCACCAAAGACAAGCACCGGAGGCGCATGGAGGCTCGCCTATCACGAGACGAGCAAAGGGCCAAAGCCCTCCAGATCCCCCTTGCTGTAGACCTCATCATCAACCTCCCCGTAGACGATTTCAACGAAATGATGTCCAAGCACCAACTGAACGAGGCCCAGCTGGCCCTGGTCCGAGACATCCGCCGGCGCGGCAAGAACAAGGTGGCTGCCCAGAACTGCCGCAAACGCAAGATGGAGAGTATCGCGGGCCTGGAATGCGAGCTGGACTCACTGCGTGAGGAGAAGGAGAGGCTATTGCAAGAGCGGTCCGATAACAACAGCAGCCTTCGGCAGGCCAAGCAGGAGCTCAGCAGCCTCTACCAGGAGGTGTTCAGCATGCTCCGGGATGAGGAAGGGAAGCCCTACTCGCCCAGTGAGTACTCCCTACAGCAGACGTCCGACGGCAATGTGTACCTGGTGCCGCGCGTCAAAAAGACGACAGTCAAGACCCGCGGCAACTAGCATTTCTCTGCTTACCGTATTTTTGTACTGCACTACCATAACAAAAAGTCTATGCAAAAAAAAATAAAAAATTTGTAGTCTCAAGGTCGCTTCAGCATTAGTCCAGCAGCAGAACTATTATATAGTTTTTGCGTATCCAACCATAGCGGTTTTACGTCTTAATATTTTTTATATTTAGACTTTTGCTTGTAGGGCTATAATGTATATTTCTTTCCCCCAAGGAAACCTTTTTTTCTCAATATGGTTTGTAAATAAATGTTTATCTTATTTGCTTTGAAGTATGAAAATGTACTGTATATATCATATTTTAGTATTCTAATCGGTTTTTTTTTTGCGAATTTCTCTTAATTTCCAGAGTCGGTTTTATAAATGATTTATGCTTTGATTTACTGTTCAATTGTCTTATTTCTTGACTTTTCTCTTGTACTTTATAAAAAAATTAAATATTCATTTAGTCCCCATCTTCTGATATTTTTTGGTCTGAAAGGGATTCTTTGGCATATGTAAAAACACAGGATAATAATCTTTTGCGGGGTGGGCAGGGGGCATCGCTAATCTCCCTTACATTAAAATGGGAGATTTATTCTGCTTTCAACTCTATTTTCATATATGACCTCTATAAAGGCCAGAAAGGCACTGCTGTTAATTCTGCCTGTGGCTCCCAAGACATTCACATGTAGAATTACCCATTTTATTATTTTTATTTAGGGCTGCGAGGAATATGGTGGCCAGGGGCAATCGCTGGCGCGGCCTTGAACATCGTGGCTAAATTGCTCCAATAAAACATCCGACTATATAAATGGGCCTTGCGGGAGCCAATCACGTTGCATAAAAACGATGAATCATTGATATTGCCCGAAGCCGAATCCACTGCGAATTCATTTGTGCGAAACCTGCCAGAACCCAGGATTATGACAACTTCGAAATGTGTGAAATCAGTAAATCACTGATTCAGTCAGAAGCAGGAGTCTGTTTCCTGTAGTTCTTCCCTGCACCAAATTGTTTCCCGTTCTGCGACAGGAGTCCTTGCAGGTTCACTTCCTTCACAACCCTTACGCTCTCTCTCTGCTTGCTTTTATCTGCCTCGGCTGCTCCAAAGATTCATATCTTGGAAACCGTGCATCAAAACAAAAGCACAGAAGCCCACAGGTATACACACTGCCGATGCCTAAACCCAGAGGTGGAAAGTTCAGGTGCGGAAAGTACAAATCCAGAGCAAGATTTTATTTCAACCAATCAGCTGCATGCTCTGTGACTGTGACTCTTTATACTCACCTGGTTGTTTGAAACAAAATCTTGGTCTGGATTTGTACTTTCTGAACTCGAACTTTCCACCACTGCCTAATCCGGATAAACCAAACAGGAGGAGTGTTATGCCAACGAGAGTGGCTTTCGTCTGTAGCTTTTGGTGTCTACATAATGCCACGCAAAGCTAAGCTGGAGCCTGATCGCGATCCCTTACTGATTTCTGGTGTATGTCCAGCTCTCAGTGGCCGTCGCCTTCACTTTTAACCATTCACGTGGATTCTGCGTTTCAAAATACAGAGTAATGACCTCTGTGAATGTGAATCCTGAACATCGTCTTATGGAGAAAAGGGGACAGAAACAGTCTTACTGGGAAAAATGTTTTTATTAAAGACAAACATGAAGCTGCCATTGTAACCATTCTTAAGAAGACTGACAAAGTGCAATGTTTATCTCTAAGTAGAATTGAAAATAATTTACATATACATTATGAAAAGACAATGTAACAGGAAAGTGTGGGTAACATCCTAACAATGTGACAAAGTTAGCACCACAGGAGCCCTTTAATGTGGGATCCAGACCGTCTTTGTCACTATCCAGACATGTAAACATCTCAGAGAACCTATGACATCACTGGGATGCTGACGACAGGCTGAAGATCACACAATGGATGGTAACACCCATGTAAAGCGCCTTGGGGTGAATCTGTTGTGAAAAGCGCTATATAAAAATAAATTGAGTTGAATAATAACTTCACAGACCCACGTCACATAAAACCTAGGACGGCCATTTTAAAATATGTGTTGAGTATGTGTCAAGCCGCTCATATATCATTATCCAGATGCTTGGTCGTAAGTGCTAGTTCCATTTTTAACCTGCTGTATAAAATTACCCAAATCCCAGACACGAGGCAAGTTCTGCATGTGAACGGACATACTAGATATAAAAAATAAATGTAAATGCCTCAGGAGAGAGCGGAGATACACCCAGCCGATTTTACCTTACCTTTCCGTCAGCTCGTGGAGTCGCGAGAGTAATTGGGACTTATGATTTCTGAGTTCGGGGGGGGGGGGGGGGGGGGGTGGGGGTGGGAAGACCAGAGGGGGGGTGGGGGGGGGTGTTTTAAGAGGAGGGTTAGGAGTAAAATAGGTGTATTTTGGTTGTGTATTGTTATTGGAATAAGAAAACAAAAGAAAAAAATTAAAAAAAAA
>JAODKC010000038.1:10046228-10059905 GCA_026777985.1 Mormyrops attenuatus
ACGTCTCACGCCCGTTGGCGGGCGGCGCATCTTTTTTTTGGGCTTTCTTTACACCCGGGGGGTGGTGTGGGGGGGGGGGGGGCGGGGCCAGTTTCACACATTCACATATTCCCAGCTGGCTCTCAGCTGACCAGCAGGTCTGGGGCGCGTGCGTTATCTGGCGCGCAATGACAGATTTGTTGAGAGAGGGAGCGGCAGCTGGTCGCTTCCCTCCGCTCTGAGACCTGCGTACCGTTGCCTCCAGGGGGCTGTTATACCCAGGCTCAGGAAGAAATCAGGCCTCTCCACTGACGGCAGTTCCTCACCGGCATTCCAGTACATTCTAAAACCCTGCGGAACACAAACCTTTACTAGGTCCCTGTACGAAATTCAGCGCTGTGCTCGACCATTACTACCGCAATTGTATTCGTGTCATGCTGTTCCATTCCAATTACTTATTTAAATGTAATTACCCGTGTCTGCTGTTCTGACTGTTTGCTTAGTGCTCATTCATGCCAGTAACATATATGACAACACGGTTGAATAACTGGTATTATCATTATTTACGGCCTGTGGAATTTTCATGCTCTTTTTTTTTCCGTCCCCGGCCAACTCGGAAAACTTGGGGGGTGGGGGGGGTTATGTGAACAATCCCTTCCTTTGATGGGCTTACCCCCATGGGGACCATGGTGAAAATGGCATCTGGGGGTAATGTAATACATGTAATAATTTTTCTTTTTTTTGCGGTGGGACAATTTGTCCCATGTTCTGCTGAAAAGAAAAAAAAATTCCCAGAATCCCCAAGTGGACTTGCCTTGTTTCTCCGTCAGCTCTGCTTCTCAGGTGTAGTCAGACGGCTTCCTACAAGTGGAAAACTTCCCCGTTATCACCCAAGTACCCCACCCCCACCCCAGTGCACCTCATACATATTTTATATATACATTTTACTCATTTATGAAATGTCACAGTCACTCGAAAGCCTGCGTTATTCATATTATTTTGTTGCCGGGTTGCTGACGGTTTCACCGATTTATACAACCGGGCTTTTGCACGAGTACCTGGAGTTATGAGGGCGCCTCTGGTCGGGAGGTGTGCGGCGCGATTTTATCTCTCAACCAGGGATTGTCCCGCAGGCTTACTGTCATAAACACGGTACACATGCCACATAAAACTGTGTGTAAATGGGCAGGGTTTCAGGCGAGGGCTGAGTAGACCATTTCGCTGTATGGTACATGCTTTACCCAGCGGCCTGTCAAGGCCACGTTCTAAAATCCCGTACTGGCAACCTTGTGGCGTGTACTCCTCACTCCATCCCTAACCCCCTAAAAGTTTTGTACCCTATAAACAAACCGAGTGATTAGTTATTTAGATTGGCACAAATACACCTGGCTATTGTCCAAAAGTGTGACTAATTAAAAATCAATCCAGGGCCATTAGTCTTGGGTGAGGAAGCATGCCAGGGTCACATATTTTCGAGGAGGCCCTGTAATGAGCCCGGCTCCGGCCCGGCCGAGTAGGAAACAGATTGGAGATAATGTAGGGACCCTTTGCAGCTTAACTTAACAATTGATGCTGCGTGTAAAGATGCTGAACTTGTACTCTTCCCTAATTGATCCACTTACCCTTTCCCGGGCGGGAGCGAGGAAATGAATGTGGGTGTTTATTGTGCACGAGCGGCTCGATAGATAACTCTTAATGCTGGATTTGTTGCCGTGAATCTGATGGGCGCAGAAAAGTTTTCCAAACAGGAAGGCATTTGTCTCATTTAGGCAGAGAGGTGTTAGATGTTTATGTGATAAATGTTAGCTGAAGCGGAGGCGCACAGGGGAATAGCGACCCAGAAGAGCAGCGGAGGTTTGGACTCTGGAACTTATTAAAGTCACAGGGACATAATTCACAGTGCTTCTCCCGAACGTGCCCAATTACTGGGGTGTTACTGGTTTGGCCGCGTCTCGGTGTGTGCCTGTGTATCCGCACTGGTGGCCATGCTGCTCTAGCAAGGGGCCAGCAGCAAAACCACAAGGCTGACCCTGGGATTTGAACCAGCAACCATCTGATGCCAGGCATCTACTGAGTCACACACTGCCCCAGTGAGCATGGTTTGCCTGCTGTGTTGACTTCATGTTGTTATTGTGCACCCATTAACACGGCCTTCAAAACATGAAAGATTTTTATTGACGGCAAAAGACATAGTGGCATTGACACACACCCCCCCCCACGACATGCTGGGGGCATCATGCTCCCTTACACTGTTGGTAGTTGGGGTAGGAGATGTGGGGAAGGCTTGGCTTCCTTGTATACATCAAAGAAAAACAGTTCATCTAAATCTTTAATTTTCTGTACTGGTGATATAACAATGTATTTAACTTAAGCTTATGAACAACAGTAAGCCAAGTTAGATTTTTTAACAAATAGAGAGTTGTACTATCCATATGACAATGACATCTACAACACAGCCAGGAGTGATTGCAAATGATGTCGTTAGGCAGCTTTCTGAGTGTGGAGAATTTAATGATGTCTGGAGGAAGAGAGGATGCAGAATTATTGCCGAAAAAAGGATTCATGGACTGGATGCTCACTCCCTGCTCCTGGTGACTCCACGGACAAGTGATCTCTGGAGTTGTTAGTGTCCTTGGCAGAAATGGACCTTTAGGTAAATACAATTCATTACTGGATTATGACCCAATACAATTTCAGGGCATTTTAATTTTTATCTATTAATTTTTATTTTAACTACTTTTTCAAAATAATGATTTATCGCCTGGTTATAGTAATGGCTTTTCTTATTTAATCTGGCCTGAAATTTGCTCTCATGAACAGGCATTGCTGAACTTGCCCGTTTGATTTTTCTTAGGATGCCACCACGGGTGAGGGACAATGCTGATCCATGGTGGCATGTGGAGATATAGGTGGCCGGGAAACTGCCTCAGTAAAAAAATAAACAAAGAAACAAATAGAAACACACGAGACTATTAACTTGTGGTTACTGATTATGCAGCAAACAGCATTATGAAAACAGTAGAAACTGGCACCGAAAAAAAATTACACAAAAACCATGATTACCAACCAGAAAAATGGTGCTGGGACTTCATAAACCCTTCCTGATACATGCAGGTCCTAAACATACCACCAGGGGGAGCAGGAAAACAAATTAGGCAGATTGTGATGTCCTAGTGCTGTGGACTTCTTGGGTTAAAAGATGGGAGGGAGTGATAATACACTACTGGTGAGATGGTCTATCAGTAATTGTACTGTGTTACAGTAATGCTCACAATCTGATGAGATCAAATGCCAAAATTGGACAAAGGTGGCCTTCAGCTACTGTTACATTCTTTAATTAAAATTGCAGTCGTTGCCCTTCAGGTTCCGTTTAATTCACGACAACATGAATAATGGAAACTATATAATGAAATTATGTGTACTTAGGTATCACATCCCTCAGAATTAAGATGTAATAGCACAGTGTATCTGTGTGTGTATTTTTTGGTGTACAGGTACCTTTCAAGACACCATCACAATGAACATTAATGACATGCGTGTCCTTGTTTGACCCATGTTGACACCAGAGTGCGCATGTAAATGTGTGTGTAGAGCAAGTGGATTCTCTGTGATGAAGTAAACAGTAAACACAGATGAGAATCCTGACCATGCAGGTGACCGATCTTCCAGGGTGTGATCCAATCCTTGCATTCCGGCCCAAGTTCTCTGGCTGCCATGGTGACGGAATCTCAAGGAGAACTCAATAACATCAGCTTGTCAATGTATTCCCAATTTGACTTTATTTTTAGTCCAGGCAAGGGGAGGCTCATGCATATTTCAGAAGACGGCCCGTATATCCAGCGAGCGAAGTGAGACGTAACGTATCGTGACTATGAGAAATATGGGCTCGGCGCCGAGATTTGACAGAACGGCTCGGAGCATCCACGGATGTATCGCACTTGACTTTCGGGAGACAGGAGCACGCCGGCCGCGTTACGAGTTGGGAACATGTGGCGTCGAGCTTTGGTGGAGGGACTTGCAGATCTCCGCCTTGTATAACCCCCCCCCACAGCAACACGGAATCTCTGCCACGGAACGGCAGCAGAAAATCAGATGAGGACCCAACTCTTCTTTGGTGATTTTGAACCTTGGCACCCAGACATGAAAAGCAGTGGGATGGATTCTCATCAGAGCCCTGCTCGCACCCCGCCGCCAATATATCATGGCTCAGTTGTAGATTATCCCACATTACGGTTCCATTTCAGCCGTCTGATTAAATCAAAGTTTATGAAGCTGTCACTGCCATACTTGGTAATGCTGCTGCTGATGATGGTGCCATAATTTAGTCGTAATGTCTGCGCCGGGTGACATTAGCTCACGTCGTTCCCTCGTTCGCCCCTGTAGGGAGAATCACGGTGGCCTGTCCACCTCCAGACTGAGCTGCTGGGATCCATAGCCCCAGTCTGGAGGGCACATATACTCCGGCATATCAACAGTGAACCAGGGCACATTAAAACTTTGGGGGGGTTCCAAGCATATTTCCACTACATTTAGTCCCTGATTCCTGTGCTCTCCTTCCCTCCCCCCATCTCCCATCACGAACAGGCTACTGCTAGCAGCACCAACGCTAAGGAATGGTGGGGTGTGTTTTTGTGAGAGGTGTACATGTCAGTGCCACTAGTGGAGCTAGTAAGCGATTGCGCGGTGCATGCAGTTCTGAAACCCACCAGCAGATGGAGGCGACAAGCGACGCCGGTAATTAAGTCCCATGTGACTCTGCAGCTCTCTGCTGATGGTCGGAGCAAAACAGACGAATTTCCATTTCTCCAAGTCATTTACCATGCATAATATATTTATTCTATACACAGTATGCATCTCTCCTAAGATAAGATATAAAAAACACCCGTTTGGTGGGTTTCTCTTTACTGCCAGTAATTAATCATTTTCGTTTGGAATCTGTTAGCATATTTGCGCGACGATGCGGATTGTGTCTGTGTGTTTTTTTTTTGCCTAACTGGCTTGGGTCAGCCCCGTTGTTTCCGCGCTGCTGTTCCATGACATCTATTCATACGAAGCAACAAAGAAGCAAAGTCAGAGACTCTGGGCTCCATCGGAAATCCATTCTTCTTCAGAGCTCTAACGAGAGCGGTCACTGGGAGGCCAGCGAAGGCCCTCGGACTGCTGGTATTGACTGCGGCCGACATTTCACAGGGATGGTGTGTAAAACGCGCTCGCGGATACAGTGCCGCTGCAAGAATCCTCAAAGGTGACCACCTCGGCGGAACGCTCCATGCTTCCCATTGGAGAGCCCCCCCCCCCAACTCCCCAGCTCTACCTCTACACTCTCCACTGATCAATACTTAATTCCGAGCCCATCCAATTGGCCGCTATCACCATGGCAACCGAGTACCACATAGGTTGACCGCCAGGCGCAGCGACAAATCATTTCCTTTAACCAACTGTAATTGAGTGTTTGCGTGCTGGGCCCTCACCTGAGACGGTCCACATCAAGCCTCCAAATACATAGCATTAGTTATGCCAGTTCCCGGGAGGCGGGGGGGGGGGCGCTCTGTGACTGCTGACCTTTCTGAGAGTGGGGAGGGTGTTGCCATGGCAGCCACGGGTGCTCTGGACGACTGCTGGGGGAAGAGAGGGCGGGTGACTTCAGCATCCTCCCATCTCCTGCAGGATTGTTAGCTTTAACGCGAAGAGCGAGCGATGTTTCACGCGATGGCGGGAACGGTTTAATCAAACATGTAAGAGACGCCTGGAGAGGGGTTTAAATAACGTATCGCGTTTTTGGCCGCATGTATTTACATTCACATGTAAACAAAGCGGGATGATAAAATGAAAGCAGGTCTAAGCACCAGTGAGAATTTGCTCGGCGTCGGAAAACGACATGGCTGCACGAGGTGCAATTTAACTTAATTAACTTGAATAAATAATTTACCGCGCTCCGAGGAGACATCCGAGAACGCCCCGCGAAGCTTCATATTTATCCTCCTTCAAAAACACAAACAGTGCGACTCACACGAGGCCTTTCGTCTTTCTGTGGCCATCACACGGAATGTGCGGTTCTTCAAGACGATGGATCACTCGTTACCCCCCCCACACCACACACACACACGACAAAGGACTATAATTCATAAGAGTAGAAGCCGATAGCACCATTCAGACAAACAGAGGGTCTGACGGCCTGATGCGTCAAGATTCCTACCGCGTTCGGCGTGGAAAAACACGGCGACCACCCAGCTGAATTCGCTTAATGGCCAAATAATAAGACTCGTTTACACAGGCGGCCTCCTCTCCAGTGGATGTCGCCGGCTCCCCCTGCAGATAACTCCCCTGGGTTTCAGAAGTATTTCACCCGACGATTTTTCTTTATCTAAGGGGTGACAAGGCGGGTGAAGGGTATACCACCCCCCCCCCCCTCGTAGACACCCTGACGAGATACCGCCTCGTCCCAAGACAGCCGCTGAGGAAATTGGATGTTTTTCCTCACTGTGCTGGACAAATAAGATGCGAATAAATATTCATTTTGCCCGGCTTCTGTCCAGGGGGGGCTTGAAGGGGGGTAATTCTACGCGACCTTTAAAATTTGTCATCCTGACCTGCCGTGGTGCTGATTTTGATTCTTCTGCGCTGCTGTTTTTTCTCTTCTTTTTTTTTTTGCAGAGAAACGTTAAAATGTAAATGAGCCACGCTCATTGCTATTCGCATTCCAGCAGATAAAGGATACATTCAAATCTAACAGCGTTACCGCCGTCTATCATCATCGCTTCCAATGATATTAGCGTTCCGGGTATTACTTTCACGATAAGCAAAGCTTTTAATCTCCTTCACCATACGTTCGTATTGATTTTCTTTTTTAAAAATGACAAATTTAATAGCGTGGCGTGAAAAATCCTGCTGCTGCTATTATGATCTTTTAAGCAATTATACCGTTATGAATAAAATCTGCTGACCATTTATCCTTCACGCAGCGATTGGGGTTTTCCAGCGTGGGACTAGGGCCATCGGGGATTTCGGAAAACGCAAAGCGATGTTGGCAAAAGGAAAATGGAGCCTCGGATCATAAGTTATGAGTTTATCGTATTGGTTATGCCTGGGAAAATTTAGTCTCTTTTTCATTTGAAAGAGCGACGGGACGCATGGCTTCATTTGCACACGGGCTATGCAGATGACATCCACAGGGTGCCGGCATGATGTACTGTCGTGGTTTTTTCCCTCATGATCTGGTTTAAAGATTCACTCACCAGGACGTCCCTGAGTCGGCTCTGTGGGATGTTTGCCTCCATAATGCTGCAGATATCGAGGGAGGGAGGGAAGGCTTCCCGAGTTTCCCGACATTTCTGGGGGCGAGACCTGATGTTACTCCATCAAATGGTGGAGAAGGGAAAAAACATTATAATCTGATTCTGGCTAAAGCAGTTATGGGGTTTTTGGGGGGGCAGTCACCCCCATGGGGGGTGGGGGCTGAGGGTAGGAAGGCGAGTGAAGTAAGGATGGAAATCCATGCCCCAGGTCGACGGGGTAAACACTTTTAGCCGCGGCAAAGCTCTCTCCTGTTGGCGAGGTAAATCGGAGAGGGTAAATATGAATGCTTCCAGCCCCACCCCGGGCCCCTGATTCAATCCGCTCCCCTCGGCCCCCTCTCACCGGAGACTCCCCTGACACTGATGTATGGCCAGGGACGCACCAGGCTGTGTGTCCTCATGGGGGCCCCGTAACACCGGGCCCCCACTTCATTCCTGCTGTATTTTTTTTTTATTCTGTCGTTCATGGAGGTTGTGAGGTGAAGACATTAGTTTGATCTGCCAATTGATCCGGGTGGGGGAGGGGGGGAGGTGCTTTATCAGGATTCGTATTGAGCGGAGCGAAACTGAAGGTCGCCCGTATGTTTGTGTGGACGACAGGGCGGGGAGGGTGGGGAGTTGGGGGGCATTGGGGACAGTGACCCCTGATTGGAGGACGTCAGGGGAGAAAGCTGAACGGGGACACTGATGAAACAGCCTGGGGGCCCTCGGCCTGATTGGCTCGCACGCTAATTTCAATTATCTCCAAGGGGAGAGGCAATAAAACGCAGCCGTGGACGTGATTAAAACCTCTCGCTGCTTTATGCTGCCACCCCTTTGAGCTGGGTGGCTGAGGCAATTTGACTGTCGGCTTGTTTGAACGTCCAGTGGATGCCTCAGGAGCACTAAACGTCTTTCACACGGGGCCGACATCAAAGGCAGACAGCCGCAGACAGTCTTTGTAGCTCACATTGTTTAACAAAGAGAGGATGCCATGAAACTATCCAGACTCGCAGCAGATCACCTTTTAGAAGGGGGGGGGGTCTCGCCACCCCCCTCACAAACACCCAACTTGCTGTGTTCGCAATAACCCACCTTCAGAGGGACTCGTCAACAGCACTGCTCTGTAAACCGGAGGGACCAAAGTGAGTGTGGTGCATGTGTGGGGGGGGTGGCAGGGTGGTGAGAGACAGGACCACAGCGTAACCACCCCCCCTCCGGTGCCAGACTCAAACACCTGCATCCTAGCACCAGCCCTTCAGGAAGTATGTGGGCAATAACCCCTTACGAGCAGATGTGGGCTGCTGGGGCATGGTGAAAACCTAACACCAGGGAGATCAAGCAGAGTCCAACAACTCCATTCTCAGTAACATTCATGAAATACGCATTGAACATGCTTTCAATCACATACCACTTCTTAGGAAACTGCAATTCTATTCTTACTTATATTTCTACTTCAATTACTATGCCTACCTCTATTTCAGTCTCTATTTCTATTCTCCATTTGTATTCTAACCCTAAAACCAGTTATACATGATAAAAAAAATAAACTTCTCATTTTATTATAATTCATGAGCATAGTTATTTGTGGAGGCGGTGGGGGGACACTGGAGACAAATGCAAAATGTGTTAAGATTTTTTTTTATAACTGAAACTTTGAAATCTATTTGAGTTAAATTGACTCAAGAATGGCAGAACAATGGATGCACAGAAGAAAGTCTACCGCCCGAAACACTAACAGGCGCCATCTGCGTCTGCACGCGCGCAAACACATTTTTCAGCGGCTGCTGAGCTGCTAAAATAAGTCGCTCGCACTCCCCCGTCGGCAGGCCGTTCCGCAAAGGTGCCGAGATCTGCGTTTCCTCAGAGAGGCATTATTTTCGGAAGCAGGGGTGCGACTCTCGGCACATCACGCCATCACGGTGGCACCAGAAACTCATGCCAAGGCTGCCCCCCTGCCCGGCAACGCCACAGGCTCGCCGCAGAAGCGCGTCGGTGCTGTGGAAGCCAAGATCTAAATTCATCGTATGTTTTGCATGAACTAACGGAAAAAATCCAGCATCTGAAAATGACCACTATCTCTTTCCGGTTTATATTAGGAAAAGACTCTTGACGTAGTTTACTGGCGAAAAACAAACAAACAGAGAAACGATGCAAGTTTGGGGTCAGCAAAGTTGTTTATATCGCCTCCGGATGTGCCGCTGAAGACATTCCTGTGCTCAGCTAATTAGTGGCACGATACCACCCAACCTCTACATCATTTCATTTTTTATTTTTTTTGCAGCTCCAGGGAAATGGAACACTGCCCATTTCTCGCCCGTTACTTTTTCTCTTTTCTGGGACTGCAGGCACCCGAGTGATGACACTGCAGACTTCCGGGCAACCTGTACGGGGAGGAGACGGCCTCCCGGCTGGCAGCTGCAAGGCGGCCGCATTCGTTTCCCCGGATTGCGCGTCCGTCTGCCCCCACCGTCCCGTCAGGTGCCCGCGCGAGTGCTCTTTGTTCGGCGCAATTAAGATTCCGCCGATCTCCTCTCCTGGTACGCAATTACTGCCCCTCTGCTGCTCGCTGTAATTGCACTCGCCGCAGATATTGGTGGGATGCCAATGATTTTGATGGGGAGGGGATTATCCTCTCTCCCCTACTCTGGTACATGTACCTTAGAAAAATCATTTGTAAACTCCCCTGTGTAATTAGTGGACCTTGTGATTAATTGTCCCATAAAATTAGCCTCGGTCTCCGCGTTTCACTTTCGCCGCTATGAATATTAATTAATGTTAACTTCCCCCTTTTCTTTTTCTTTTCTTTCGTTCTTTCTTTTTTTTTTTTAAACAGAAGTGCATCTTTTGAATATTCAACGTCGGCTTGAAAAATGGGCCGGGCTGCCTTGCATTAGCATGCCAGGGCCCGGATATCAAATACATATCGGGAATTAAATGAAAGACATTCAGGGGCCGTGAATAATGTTCCCCGGACGTCATCCAGAGAAAGCGAGCAAACACTCGCTTAAATAATGCGCCGTATCCCGGAGACACGGGGGAGGTGTCAGAGATTATGCAAAGGAAACCTAAAATTTTGTTTAGTTTAAGAATTAGTGTCATATTTCATACAGCAAGCTATTAAATCCCCAGGAGACACGATCAGCCAGACAAAAGCCATCCCGTCATGCTGTTATGTCTGTCGACGCCGGTCTTCATAATTAGCTTAAATCGAGTGGCGGTGCCGTTGCTAAATCTTCGTTAAGTGATTGAGGCAAATGTTTTAGGACGGGTGCTATACAAAGTGGTTTGAACTGAGCATTGATGATATACCATGTGGGGTTTTGTCCATGCTGCAGACGAGTTTGTCTAACATGATGCCAGCTTGTACTTCTGCTTGCAAATCTTGTATGAATTACTTATTTTCAGTTATGTGATGCAAGTAGTCCATTCCACAAACACAAAAGTCAAATTTTATGTGAGTTGGATTGACCTTCCCATATCATTCAAGACACTTTATAGCAAAAAAAATCATTAATCTTATACTAGTAATATGTACTCAAGAGCACATAGGCTTATTAAGTAAATTAAAAGATACAGAAGGTATAGAAGGTATACAGTCTGCATATGTTTAAGGATTAGTATACCTTACGATACAATGTACATATATTTAAGTCTACATTAAACAGGTATGGGTAGATGGATGGGTGGATGGATCGATGAATGGTTGCATGGATGATTAATTAAAATATACAAATTAAGCAGCTATCTTTCTTTGGCCAGGGAGCAAAGTGGACACAAATCTGGCCTTGCACGTTTCAGCTGCCATTGAAAAGGCGGGGGGAGGGGAGGGAGATGTTAAAAAGCAATAAACGGATGCTTAAGGGCCCCATAACGGATAAGCTGTTACATAAGGCGCGATGCCGGACACACGGTGTGATGGCTTTGTAATTCAGAATCCAGTGAACTCTGTGCACATACTTAATGTTATAGTGCTTTGTAATGCTACAGCACTCCATAGCTGTAGAACACGGGGAATTTCAGATGGATATATTGAAGGATTTACTGCTGGCCTGTTTTCATTATGACGGCGCTGAATTTTGATCCCCGGTGAAATGAATCGCCGCTCCTCCTGGCCGCGGCAAAGTTTCCTGTTCGTTCTCAGCCAAAGCCGTGAGTTTCCACGTGTTGGAGCCACAATAAATGTAATACTGTTAATCAATAGTCGGCAATTAATATTGTGGAGAGTTTGGCCGACGTGTAAATCTTCTGCGGTTAATTTGCAAAACTGCCAAGGACAAAAAGCTCCTCTGGGTGAGTAAATCAGCGGGACTCTCGTGGGGTTACAGGCCTCAGTGTAACTCTGCTGGATAGGCAGCGGGGGCCCGGGGGTTTAGCCACAGGGCCCAGGATGGGAGCTAATCGAGTGTGTGCCTCAACCAGCAGCTGGTCTCATGTAACAACAGTAAGAAGGACCTCAGAGACAGGGGCACTGAGAGGACGTTCAGGACATACAGCCAACATGTTAAATGATGTTCATACACAGAGATCACAAAGACTACAGGTCAAACGATGTTCACACAGAATCACACAGACTCTTAGTGCACAAGTTAAATAATGTTTACACAGACTAATACAGACCCATGGTCTACAGGTCAAACGATGATCACACAGATTAACACCGACTCAGTCTACAGGTCAAATGCTGTTCGCACAGATTATCACTGACTCACAGTCTACAGGTCAAACAATGTTCACACATATTATCACAGTGTACAGGTCAAATGATGTTCACACAGATTATCACAGACTCACAGTCTACAGGTCAAACAATGTTCACACATATTATCACAGTGTACAGGTCAAACAATGTTCACACAGATTAATATAGACTCACAATCTACATGTCAAACGATGTTCATACAGACTAACACAGATTCACAGTCTATGTGATGTTCACACAGATTAACACCAACTCACAGTCTACAGGTCAAATGATGTTCACACAGATTATCACAGTCTACAGGTCAAACAATGTTCACACAGATTATCACAGACTACAGGTCAAACAACGTTCAAATTGTTCAATTGTTCCCAGGGTAGTCTCCGATCCCCCCCACGACCTCAGTTCGTTTTTAGCGGTTATGGTGATGGATGGATGGATGATGGTCACACAGGTTAACACAGACTCACAGTCTGTAGTTACCAATGAAAGGGTTACCATTCTGTTTAAAGGCTACAAGTTTCGTTCAAGCTATTTCATTACCATCCAGTATAGTTCGTTATTTGCCTCAAATAATACTGTCAGTGTACAGTAGGTGTGTTACTACCTGGAAGATAACCGCTGACCTGATTTTATATTATACTATATATGATTTATTTTACCTGAATATGCATTAGTTTAATTAGGATGGCTCATTAATGCAAATTGTAACAAATAGTAAAACAGCACTGAGCTATTAAGTTTTTAGTGGGACATATAAAATTATGTCATTAACGGTGTACCCTGTCTTCCATAATGAGTTTGATGTCTAGTCAGTTAGGCAACAGTTACTAAAGTAAACTGCACTGCAGAGGTAACTCCTGGAATCTGGTCTTCAGTGCAGAGCTGTGATCTTACCCCCAAACCATGCATCAGAACCGTATGTTACACCAAAGTCCATTTCCAGTTCTGATCCATAAAATATATTGTACTAATATCTGCTTGGGTGACGTTTACAGTCATTTTTAAGGATTCAAATGAAGTCAACACTCTGGCACATGGAGACATCATATCAGCTGCCAGAGACATTGTCCAATATTCCTAAATCGTTAAGTGAAATGAAAGTGATTAATTGTAACTGTTGACACACCATAGCACACCAATGAAATATGCCCCCTGCATTTAACCTATATGTGACATAGCAGTGGGCAGCTATTATTTAGCACTTAGGGAGCAATGCCTTGCTGGTTAGGGATTCAAACCAGCAACCTTTCAATCACAACCACGCTTCTCTAAGCATTAGGCCACCACTGTCCCATTACACACAAGTGGTGGCTTTGGACCCAAACGCTGGGTCTCCAGCATAGGTACTGGTCTTGAGTGACGAGTTGCTGGTGATACAGGTTGCCCGTGGAGACGTGTAGCGTAGCTCTTTAACTCCATAACAGGAGCTTTATTAATGCAGGCCAATGTGCCTCTACCTAACAATGCGGCAACACCAATAGAATAAATTGTGATCAATCGGCCTAAGCAGAGACAGATGAGGAGTCTGTCAGGGTGGGGATGATATCAATTTATCTCGTTAATGCTTCTCCACGGGGCTCACTCACTAAAGGACACAGATTACAGCGCTTCTTTCCCAGGGAGGAGAATGAGAATCTATGATCAGAAATTCACATTACCGTGGGGGGGGGTGGGGGGGGGGGCGGCGCTAAGCCCCATGTTTTTTTTTTTTCTTAGATC
>JAODKC010000038.1:10060005-10075835 GCA_026777985.1 Mormyrops attenuatus
CCCCCCCCCCCCCCCCCCCCCCCCCCCCCCCCCCCCCCCCCCCCCCCCCCCCCCCCCCCCCCCCCCCCCCCCTGCGCTAAGCACCATGTTTGTTTTTGTTCTTCGATCTGTCAGAGTAAGCACCGAACCAGGTATTCAAATGTACCAAAACAAGAGCGAAAACTAGTATGAGATGTCCTAAACCACTATCAAACCAAATATGAAAAGAAGTATTAAATCTACCAAGTATTAAACAATATGCTAAATGTCAAGCCAAGTATTAAACCAAGAGCAAAAACAAGTATCAGATGCCCTAAACCACTATTAAACCAAGTATCAGAAGAAGTACTAAAAGTACCAAGTATCTAACCATGGCCCAAATGTTTCAAGCCACATATTGAACAAAGAGTGAAAAACAGGTATCAAATGTCCTAAATCACTATCAAACCAAGTATCAAAAGAAGTATTAAATATATCATGTATCAAATCACATGTTAAATGTCTCAAGTTAAGTATCAAAACAAGAGTGAATAACAAGTATGAAATGTCCCAAACCACCATCAAACCAAGTATCAAAATAAGTATCAAATTTACCAATCCAAGTATTCAACCACATACTAACTACAGTATACAGTACCACAGTACTAACTACAGGCAGTCCCCAGGTTATGAACAAGATTTCTTCCCTAAGTCTGTCCTTAAGTTGAAATTGTAGGTCGAAAGTTGGAAAAATAATACAGTACACAGTAATAATTATTATTCAGTGCTAATAAAAGTAATTACGTACAGTATACAGTACACTGCTGTACCTCAAGCCGACAAACTGCTGAAGTCTCATAATGCTTTCATGAGTGTCACAAAGTAGCGCCTATGTTTGTTATTACAAACCATTGCACTTTATGGCAGTCCGTTTGCAAGAGCAAGTTGTCCATAAGTTGGACATTCTTAACCTGCCGACTGCCTGAACATCAAGACCTGTTTGAAATTTACAAAACCATACTGCATCTCTTTTTCAAATACATACTTTTCAAAATCTGAGCTTTTGTCAATGTTTTGATATTCTTTTCTGCACAAGTTCGGTCCCATGCAGTAGATGTCAATGAGGTTTCGCTTGTGTCTCCATCTCTCGCCATATTTCACATAACTGAGACTTGGGGTCCGGTTTGTTTCTCCACCTGCAGGCCTTTGGCCTTCCTTCCCATGTCAGCAGGCGGTAGACGGCGTGGATAAGGCATGCTGGGAAATGCCCAGCATGGAGGAAGCATACAGAATCCACGATGTGGGCTTCCCCCTGCACAGGGGGGGTCCAACCAAAACAAGCCTGACCCAGAGGCCTGCAGTGCGGAGGCTGTGGGCCCATCGGCAGATCATTCCCCGAGACTCGAGAGACAGGCATGACCTAGGTCATGGCGTTTTGTCTCCGAAAATGGTAGTAAAAGCTTACCCCCCTCCCCAGCCCACCCCGTCTGGAGCAGAGCCTCTGAGGTACTTGGAAACCAAAGGAGCGTAACATCAGAGCTGGAGGAGTGATTTCCCCCATCCCGTCCGGCTCCTGTCCGCTTCCCGCCTGCAGATTCCCCCCTTTAAGACTCCTGGGGCCATGACACCATTCGTATCACTTAGCACACCGTCTGGATGACAGCTCACGCTTTATAATACTGGCCTGTCTTGGCAAAAGTCATTTAAATCGGCTGCCATCTGATGCAGAATCATGTCAGTTTTAGCCAATGTTAACACTGGCACTTTTACACTTCTGGAAAGAATAATAATAGTCCACAGGCCTTTGTAAAAAGGAAAGTTTCAGATGAGAACACTTTAAAAAGTTTACTGTTTCCTTGTCACTTTACTATTTTGAACTTCTCTAACAATTAATTGGAAATGATTTAATTTTAACTCCTTCACTGTTGTGGCACTTCGAAGATTTTTGTTGGGAGCTTTTAACTGTTCACAGATGTGGTGACTTTCCTAAAAGTGTATCCTAGTATGTGTGAGAGGGGCAGTGCTACACCCAGTCCACAAGGTGGTGCTTTCACCAACAGTTGACACTTCTCCCTGCCCTGTCATTGAATGGTCACAATGTTCTTCCTGTTCTTCTGCTGGGCCTTTGAAATTTCAACCAAAATTTCAGTCAACACACACACACACAAAAAAAATGTATAGCATTTTTAATAGTGTTTTTTTCTACTTCTATTTTTGAAATGCCACATTTAATACACCATTTAATCCTCTTAACTGGAAGTGACAGGATGAAATTTAAAAAGACAGGAGTGTATCAGTATAGTATATAACTAAATATGGCTCAGTAGTTATCTGATTGATAATTAGAAAATTTTCTTTTAAAATTTAAAATTAATTTTTTTTTTTTTTATATATTTTTAAAATTATTTTTTTTTCAGAGACCACATCTAAAAAAAACATTTTCCCTTAATTAGCCCCATTCAAAAAGGGTGAAGAATGGAAAAAAGACAATTTCTTTTGCCATGCAAAGCTCTTGTTTGACAGGGTTACTCTGTTTTTCTTTTTCCTGAAAGCAATTGTCTGGCATTTCAGCGGGACCAAGGTCAAATTTAGCCGTGGCCATAAATCGCCGTGTTTGATGGCCTTCGTTTGCCTCAATAGCGGGGGAAGGCCAACCTCATAAAAACATGAAAGGAGGACCGCTGCCTTTGGGGTTCGAGCCCCGCATTGTCGGCCCAAGGAGATGTTCATAGTTCAAGCTTCATGGTGAATAAAGCCGTTTAGCTAACATCCACCAGCACCAGTGGTCAACGCAGCCAAGGAGGGCTCATTACCAGCTGGGCCCTGGCTGTGCTTTCACGGGAAGGGCTGGCCCAGTGCTATCCCATAATTCTCTGGGGCTGTGGGCTGGCATTGTGCTACATCACAGCACATCCCAGTGGAAACTCTGGAATGAAGCCCTTTTCTTAAAGAAACTGGTATCCAGTATCTGAGCAGGAATTTAAATCCTCTAATGAGGTTCTTGGCTTAGAATTTTAATATGGAATAGCAATTAACACATTGTTTAAAAGAAAAACATATAACTTGTACAAATATGCTGAAGTTTGCACATAAATGAAGAAAATCGAGTAAATATATTATCCAGAAAAAAGTCAAATTTAACCTACTGTGCGTCAAAACACCCAAAAGCTCATTTTTCGGTCTTATGGTAATAATTTATATTCCTATTAAATGCTATTTACTTATTAAATGCTACTAACCACACATGAGTGGGTGCATCTCCAGCCCAGACCCCGAAAATCAGGAGGATTTTATATTCCCTTTAAAATCACCTCATCTTCTCTAGACTGGGTCCATCTGAAGAGCCGCTCAGCAGCATTCTTGACACTTTGATAAATCTGTTTGTTGGGGACTAATTTTATTAATTTGAAGAATTCATCTGTTATGTCTTTTTTTCGCTCCAACCTGGCTACAAAAAGTAGAATGAGACTGGCCGGTGAGGAGCAACAGTGAAATTTCAAACTGCCCTCCACTTTACTGATTATTTCCGGCATGAGAGACCAAGACTGAGACTTATGTAAGTTGAATGAGAGACTTATGTTGCTCTCTTGCCTAAAATACTGTCTTTAGTCTGAATTACTTTGATGAAAAATACTCCGGTGAATGGAAGTTAAGTATAACAATCTGTAAGCCACTTTGGATCTGCATCTGTCTGTAATTTAAGGGCATAATTCTGAATGTGTCACAGTAGGATATTATTTTCGATCGCCCGCTTTTTCCTGTGGAAACACCCATGCGTTTCCCCCTCGTCTCGCCTCCATGCTGCACAGTGGGGGGGGCAGTGTAACGTCTCTGGCTCGGGATTCGTTTTCACCAGTCAGGGTCCCAGGCTGGAGGCTCAGGGTAAGGCCCAAGATTGTACCCTGATCTCGTTTACAGCCATTTTACTGGCCCCTCATACCAGGGGAAAGTAAACTGTTGACCGCTGTTTCTGCTCCTGAATAACTTCTATGCTGTGGGTGTGTGTGTTTTTTTTTTTACTTCATTTATTTTCTGCAGATCCTGAATGCCTTGATGCTGTCCTCATTTTGAAAGGACATTAAAAGCCATCTACGGAGTAGCTGTTGGGGCACACATAAAAACCCACAAGTCTCCATTCAGAGGCACGGCCACAAAAGCGGATAATGAACACCGTAAAGCTGTCAAGCGGCAGGATGGATGTGTGTGGGATCGCTCTCCCGTAATTCAGACGTGCCTCTAAGTAGCCAGAAGAATTATAAGAAATGGTTTTCTGCGGCATTGATCAGACAACACTGCAGGAAATATGAACGCAGAGGAAACCCGTTAGGACCTTGCAGTAATTCTCAATACAGAAAGCGCCTTTCTCTACGGCCTGGAGCTGCTCCAGACCCAGGCAGACTTTTACGAGTCGAAGTTAAATTTCCTCTAAAAATTTAAGTAATGTACTTTTCACTATATTAATCTGGCTTTTACCCCCACAAAATCTGACAGAAAACATGCTATTCCTTGCCCCACATTTCAGCAGCCTGGGCACTGGTGGAGACTGTCACATTTTCTCCGGAATTTCGTCCCTGATGTATACACTCCGCTTTTAATGGTTTACAGCCACCTAGTGATAAATGGAACACTTTGTTAATTAGCAATAACTAACCTTATTCATACACGGAATCTATCTCGAATGATGAAATCCATTTAATTTAGCTCACAATCGATGCCATTTAGAAAGAGGCCTGACCGAAACACTCATCCAATCAATTGATCAAAAATTAGCGCCGGCGCCTTGCTGGGGAAACGACGGTCCCGTAAGACACAAACTACACGCACTTTGCACGTCTCTGCGTCGCTGCTCCGGGTGACATAAATAACCCTGAATTGGATTTACGTTTAAGTAAACTGCTTCCGAAGGCCTGCTTTTGACAAATGAATTTGAAACACACTGAAAAAAATATATAATAATTTGACAGGTGACAAATGTCCGGTGGTAATGAAATCTGAAACCCTAGACATAACTTCCCAAGATAGGGAACAGGATACACAGATACAGACTCTGCTATTAAAATATTCGCAGAGGATATTGCATAATCTTTTAAAGGTTTCACATAGCTGATGATGATTTCCTTCGACTGCATTATCAGGATTTGGAAACGTGTGACAAATCAGTGCGAAATGACAAGAAATCATTATGAACAGCTGTGAGAAACTGGTTTAGAATTTTATCTACTTAAGATGACAGTTTGGTCCTGTATTTAAATGGTCGTGATACTGGGCGTAACTGCTAAATACTCTTTTGCCATAATATGACATCAACTGGCAACTCTAGGCTGCAGAAAAATCTAATTGATTTATTAATTCATTGATTTTTTCAATCATGTTGTCTAACCATTAAACCAGAAAAGCTAAGCAAGTAACTGTAACTATGTGGCAAAGAAATACAATGTACATAGTATATAGAAGTATATAGAAGTATATAGAAGTATATATATTGGAGAAAGAGCACAGAGGTTAATTAGATCTTCATTGGTTCAGATTCCAGATTGGTGGAGTTGATGCACACATTTCGGCTTCTGTACACGCTCAATGACCGCATGACGTTGGTTGAGTGTTTCTGGTCACTTGATGTTGGTTTAGTGTTTTTGGTCACGTGATGTTTCACTCCAATGGGATGAACCACTCCTAGCGGTACAAGGACACACTCTGGGACCATCAAAGCTGGCTGCTGTGATGTGGAAGATATTAACATGTTTGATGAGATTTACCGTAGTGAGAGGAGTGGCTTGGAAGAGTCGTGTGTTTGCACACGGTTACCACTTTACAACTGGCTCCAGACCGTTACAGTCGATGGAACGGTGGTGCTGTTGGGTCTGTCGCACATCTGTGTTCTCATGTTCGCTTTATGGCTGATTTTCCATCCACTGCGTGTGTGTTTTTTTAATGTTGCCTTTTGGGGATTGAGGCTACGACCCCCCCCCTGTGGAGGGATCAAAGGGGAGGCTGGAGGGTGCGGCGTGTCCCGGCCAGCTGCATCCCCGCGGCCCAGCTGTGCCCAGTGGGTTCATGCCCTGGGCGGCAGACAGACGCGCGGCAGCCACGGGGCCCCAGGAGCGAGCTGGCCGCCGCTGACAGACACGTGCGGCTCACACACTTCCTCAGTCTGTTTTTCACACTCCAGGAGAAGCAGTGGAACCTCCTGTACGTCAGTGCTGGATGCCAGCTGCTGCTGGGGCTTATTTTGGGACACAGCTCACGTCGTTCTATCCTCTATCCATACGGGGGCGCCGGTTCCCCTTTCACTGTAGGGTCAGTGGCATCTTCTGGTCTTTGTGCGGGAATCCAAAGGGAAATATGTGCACGTTTCTCGTATGTGTGAAAGGAAAGAAAAACAGGCAAAATATTAGTGGTCAGAGTGTTAGAAAATGAGGTGAGAGGGCGAAAAACATGGGGAGTGCTGTGTAACTCAGTCGGTAAGGCTGCCGTGCCTGTAATTGGAAGGTTGTTTGTTCAGTTTCCAGGGTCAAGAGAGTGATTTTACCATTGGGTCCTTTAGCAAGGCCTTTAACTCCCAATAGCTCCAGGGATTGTCTGGTCCTGCTTTCTCAATTGTATATGACTTTGCATAAAAGCATCTGCAAAATAAATAAATGTAAATAGGCTTAGTAGACAGACTTTACACAGTATTGTGATATATGTGGGAGACAGGAAATTTATGGGATGGTTTACTGGGGGTTCGAAAGGAGGCTGTGAGGATGATGGGAAATTTTGCAGGGATTTCTGTGTGAGTTTGTGGGACGCTTGCTAGCAGGGAGGAGGGGTGTCTGCTTCTAGGACAGAACAACGTCTGATGGAAAATTCATACGACCCTTTTCAAAAAAAAAAAAAGCCTGAGAACAAAGTCAACAATTCATTGTGGACAGAGCAAAAGAGATTACAGTCAAAAAGGCCTGAGAGAGCAGGCTGCCAGTGGGGCTTCAGACAGGCTGAGGTAAAACTGAACTCAGTATGAACACAGACCGTCCATCAAGCCTCATTTAAAGGCACACACACGCACCAGCTCAGAGTAACATTCCCTGTGCCTCCCAAACGAAACTCAGTTGTTTATCATCCCTCATTTTATTTGTTTTTGTGTACTGTTTACATTGAAATGTGTTCTGGCGCCGGCATCATTTTCCTGTTTTGAGTGGCATGTGTTATAAATTCTGTCATGGTCGACCTTCATCGGTGGGGGATGGGGGTTCGACTGCATATGGCATGCAACCAGTCGCGTTTTTCAAAACACCCTGGGTCCCATTCTCATCGCATAATTGCCAGGAACGATCCGTGAATTACGCCAAGTTCAATAAACACCTCGGATGTGACTCACCGTTAATCAGGCATATCACTTGTCGGGGTAATTTTTGTGCGTGCCGTAACCCATGCATGCAAAAAATGTGAAATTCATTACAAATGCAATCTGCTGATTAAGGACATATGTTCTGCCTGTAATTACTGTTTCAATTTGCTTTTTCAGAGTGTTGCCATTTTTCATTTTGGCGCTATTTTTGTTACATTTGTTCGTAAATTCAGGTAACATAATTCTATATAATTTTTATATGTGTGTATAGTTTTATGCATATGTCAAAATAGCTATTTCGACTCCAAAGTAAATATTACTCTGAGAGCATAAAATACTATGTTGTGAATTAATTTATCATATTGGAGTGTAATTCAAAATAGTTTACCAACACAATTATTTTTTATTTATTACTATTATTACACAGTATATCAGCCAAATATGCCTACATGCTGCACTATATTCTTGCTTTAAAATGAAAATGAAACATTAAAATGAATATTAAATGCCTTTCTGACTCATTCCATGAGTATCACTTAACACTGCTGTATAAGTTGTAAAGTAATGGGCGGCCCTTTTCCCATGGTTCTTTGGGACAGAGCTGGCTGCATGGGGCAATGGGCCCTGGGGGGGTGGGGTGGTATTTTTTTGAATGCACACATGCGCACAGAGCGGCCGCGTACCTTCTGCGATATTACTTTGCCCCTTATGGGGGCCTGGGTGTAGAGACCTGAAGAGGGAGCAGGGTGCTTATGGTGCTGCTCTGGCATGTAGCAAGACCAAGAGAACCACTGTGTTCAGCTAATCAGCTAAATGTGCAAGTAATGCGACTTGCATGTCAATAAGCATTCCATGGATGGTTTAGGACGTTATAATGCGAGGTAGGGACATCAAAATGCAACATCAATTGAAGCAGGAGAGAACGCAAGCCAGGAGGGAATCACGCCTGATTACTTCTGTCCACTACTCCGCAGGCCTCAGATCTGGGCCCGCCCCAAATGAGACCTGTCATAAAAGAACCAGGGCTTAGAATCTCTCATAGAGATTACAGGAAGCCCAGTCAGCCTTAATACTAACTGCAAGCATGGCTAGCAGTGCCAGACACGGATTCTGTGGCTTTCCCCTTTTTTTGCATTTGTGCCACATCAAAAGAGGACACCGCGCGTGTTTTCATGGCCGCTGCCCCGGAAGTACCTCCGCATCGATCCCCTGACCGAAACACGCTCGTTAAACGGCCGTTGTGGCAGGAATGCGTTCATGAAGCCGCCCGGGAAGAGGGTGAACCTCTTTCTGTGGTTCTGGTCGATTCAGTTTTACTCCTCAGACTCTGCTGGAGCCTGTGTAGAATCGATAGCGGGAAGGAGAAGAGACAAAAATAATTGAGCGTTTCAAAGCTCAGGAGGGTGAAGAGACGCGGCCTATTAAAACAGCTCAGGAGACAGATCCTGATGTGCAACAGAGACACAATGGGTGTTGATTATAATCCTTCAAGTACACAATAAAGAGCAATTAAAAACCAGTGGATGTAGTGGACAGAAGCCAGAGCAGAGCTTGGTGTTCGAGGACCATCTCGTTGCTCCTGTACATCCTGCAGTTGAAAAGAGAGACTGTAAAGGGGGGGGGATTCATGCTGTCCGTGAGTGTGTCTAACGTTCTGCTGGGTGGGGGATTCTGCAGGCCAGATGCAGTGTGGCGTTCCTGTGCAGCTTGGCTCGGCATCCCGAGGCTCTTGGCCCATTCATTTGGCATAATTGCCGTCAGAGCGCACACCTCAGGGTCCCCTAATTCCCCGCTTTATTTCAGCCACCGTCAGGGAGACCATCTGTCCCGTCCCCCCCCCCCCAACACCCCCCGGCCACCATGCTTCTCACACTGCTTCTATATAGAGCCCCAAATCCAGCCCCCTGCCCCCCACTGCCCTCAAACCACAAAACGGAAGCAGTTCAAAGGACTGGTCAGTCAGACGAGGCCCCTCAGACCTTATTCCGCAGTGGTCCGTTCAAATGCGTCATGCTTCACCCACCCCTAGAGGTCACTGTTACTAATTATACCTTAGAAGGAGTTGGCTGTTTTTTTTTTTTTTTATTAGGAACCGCTGATGATAACCACAAGGAGGCATGCAGGCTGGTAAGATCTGAACACATGTCTCTCCACAGGACTTTTAGTGCTTCTCCCCCACACCTGGAATTGCTTTTGGGCTGGTGTCTCCAATTTATTATGGTTTTAAATCTACAAAGTGAAAGAGGAAGAGGTTAGTGAGCAAGCACTGTACGGTGCTGTGCAAGAGTCTTAGACAGCCAAAGAAAATGATCCTTAAATTGTCTTCATGTTGGTGTAAAACTATGATGTTGTGTCTGTCCAAGTGTGTCAGCTTAGCCATTTGCTAGTCACCCCAAGATTTGCAGCAACCACCCAATACACCCATGTATTTGTTGACTAGACCACTACCCCACCTTGTATGGCTAATCAATACCTTGTTGGCTTTTATATGTGTGTATATGTGTAAGGTGTAAGCATTTTCTGAGTGGGTAAGTTTCAGTGAGTGTGTGTGCCCTCCTGACTCTCTTCTAGCCCCTAAAGGAAGCTCCCAATTCTGCATTAAAAATGTGAAACATTATTTACCTAAATCTAAGCCGGGATCATTTTGATTATTATGGTCAGAAACCAACATCACTGTGACAGTTATAAAAAATATATATATATATTACCACACCTGCCCCCTCTACCACCACATCCACCTGGGAGGAGATAAATGATTTAAAAGCAATCCTGTTTGATTCCGGAAAGTTCTTTGGCTTAGAAAGCAACAGCAGGTCTGCGTCGCTCTTGGGGCATACGTTTATTGTTGCTATTTTCTGCACGCAGCTACCTCGGCACCCAGGCTGTCCCCCTCACAAGCTGTCGCCGGCTGCCAGGGCCATGGGGGGCACCTCTCTGGGGTTGGGGGGTGGTGGGCAGGTATCATTGGGAGGTCCATGCTTCGCTGCGCACCGGTGCAGACGGGCCCTGAGAATGACCCTCACGCTTACTAGACACAGGAGCCATGCAGGTGTACGCCGTTCCCTTAAATTGTGCACTTGGCTGCAGTAAATGACTCTTAGAGTGTGTCAGAGGGCTAAGCCCTCCAGAACACCAGGCAGAAAGCCTCAGATGCACATTCCATTAAAGAGAATTTAGCACGAGTGCTCGCCTTTCCTTATTTACTTCTAGTGTCGCACAAGAGCGATGTCATACTTAGCAGAGGCTGTGGTGTCATTTTTATTTATCTGCACTGTAAATTCTGGGGCTCCATGGCACCTTCTGAGGGCCCCCAGCGTGCCAGCATGTTGCCCGCAGTCACTGCGAGGTCCGTCACGGCTTTAAAGTCGCGCTGGTCTGACCCAGCCAGCGCCACGCGCCTAAGTGAGAGCCTGGCTCATTAACATGCGGAGAGGAGCCGCCAGAGCCAATCGCATTCATCCAAGCGCATCCCTCAATCCCAGAGAGCTGGTAATGCTTTCTGGTAGCAACACACTCTGCTATTATGATACAAAAAACATTTGGGGGGTGGGGGAGGTACTGTAAAGTGGCTATGTTTGGAGGGGGGCACAGTACCAGGATCATTCCCAGTATTAGCAGCTAGTTAAATGCTAATGCAAATTAAATGCTAATGAATATTTAAGACAGCGATGCACGGCTGTATTGGCCGCCTGCCACTCGAGCTCCTTCCGCATCACACCGAGCGCCTTCATCTCCATGGAAACGCAGAGACGAGGCGCCCCGTGTCAGCCAAGGCGCAAAGCCAGCGGCACCCACCCGCCTGCACACACGGTGCTGACGATGCTGGCAGCTCAGAAACCAAACCCGGCAACAGAGGATATTAATTAAAACTCCGGTGTGTTCCGACGGCGCGGTAATTATGGCGAGGAATGTTCCGCAGGGTTCTCTTTTTTGCGGAAGCATCAGCAGTTCTGATAGGGAGGAATCTGACTCAACAGTCAAGGCGTACATAAACCCTCAAAGGCCTGGCTTAGAGCGGGGGTACTGCCTCTGCCCTTCACATTGGCACACCTCAAACTCACTCAGCAATCTTTTCGACTGTGCGGGTGTGTCAGACAGGTTTGTCTCCACCTTGGGGAAGATGCGGGGGGGGGGCTTTAAATCCTTACTAATGTACATCCAACCAAACAGCGATGGTAAGGAAGTTTCATCCATCCATCTTCTATAACTGCTTATCCTAGGCCTGGAGCCTATCCCAGGCATAGGAATCAGGGCACACAGCAGGGGAAAACCCTAGATGGGATGCCTGTCTATTGCAGGGTATGCAGACACTGGGTCATTTAGAGATACCACTTAGCCTAACAGCATGTCTGTGACTGCGGGAGGAAACCAGAGCACGACGTTGACATAACATGGGGGAAACATGCAAACTCTGCTCACGCAGAACTGGGGCCAGGAACCGAACATACTATCAAGTTATTTGGGTATTTCCGAATCACCATCTGCCTCAGACCCAAAAAAGGTCTTGACCGCCTCAGACTCAAAAAAGGCCTTGACCGCCTCAGACCCAAAAAAGGTCTTGACCGCCTCAGACTCAAAAAAGGCCTTGACAGAGGACACAAAGAACAACTGCCTCTAACCATCTTGGGCGTTTATTGAAGTCTTGTCCAATAACAGTTTAGGAGCCTCAGGGTGGGGGGGCTACAGTACTAGTGATTAGGCCCTATTCACGCCGTGCCAATACAGCCGTGCTTCGACACTCCTCCTCATTCCTCTTCATCCATTTTCATTTCCCTTTCCTTAAAGCACTTTCAGCTGCAGTTTAAATAACTTTGCTCTGTATTCCTGGTAGGTGAGCTTCTTAGAGCAAATTTAAAACCCGTGCACTGGGATGCCCAAAGAGGTGGCAGTGGTGGGGGGTGGATGGGGGGGGCTCTCTCAGGAAATGCAGCAACGCAGACGCACACAAACATGCGCAGGTGCCATTAATCATCCATGCCGGCCGCCGCCGCAGCGCTTCCACGCGCCCTTGACGAGCCACGACGGATCCGCGTGCGCCTTCCTACCCGGATAGGCTCCTGTAACTCATATAACGACCTTCTTAATGAGGAGGCGCCCAGCAGGGGGATGGCTAGTGCGCCTCCTGCTGCTGGAGAGCTTCCGTGAGACCAACAGGAGCCTCGCGGCATGTTCTGGAACATAGAGGCATTCACATACCCACACACACACCCCTGTGACTCACGTTACGGTCACACCGTGTTCCACAAAGAGGAATGTCGACCAGGCTGAACGCGATACAAAAATCAGCCTGTGACAGGGTGCTCTCGGAGAGTTAGGGTTAGGTCCTCATTTTTGTTTGGGGGTTGCCTCACTCACCATGCCACCCCCATTGCCATGCATGCATGAATTTTTCTAATAAGACTAATGGTGAAAAACAAAATACCAACCAGCATGAAAAAACATAAACTTTATTGATCCTGGGGGAAATTTTTTACATTTTGCATACAGGATCAAATATGACCACCTGCCCCATGTGAGGATGGAACCAACAACCTACAGATTATGAGATTGAAGCAACCAAGACAGAAATGGTAGGTTTGACTATGAAAACAAGAAAAAATAAATTAAGAAGGTTTTAAACTGTAATGATCTCATATGTATTTAATATACTTTCTTGTATGTATTTTATATAACTGCCAGGCATATATAGGCTAGTTATGAACATTGGGCACATTAAATATCCACTTGTAATTACGCGATGTAATGAATGCATTGACATTTGGACTGGAACTGTGCAGCCTGTCAGGCAGTAAACGGAACAGTAAATGGAAATGATTTGAGATAAACAATCATTGTGTAGCAGTTTCAAGGGGTGTGGTCAGGTAACTCTCACCCCAGTGAGCACTGCTTGGGGTATCCCTTCATTCTCCAGATATATGACATATTCAGGCCTATCGGCTTCGTGTTGCCTCCAGATTTCTTGTCCTTGTAATTTTTAATACTTAGATTGTTTTACTTAAACTTTAGCAAGATTTTGTTTATGAAATGCAAAAACTTTACATTATTAATAAGGCTTTTTCAAAAGGACCGTTCTGGCTCCGTTTTTCTTCTTTCAGTCATTTTAACAGATGGACGATAATAAAAAAGTTATAATAGCTAAATTGTCTGCACATCCGTCAAGTTTCGTTATCCTGGCTATCAGAGCAACGCCAGCGTCGGATCTCATTTCGCACGCGGCCCTGGCGCCCGCGACGCGTATTATGTGAGATACGCCGGCTGAATATCAACCGTCCCCATTCCGGCAAAATTTGGACTCAATAAAACGGCTGAAGGAGTTAAGGCTGCCTGGAAAAAAGGTAGCAAAAGGATCTGACGAGCTGAAAGGAAGAGTATCCAGGAAATGAAAAGAAAAAAAAAACAATGATGTCCCAAGTAGGTGATTTTAACATTGGGGGTGTCATTATCATCTGTCACTAAATTATCTACATCCTCAAGGACGTGGGAATTCTAATTTCCACTTGGGGGGACAGGGCGAATGCGGTCTATTCCTCCATCAAGCAATGTGCTTTGTTTCTCGTCATTTTTTTTGTCAGGGAAACAATCGAGTGAGATTCATTACCCCTGGTTAATGTGCGGTATCTCGGCACAATTAATGAATCCGTCTACCAGCGAGCCCACTTTCGCTGTGTTCGGGAAGGGCGTCTCAGTATCTCTGTAGAGGCACCGAATCGAGGCCGACCGCTGTGAGACCCTGTGCGGTGCGTGTGCGAGGACGGCGCAAGAGGCACGACCCACCTCTGGGCACTTGCAGAGCATTAAATATGGAGCACCAGGAATCTGCAGAGAATGCACTGAGATGCTGCTCTTGTTTAGTCGTGAACGGCAGCGTTTTCAGGACTGCGAATTGCATTTAGACTTAAATTTATTTAGCAGACATTTTTGCCCAAAGTGAGGCAAATAACACACTGCAAACATACATGCAATCAAGGAGTCCACTAGGCATAAGTGTAGCCAGCTAAGCTTCCACTGAATGTCCAGGTACAGGTGTAAGCAGGACTGGAGCAGGAACCCAAAACAACTTCTAACAAAGGTCTACAATAAGGCTATTCAATGACTAGAAGTGCAACATTAAGAATATTCAGAGAAGATGGCGAGGGATCAGGTTCGTAACGGAAATAGCAAACAATTTAGTAGGGGTTGGTAAATGCAGATGAAAATCTCATCCTCCTGTAGGAGGTGCTGGCCTAGCGAATGTGTCCTTAGGCCAACTGGAACCTAAAACACGGCATGTGGACGCGATTCAGCCAAATCATTTGTGTAATGTAGGAATGCGTCCAAATCAATGGACGTGAGAATCCACCAAAAAATGGGAATTGAGGAGCAAAGTACCAAAAAACTGCTTCGGTAAGTGAAAATGCAAAGCGTGACCACATTGGTCATTTAGGAAGGGACTGTTAGGCTATTAAGCTGGAATCCGCTGCTGGTAATGGTGAGTGAGTAAGGAGGGTTTGGGCCCGAAAGGCCGAGAGGAGGCTGGCACAGCGGTCGGTTCTCCTCCTCTAACTCCCGTAACAGAATAAGACGGAGCGGGGTCCATTACTGGCGACGAGCTGGCGGCCTGCCCCAGCCATGCCGTGGGCACCGTGTCAATCTCCACGCCCTCCATCTGCCACGTGGAGCTGGGCAGGGGCTAATTTCCACACGTTCCAGTTTATTACAAACCGCAGTTGACACCCATCCTGCATGCATCTGTGAGTACTCCTACATAGTGAATACCATGCCTCTTAATTACCTGTTCTCCTCCACACCATCAGGATTAAAACCCAACCCAATTCTAGAAAACCCAGTTCTTTTTCCAAACTTTACCTTGACCCATTCCCATTTGAGATCATCCCAGTTCTGCATATTTGGGGGTGGTGTGTTACTCAGTGGGTTTGGCGTCTGTGCCCGTCATCGGAAGGTTTGAATCCCAGTGCTGGCAGATTGACACTGCTGTTGGGCCCCTGAGCAAAAGCCCTTAAGCTGCGATTCCTCCAAAGACGCTGCACGCTGACTCCCTGTACTAAGACCCCCAGCCTCATTCTTATGTATGTATGTCTCAGAGGAAACACTGCAATGTACCTGTCCCCATGTAATTGTACAAATGGTAAATAAAGCATGATTCCTTCTCTCCCCATGCAGTGCACTTGCACACACAACGTGAGGCATAATCAGTTTTTAATAAATGTTTAAAATGCCCCATACAGTCGTTCCCAGTGTCCTCATAAGCTTGTATATAATTGCCATCGAGACAGTGATTATTATGTATACAGTATTCATGTAGCCTGTGGTGTACAGCAGCTCACGGGCAAACGCCGGCACCGCCGGTGTCTCCTGCTGTCCTACCGATCCTGAATCTCAGCGCCGCAACACTACTGATGGCCCCCGGTGTTTTAAATAGCTCACGCCCTGAATGGTAATTATGTTAGGATGAAGGTGAAGCCAGCGAAACAGTGAAATTGGGTTTCTGTATTAAGTATGATTCACCATCGCAGACCTTCACCCCCTGCCTCCCCCTCCCCCGTCC
>JAODKC010000038.1:10076143-10093035 GCA_026777985.1 Mormyrops attenuatus
CCGGTCGGGGGTGTCCGGTTTGGCGTGGGGGGGGCCGCGGGCCCGGGTAGGGGGGGGGGGGGGATTGGGAGCTAAACAATGAACAGTGAGGCCTGGGCACAGTCCTCAGACCACTTCATCCTGCAACCATGACTTATAGATACCCTTGTTCTTTGTAGATTCAGTGCAGATTAATGCATTTGAAAAGCTATTAGTTTTGAAATTATACCGCTATTGCATAAATCCTGTTTGCAAAATGCTTTATTCATTGAAAGTGAATCCACACTGTATTTCTGTTTAATTTTGGATTGTGTTCAGCCAGATTTCCACGCATTAAAAATAATGGACATCAAATACACATACATCCCCAGTCTCAGGTGACCAGTTATTCAGGGGCCGGTCGATAAAACATCCCAGTCTGGGAGCACTGTGCCTTCCCGTCCACCGACTTGCACACTGTGGCTCTCTGTCCCACCGATGTCGCTTTCTGTCCGGAGCAAATGCCCGGTGCGTTTCGGCTCGGCATGAGAGAGGGACTGGCAGGTCCTGTGGCTCGTCCAGCTTCTCGCAAATCTGCCTCCCTTCCTTCCAAGACCACGTGTGTCGAAATGAAATTTCATGCAGCCTTCCAGAACTGCATGCCTCTGGAGCTGAGATGGTAAACATCCCATGGAGGCATCTGGAAACTCTTCCAAATTAACACTGAGCTGTTCCAAAACAATTTTCTTTTGATGGTCTGGATGCAGGCAGTATCAGCCCTTGATGAGAAACAAAATTCACCTTAACAGTTCCAGGCCCTAATTAACAAATAAATTATATTTTAATGACACATACATACATTTTCCGATATATATTTACTTTACTTATGCACTGTACCTGACCTCTTATCGATGTTATACTACACTGTATATAAACAGTACAATCCAGATCTAATTTTCAATTTTTCTAATTTTTCCAGTTGCATGCCTAACGATCTTATTTAATCAACAAGCAAAGAAAAATTAAACAATCTAGCATTCCAGTCTAGATTAAATCTTTTATTTCATTTGCTTGAGGGAAGAACATAAGAAAGATTAAATATACAAGTGAAGCTCTTTAAAATATGTTTCAAGTATAAACATTTCAGACTGCTTCTCTAAAAGGAAAAACAGGACAGCTTATTGCTTTTAAATGAGCACCTCACATTTTAAGCTGCGCCGTGACGATGAACGCCAGCCCCTCCCTATCTGACAGGACGTTGACGGTCATTGTTCATGACTTCAACTGAAATTTCTTGCTCAGCATCCCGTGCTGACTGGGCCAGTTTGCTGTCAGATGAAATCAGTGTTCCTCTCTTGGCGGAGGGAGATGGATGGCGCTTTGATGATTAGGGTGTGCTCTAATATACTGTGTGTTTTTTTGGCACACTGTTATTCCACTGTACTGTTAGCGAACCTAGAGCCGTCGCAGATGATTGCCTCTGTGTGGCTCCGATCGCGGTTCTACTTTTTATCAGGTTTTCTACCAGTTCTGTTTTCAAACGTGGACATTCTGTAATCAGTTTTAAAATTGATACAAAAAAATCTCACTGCTGGAGAAAATACTAATACTTGAAAAATCTAACTATATTTACAACAAATAATCATCATCATGTGGAAAATGTGAAAATGCTCACATTTTGCAGTAGATTGTTACCTGAAGTGACAACTTTAAATAAAATGAACTTCGTACGATAATGGCTAGGTAACTGCACCCCCTAACTTTGAACTGTGCCCCCCCGTATTGATCCACCACCAGACACTTCATTAGTACTCGGGAAGTACTTTGATGTTGACACAGGCTGTTCGGCCGGCCAGTGACAGGAGCCGGCAATGGAGATGGTGTTAGCTGGTCCGGCTAACGCCAGAGAGCGCGGATTGTGTCCAGGAGCTCAGCCACTTCTGCTTTACCGGGTAATAAATTTGGCGCACTGGTGAGCGACTCTACACTGGGGCTGGGACAAGAAGTGCCACCGAAATAGCTTGTGGTTTCCCGGTCCTGAAGGCAAACACTTCTATGCGTGCCAGATCTCTGGATTAATGGCTACATTAATTGGGAAAATAAGTGCCACGGGACTGGAGGTGTTTGCAGGTAGAGTTAATGAGGGGATTAGTTGGGTTAAGGGCTAATATGAATTACTGATAACATTTCCACACACTGTCAGCCCGTGCCTTAATATCTTTTAAACAAGGTGGGATTGATAGGTTTACATGAGTGACATATTGGGGTCATGCTACCAAACCGCTGGAACCAATGCTGAGAGCCCATATCGGTCTTTCAAATAGAAAACATGGCTTATGTCAAATGCTATTAGGAAATAAGAAACCCAGAGTTGGCTCCTTGTTGACTGTATGATTTCTGAAAGGGCCAAACATTTGTCCTGGGCTTGGCAAACGGGCTGCGGTTAATTATTATTTCCGCCCATGTCGGTGCAGGAAATCTCGGTGTCCCTAACCCCCCTTCCAGTCGCCCACCCTTGATTATTCACCAAGCATCTCCCACCGACTTGGGGTCCCCCAAACGTCTCTCCGCAGGATGATGGCAACGACTGAAACACATCGCTAATGAAAGGAACACACAGGAAGCATGTTACCATTCTGTCATTCTCACCTACAGAGCTCTGGCCCGGCTCCACACCAGAGGAAGGGCTGAGCCCCCACCCCCTCTCCGCCAGCTTCTTTTTCTGGAGAGTTCTACAGAGGCCTGGGAGATTTCCTCTGCATTCATTCTGCAGGAATTCGGCTCCCATTTCCTGCAAAAATAAAAATGAAGAAGGGTTTCCAGCACTCATCACATATGGGGGCCAAGCTCGTATTTACCCTGCCGCGAAACTGGGCCCGATTCATATGGAACAAGTGTGCCCTGTGCAAAGCCTCCTATCACTAACCCTGACACTTCATTATTCAGCGAGCAGAAAGTCCCTGTGCAGCACAGCAGAAATGTGGCGTCTACCTTTGTTTGTCAGACGCGTATAAGTACGGCCACGTCAAGTCAGCCCTTGATTAATTTGTGAAAATATTATATATTACAGGTTTTGATGGCTCTGTGGTTTGGTGGGTCATGTTTTTGCATCTTACTTCCAAGGTAGTGGGTTTGGTTCCGGCCAGAGTCCATGTATGAAGCTGTGTTCCTCCCAAATCGTCTGGGTTTCCTCTGGATATTTGACCCGTAATCCTAAGGCGTGCCATTCAGATGAATGCGTTGGGCATACATTTTTTTTACTGGGTGAGTGTGCTGTGAATGACTGACACTCTGTCTGGACTCTGTCATACACCCTCAGAGTCAGATTCAGAATCAGTTTTACTATTGCCAGGTATGTAAACGTGTACAAGGAATTTGGTACTGTATGCTAGTGCCATTACAAATATTAAAAGAATAAAGATAACACCAAACAAGCATTCTATAAACTACATACCACATATATAAATGCTGAAACCATTTCAATCTGGCATCAGTGTGGGAGAAACACTGGCAGTCTTAGAGTCTTTTTTGGTCAATCTAAACAGATTCCCCACAGTGATTACAGTTACCACTGAAGCCACGCCCACAATACTATATACCAGTGTTTCACTCTGGTCCTTGGGGACCCACAGACTGTCCACGTTTTTGCTCAGGAGCTGGGAGGGAGCAAAAATGTGGACTGTCTGGCAGGGAGCTTGGAGGGTTCAAAAACATGGACTGACTATGGGTCCCCGAGGGCCAGGTTGGGAAACACTGATATATACAATAGACAATAGACCAGAAAGGACTCCATCTCATCAGAACCCAGAGCATACCTATTATTTAGAGGTTTTTTGTTCTGTGATGCTGATATCCATCCACCAGTCTTCCATCTGCTTCATGAGGGGCCTGGAGCCCATCCCAGGCAGAATGGAACACAAGGTAGGGGCCACCCTGGACAGGATGCCAGCCAAAGGCAGGGGGGTAGCTATGAATTCCAAGGTGCCTGCTAGAAATACAGGTCTCACACAATGGATAGAATTTGCCGAGCAGGGGGGCCCAGAGAAGAGATTTTATGCTGGGCCCCCTGAATATGCCAAGATATCCATGCCCCTCCAACAACCCAGGTCACAGGGCATATACACGTACCAATCCTGTGAAGTCATTTAGCCGAAAAGTACATCTTTGGATTAAAGCGAGAAACAAGAGAACCTTGAGGAACATGGGAGCTCCTTGTACAGAGAAGGGGGTGTTCAATGCTGCCCTAAGGCTACTGATAGCACTGATGCTATTAAGTCCTACATGCAGAATATTTCATCACAGATTCACCACAAATTCATTCCACTGAAAAATGGAGTGATGTGTTCTTACCCAGTTATGGCATCTTAATTTATAGACACGCAAAGAATGACCATGGTCATTATGTACTACTCAAGCAACTTATGAGTTCACCATTTCGCAAGTGTAAAAACATACCTTAAGGTAGTGTTTCCCAATCCAGTCCTCGGGAACCCACAGACAGTCCACGTTTTTGCTTTTCTCCCTATCGGTAGCTGGAAGGGAGCAAAAATGGGGACTGTCTGGCGGGAATCTCGGGGAGAGCAAAAACGTGGACTGGCTGTGGGCCCCCAAGGACTGGATTGGGAAATACCGCATTAAGTAACTGGGGTTTTCGAAAATCTTCTTAACGCTACCTTGTTTGTAAGTTCAATGTTATAAGATAGAACTTATGAATGACATAGCTTTAAGTAGGCTTTGGGAAACTCACCCCTGGATATTCGGTCCTGTGGTGAAGTGGTTGCAATCCAGCGCATCTGTCAGTTGCCTGCTCTGGCTTCACCGGTCTCTGCTGACCATGTTTTGGCCGCATTTTACAATGTTAAACAAAGGGCATGCAGCCGCCAGCAGGGACTCACGGCAGCCCCAGATTAACGGCTTGCTGTGATATATTTAGATCCACAGATTCCTGCTTGTTCTACACGAGACACTGTAAGATTGGATTTCAGACCAGCTAAACGAAAAGAAAATTCATGCAGTTCATCTAAAATTAAGAGGCTATATTTTATGTTACTTGTAGGGGCATCGCCTAGTAAATAGAAATCTGAGAGTATTTTGATTCAGAGCAGGTAAGCTTCATTTAACAAATAAGGTTTGGGAACTGTTCTACTAGCCATCCAACTAAATGTTAGTAACTTTTTAGAGAACAGAAGAAAATCTTATTAGTTTTTATTGTGTTACGGTTCATTTGTATATATTCTAATATTGAATTGTGTGGGTTTTTTTTTTTAGCAAATAGGCACTTAGTACCCAGACAAATAGTCTTAAACATTTTCTCTGACTGCCTAAGACATTTGCACAGCACTGTACAACTTTCATAGAGACAACCAAAAAACCTTGCCTTTTTTGTGAATTTTTTTTGTGCCTTTCATTCATGAAAGTCTTAATACAGACAATGAGAAAGCATTCACAATGATCACCCTCAGTGGGGTGGCCTTAAATGTATTTGTTAGTGGTAAACCTAGTTACTTCCCTGGACTGTTAAGCAAATGTCCGTGCTGACCTGAGGGGGGTGCTAGAGATCACGTGATTCCCCAGTTGGGTGGCATTACCTGGAGTGAAGCGGGCGATGCTGCAACCTGTATTTGACTACATCACTGAGGTATGCGAGTCCAAAATATTACCAACCCTCGTAAACCTGCTCTGGGGAGTAACGAACCAGTGTTGTGCAAATGTATGAGATATTTTGTTGGATATTAGCCTTTCAAACCAGAATAAAATATTTACGATAATTAAAAGAAGGAAAATATATGATAAAAACTAAGGGAACTTACATTATAAAAATTGAAAATAAAATATTCAAAAAACATGAATTCTTAAGCACCTGCTCTGAAAAATACTGCTTGTGTGAATTTCTGCGCCCAAATGACATCAAACAAAGATGCTATTATATCATACATGAATTCGGCCTATTGCCTGATCTCATGAAATTCATACATGTATAATGCAGCGAAACGATATCAGTTGTCACGACCAAATCTCCACAATGCAGCGAGGAAAAGATAAAGAAATGAACACAGAGTAAAGGCAATACAAAGATTCTTTAAGGCCGCAAACCAGAGCTGAGTTTGTTTCTTCCTTTGCTATTAACAGAACTTATTAAAGAATAAACCGGACAGCCAGCCTCCAGTTCTGACCTTAGTTCACACGACTGCCTTCACACATTCACCTGTCAGCCCTGTCTGCTCTGTGAGGACGACAGCATTTCGGATTTATACTGTTATTTCAGTGCCTTTCCAATGTCTTATATCTCCCTGTAATTGGTTTTCTCAAACCTCATATGCAAAGATAGGGAAATTCAGCGCCGGTGGTTTGATGGAGAGACCAGCAGGCTGGAAGAAGCCTATGGAAGGCCAAGAGGAGCAATTCTCCCCGCGTCGAGGTCACATGCCGCACCACAGCAACACATGCAAGAGAACCGTAAATCCAACGCAAAATAGCGTTAAACCTTACAAGCCCTGTTTCCCCCTGAACTATACACCAGTGAACTGACGGATTCATGAATACGGTGGTAACCAAACCCAGAAACACATTTCATCAGCAGTCAGCGTTCCAAGTTCTGAATCATCTAACCGGAAAATACTGCAAAAATATCATTTGTTAATGTTATTTCCATCAAGCTTTTATATTTCATACGACAAAGCTGTGCTGAATCCCAGCTGAGTTCAACATTGACAATGCAGATCATGCATCAATCGCGGTTATAACGTGATCCAGTATTACCTTAGTTTTATTTCACCCTTTATTAATACCCTATGTATAAATGCCCTTGGTATCATATCCATGTGCGATGATGGGGGGGGGGGGGTGGCAGTTCTACCTAATGACCTCTAAAAGTGTTGCCGCAATCTGAGCATTTAATCGCCGCGACCTATCAAACACACTTTAACTAACAGCCATCCACAGAAGCACTAACTAGCAGTCAATACAGGTGTTGGATCTGATATTCTGTGTTGGGGAGAACAATGCATGGAAAAGTCATGTGACCCACATAGATTCCACATGGGGTCCCAAGCAGCACCATGCAGCGAAGCTCTAATTGCATTTCACACCTTTGTGTGCAAGTGTTTTCCTCTTCGCCGAGGCCTGGAGTCAAACACATCACTCCTCTGAACGATCTCATCCCAGTACTGCACTTTAAATTCACCATTCAGCTACATTCTGAATATCACAAGAAAGCAGAGGTGGATAGATCAGGTCCAGAGAGTACAAATGCAGACCAAGATTTTATTTCAACCAACCAGTTGAGTATAAAGAGTCACAGTCACAGAGTACTCAACTGGTTGGCTGAAACAAAATCTTGATCTGGATTTTCACTTTCTGAACTTGAACTATCAACTATTGCAAGAAAGACGTTGTTTTGAGAAGCCTGATTCGCCTCTGAGTTTGTGGCTTGATCTGAGGCGTCTCTGATGCCATAGACATGATGTATTATCTTGTGTCGTTACCCATCAAAAGGAAACTGGTGCAGAGAAACTGTACCGTGTCTGAAAGAAAGCTGCCTTTCAGGGTCAGGGTTCTGAATGTCTGCCTGGCAGAAACAGACAGCAGGCCAATAGGCTGAAGAACATGAGAAAAGGAAGAACAGTGGATGTGAGACTGATCTCTCTTAATGGTCTGGTTGGCAGCATACAGACAACAGACAAGATTCAGTAAGAAGTGTTGTTTTGGCTATAGAGGCTGATGGTATGATTTAAAAAACTGGCAATCGAGGGAGCTCATCTGCTATGAGCAGAAGATGATCCCTTGAGGAACGCTGATTAGCGAAATCAATATTAATGCACATCCACAGACCTCATGGCCAACTGAGCATGTGCAGAGGCTGTCGGTGATTGATGGCGGTCTGACAAGATTGACGTGTAAAGTAGCGAGTGTGCGGTATCCTGGAGCAGCTTCTCAAAACCTCCTCGGGATATTTAACGAAGCGAACGTACACTCGTGTGAGAAGGAGACATCTGGAGCCTGCCTTACCTTGACCGAAGCTTTCCAGAACTTTCCAACTGAGCTGTTTTGTGTACACATTCTGTTCTAGTTAAATTGGATTGATTGGGCTCTGCAGACCTGAGGTCTTCTTTTGTCTGGCTGTACCATTATTTGTGTTTATTATGGTCCTGTTGTTCATACAGACTCACCTATAAAAATCCACCCATGAGGATATTCGTAGCCATCACCTTACACGATAAAATGCATTTTTTGATACTCACTGCATTGACTGTCCACGTAATTTTTACCGAAATCCTTTTACCGCTTCCTGACTTGATTGTCCTCAGTACCGCCAACAGGGCTCATTTCACCACTGTACACAGGAAGAAGTTCATTTATTTATTAGCATTTGCCCCCAGGCGCATTTCACAATAATAAAAACATCCTCCCGTAAAGCCGTTCGCGTCTCAGCACAGTCCCCGCAAACCCAGCTGCGAGAGGACTGTCCCTGTCGCCACGTTGAAGGGCTTCGTGCCGGAGGCACGGCATGGCCAATGTCACCAGGCTGATGTAATCAACCCCTGAGCAGTTGGGACGGTGGAGCGGATCGTGGCGGGCACGGGCTGCGTCTAATGTTGCGTGGAGACGACGGCGGCGGCGGTGCCGATAGCTCTCCTGGGTCGACGCCATGGCCGTCTGCTTGGCGTTCGGCACGGCTAGTGTTTATGACACTTTTCCGGGAATGCATTTCTCATTTCTACTCTCATTTTAGAGCTTTAACATACGAGGGCTCTGATTGTGTGCATTGTTTATGATTTCATACAAATAAGAGAGAGAAAAAATCAACAAAACAAACGACTGTGGTTAGAGTGCTTTTTACACAAAATAAACGAGTTCATCGCTGGGGTGTTTACGCGCCATGTTTGCGTGCAGCGTGTGTTTGGCCCCCAGTCAACGAAGCACCATATAAATCCACTGGGGAGGTTGGGGGTGTTGAGTAACTTGGCTCTGGTTATCAAGATCAGGACTATGTTGCCCCACAGGGCATCAATCTCAGCTCCCCAGGACATCCTGCTGTAACAGGGAGCCGCTCGTTAACACAGCACAAACCGGCCATAACGCCTCCTCGCAAAGGGGCAGCCACCATTAACACCTCTCCTGCCTGCGGCCCCCTCATGTGTGTGTACATCTGTGTCGAAATTCATTATACTGATTTGAAGATTCAAGGACTCAAGCGTTATTGTCATTTGTACAACTACAATTAAATACTTCCTTCTGTACCTCCCTGCAGACTTAAACAACATATAATGATGGAGAGCAATGAATAGCAACGATTTTTAATTTATCCGCCAGTAAACCCTCTCTGCAGTAAATGTACAGTACGCCTTGCATTCCTTAGTAATATAAGTGCCAGCAGTTAATATAGCTTTTTTATCTATTAAGATGCATAAATATTTAAGATTCAATAGCTATATATACGTATAATCTGTCTGCATTCTGCCTTGTTTTGGACTGTTTATAGCCCTGAATCAAATCCCCGCACCTACTTCTGTGACCAGTATGGATCGCTGTGAAATTTTCCCAAATCAATCCAGTACTGCTGAATTTTGATGCTTTGCTGATTAATTTAATGGGTGAAGTACTGTTTCACATCAGCTTGCAAGTAACAGGCACACAGAATATTTTTGGGCCAAAGTTTAATGGCCTGTTGGAAAAATGCCTAGGAAGTTATTTGCTGACAAAGAAGGGGGGTAGATGAGGTCATTTCAGGCATTTTTTTGTTAAAAGTCTGTTTTGGGAAAGACAGGCTTGCAAATATATTTACCTCAGTTCCAAATAACACAAATATCGGGACAGAGTTGTAAACGTATCCTGAAAAACAACAGCTTGAGAGAAACATAAAACCCTGAAATAAAAAAAAGATAATTCCCACCTTACACATATCACAATATGATTGGTCGACCCTACCGTCACTCTGATGTAATGCCTTTAGAGTTTGAATGCGAAACACTTTTATCAAGAAGCTACAGGCTCAGCCAGAATGATCCAATTAGCTTTATCTTAGTGCAGACAAATAAAAATTGTAATTTTCTAATGGCCTCTGTTATAATAGCTTATTCTTTTCCTGCCTAAGGATCTATTCTCTTTAAGATTAAATGAATTAAATTAACAAAATTGTAAGTTGACAAATTGTTTGAAGACAATAATGTTAAAAACAGGTCAAATAACTAGAATAAGTTCAGTTTCCGCTTGTTGTGGTTATATGCACATTTGCATACCGTTTTATACACCAGCAAACTTGTGCATCGTATAACCCCATGGCACAGATTTGGGAGTGGAAGGTAGGCTCATGTTCCTGCTAATATGGTGGGAGTACAGTGTGTATTTATAGGGGGTGGGGATTGGCAGGGCTGATTTGGTCCCTAAAAATGTTGAAATCAAACCTTGATGCAGCCTAATGTTACGCTAATGGGATTATTTCAAGATTCCAGTAATTGAATTCCAAAGCCTTAATACTATTCAAATGTATAACTTATAATGTTGGGATAGTGTCTGTCTGCAGATGAAACGATTTTGGCCTGCACTTTAATCACGTGAAGATTTGGGAGTCAGTCTCCTCATTGAGAACGACAGGGAATAAAACGCTTGAGAAAACAGCACAATTTAACTCTCTTGAGGGTAGCTGGCACAAAGGCTTATGGAGCTGAGAAATGTATCAATATGAAAGTGTTCTGTGCAGCACACAATTACTGAAAACATGTCTGCCATTTATGTGATGTTCAGGAATCAACCAAAACAAGAATCACAGCTGCAAAAAAAGCAGATATAAAAAAACAGGCCCTCCACATTCATGCCATGGACTGTATTCGTTGTAACATCCAGAAGGTTCCTCTCTTTGTTACCTTTTCTCATCTACTTGCCTTTATTCCAAAGTACCCAATTATGAATCTACAAAATTGTCACACTAGACACAAAATGGCCGTCTCAACATGTCATACAATTCTTTTGCATTCAGCTATTAGCATATTTATTATTGTTGTTGCTTTTGGCATAACAAGCGTAACTGAGTTAATAATAAACCTCATATTGCATGTAATTATTGGTGGGATTTAATTTAATCTTTTTCTGTAAGTGTTTAAAATGGTCTATTTTAATTAATCTGGTTATATAATGCGCTATTACAGATAATAACTGACATTACCGAGGTAAAAACTAATTTGGTATGAAATGGCAGCCATTCTATAAATGACTGAGATAACTGGGATTATCGATTCCGTAAATGAGCCGGTCTGTGATGGAAATGGGGATGGCAGGCTGCTGTCGTACCTGGAGGCCCGGCCCGGCAGCCTGGAGTGGTCAGCCTGCCTCTGTTTGTATCACATCCCCAGGATATAGCAAAGCGTGTCTCACAGACTACAGGCAGAGCGCCCACTGAGCCTCAGGACCGGCACCAGTGTCACAGGTGCACGTGCGGCATGTGCGCCCCCTACAGGAGAGGAGTCCGGAGCCACCCCAGGGCACTTGCACTATCTTTCTGAGAATTTTTTTAAGCAGGAGGCCTCTGTCATCATACTGCCTCAAGAACATTTCCCAAAGACTGAGACTGTGCTGGACCAGCTTTTAAGTTGGCAGCACAAACTGGCAACCCAGTATTAAAATAATGCATGCATTTTCATTTATTATTAATGTATGTTGAACAACAGAGTTGCGCTGAAAGGGCATGTACATTTTTGCAGTCCCCTTTAGCCCTGACCCACCCCTCATTTCAAACAGGTGCGCCTTTTCCACAAATTACCCCACCCACAATAGGGTGTAATTCTGGGATAATGGACGAAAGTAACGAGATGTGAATAATCAGGCCCATCCCGCACAAATCATACCTAGAGGGAATTTCTTCTGCATAACAGGATGGCTGTTCTCTGATCGAAAGCGTTCTGTTATCTGAAGATTTTCCACCCCTGCCGCCTGCTGGAATTCGGCCGACCCTCAGTCCCAATAAAAGCACTGCAGTCCTTAACTAATAGTGTCAGGTGAGACAAGAGCATCCGTCACGAGCGTTTGTGCAAGTCTGCAAGAGGGACGGTGAAAACATTGCTGTTCTCGTTAGAAAATACACCAAAAATGGCTTGCCGATAATAAATTTTTTGTATGTTTACGATCTATTTACCTAACGCGGGTGTGTAGCAAGTGATATGTGGATTGATTGTTGCATGGTTTGCGGTAATGAATTTTCAGTATGAACGCCGACTTATTTTTATTCTTTTGCCACCAGGGGGCACCTACTGTTCAATTCATTTTGGTTTTGCAGTCAGCACCATCTAAGCCAAGACGACTGGACTGTCATTCAAATGGATCAACATAATTAGGGTCACAATATAAAATAATTGTAGTAACAATGTGTATTCATTCAGAAAGATAACAAAAACTTTTAAGAAGAAGAAGAATCTTTTTTTATGTTTTTCTATTGTTCAAGTATTCTGTAAAAGAGATTTGATGAGACAATAAAGTAAAGGATCAGCTACTCTAAAGAAACATTTTGGATAGCAGAGTGACCCTGTGTTGGATCACGCTGTGACACGCTTCACAGCTTATTTGTACCTCACTGTTTGATGATGACTTTAGACTGATTACTCACTGCACCAAATGTTGTCCTTATGTCCCCATGGTGGTGAGTCGCTTTCAAATTCCGGCCACAAGATGGCGCTATGTGAAGCGATTTGGGCGGCTCCTGTGGGGGAGGATGGGGAGCTGCGAGCGTCTCACATGCTGCGCCATCCAGTGAGCCAGAGTGGGCCGTTCGGGCCCAGCAGCAGCGTCGCGCTCCTGAACCTCTGAAGCTATTCCCCCAGCTCTCCATGTGGCGTCACCGTGGAACAAAGGCTAACGGCCCGGCGTGCACAGGATATGGAGTCTGCCCCCCCCGAGCTGAGAGCGGGGGAGCTTTTACAGGCCATAAAACCACAGGATGTGTGGAACGGACTGGGGGGTCTAGCGTGAGCGAGGCCCGCGCTGGGTGCCAGGGCTGCTGGGAACAATGGCGGAGAATGGCTGGCCCCCCCACCAAACTCACCCCAGCCAAGCCCTCCTTCCTTCCTGCCATGATCTAGATTTTAACACCCTGGGTGCAATGCGTGCTGAAGTCTGGGTGAGCGGCGTTCAACAATTCGCCATTCATTTAGCTGGGGGGGGGGGGGTGCTGGGCGTTACCGTGGTGAGGGGAGTGACAATCGAATGATGGGAAAGGCTGAAAACTGCCCAAAAAATCCGAACAAAAAAAAGTGTCAGACACACAATGTTATCGGATTAAACACTGTGTCATGCACACAATCTCCCCCGTCCCAGATGGTTGTGACCTGACTCCTTAAATGTGACTTTAGGAGCTGCAGAGATCCGAACCCAGACACATCACTGTGCTCCACCTGCATCCACAGGAACGGCGGTAATCGTAAACATGGTGCTGGCCGGCATCAGCCAGGTCCCCAGTTAGTGGCTTGCTTCCCCTCATGCTCGTCATGCGACAGCCTGACGACCGTTGCGGGCTCCCAGCGACGCCCAAACAGCTGGATTGCTGCTCTTCCATCTGCATTTGGCTTGATATGGGGAGGCGTTTCCTGGTGGGCTCCCGACATCCGTGATGGATCTGTGTATAGCGGACCCGCTAATCTACCTCAGAATGCCCCGACGGCCAATCAGAGCATGGCTGACGCCTCCCAGTGTCAGCACCAAGGAGGTCCGTACCGAAATTCGGTTCATTGCGTCACGTCGTGGATTTTGTGGTACAAGCGCGACCCTTATTACGTCCGGCCTGATCCAGTGCTTACAAGTAATTAGGTTAATTAAGAAAATGGTGTTCAACAAAGGAGCACAATTGCACCGTTGTGGATTCTCACTGGGCTTGGTCCAGTTCAAAGCAGTGACGTTGTAAATTTGAGTGTTCTGTTCCTCCTGAGAGCATTCAGACCATTTTCTGGTCCAAACAACAGAGAACAATGTTCAGTCAGACAGGCATTTACAACCCTGGCTATATGACGGCAATAAAAAGCACGGCAAATTAGCCATTCTGGCGGCCTACAGCCAGATGCCGAGCTGAGGCTGTAATAAGACTTAATGAATAGTTTGAGTTACCAGATTATTTTGCAGGAAATAAACACAACATTAACAAGCCCTAATCGCTAATGAACTTATAATAAACCCGCCCCTTATGGCACGTGCCTCTGCCGTCAGTCCTCCGTTAGGGAGGCTGATGAGTCGATTGCCGCAAAGATATATCTTTCTGGAAGCCACCCAGAGGCCTTGGGTCCTTTGATAGGGCAAATTCCAGAACCAAGGACGATTTCGCAAAGCAAATACAGTTGAGAGAACCCCGCTGTGCAGACTGTGGCCCTGGGGGGGGTCTCACGTTCTTCGGATGGTGGGGGGGGGAGCAGGGAGATGACGGTACTCTGACAAGAGGCCCAGCATGATTCCGGGGCAGGATTACAAGTGACTAAAAGAGGCTTCCTCGACTGGGAGCCTCGCTGGTTTACAACTTCCTTCTTGTGGCGACAATCCTACCCAGATATGTGTCAGGCTGTTGAACAACAGTGATGAAGTCCCAAACACGAGGCCGGGGAAGGCCGACTCCTGGGGGGGGTCACTTATTTGCACGGTGACCGCTACAGAATGTTTGTGGTGGATGCTCAGGTCTGGAAAACCACACAGCATCTCCCGGCTCAAAATCGCCCCCTCTTGGGTCAAGATGGCAGCCAGAGGTAATGTGGCTAGCAACGGGGGGGGGGGAGGCGCGCGGTAGACGGGATGGCAATTGCCATGGGGGCAAATCGTCACCTGGGGGAAGTCTCAGTGGCCGGCTAGATGCTGATCTCAGCCGTGGCAGCAGGGACCTTCATTTCTCTTCGACAAACATCCTGTTTTAGCTCGGCGCTAGCTGCTGGCTCGCGGAGCCGGTGAGCCCTAGGTGACACCTCACGCCTCATTATTGCGTCTTTCCTACCGATGTAATATTCCATAGTTCGGGTCTCGTATTTTGTGAGCCCGTCAGGCACAAATCGCACCTGCAAGGCGATGTATCACATGTCAGATGAGCTACTGGCTGGGCGCCAGGACCCGACAATCCAAAGACAAAACCCTGGTTATGTAATCCTGTGTAATTCTTTCATCATAACATTATACAACTTGTAAAATTTTCTGAAAAACGAAGCGTATCATTATTGCTTGCAGAAATGCCTTGCTGGTGAAACCGCCAGCTGAATAAAAATAATTTATAAGCAGTCAAGTGCCAGAAGCCAGGCAGAGGGGATGGCCTATCCATGTGATCAGCATATCTGGTGTCCCGATTGTTGTGCCTACATGGTGAGAGACACAGGGAGCTTCTAAACAAGGGCGCTCAGCCGCACAAACACTCATCATCACTGACCAGTTCCCTGCAGATCGTTCATGGGCCCCTGTGAAGTTGCCCACATTTCTGCAAATCGTCACATAAATCGACTTGCAGAAAAATATCATAATTTAATGCATGAACGGAAAGGAGGTGACTACTGTTTACATGGAGATTCTTGTCCTGCGCTTTAATGTACTTACACAGTTTCCGTCCCCTGTTACCTCATGAGGACCTGGTGAGCGATCAGTCATGTATTTGCAACATTGAAAACTCATTAAAAGTTATATTTCCTCAGGGTTGGGATGAAAATGTCCAGAGCTAAACTGCTCGGGGATTTGTGGTCTTGTAAACATTAAAGTGTGCCAGTAAAACTTTATAAAGTGTTAAAAAGTAATAAGAAATCCAACAATGCAAACTCACAATTTTTTACTGTCCCAAGTGCATATACATCTGGCCTGAGTGGGAATGTATATTTATGTAACGCAAGTGGAAAATAATGTCATTAGGATAAAACCGTAAGCTTATTACCAAGCGTGTTCCGATACAGAGGAGGAAGGAAACGCACTACAGCCTAGCTGCGATTATTAAGCTTTCCGTTCCAGCCCCCAACAGTCCTGCGCACAATTCCCAATACTGACACTAGGGGGCAATAGGAATCCAAAAATCTCTGACTACGCTGTCGGCGTTGGCTCGCTGCGACGAATCACAATTTCCCCCAAAAAATTATAAAAAAAACCTCCGAATAATTCTACTAAATTAACTTAGATTAGATTACGAGTGATAGTAATAGTGAAAACACTTATGTTAGTTATCTAAGCGCGTAAAATATAAATAAAATATACAATGCATTCAATCTATTAGGATTTAGACATATTTTAAAAAGTTAATCTCCGAACAGAATTCTATTATGAAGATACTTCTGTACAAACAGACTTTTATATAGGCCTATGGATGCAGAAATATATACAGTATACATAACACAAACTATATATCAAACTAATAAAATATTTAAGATTAATATCATTGGAAAACATAGAGATCATATATAATGCATTTATATTTACACACAAATATAAAATTGTGTTCTATAGCTTTTTATATATAATATGCATATGTATATATATATGTGTATGAATATGTATACAGTATATTATATATATATGTGTATATATATACATATATATATTTGTGAGGCTTTTATACTATACATATTTATAACTCTCTCTCTCTCTATGTATATATATATATATATATATATATATATATATATGCATGTTTGCATTGTCAGTTCCCGTTGCCGGCACCTTCGTTCAGGACAGCAGCATGGTCTCCCCCCCCGGTGCACACGGCCTCTGGAAACAGGATGTCCTGGCCTGTAAATACAGTATCACACCAGCTCAATAAGTGCGCAGGGTGTTGAGGTGGACAGTATTAGGCACTTCCTGTCTGAGAGATGTTGGCAGGCCTTGCGCCCGAGCTCGCTGCACCCCCGAGCGGCCTGGCGGTCCTCAGGGCCTGCGCGTCCTCCAGCGCCCCCCCCCCCCGATTCCCCCCCCCCCCCCCCCCCCCCCCCCCCCCCCGGGGGGGGGGGCCA
>JAODKC010000038.1:10098519-10163519 GCA_026777985.1 Mormyrops attenuatus
AGCCTGAGCCTAGTACACTTGGGTCCCCTGTCCACCCCCTCCCCCCACCCCCCCAGATCCTGAGCGGGTGACGAGCATGTTTGGCTAGAAAGGCCTGGGCCCGACGCGGTGATTTTACTCGGTACCGCAGCTTCAGGCCTCTCCCGGCTTGGTTGTATAGGGATTCACAGCATATCTCTGAGCAGGCATAAAAGTCAGTATTTAAGCTGGTTTATTACATCATGGCAGCATTACACACACAATGGTTAGCGTGTAATGTCAAAGCAGGTGCGGGGTTTTCGTGAAAAAGAGTCAGAACTTACAGGTAGGATAATGATTATTCACTAAGTAATGTAGATGCAGTTCTATTGAAAGTTTAATCCATCCATCCATCCATCCATAATGTGGAGATGCTGTCACTCAGTAATACACTGCTTTACACCTGTGTGTATCTCTATGCTGCACATTGAGATGAATTAGTTTGCTCTAAACCCCCCTAGGTCCTAAATACAGAGTGTTACCGACCGCGAACCTCTTGGCTGCCCTTGCACTCTACTCAACCTCCCACACCCCCCACCCCCGGCCTCACCTGAGATGGATCGTCCGACAAGCGACCCGGTGATTATGCTCTTTGATCAGGCAACGGGATGGCTGTCGTAACCACGTGCCGGTTAAGATTCATCCTGGATTTGAGAGAGGGGTGGCCGATGACCCCCCTCTCCAGGTATGAATCGGCACTAAATAGAACAATACAGAGCTCATAAATCTCAGTGAGTTATGAATTAACAGACTTTTGACGATCGGGTGCATTGGGCCTTTCCGTGGACAAGTTTCGACACTCGTGAGAAGCTGCAGTCCAAGAGAGGTTACTTGCGGTCACGGTGCCAAACCTGGGGCTCGTTTCCGACAGCCTTGACGAACATAAATGGACACCACTGCATCACGAGAGGCTGCCGTCCACCACCCAGTTTGATCTCTTTACAAAAAAAACATCGGTCAGTATCACAGTGCTCCTCCAAACACCTGACAGGAACTGTTGTGTGTTTTCTGCCGGCTGCCCTAGCCTGACGCTGAACTCTGCAGTTAATATGATGCAGTTATGATTTTTCCATCAATCAAAGCGAGAGGCAGTCCACTCTCTAACCTCACAGCCCTGCCTCGCAATCTAATTGTGCCGAAGCTTCATCAGTTTCCAGAACAATCAATTCGTGCTCTCTGTGGGCGCAGGCTGCGGCCTGCTGCACCCGCTTTATTATCAGCTTCATCTTACTAGCTCTTTGAACGGCAGAGCCAGGAGGCCACGCCGCCGGCAGCGGGCCCTGCACCCCTGCCCTCCATCATCGCCTCCTTGCTGTATCTCCTCTGACAGGCCGGCTCCCAGGCGTGGCTCTGGCGAGGCTGAGGTGTGGGCAAAGCACGGGGGCAGCACTCGGGGCGGGGTCTGAACTTTTGAACCAGCGAAAGTACACTACTGCGGGTGGGCTGTCGATAGGGGAGCAGATACAGAGAGACAGGCCTGGGACTGGACCCCTCCCCCCTACCCTGACCCCAGGGCTGTGTCCTGAGACATCTCTGATGGACAGTAGAGGAGCTGAAAAACCTTAGCACTCCTTGAAGTCTTGGAGCAAACTGGACGCAGGTCCCTGATGTCAGAGGTAGTGAGACCCCTCCTGTGCTCAAGGGCCATTCCACACAAATTTACCCACCCGCCCCTCCGATGCAAAAACGGCAGGCACGAGACCCCTCGTTCCGCACAAATTCTGCAGCAAATAGGCAACACCGGGAAACCGACGCTGTCCAGATTTGAACCTTGATACCCACCTGTCAGATCGTCCCTCACTCAGGCATGCAGCTTTTTAACACGGATGGACTGTCAGTTCTCCTCAGCCCCCATGACATCCTACATCAGAGTCCTAGGACACCCCAAACAGAAGCACAGTGCCTTCCTTCTGCATGCACACCCTCCGCCACACACCACACCACAACTATGCCGTGACGTGTCATTCTCAGTGGCACAGAAACAATTGCAGTTCCCCTGCCGTGCTTTATGGACGAGCATGCCAGAATAAAGCAGGACATTTTACATGCGACGGGTCATTCATTCATGATGCAAGACCACAGATACCAAAGTAAAGCTGAAATATGTATGACTGCCGCTAAGCTGTCCCTTAAAACCCACTCTGTTTACTTTGCTCAAAACTTATTTGTTTAACTTGTGTCGCGCTGGAGATGAAGATTTATGGCTCCTTTATGGCTGCTAACAATACCAATCAATAATCATGACTGTCCCAGCATCGTCTTATTTCATAAATCAAGCCCATTCTTCTGGGACTGACAACGATCATCTCCCAAAGACACACAATGTGGCCCTAATTATGCAACACACAGTTATTAGAGTGACATCTATCGTGCCCTTAAATCGTTTTTATCTAATAAAAACAAGCAATTAAGAGCACAGAGAAGGAAGAAACACCAACAAACGGGCATGTATTCGTTAGGGCTTGAATCGACTCCTGCGGAAGCTGCTGCCGATTGGCTGATTTTAATAAAGTTTGTATGGGTGATTCTGCTTTCTTTATCTAATCATGACCAAAAATCCATATGCCGCACAAACTAATGCAGCTCACAGAGAATCTGCTCTGGATTAAATATATTTCAGGCTGCTTGACATAAATTCTCATGGACAGAATATCTATCACTCTCTTTCTACAGACCCACATCACAGTATGTATTACAGATGGTGTAAAATACCCCAGGAACAGAATTTCCTCCTTCACCACATTCTTTATGTTGCTTCAGAGTGAAATACATAAAGCTTCTGTCAGGTTTAACTAACTCAATCGTCTACCAAGTGCTTCGCCGAGTCAAACTGAATGAGAGTGAGAGGGTAAACGTGGAACCCGGCTGAGATCTGTTTTATTCTGTTTTATTCATTGTTTTCCCCACTTGCTCCAGCCCTGGGTGGCGGTGCTACCCTGTGCCCCCGTGAGACGGACACGCCAGGCCCAGGCTTTGTAGCCTTATTTCCTCCCGAGGTAGCAGTAAAGTGGCGAGGGAGGTGGAAAAACACGTAAAGTCACAGAAAGAGATCTCAGAGCCGGCGTAGCCATAAGTGGAAACGTGTCACGACGCCCTAGCGGTTCACCTTCTGGCGTCGCCGTAGGAAACGGGGCTGCGTCACAGATACGGCCCCAGGGAGGCCTGCACAGAGACCAATTCAATTATTATTTTGGATATGTATAGTACTGCGGCTGTAGCTAAAAACAGACGTAGTTTCTAGCAGGGGATATTTTCCACCACATCTAATGTTATCTCAGGACTTACTTTTACTCTTTAGATATGGACTTTGGAAGACTGAGACTTCGAAAAATGACTAGGATTTAGGAAAATTACTAATCTTATGCTCTATAAGGATTTTATGGATCTGTGAGACTTAGTGGAGACCTATCAAAATATATGGGTTCGTAAAGGACTGTGAGGTTCTGTGAGAAGGTCAGTGTGGATGTGTGGACCTGTATGGATCTGTGAGGATCTAAGAAGATGCAAGGATTTTTTGAGAACATGAGAAGTTGTGAAGGTCTTAGAAGGATGCAAGAATCTTTAAGTGTCTGAGAACCTGAGAACTTGAGGACCAGAGTGTTTTAAAGGAACAGTGAGCATATGACAGACATTAAAGGACACGGGGATATCTGCAGATAGTCAATTTAAAAGCACAGCAATCCTGTTGGCGAGATACTCTTCCTTTTCAGTTGGTAAGTGGGTATGTTTCCGGAGCTTCCTAAACAGCGCTATTGGTGTCGGCAGTGGGTGGCGGCCTCCGCCCTGGCCCAGGCGTGCCAGGGAAAGAACCTCTTTCCTCTGGAAGAGCTCATGTTTATGATGACAGTGTTTATATTGGCAGTCTCTGAAAAACGGGGGCCTGCTACACGTGACTGAGGGGGCGAGATAAACCAGCAAATCCATGTGAATCTTATATTGACAGTATAAGTATATATCTCACTGTGGAGGTTAACAAAACAACCGTTAATGCAAAAACCCTTAGCTCGTTATTATTATCTCCGAATAACAGATTTTTAACACGTACCTTAATAGTCGGTAATAAAACTGAAACCACACAGACTTTTTGGAGGGAGGGGGGACTCCCCTTTCTGGCTGCTGGTGAAAGTGCGAGGTGGGAGTGATCTGAAGGGCTTTAATACTTGTGATAAAAACCCTCTCCCCCATCACTGGTCTGCCCAGACGGGACTGAGGCAGGGACTCTGAGGACGCCCCCCTTGGCCCCCCCTGGCCGTGCCCAAACCCGTAGCCTGTGGCTCTCTCAGACACAGCATTCCCGCACTTATCATTAACGCCATTAGGCCTGGCAGCTCCCATGACTCTCTGCTTTACATCAATGCCACAATACTGCTTGCATTCCAGGACCATTGGGGGTAATAAACCGCTCCCCCCCCCCCCCTCCCGGCAGAATTGTACGTAGTAGCGGCTGGAGCTAAATGCACGTTAAAATAAACATATGTGAGGAGACGGCAGAAGTGTTCCTGTGCCTCCATGCTGGATTAGCAGGTGGGGGTTAGGGAAGGGCCAGTCCATTAGGAGATTGTGAATGTAAGCGGCTCTTCCCAGACGTTGCTGTGTGGCTCTGATGTTCAGGGGATCTGAGCAGTGACAGAGAGGGCTTTAAATTCTCATGTGATGGAAGAGGATAACTGCTGACCTTCTGCCAAGCTTTGTGACTTATAACGTCATGTGTTCAGGCAATATTTCCCTACAGTACCCATATGCTGAAGATCTCTGTTTCTAATACCGACACTCACTGTCTCATTAGCGCACGTTCATCATCATCCCGTGACGGGTTTTTAAACCACCTTCAACTGTTCTGTTTTAACACTGGTAGGAAACTGGCATTGTTTAAAAAATATGCAGATTCTTTTGTTTTCTTCTCGCGTTATTTTCTTTTCCAGAAACCCTGTCAGAAATCAGTCAGAGTGAATCTGGACATCCACTTACAAGCCATTTCGCTGGAAATATTAACAGATTTAACACCCATATCATTTACAATTAGGTATGGAAATAAATGCAAATTCGGTAGGTAAAAACAACTTTTCTCCTTCCATTTTCCAGGTAAACCTTGCACTACACTCTTCTGAGCAGTCTTATAATAAATGCTACACGTATGCAAATTTGAAAAGTGCATGTAAAAACATGCAAAGCAAAAAGGTGAAAATAGCCTCTTTATGATGTTTTTCTTTAAAGGGAAAATGCTATTGTGTTGAAACGGGTTTCACTGCATTTCCGGATTCCCATTTGAGAATATTTTCCGCAATATTACAAACGTCCATTAGGGGGAGCTCTCACTCAGCTCTGAATGTCCGCACAAGCAAACATGACGCGGGACTTGGACGAGACCTGATATGTTGTCGGCGGTAGGTAATTATGGACTTTATCCGTATTCTCGACAAAGTGCAACCTTTTGTCGGCAACACGCATTCGTAACTTCGGTTCTTTTAAACCATCAAGTGAATAATTTCGTTTTATAGTGTTCACTTAACCACCTCCCCCTTTAAAACCCAGTCCTGCCAGTGGTAGATCACAGACTTAGCATCAAGGCTAAGCGCATGCCTCTTAATTTGAGCACGTGGTTTCCTTGAGTTATTCGTTTTTCCGTTACAGATGTGGATGTCATAATATTTTTCTGTATTTACTGCCTTATTAAGTTAATGCCTTGTTAACACTGCCATTGACATTATTGTCAGTGCGTACAGTACTGCACGATAGCGTAGGCCGCCTTCCCCCTGGGATTAGCCACAGTTTAGCACACGTAAACCAGAACTGTTAAAGATAAGATGTTTCACTAACTACTTACTGAACTGGCAGTCATTATTAAATGCCTTTAACTCCAGCAATCTTCCTTTGCAATAAATAAATGTTTAAAAAGCTTGTCACCAAATGTAAACTTGATATCTAGATTTTCCAACCAAAAACCCCAAAGGCAAAATATGCAAACGCATGGCTGGGTTGGAGCTGCGACTTTCCACTCGCGAACGGGCTCTGGCTTATTATCTCTACAGTAGTATTTAAGAAGGGCTCTTTTTATTGAGATCTGGTGGCGAATGCACACTTACCGACCTTTACAAATCCCTTTGTATACGTGGGTTAAGTGCTGAAGCATAGCACAGGCTCGCAGGCCAAAAGCACTGTGACAGAGAATTAATCTTCATGACAATCTCTGTGAAAATATTCCCCGTGTACGGCTGAGTTTAGCAATCCTCTGGCACGGGCCTTATAACTTAGTAAGCAGAACAGGCTGAAGTTGGCCCAGCATCTGCAGTATAATCATATTAGTGTAATTTCAGCCTGATGAAGGCCCTGCTTCATTTGCATCCTCTGAATAAGCTTGGCTGATGCTCGGCCATTTCTGACTTTATTTGTTTTCTGTTTTTTTTTTTCCTTTCCCTGCGGGGGGAAGGGCATCGTGGCGGTGTGCGAATTTTTTGTTCTGCCGCATTCAAGGACCATCCGGCTCACGCCTCTCACAAAATTTGTTACAGATACAGCGTCTGTAGTTAATGATGGAGGAAAGCATTGTGGGGTTAAACGAGATCTGATGTTAGTATACGGAATGTCCCCCTCCCGTTACTGATATCTGTTTGCTTTTGTCTGGCAAAACTAATGACACCGCGACAACGACATATCTGCCGCGCAGCAAAACCGGCCCCACATTTCATTTGTGCCATCTTTTATTTAGTGTGGGCTTCACCGGAGCACGACCAGCAGTGACGTTCTCTCCTGACAGAATGAACCACATCTGGCCATATGTGATTCTCGTAATCCTGTGGCGGGGGGGGGAGGGGGTTGGTGGTGGCGACGGCGAATGTGTATTTCCCATGTGCCTCTGGATTCTGCTGACGGCGGAGGAGAGTGATGAGGTGGAAGTGGAATCACCACGCGCGACGGGGAGCACCAATTGGTCCCATGTTCCAGCTCACACGCACCCGCTCGCTACACGACGGGGGGAGCACTGCCCCGTGTAATACTAAGTAAACCATAACCCCCCCCTTCCCACACAACCACCACTACTGTCAACTAAACCTCCTTCCTCCCCCTGGGCTCATGCAGTCGCCTGCTCGTAATGGGAAACAGCAGAAACGTATATGTCCTTGTGCAAAGACTATGGAAATGGTGATGATGTTAAAACGTTGTTGTTTCATGGAGGAGGGTTTCCGGGGGGGGTTGGGGGGGAGAGAGCTGGCGGACGCTCAGTTTGTTTTATAACCTGTTTATTTTATTGCGGGACTAGCCATGAATCTAGGTAGCCTTCCGTTTAATCACCACTCTGTGGCTAAGCCCTTCCAACTGCCTGAAAGGTTTTATTAGGCAAACATTTGTTCCTCCACGCTGCCGAACGGCGGAGGATGGGGCTGCCTGCACTCACAGCTGGAAATGGGATGCAGATGTGCTGAAGGCCTCTCATCCAGGCGTCCAGCCTGTTTTCACCATTTTTATGAGGCTCCTTTTATGGACGTAAATTTCAGTTTCACAGCAAAAATAACAATGCCAGCATTTACTAGAAAGCCAATTAGGGCATGCGCAGGGTGAATACATTGATGAATTTTGAAAAATATGTGGACTAAGGTATTTTAAAAAAAAAAAAACAATAATTATATGTAAGATGCAATTCGTTTGTAATGCAGTAAAATAAACTACTGAATTAACTTTGGAATAATCAGGATAAACTTGAACTTGCGTAAATTTTTTCTTGAATGAAAGGACCTCTTTTTAAGAGAATTATTTGAAACGTTGCACCCGTTAAGGGTCTTTTTTAGTTTTAAATCCTTCATGTTGCATTTTAAAGCCTTAATTTACAGCCTTAGAATAGTGTCAAGGCAGTCTTTCTGGGGCAAAATATCTTTTTAAAGAAAATGTAGGACAAACAGAGAATGTATCCATTGGTGCAATTTTTTTTCTACTGACGATTTTATTGCCTTTGCTGTCTGAGCTACAGTGATCTCTCACATTAAGATAGGGAGATTTAGAAACATTAACCTACAGGCCTACTGATGATACTGTATAATTTTTGTATTCTTTGCTTCACGGACAAGTGGCAGCCTTGGCCTCCGTACAGTGATATCATCGAGGGGATGCACGTTTGATTTTTATGTAATTCTCTGACCTGAATCACTTAGCGGCAGGTAATGTTTCCATACACGAGCCACCCAGCTTTGCTGAACACAGGGAGAGATTTGTAGCCGGTTTCTCAAGAACATATAAAGGCAACGATTCCATGAAGATGACGGAAGTTAATGGAATTATTGATCTAAAGGAGTCTTCCACCCAGGGTGTGTATTAAAGTTCTGCTTAGCAAATGAAGCCCAGAACTGGCAAGGTGTTCTCTGAAAGGAGGTCCAGGGGAGCACGCAGATGTCAGCTATCTCTCTGAGTTTCCCTGTTATCAGTTTGGCCTGTAAGTGTTACATACCAGTCAGCTGAAATGGCCAAAATCTAGGCAAGCAAGAGGGCAAATTGAAAAATAAACATGGCTTAATGATAGGTATCGTGATAAAGGGCTGCAAGTGGAAATTATATGATTTAAACGAAAAATGAAAGATGCATAATACCTTAGCATTTATGACGGAGAGGAACTGGAAGTGGAGTTAAAACAAAAGAAAACGGGATGAAATGAAAAGCAAATACTTAAGAAACACTTGGCGAAGGAAGCAGACGTGGAGAGTCATGTGATATCAGATCATGAAATGAGCCGCCCCCAGATAGGGCGGCTTTGGTAGACGGGCGGCAGTGGGTGGAATGAGCATCGGAGAAGCTGGCAGGAAATAGGGAAGGATGAACCCATAGAGAAACTCATTCCTTTACCTTGACTGTTTCTGGATGTAGACCAAGCAACAGCGCAGCATATGGGAGCACACCGCCTTCTGTGTCACAAGCACGGTGCGGGCCATGCTCTCCATTATGGACCCCAATGCGATGCAATCAGGGATCCTCAACACGCCTCGGAAAATGAGATCAGCTTCCGAGCAGGGGGGAGGGGGGTGTGTTTTAACCAGCGTTTTGTAAACATCCTCCTCTCAGAGTGGACTCTCCAGACCTGATTCTGCCTGAAACGTAATATATTTTCCCAGCCGCTCTGGTCTTGTTCTGGCCCCACAGGTGAGGTACGCGGGAAGGCTCAAAGGCCGCTTTGGCTATCATGTTTCCAAGGCGAGAACCTGAAGCACCGCATCCACGTTTCTGCGACCGTTATCTATCAATTAATACATCTGTCTGCAGCGAAGGGGTCCCCGGCTCTGCCAGCGGTCTGACCACGGCATGAACTCTTGCATTCCTAAAAAACACGGTCATCCAGGCTCTGCAATTTGTCATGTTGTGGGGGTTGGCAGTGAAAGGTCATCCACTCTCATCGCTGGAAGCAAGAAATAGCACCCAGATGAAAGCACACGTCCAGGCCTTGGGTAGTACGGGGCTCCTCGTATTCATCCCGGACTGGGAGGAAGTACAATGCGCACTGTTTTCCTGTCTCTCATGCACAATGATATACGTTCACATTTATTTTGCGGCGCATGTATATTAGTGTATTAGTATTTTTTGATTTAACTGTTGGTTTATGCACATATAAGGACGTGGATGACCTTGAAATTCCATAAATGTAATGCTCAGTTTGAGACTACACCACGTTTGGTGAGTAGAGTAGATCCCTTCCCACGATGCACATCATGACCAGAGCTCCACCCTCTTTTTTCCGCATTCTCAATTTACTGCTCTCTGGGGATGCCGATGGCATCAGAGCTGGGTTTATGAGTTTTGCTTCCCTTACCAAGTGTTCTTCTAGATCAACGTCACCACATCAGCCATTTTTGCCTTTGTTTCCATGTTTTGGTTATGATCTCGAAGTGCATTTGGAGGTGCCTGAACTACTGGGGGGGTTGGGCTAGTGGTACCACAGTTGGGACAAAAGTTCTCTGTTTTTCCGTCTTCTGTGAAGACAGCGGTGGGTGGTTGTGGGATAAAAGTCTTTCTGATGATCCAAATCCCTCCCCCAAGTTTAAATTAAGCCACCTCTGACACCGCCCCACAGATGGGACCAGTTTCGTCAGTGAGCCATCGATCACACAGATTTAAGCATAGTGGCATCGATTGATATCCGACCATAAACAGAGCATCTTTGATATGGGAGACAGCTGGGTCGGGGAGCTGGCTGCAGGAAACAGAGGCTGGCGTATGACGGGCAAATGGTCAAGTTCCTGTCGGCGGCCTCGTCTCCCCCGGCCTGGCGTGATTTACTCAGGTTCCCCGGCTTCCTGCTATTATTCTGCTTCCGAAGCACAACACAGGCACAGCCTGGTGCCGTGACACAGCGGCTCAGCGCTAATGACTCCTGCAGCTCATCTCTGCTTCAGGAACAATTAACCCATTGGCTGAGCCCGTCGGACGCTGCCCCATTAAAATAATATTGCCCCATAAACAAACAGGGTGCTAATAGCCCAGGGATTAAAAGGGGCAGGTTGAGTAAGCTGCCCCTTGGACTGCGGGTCATTACTGAGCTCAACCAAACGAATGGAAAAATGTGTTTGGGCACAGAAGGACTTGCAGTTCCATGGGACACAGAGCGGAGACTGGGATACCATGGTGATTCCTAATTTAGAAGATGGGAGATGCATCATGGCAGACAAAATGCATATGTTAGTGCCCTTTGGTTTGTTGGGGGTTTATGCTATCCCACAATCCCCCTTATCCTCACCATTTGCAGCAGCACTCATCCGGTCGGCTCCAAAGTGTCGAAAACGGTAGCCTCATGGGATACCAGCCCCTAGCTACATTTGGATGTCTGCATGAAGCAAAACATGGTCGAGCAACAGGATGCTGGCCAGGGATCTGTCAAAACGGACCTTTGGAAACATCAGCGGGAAGCTAGATGTGGTTTTCCCTTCGGGCTGGAGGCTCACATGTCGCTCGACGAATGGCTGTAAAACTGCATTAACGAAACATTAAACCGTAGCGACGCGGTAGCCGGCTCGCCATCGGTGGGATCGATGTCCGAGAGAAGCTTTATGATGAGGGATGGATACGCTTGGTGCATCCATCGTCGCTTGTGAAACATCTCTGCCCATGATGGGCGGTTCCAAAATATGCATCCGTTATGAAATATCAGTGCCAGTCTTATCCAGAGTGTTTTTCTCCCGCACAGGATATGCATATACATTCACAAACATCTGTAACATTTATCTGTCGGCTTGCTTGTTTGCCCAAGGCTTTTCTTACAGGTCCGTGAAAATAATAGGTGCATGTCATTAAGTAGGGAAAGTGGGATGTGAGTAGATGCCAGAGAAAAAGGAATCCATAAAAGGTCTGGGCCAGAACCACCAAGGGTGACCAAGCCCCCCCCCCCCGACCGATCTTCCAGCCAAGAGCTGACACACACAAATGGCATGGGAAAACCAAACTCAATTTGGCTCGCCATTACGTATTCCTGCACAACCTCTCCTGCCTAAGTGCTCTCTGCTCATGCCTCAGTTGCGGCTTTATAAATTCATAAGGTTATGCGACCAAACTGTGGCTCGCTCACCGTGGCGATATTACAAGTTCCATTACAATTCCCCTTTGAAATTACAGGCTCTAATTAAGGCTACTGAACTGTGTACTTCAGTTATCATAAGTCTGCATTATACCAGGCAAGTGCTCCCCTCAGCTCTGGACCACAGCAAGATTCCTCAGCGTTGGTGCCCTTGATTAATAATTAATCATTTAATTCTGTTAAAAACATGCTACACATATTACATCACAAAGACGCACACACACGCTTGTATGCATGTTGTACATACTTTAATATGAAGAGGACTTGGTGAACATGCATATTTCCCAGTGATCCACCTACATATTTGTACTGATTAGATTCTCAATGTTCTCTGTCCTCTGTCCTTATTTTGGGTGAGGGTGACTCATTGTGTGCTACAGTGACCTCACACCTCCAGGTGTGTTTCTGTCTGGTGTACCAGCATCTTCTTGTATCTAAATGCACAACGAAAATGTTTGGTAAAGCTTAACATTAACTGCACGTTCATGAAGGGTTCATGATGAATTCATACAACCTTCATAAGCAGCATGTATACCATTCATAAGCAAGTATACCTTCCTAACATCCTAACATACCTTAACAGCTTTAATATACATTAAGAGCAAACATGAAATGATTATACAATTATAATGCTTGTTATTATATATAACATAATATTAATGTTTATATGAGGGAAAAGCATACAGTATATGTATAATAGATAATGTTTGTTATGTATATTAAAGCTGTTAAGCTGTGTTAGAATGTTATGGTATACTTATATGCTGCTTATGAATGTGCTATGGATGCATTATGAAGGTGCATTGAATATTCTACGAATGCATTATAAGGGCGTCATGTAGGTGCAATTAATGTAAAGCATTGCAAAATATTTTAAGCAAAATCATTAAAAATTATTTATGGTTTTAATTTGTGCCTTTATTATATATATATTCTCACGTTTAATGTCACATATTCAGGACTGATGATTAATGCGTCCCTCTTATCAATGAGAGACTCCAAAGAATGGACAGTAAGCAGGGATGAGCCTCACTGATCTCTCCGTTCGTTTGTGTTTAATCATTTGCATACAATACCCCAGCAGTACAGCTGGATCTCATCACCCCTTGGTTGAACCCATGTCATCGATTAAGTGTCCAGGGCTTCTGCCAGATATCGTCCATACAGTCCTTCGAGCTTTACTACAGTCAGCAGCATTTGAACAATGGCTAAGGATGCCAGACAGCGAACATAATGAATCTGCTGGCAAAACTCTTCTCGGTGGAGTAGACCAGCCCCGTGCTTAACTGACAAGCCTCAAGCGGGGCTTCTCCCTCCACCAGCTGTTGACGTTTGAGAGACTTGCCCTAACAGATGAGCACCATTCCCAGAAGTTGCCATAATGAGCCTTGGAGGGTAACAAAATGCTGTCCACGGGGCCTGCTTAGAGTTGGAAGCTGCCATAGAGAAAATAGCTGGACTAGCAGAAATTTCGCCCTGTGGTGAAGGAGTCTGAACAAGTTAAATAGGTCTACGTCATGACTGGGACAATGCCTTGGGGCAACGTTTTTGCAGTTACAACTATGTTTCTTGCCAACTTTGGGTCCCGCTGCGCCTGGCAGCCATACCGGCAGCCCTGGTTTGGCATCATAGCCAGAGCCTGTAACTCCACCCACTTCCAACATTCTTCTGCTAATACCAGACACCTCATTCCTCTGCTCCTTCAAGTTCCACCTTGATCTTCCAGATCCTGATATACTCCCACTTAGTTGGTCTGTGACAGCATTAATTAGAGGTGCTGTTATTTATGGTAGGGGGTGACGGCAAATCAGCCATCTAACATTCCTCCAAGTGTTTACCCTCTGAGTTTCATGTAGCATCCCACAGGAAAATTCCTGTCCTTAAACTTCTAACGTCCTGTAGAACAAGCCATTAAAGATCAACGGTCTTTGTCACTCCGTAAATTAAACAGGGGGGTCTGCGGACCGTCGAAACGTGATTAAAGTGCGTCTGTCAATGGTGCCCCCAACTGGCCTGCCCTGCAAAGAGGCGGCTTTCGTCTGGAAGAGCCCCCCAGCAAGTGAGAACGAGTGAAACGGTGGAACGAGTCTCCTCTCAAAAGCCTTTGGGGAACCTGGTCTGCAGTAATAGCATAGGCTGTGTGACATTCAGCATCGATGGAGGACAACATCTCACAGGAGACCTCAAGGTACAGCAAGACCAAGGAAGCATGGGCAGAACTGTGCTGAACTGTCAAACGCTCCCGCTGAAATTATGGGTAGGGAAGATGTCTGTGTTGGCAGTTTTTTTTTTTACGGAATAAGAATTCCTAATGGAAGCAGAAGGCAAAAATGACAAAGGCAGCTGAAGTGCAGAACCTCTTTATAGTTTGTAAAGATGGGGGAGGCGGCAGGTGACCACAGGCTGTAATAAAACCATATGTTAGCCCTTATGAAAATAAAACGTGAGGGTAAGCGGACGATCCATCTTCATTAAACCGTTTCCCTCACACTTATCTAACTGGGAACATGCTACGGGAGGTCAGAGCCACCACTCCTCTCCGCAGAGGCTCTGTTTTTAGAGAGGTTGGGAGTTTAAATATAGCGGCGAGCGGTCCGCACACCGCATCGTGGCTCGGGGAAAGGCTGGTCCCGTGCCGACCGGCTGCTGTTCAAGGGCGCGCTCTGAGAGCCCCCCCCCTCCCTGCCCCCGGCGTGTGATACATGGATGGCTGACAAGCACATACTGAGACATTTAGAGAAAGCTCTCGCGCATTGCCTTGCTGGCAGTTCGACGTAACCTGGAACGATCCGTGGGCGCCCAGCGAGGGCCTCATTAGAGCATGCTGTGTTAATGCGGAGTCCTCTGTACCACTTGTTTGTGTTTGTTTTTGTGGGAGGGGACATGCGTGCAGGTTTTGCTGCTGGTTTTAACTGGCAGGGGTTAGCAGAAATGGAAAACTGGAAGCTTTCAGTCCTTAAAACTAAGGGGCCCCTGCCAGACAAGCTAGGGTTAAAGATCTGTCGGTGTGTCCAAAAGTAAAATGTGGGGGGGGGACAGTTTAGGCATACATTAATTACAACACTTAGAGTCTAACAGTATGATGAAAAGGGTGCTCTCAGCTCATCCAAAGAACACATGAAAGAGAGGCAGTGTTGGGCTCTTCCAACACTAATTAGATGATTTATGTTTTTTGGGAAATCTGAGACAGGGATGAAATCTTTTTATTTTGCTTATTCATAAAGAAAAGACTCAAACGGCTTTTAAGGACGCATCAGATGGATTGCTTTTTTAATTTTTTTTTTTTCTTTTTTGAGTCACCGATGTTTGCCTAAATAAATGGCATGCAATCAATCTCCGAGCCCTCCGCAAAGTTTATTTTCTTGACTGGCTCCCGGTTGTCTGAGCTACAATAGAGGTGCTCTCTCCCAACTCAAGGACAAGCCCACCACGCCCCGAGCCAGCAGGTACGAGTCTACATGTATGCAATCCTCCAGCTCCCGGTCCCGGGTGTACAGCCGCGCAAAGGCTTCCATCATGTGTCTGTCTGAGTTCACCGCTCATCAAAAAAACCAACATACTACAAATTGTAGAAAAAAAAATGCTATATATAGCATGAGGAAGTCCTAAACATGAGGAGCATGCGGGTTTTTTCTTTGGTGCGGTGAGCCACTTATGCTGCCTGGTTTTAAGGCATGCATTAATTACGGCGCTCCGAGGAATTGCGCTACCATGGTACCGGAGCTGCTGCCCTTCATTGGGGCTGCGCCCCTCATTCTCTCCCTCTTTCTCTCTGTGTCACTCCTTAATGCAGTGCCTTTGTGTTCTCCCAGGGCTGCCGCCTTCACTTTGAGCTGTGGACACGCGACATGGGCACTGCTAATGTAATCATCCGTGGCCCACGTTTTCCTGGCAAGTCAACCAGCATCCTTGTGGAACGTTCCTATTTGGAAGAAATGGAAATGTGCTCATCACGCATAATTATCGGCACAAGCATCTCCGAGTTTCCTGGCATTATGCGGAACAGTAATCAGCATGAAATATAGGCTAAATTGCTGCTTGAATCAGGCCAAGGCCCATGTTTTGGTCATTTTCCTCTTTTGGGGCGACCTCTTCTGCCAGAAGATGCCCGTTTCATGCAGATGGGCCCTGGATATCTTTCAGCTTGGGGTCCGGTTTGGGGAATCCTGTTTGATCCTACAGATTCCATTCATACGGTGACATGTGCAGGGCGCAGTCGTCTTCACAGCGCGCTGGGAGTTGTGACCAGTGTCCATGCTGCCTCGGACAGTAACCGATGCCGTGTAGAAGAAAACAACAGCAGAGTCTGTTATCCCTCCTCTGATCTTTCTTCATGCTCACAGGCACAAACGTAAACGGCAACATGAAAGCAGACGTGGGTCCCCACCATCTCTGAGCACGTTTTGAACACAAAGGCAGACTGCACCCCATGTGGGAGTTTGTTAGCTTATTCTCAAATAGCATACGTCCACTGTAGTCCTATACCTCATCAACACGGGCAATCAAATACCACTGTAAAAAAAAAAAAAAATCAGTCCAGATTTTGATTTACAGGTCAAAAGTAGGCAGGGAAACCTGTTATTTGTGGTATTATGGATATTTTACAGAAAGTTTTGTTTCTTCTGATGTGTCTGAGCACACATTGCTAGACTGATAAAATGGTTTGGCCTAATTGGGATGGGCCTTGGCAGGGGGGTTGGGGAACTGATATGGGGAAACGGGGTGCAGCATTCCATTTAACAGAACTGTGACTCCATTTACCCCTTGACACCTGGAAGATCTACAGCGCAGTGGGAAGGAGAGTGCATCCGTCTCAGGTGTTACAAAATATATGAATCTCCATATTATCCATCTGCAAATCAGAATGATCTAATTTGAGGTTATTCCCCTTCGACGGCACCAGGGAGAGGCGTGAGTCGCAGAGCATGAGAGGAACGGGATTATAAACATTTTTTTAAAATTGGTGAATCACTGCAAGAGAAACAAAATGACTCTGACATGGCACAGGGATCTCAAAACAGGGATTTTTGTCTCCCTCTTATTTGCCAGGTGCCTAATGAGGTCGCTGATTTATTTTACACATCTCGCGTGCCGTTTAGTGTACCCAGGACATCCCTTCCAAGGTGTGATTAGAGCCTGTAATGCTGCATTTTATCACCATCTTACAAACCAGGGCTTCCTCACCTGCGGCCTTCTGCACAGTTTATTTATTTTTTTGTTTTTATATAAACAGTGCTAATTATTTAAAGAGGAAATTTTATTTTGGCTTAGCGAATTTCCTTATGCAGAAAATAAGGAAATGTGCAGACTTTGACATTCTGACCCTTCCCTCCATAGAGTACGTATGTGGAAGAGGCTTCAGCTACAGTGAGACACTGCAGGGTGCGTATTTATTATGTCGGTGTTTATTAGCTGGGAAAAAGTAGCCACCCAGCAGAGCAGAGGGGCTTTTGTCGAGAGATGTATAGCAGCCATTGTGACATTATGCCACCCATCCGACAGGCCGTTTATGATTACCACAGCGATGGCGTCTCGCATATTTTTCTGCCGGGCCGCACATCACTTGTGTCATCTTTTGCACCCATGATTTTAGTGGTGGTTCTCCGATTGCACCTTGGTGGGGCGGCAAATAAACAAATAAATTGGCAAACACCAGGAGGGCGAGTGACTGAGGGACAGAGAGGGGGAGAGGGGGTCAAAGGGAAAAAAAAAACGTCAGCGAAAGCGCCAAGCTCAGCTCTTCTCTGACTGTGAAGGCACGGCCATCTGCACGAAGACAAACGCCCGCGCGGCCCATCATTTGTCCAACGTCTTACGCGACGTGATAGGCTTTCCACGCAGCACGCCAACCCGCGTGCCGGATGATGTATGTGTTTCCTCAGTCCCGTGATTACTAGCACGGAGCCATGGAGCAATGCTCTTCACCTCATCAGTTCCGCAGGCTGCCCTCCAAGGTGGGTGAGGGATACGCCACAAGATGGCTTCTGACACGGCGGACAGCCAAGGCGCGCAGACGTGAATATTATACACCAGATTTTGCCTCAGCTGCCGAGCGTGACCAGGCCTGCATCAACTGAGCTAGATAAGAAAAATTAGAATTTTAATAGAGTGCCTAGCAGCAGTAATTAAAAAGAATGATTATATTTTTCCTAGATGTACAAAAAAAGAGGTGGGGTAGAGTGTGGGGCTAGTAGTGTGGCTGCCATCTTCACCATTCTGTTAATAACAATAAATATGGTCCTTAGATACCAGGAGAAAGGGGCAGTTCTGAATGACAGTTTTAAGGATTGAAGAGCAGAGAAAAATGACTTACCCGTATACTTTCAGTCTGTGTGGGTACAGGACATGAAGTAATGCTCTGTAGCTCTGCCCCTTGCTGAGAAGTCGCATAAAAATGGAGCAACAAGACAGAGTTGGGACAGTCACAGTTGCGCAACCTTGTTTCGAACACTGGGATTTTTGTGTCCCCATCCCATATGTGGTAGTGTTTTCTACCTTTAACCAGCAAAATCAACCCTCAAATTGCCTGCTTATTTTGCCATTTACTTCTCTGAACATACCGAGAAGTATCAAAAGTGATGGTGACTCCGATACAGAGCTACACAGTTACTTTGAAGCTGCCATGGGTTTCCCCCCCGTCCAAGGTTATTCCCTGTCTTGTGCCCCTAGCTTCAGGATAGGGTCTGAACCCCTGCATCCCTGCATAGAACAAGTGGTTATGGAAAATGGATGGATGGAGGGTCACATTGAAGACCAATCACGTGACTTGATGGGAGGGAGGTCAAAGGTCAAAGAACATAGTGATGGAATTCCAACTCTTGGGTTGTGGTACTGGGGCACTTTCCCAAAACCTGAACCAATGGCTATGTCCACACAGACCAAAACTCTTCTTAGGAGACAGTAATTGAAGAAATCCTCAGGAGATCATAACTGAAGTCTTGATGTTGGCTGTCCCTGGGTCTTATAGCACAATATTGCTGGTTGTGGCTCGCCAGAGAAAATTGTATCACTGGACAGAGAAGACACAGCAGCAAGGGGTGATGTGTGCAAAGGCCAATATCCCTCCACCTCTATGAAAAATAATGAGAGTACACTCATATAAACAATGCAATACAAATGGCCTTCTGAAATATTTAGCAGCAAATCCCACTCTCAACAAAAGGACCAAATAATAGGCAACATATCTTTTTTTTCTTGAACTCCATGAGGATTCATTAATCAGAGGAGTGATCCTCTCTACTGTTCAGATGTTTTCCTTCATTCTGTTCCTATGGCCCACTGCCCTACTCATGCCAACTTTATTATTTCTTGCCCAGCAGGTGATAAATAATGACTTGCACCATGATTAATAAAGCTTAAGCAGTAAAGTTAAAAAATAAAAGGGGGTTGGGGGGGAACAAAATAACAACAACCGAAAGCAAAATTCCCCTGAAGGAAAAGAGAGGGGGAAAAACAGAGGAATGGGGGTGTTGTCAGAGCCATGGGAGGTGTCCACGGGTCAGTGGGAGGACGTGTAACACAGAGGACGCCAGAGCCTTCACCAGACCATAGCTGGGCCACAGCACTCTCAACCTCTAATGGATATTTGTGAATTATTCCGTCATTTATGAGATGATCGACAGATTAAAGCTGTTATCGTTCGTTTGGTTCCAGGCCATTCCACTCTTTGGTCACCAAGAAATGTGTTGTGTTCTTGTCTGGTCACGCCACGGGGTGGTCTTTTGAGAGAAACATTTGTGTCATACAAATAATAATAATAATAAACAGGATTTAAAACAACAAGCCGTCAAACATGCAACGAATGAGAAGCTGAGTCCAGTCCTACCGGTCAGTTCTTGGATGGCTGTGTGTATCAGGAATTCTTTAAACGACTGGTAAATTGAACAAATGTCAAGAGGAAAAGTGTGGAGTTTCTAAACTCAGGAAAGGATATAAATTAAATGCAAATAGTTAGTATGTTTCAGTGCCGTAGTGACCGTTAAGGCCTAAAATGTATAACGTAATTAAATGTAGCTAACACATTTACTGGGGAGAATGATTAATGACCGCTTTGACAGAACTTCTTAGCCTGAGTTCCTGTTTGCCCATCACTGCATGGGGGGTTGTGCATGTGTTTCTAGAAGCATACCGGTAGCACTTTATTATTGTTGTTATTATTATAATTATTATTATGGAGAACAATTCAAGTGTTCTATCAGGTAAAACCGAAGCACAGATAAGCTGTGTGATAACATCAGTCTGATCTGAGGTCAGTAGTGTCTCTTACTCTGGTTGACCTAGGGCTATACTGACCATCATACCAGACGCTGACCTCTGCAAGTCTAAGAGCCGGTCAGAGTCCCCATTAACGACTTCACAGCCCTTGAAAAAAGAAAAAAACCTGTGTCTCAGGGTCTTCGAGTGCCAGAAGCAGTCGGTTAAACACCTCCATTGTGTTGATGTTACTCTGGGAGAGAGAGCAATGTTGTGGCAAGATGACCTTGGAAACACCATTGGGTCAATTGGTGTCAGATTATGTGCCAACTCGCCCAAAGGGCAGGTCCTGGCACTTCTCGAGTCACTAATAATTCAGGTGAGACACGGAGGATTAAAAGACTCCCGACATCTCTCTGCAATGAATGATTGACTCAGGTGAAACTATCCAACAGGTCACAAGCCCAGACCGAGTCCAGGCGGCCAAAAGGTCATAAAACATGAACAGGTTGGTTTTTTAGCTAAGAATTTGTTCAAGGATTACCTACCTCGTCAAATAATGACAATCTCCTGACGTGAGACGGACCTGCAGGCCCCCCGGACTGGCCTCACTTCACTGAGCACATCATCTCCTATGCTAGCTAGTGCAAAGCTGTTGGTACCAGCTGTACGATACATCATCAGAGCTATTTATGGCTTTCAGGGAACACAGCAATTTGTCACTGGTTGTGCTCTTCCCAAAATTATTTTTCTTGCAGTCTTACCTGATACTGATCTGAAAGTGATGTTATTATACCTGAGTGCATATGTGGAGCTGTAGCATACATACATATGTATGTGTGCTCGAAACACGGGCACAGTGTATAGGGGTTAGCAGATTGCAGTCGGAGACCTGCCGATTTATGCTTGGAAGGCACATTAAATCAAGGCAGATTATATCATTTAAGTCGGAGATGAGGGCAGAGTTTCCTCAGGAAGCATAAGCCAAGTTCCACATCAGGGAGGTGAATGCAGAGATGCCAGTGCCATTTGTGGGGGGGGGCTGTTATGCAGGGCAGCACAGCTTAAATCAGGATGATGGTGTAACAGCAGGTCACTGGGGTCACCTCTGCGCTTCTTGCCTGCAGATGGACGGAGGGCTGCTGCGGGGCCATGATCCTGTCGCTCAGGTCATCTCGGCCTTGCCAGGGGGCCCCGGGGATGGACAGCAGGTGGTCGTTGGACAAGCCGTNNNGGGGGGGTGGGGGGGGCGGTGAGGGGGGTGGTTATCGCACTTCTTCATCAGCTACGTTTAAACTACAGCAGGCTGGGTGTCAGTCAGGTAAATGGAAACTCCAAGGCATGTCGAAGACTCTGGCATTTTTTAAGTACATTAAAGCTAATCCTCCACAGACTTCACTGATGTATGCAATCTTAATTTTTATTACTGCAATTTATTATGGGCTCCCCAAGCTTATGACAAACCCAGCTGTCATTAACAGATTAATTATAATTTCTCCCTGTACTGAAAATTACAGTGAAGTGTGTGTGTGTGGGTGGGAGCGGGTCTATTCGACAACAAAGTATCGTCCTTTCATCACACCCAGGCTCTACCCTCCACCCTTTCAAAGAAAGAGGTTCAGTGAACTGTTTTTGACTGAGGTCTTCCCTGAAGCTACCGTGCATAACAATGGCCTCAATTTAAGGGGTGTCCTTCAAACGAGGAGCAGTTATCGTGACCCTTTCATCTGCCAACGGGGGCCCGGCAGAGCCAAAATGCGACCGACTCTGCCCCCCCCGCAGCTTTGTGGAATGGGCCAAACAAATGGAAATAAACATGACAGCGAGGCCAAAGGGCCGTGTGCAGTTGGGACGTGTCCTCCGGTTCACCTACAGTGAAGGACCCACCTTCCAAAGGGGTGACCTCTTGTGACTGTTACCACCTTCGGCAGTGGTAAATAGAAACCTGTCCCCACATTGCTGAAGCTAACCACTGCAGACAGACTTGGCAATCTACCATCTTGGGGATGATATAATATTGTGACAATATAAAAAGTAAAATCATCAATCAAAAATCGTCCTGTCATTTCACTCGTGTAACACTCAAAGATTATATTTGAAACACTGCTCAGCGCAGTTTGATAATACGTCCCTGTAAAATTAAAATAGGGACCTGACATCTACAGCACAGAAGCTAAAATAAAACCTCTGAATCTTATAAATAGCTGGCAGATTCAGAAAAGGAAGCAGAGTATAATTTTTGGAACCTGTACAATAAGCATGTGGGTTTCAAAGTTTGCTTTCTATATCACACGGTTGATTCAACAGCTCGCTTGCCACCTAACCCTGTTAACAGTGCATAGACTCACGCTGTGCTGTCATTCTGGTTTGAGGTTTTAATCGGAGACTACAGCTGGGCCCATTCCTGGACTTCAGTGATTCACAGAATTGTAAATAAACCCACGGACAGGAGGGCATTGACTGAGTTCAGCAAGGTGTACAGTGGCCATTGGTTTTGTGTGGAGAAAAACATAAAACATAACTTGAAAAATGAAGAGTAAATATAACACCATTTGATTAATATCCATTTTATTTAAAACAACATATTGTACAGCAAAAAAAAAAAATCTGTGGTTCTTGATTTTTTGCCAGAATATGGCTCCTAAATGCATCTGGACTGCGTAGAAACAAATGAGTAGTGAAAGAGTTTAAGGGAATATCTGTGCACTACCATTTAAAACAATTGATGGTAGAAGATGAAAGACCCAGTCAAGCAGCCCAAGACTGTGAACAACTGTGATTAGAAAAATGCACCATTCTTAAACCGTGACTCAACGTACAAGGATAGCACTCTGCATTGTGTAGGTTGCTCGGTTGAGTTGCTATGTTACAGAGCAGCTCAGGTGACCCTGAAGCATGTGGCTTATTTAAGGATTAGAGCTGTACCCCTTGCCTGTGTGACGAGGCTTGATAGGACCAGGTCACGCTGTCTTGAATATGGGTGTGAGGGCCATGATCGCTCACACACCTTAGAATACTGATATTTTTTTAATTCCTGTGGGGAGGAAAAAAATCTACTTTTCTCCTACCCTGTCTTGCTCACCAGACACAAATACAGGTGAGGGTGAGCTTGGCGGGGGGCACAGTTTGTTCAAGGACATGTGGCTATTCTGCCAAGCCCAGGACTCAAACCAGTGGCTTTCCAATCACAGGCACGGAGGCTTCGCCTGCTGAGCCGTACATCATCAACCATTTTCTCGGACTTACAGTGTAATTTATCCACAGAGCCACCAGATGGGACAGGAGCGATCGGATTCCTATGAGCAACTCGGACCCCTTTAAATTGCATGGATCAGAACCGAGAACGGTACCAGGCAGCGGTGCCAAGATCATATACAGCAGAATCGGCAGACGTGACACTCAAGGCGGCACAACAAAATTGTCATAACGAGTCTGTACGACTACCTTAATGCGGCTGACATAGGAAGAGTTTAACGTGGCAGGTTTCTGAGTTTTAAGGTGCGGGTGAAATGGTACGCGCTTAGCGGTCCTGAGAGGAAGCGGGTCTGCTCAGCAGAGCTGCGAAAGAGGCTGTAAGGGAGGCTGACAAGCAGCCGGCACAGGATGTATGTGCAGGCCCAGCGAATGAACACAGTGCTGCTAATGCCACTGAGTACCATGTATCATTCATGAGCCGGGAGCTGCGACTGTAACGAGAGGCCCGTTTCATTAAAGTTTAATTAAGATGAATGCTGTGGAGGCGCTCACCTCTGCCGCCGTGCTTTCGTCACACCCCTGGAGGTGCAGCTGCAGGAGGACAGACAAAGGGGAGCTGGGTGCATGGCAGGAAGGTGGGGGGGGGCATCTCTGCCGGGAGGAACCATCTCACACGGGGACAGTCACAGCGGACGCCCGAGAAGGCAGGGCTAGGCTATTAAAAGGTTACCCGCACTTCATGGGAGCCACTCAGCGGGACTCTGTTTAATTAGCTGCAGAAAAGTATATTTACCAAATTAATAGATGTATCTGCCGTTTTTTTTTTTTATCTCTTTAACAAAACACATATTTGAATATGTTGTACAAACACTGCAATAGTTGTAAACATGGAGGTTTGATCAGAAATCTCATTTACAATGCCCCCATTTATGCTAACGTTGGGGGGGGGGGGGTGACACACACTAAGGATTCAAGGGTTTTATTTGTCACATGCAAGGTATACAGTTCAGCTGTAACCTGCAGTGAAGAGCAGAGTCGTCAGCTCCACTGTAAGAATACTGGAAGAAGTAAGACAAAAGTACATGTAATAGATATATGTAATAAAATATGTAATAAATAAGAAAGTGTAAAGTTATGCTGGTTATAAGAGAAAGAAGACCAGATTTGTGCAACACAGCACCAATTAAGTCTGTACGAACGGCAGTGATATGGAGCTAATACTGCATTAAGTAAACTTGAGGCAGGATGCAGGAGATGGGATCAGCTCCATCTTAAGCAGCTTTCTTCAGGCAGAGACCACCCCCCTCGGATGTCTTAATAAAGTCCTGTCAGCTGCCGTCAACAGAGCGGCCATGGTGATGGGTCACGCACTCCTCCGCTGCCTGCCGGCACGCTCCTGGAGAGTCGCCTCGCCTCCAGTGTCGGCAGGGAACCAGCCGCCGCACGGGCCTCTGGCTTGGCCGCTGGACTTTATCCAGCCTGTCGAGCTGGCAGACTGTGGGGCTCCGGGCTTCCGGCAGCCTAGCTGAGGGCTGCGGCTGAGGAGAGAGGCGGTGACCTCATTGCGGGAGGGAGAGCGGTGACCTTATTGTAAAACAGTGCTTAATCACACTAAAATCTAATCGATACTGGGGCCTGGGTGGGCCCTGGCGGTGGGGGCTGCTGATGGCTGTGGAGGTCTCTGCACCAAGTACAAGCAAAGCACAAGTGCTGTGATACCAGCTGACAGCACAGAGCTACGCAACATGCTGAAATCGGGCTACCAGGACCGATTGGTTATCCCAGACATGCCAGCGCCGGTTCCCTCTCATTGTTTTTTCACATCACATGTCACAAGACAGGAGGGGTCCTGTGATCCTTTTCAAACTGAGGGGAGCGCAGGGGACGGCTGGACATACGTGGTCTCCTAGACGCTGGAAGTTTCCATTGCTTCAGTAAGCCGGCTCCCACGCGAACTGATTTTCGACGAGTAAGGAGGGGACCCTACCTCGGGGGCAAAGAGAGGGAGATAAAAAGAGAGAGGTAAAGGTATAACTCGCTAGCGAAGCTGTGTAGTCAGAGGCATAAAAGAAATCCATTATAGTTGCTCAGCCTTAAAGCTGACAGAAATTAAATTGCATCCAAAGGCTTTTTATATATGACCACAAAGTCTGTGACAATATTGCCACGGGGCTTCTCCATGAGTCAAGTACCAAAACCGGTTCTTTGTTTCCACATGGGCACTTAGTCTCACATTCCTCCTCTTTGAGAAGAAGAGAGGGAAAAAACTTCTAAAGTTACAAAATGTTATAAAAGAAAAAGGTTTCCACTAAATAAATCTCCTAACGTTTTACAAGCTAGATTAAGCACGGGGCAAAAATGGCCAAGCTGGATAAGAACTGCTTGGCAATGGAGGTGGTGTTGTTTAAGACAGCGATGGAAGTCCTGATTAAGTCCCCCCCCCCACCCCCGGATGGCAGTCACAAAGCGTGGCTTGCCTTTCCCTTCCAGTCTGGTAGCTTGAATTTCCTCACCTCCTCCATCAGGCTATGTCTCGCCAGGCGCTCCGCAGGCTCGCAATTGCCCCAGTCAATCAGTTAACTAGATCTCTGAGGCCGCAAATCTATTTTCTGCTGAGCTGAAATTAATAACATTCTTTCAGGGCCTATGAAAGATGGCCTATTATACGTACGAGCTGGAGAAGAGAGCAACGTGCTCATATTTCCTAAGAGGAAATTAAATCTAGTTCTAATTGGATTTTGAATGCCGTATTAAAAAACATCGCCCCAGCCAGCGATGGACGTACTGGAGGCACCGGAACCATTCGCATGTCGGAAGGTGCGCGTGGTAAATGGGTCCGAACGTGCGCACGAGTGAGACGGCACACGCTGGGAAACGTGGGCTCGAGCTAAAAGGAGAGCTGGTCGCCCTCATCCTTTTTTCCCCTCATGCGTGGAAGATGAAGACAAGGATGAGATCTTCGAAGCTCACACAACGCCCGTAAAACCCGGGATCTAGTGTCGCGTTGTTTCGATGGAATCGGACACGGCAGATTCGGCTCGCTGATGGCCCTGAGATTGACAGATTGATTCATGGACGGATGGGAGCTGCACTGCGTTTGTCCAGGCAAAACTGAATTAAACACTGGAGAGAAAGAGTGAACGGGGGGTGGAAAAAAGTGTATATTTTTTGATGCATGGACCCCACTGTTCAGCCCAGTTCACGGAGAGTTCACTTTAACAGCAGGTTCTGTCATGGTCCTATTCAATAGATCCATTCTCCACTATCTCTCCAGCAGCCCTAGAGGGTTATGGATGAGGCACGATATGCTAACAAAAGTGTCGCCTGCGTCCACATGATAAAATGTATGACAAAGGAATCAGGGGCTGCTTTGAACGGAAGGGGGGGGGGGGGCTGCCGGTTTACCTCACACACAGTTTGAAAGAACGTCCATATACCAGAGTTCCTAAACAGCAACTACAGTGTCCATTGGCTTTGGCTGTTTGCACCATCAAGACCGCGTCCGGGTGGTTTAAATCTGAATGCTACAAAGGTACATTATTCAGAACATGACCGTAATATAATAATACTCCCAGCCATACTGCCACCCCAAAACATAGAAAACGCTGCCATAAAACCTAATTTTGTCAAATTTTCATATTTGTAAAAGAACAATTACGTTTAAGGCAAAACAGTCCTATGTCAATGTGCTTTTGGTGTAGAAAACATGCGGGAAAGTGAAGTGGCTGAGTTTAAAATAAATTGTTCAGATTAATGACATCATTGTGTTACATTGACCAACGCCAAAATCATTTGAAAGCACCTCCATTTTTGTGTTTCCCAACCCAGAAAACAGCTCTCTGGATGCCCCAGGCCATGTCGCTCTCACACCTCACTGGGTCATCACCGACAAGGCTAGGCTTATAACAAATCGCATGCCAGTGACGTTGGCGGTCTGGGACTGCCCCTGCTGGCTGATGGGACAAGGGGGGCAGAGTCATGCCCGCCTTTTAAATATTAATCGGGCTCCTGCCTTCGAAGGGCTGTGTGGAAATAAAAATAAGAAACCCTGGAAGACACAACAGACTATTACCATGCTGGTAAAACACCATGGTTCGGTTTGCCTTGCCCATAACCACAAAAAAGCCAATATGAAGCACAGAGGATCCATTACTACAAGTACACAGCTACTCATATGGTATTATGTTCTATGACAGTTGATGGCAGGACCCAAGATCCGTAGGTGGGGAGGTGTACTTCATGGTGGCCCATGGACCGAGGAGCCCAACTGGTTACCAGTGGCTGATCCGGGTCCAAGATATTTGAGTTCAAGGTGGCTGCCCAGGCGACTCACTTTTAAAACAGCGAGTGAGTTGAATGCACCACCCGCCCACTTGTGTGTGGGGTTAAAGCTGGGAGGTGCCAGTAGTTCAGGCCATGAAGAAGGTTCTGCTGTGGAAGAAGATGCAATTTAGTGGGAATAACGAAGTGGAGGTCCCTGGCAGTCCGCTTGCACAAATGCAATCGCCGCATTCTGATTCAGTGCTGATAAGAGACAATGTACTTCATGACCTGAGGCTATAAATGACTGAAAATTAGATCATAAATTGAGAAAAAGGTCTGCCTTGAAAAAGGTGAGTCGAGCAGATATTAAGGACTGAAGATCATCCAGTTCCCCGCCATGTTTCTAAGTGCCTTTTTAAATTATATCACATTATCTTTTTGTCTGTTTTTCAAAAAAAAAAAAAAAAACACTTAAAAAAAGAAAAACTTGCGGCCCTGGGGTCACACCTGGAGAAGCCAAATGCGTTCAGATCGTGCCTCACGGGCAGGGCACAGGGACGTGGATTCCTCTAAAAAATCTCCCAGTTTTGATTTCCCGCTATTTATCAATATTTTCTTTGGCATGCACAATGTCATTGGCTCCCAGAAGAAATATAGGACCTTACTGCAGAAGACAAACAATTTACTGCCACTTTGCCTCACTGAACAGCGCTGCCAGCGGCCAGGGGCCATTCATTTCCAGCCATACATGTTTTACTCACCCGACTTGAACAAACATATTTGTTGAGGCACCAGCCCATAACATTTAGGAGAGGCTGCCCACAAAGTATTTAATTTGAAATCGCCACATCTCCACGATCACTCTGGAGAGGGAGTGCGCCAGGCACTGCCGTGTTTCAGCTAATGCACATCGCACTCGGCTTTCCCTTTTACCAGGGTAAGGAGGAAAAAACGTGCATTTTATCAGCGCTGAGCCGTGCGGGGTTCCGTAATTGGTGCTTTAACCTATTTGCGGCCTCGTGTTTTCTCCTTAAAGAGAAAGTGCGCGAGTTAAATTCTTACCAGTCTCCCCATGTTTATTCCCTCAGAAGCAAGATAGTAAATTAAATGCTCACCTGAAATCTTTGCCTGAGGTGTACTGGGCATCGGTCGGAGATGGTGTCCAAATGACTGTGCAGCGAGGCCAGGTAAAGCGGGCGCCGGGGCACCTCCGCTGGGGAAACAACCCCTCCTCCCACATTCCCCAACGTAGCGCCGATGTGTTGCAGCCATTTACATCACCGAGAGATAAATATGTTGTCAGCTTGGTATCTCTGCAGGCAGCGATACTTCCCCACACTCCGAAATGCACTTTACCTTTGTTGTTCATAAGATATTTCTTTAAATTCAATCAAATTTCTCATAGTGATATCAAGAATACATAATACTATTATATAATAAACAGTATGCATGCAAAACTAGTGTGTTGTACCTTTGCACATAATAGTGATCGCATAACAATCATGTTTTCGTTTTCATCACAGTGTCTGCATCTTTGTAGTGGGACGTGGTGCATTTTCACATGCTGTAAATATATCATTTGTTCCGCCATTAACCTGCACGGTCCATTTCTGTTTCTGTTATTTTTCTACTGGTCCACGTGATGACCGTCTGCTGCGCAACAAAATGTCATGTGATGTATCGCAGAAGTTTTTTTTTGTCATTTACATTTGGTCAAAACTGGTGTCAAATGAATAAAAACGAGTTAATTGGAAAAGACATGATACATAAATGCGTTATAAGTACATACATTAAGACATCGGCCCACATATGTAGGCCTATATATATATACGCATACAGACCCAAATATGACAGGTTCTTCACAGGCATGCAGTCACGGTCCTTATTTCATGGAGACCAAAAACCTCTTAACCTCTTTGCGGTTTTGAGAAGGTTAAACAACCTAGCTACCAATGTGCAGGTTTCCTAATGAAGCCATTCAATGCCCACTCCAGGGATTCCGCTCTGAAGGAGATACTCTTTTTTAAACCCCCCCGCCTCACTGTCACTAATTACCACCCGACTGAGGCAGCACCGAGGGCGAGGCTAACCTGCTCTCACCGCTGGGGCAGCTGCTCCTCTCCGTAAGCAGTGGACACTATCCTGGTTGGCTGGCCATGGAAAAAAAGAAGGCCTTAGTGGATATTGAATTCATACTTGGCTTTCTAAGGCATCCATTATATACTCCCCAGAACTGTCATCTCTACTTTAATGAGCCACTGGACAACATCAAACCTACAAAACGAAAAGGAAAAATGTATCTAAAAAGAGAAAACGTGTACTGTTCAATGGTGAAAACTATTCACGACGTGCATTCCTGTGGTAACTTGACTGATTCTGGTCAGAGAACATGCAATGACTTTTAATCCCGGAAGTATATAATTTCCGTTTTCGAATAGGGAGAATATTCCCATAGTACTGTCAGCACAGGGGGAAGAAATCACCTTGGCTTTATGAGGCAACTGTGGAAGTCATCCCACAGAGCTCCACCCATCTGCTGAGGATCACACCAGGGTTCCTTGGGTGGGATAAGTGAACAGGTTAATCAGCGTGTATTTCTTTTATTTTCGGTTACCCACGAAGTTCTGCATAATATTCCTCTCATCTGTCATCGGGACGCACTCCTTCACGTGCACATCACGAAGACACCACAGTTAGGATATGACGGTGCGCTCTTACCCTGAAGGTTCATGAGTGCAATTTGCAAATATTCCTATGGTGGCGCTGTGCACAAACTGATAGCATTCGGCGGCAGGCGCCGTTTTATGCAGAAAAATATAAAAGAAACAGCAGATTGGTTTATTGGTTTTGTTTCATCTCCTCCCGCTCCCCAAAGTACCTCCACTGCTTATAAAGATGCCCTGCAGCACTCAAAGGAGATGATGCTCAAATTAACTGTACAATTCTACCTATGCATAATACGCCCAAGTGATATGCTCCTTGGCTGAATGTGATACTGATTAATTTTCCTTATGCAGGTAAGGTCTTCATCCTCCCAGTGGCTAGGACTTCCGTTGTTATACTTAAGGTGTCGCCTGCCTGTGATAAGTTGTTTAATTACCCATTTTAAAACTTTTCCGGCTTCGTGGGTGAACTGTTAACTTCAAAAAAATGAAAATCATGAATAAAGCTGTCTGTATCGTAATCCATTTTTTATATCTAATGGTTGCAGACTATTTTACTGAAATAACGTGTCTGAGATTACAAATGAAAAGTGTACTGGATCATCCTTTATCCCTCAGACAGATTAAATTCCAAACCCTGTTACTGTAATAGGCACACTTGTAGCTTAACATAAATTAGAACTCTAATTATATTAGATACCATTTTAAACAAAATAACAGATTCCTCGGGATCCATAGGTGTAATTTATAGCAAAGCCAGGTTCATTTTCCTTAACAATCAATTTCTCAGTGTAGCAAAAGACTAATATAATGATGTAACGCAATTCTTCCTGGGAGCGCCGAAAGCCAGGAATCACAGTCATCGCAGAGGGGTGTTGAAGATGAATGAGCCCGCAATTTATTCACTCGTAATTTCATATTGAAAAGGATGTAACAGGTGAACATAAGGGTCACGGCGGAAAAGGAAACGGTACTCTTTATATATGTGTTTAGCATGGGAAGCACCAGACAGAGACTTCTTACTGCACACTTTTTTTACACGCACAGCGAGTTTCCTTTTATGTTTGGCGAAACCTGAGGGCGGCAGTACGATCGCGAACAGATGGAGTGACCGTTTTATTCTGCACCATTCATTTTGATCCGTACAGATAATTTTAGCCTGCACACTCAGGTGACATGTCTGTTCCAAATACAGCGGTGTCATTTGAAACCGTGATTGAGTACACCCTCCACGACTGCTCGGGTTTAAAAAATGCATTATTATAATATGAAAATACATGTATTTGTGTCAGCGACAAACTAACAGGCAAGAAATATATTCTGCTTTTCGGAAATACAGTTTATATAAAAGTTTTTTACATTACAAAGTGTTGTGGTTAAACAAAACTAATAAGAACGTATGGGAACTAAGAAAATCTGAGTTTACTAGGGTCAGCAATTCAAGTAGACTAAAGGTCCTGTAATAAGGACTTGTATTATTTCATGAATATTAATATTGTTAATATGGTTTGCAATAGCTGCTCGTTAAGCAACGCTTACGTGCATAAGTTATCCCTTTCATTCGCGCAATCGTAAAACGGACGGGAGCAGTTTGCCTTAAAAAAATCCAAAGTGAGTGAGTTCTGACGCGGAATAAAGAAATACGAAGTGATATAGGTTATGAGAAAACAGCTTAGAGGGAAAGGGTTAACTTTGCACATCAAGGTTTACATCCCGGCCGGGCCCTGCCGTGAACCGTGCATGCATCTATGCTAACACGATTTCGGACAGCTGCATATGCTGTGCTAGAAAAATCCTCATGAATGACTGTTGTAAACCTTGTCTGAGGCTGACATGGCAAAGAAAAATGACAAGTTTGCTGCAATAAAAACTATCTGGTTAGAGGACTGTGGTTGGTTACTATTAGTCTTCATTACTCGGCAGTCGTCTGACAACTGTGGCGTGCTACGGAGCCCCAAATGGGGGCTATAATGTGATCTTATGATATATGAAGAGCTGCTAACGCCAGCCAAAATCTTCGTACTTGGTGTTAACGGTACCCTTTTTGTAAAGCTGTACATTACCTCAAACTATCACAAATCTGCCGGCTCAGCTATTAGGATTGTAATATCTACCAGACCTTCCTGCTACATCATTTTATTCAACCCACAGCAGCCTGAAGAACAGGTCAATAACATAGGACCTCCTTACGCTAAATTCGCAAGGAGAATAGAAAAGGGGCAAGGGTTTGAGCAGAAATAAGACAAATAAATTCCTGTTTGTGTTTGAATAAAGGAAAGCGTTTATGCCTCTGACAGAGTATGAATTTGCAGGCTGTCGTCGTCGCTTGCTTTTGTCCTACTGCTAATCCGTCCCCTGTCAAAAAGCGTACTGGGACCGCACCGTCTTCCGTGTCACATAAATGCCCACGCCGTTAACTGAGGAGTGAAAGGTAGAGCCTTCGGTAGCCGGTATAGCATTGAGATCTTAGTCTGTATGAAACAAATGGTGTACATAATTAAAGGCTTCCACGGCTAATCTGCCTGGAATAAAAATGGTTTGCCTCGCCGTGACCTTGAACACCGTGTCAGGCTCACGTTATCCTTATTTAAACCTTCTGCCCATATTATGTGTTCCATATTTAAATTGTATATATTTTTATTTCTTTTTAAAAATACGCCAGCTGTGATGTAATGTTTTTACAACACAGTACCGAAACGCACAGGGACATGTATAAATTACAGCATCACATTTTAATTTTAAAAATTGCATAAAAAAATTATTAAGTAATGGATCCAAGCTATTTCCAAGAATAGAAATCTGCACAGATTAAGTTTCCTGTCACCCTATTGAAATATTGCATTTACTGTTTTCTGGATACCGAAGGATCCACCTTTTCATAGCGTTAAACAATATTATATTAAACAATATAAACAATTTAACAATAAAAATTTTAAATAGATCAATTAAATTTCGTAAACACGTCGGATACAAGGTATTTTTTGACAATTTTAACCTTGTCTTGTTCTTCGGATTTCCCCTCAAAACGTGATTTTATACTTTTCAATTCAATCATTTGTGTTTATGCAAGCTAGAGAATAATTTGAATAAAACTAACCTATCATCTCAAATTATTCATATTACAATAATGTATTGTTAGGTCAGTACTGGGTCAGTATGGGATTCCTTATCATTTAATGTAGTCAGTTTTATTTCATGTTTCATTCTATTACATTTCTTTCCGAAAAGTAAATACCTGAAGTAGTTTTAGAATATTAAAGGGAATCAGGGTATTGAGAAACTGGAATCACTCTCTGTGATATTATATATCAGGGCTGTCAAACTGCAGTCCTGGGGGGGCAGAGCCCTGTGTAACATAGTTCTTTCAGTGTTTCACCACAAATGATTCAGATCAAGAGCTGTGTGGTAATGAGCAGAAGGAGTTGAATCAGGTGTGTTAAATGAGGGGAAACCCAAAAATGTGCAGTGTTCTGGCCCCCCAGGACTTACGTTATATATATATATAAGAAAGTTTAATATGAAGTGTTAACGTCTCTCTTGATAGACAGGCAAATGGCAATTAAATCTTAGACTGTCAGTAAATGATTCCACATTTACAAACCTTTACTGAAATCAGCTTGGGTTTAAGAAGAAATCACGTACACAACTTTCCCAGGGTTCCTGTCTTCTACATATGTATTCTATAGGCAGCAGGTAGTGCAGAACTTAAGGACATATACCTGTTACCTGAAGGTTGCTGGCTCAAGTCCCAGGAGATGTACCGTTCTACTCTTGAGAAGCGTGAAATATCCAATGGTATAAATAGTTACAATATTCTAACTTGCTTTAGACAAATGGATCAGCTAAGACCCTGAATGTAAAAGTGCAACCATATAAAATAACACTATACTATGTTGAAAAGGATGTAATAGGAATTAGAAAATGCATTTTTTTTCTTTCCCTTTTAATTATGCATGCTGTCCAGGAGGACAATGCAATGATTAATACTCTGCTCGCACACCAGCCACAAACAGCTAGTTTTTACACCATGAATGTTTAAGCATGTTACTTTGAGATAACTCAAAACGGCTTGTGTTAAAATTGCAACTTTGAAAAATAAACGTCTATCACACAAATGCATGCTGCACACTTCTATCCGTTCACTGTTTCCAGCTATGTAACTCGCTGGTGTACACTGAATGGCTTACTATTCATCACCAATGACAAAGACTTTGTTTCCCGCGGAAAAACAATCTTGCGTGTTGTTTATATTGTTGTTTCTTTCTGTGGACAAATATGGGAAACAATTAGCATATGGTCACCTACACCAGTCCAGAATTACTCTAATTTTAATTTCGAAAACCGTATATGTGGATCTGAGAAAGGCTTCCCCAACTGTCTACCCCGGGGAACAGCATGTGTAAATTAAATAATGAGCATTCCACAGGAATGATTTAAGAGTAACTGAATGGAGCGCCCTTGGGTCAAAGACCAGACAAAGACCAGTAAAAGCATCAGCTTTGGCTGTGGAAGGAAATCTTCTGTCCGTGCGGGATGCCCAGGCTACTATGGTATATTTGGGCAAAACTACTAAGAAGAGCATTTGTAGAGCTGTGCCAAGGAAACAGCTACTACCCAGTTTAGATTATACTTTGTCTGAAGAGTTTCAAGTTTCAAATATAGCTTTCCATCCATTTTGGTATATTTAGATATATTGCTATTAATGAAAACACAACTGGTTTTAATATAGACTTAATGGTTATATAGTCATCACTGATTTTTTTACATTTTGCATTCTTTTTCATATGTATATTATGAATAATATAGCTGTTTTGTGTATCTATTTATGTGATACACATTTTTTGTAATTATATGAAATAAATTCCGTACTTACATTCAGCATTTTTTTTGTTTCTTCATTATAAATGTGCTCACATGGAGCTGTTAAAGTCATAATGTATCTGTACATTAGCAGAGAAACCATTCCGGAACTTTAAATAGACCACTTGTTAAGAAATATGCATGGCACACCACCCTTATCCAAATAAAGAGGTCATTAAACGTTTCAGTAGCAGTATTTCCTCTCATTGTAATCTTCTTTTTAATCTGTGTGATAATACTTTGGCCATAAAATTTATTACACAGTTTTTGACCCGACAGATCCTTTTCCAAAAAATTTTGAGGATTACCGCATCTGCAGAATCAAGTCTACTTACATAAATTAAAGCCAAAACATATTCTCATGACTGACTAATTCTGAACAGTAAGTGATGATATCACCTGTAATTGTGTTAGTGATTTTGGCCTAAAAGATGGATTTTTGCTGTCATCGGTTTTTCACATGGGAAAATGAAGAATCACACATAAGTTCTGCCTTAATCTCCTTTAAGATGCTCTTCTCTTTTGTAGAAAGATTGTGTTTCTGTTGAAGTCATACATTGAGTATCAGGATCAAGGTCTGGAGTTTAACTGAAGAAAACCAGATACTGTTGGTTTTCATGTTTACCTCTAGCAAATTGGGGCAGGGGGTCTCCTTAATAATTCTTGCTTGATCCCTGCTGCAAGTCTGAATATGCGTCCCTACATCTGCAAGATTCATTTATTACTAGAAGAAAAATGTGCTGAATAGGTTATATTCGTTAACACATCTGCAGGGATAATTCCTACATAGACGAAAGGACAAATGTCAAGAGAAAATGTTGCTGACTTACAAAAAAATACATGGCAAAATGCTGGCCTAGTGTGTTACTACAAAGGCCTACAACTTAAAAGGTGTGAAGAAGACAACCACTTTATTGCCAAAAAGCATTATTGACTAGTGCAACACATTTTTAAGCTATTTATAGCTAATTACAATTAATGAATTGAATGATTGCGCAATCCAAGTGTTAATTGGTCTAATGTCAATAGTTGTGTTATGTAGAAAGTATAGGTAGTAGTCTTCCTTTTTCTCCCCTCACCTAAAATTATTGATAATTGTACAGGAATTTGTGACCTATATAAAATAATTTCAAACTCTGTCCTGTCACGAATGTTACACCATGGATTCAGTTGGAGTGTTACTTTGTTCCACTGTGTATTCTACATGGCTGATATGACAAGAAAGCTTTACTTGACTTGAGCAACATTATGCCGATGTCACTTTAAGTGCTTTTTACTTGGAGTTTTCAATCTGAAATACTCTGAGTGCAACATCAATGTCGGCAAAAACAGATTTATTGTGTATTGCAGGAGTACAATTTGAGCAATTTAATTATTCAATATGACCAACCATACTGGAACACGCCATCATTACCGTTGTGATTGTCTTTATCGCTTACAGAAGTTGCTAGACATAAACAAAAGCCGGTAATTTTACTTTTCATTCAAATTGATTAAAACGTGAATATAAGTGGAATACCACACCCGTCACCACCAACTGTTGTTTTTCCACCTTTAACAAGGACATCCCATAAATATTCACGCTATAACTCTTTCATTTTGAACGCATCATTAACTTCTGTGGGGAGAAGAGGGTGGAGAGGAACAGGGGGAAACAGGGTGGAGTAAAGGGAGTTGTGCTCTGAGGATGAGCCCGGGTTCTTTGAAAAGAGAGACAAGCGGCAAGGCCTTCCTCTGCTTCATCCTTCTGTTATGAAACTAGTTTTAACAGGCGCCTCGTAAAGCTGCGATCAGCTCGTCCATTAGACCATAAATGTTGCATAGATTATTTGTCGAAATCATCACTCCTCAGTCGAAGTCAGATGTATTTCTGTAAAAAAAATTGGAGAATTTTTAAATACTAGAGAAATGTGCTTCTACGCTTGTAACTGCGTATTATACAGTTCTCTCGGGACGGCGAGCGGTACCACCTTCGCTGCTGGTAGAAGCAAAATTCTTCCAGTGAATGAGTTCGTGTGAAGGATATGCGCTTCGCTGCCAACCGCTGTATTGTAAAATCCACGTGTTAACTGGTGCTCTGCTCCCTGAGCCACGTAACTGAACTCAGCTTCATTTGCGTTATTGTCATAAGGCTTTTAGCACATACCCCGGTAGTTCTCTCCTGATGGTATCGACCAGGTGCTCCAATGGAATCCATGGCATGCACTGTACATTTCTGATCTCTCTGATGATTATTTTGTTAATTGTTTAAAGATTTCGACACCGATAATATAAGTATTATTAATTCATTCAGTACACTTCAGTGATCCGCTGGAATGATTACCATCGCCCTTTATTGTGTTCGCTTACTGTACTTCCTAAGATCAAGATGTAAATATTACCGCTGCAACATAGGGCGTGGTCACGCGATCTTTCCACCAATCACAAGGGAGTAGGGTTTCTATGTAGAAATGCTTCGTCAAAAACTGGACACTCAAAAAAGGACTATAGGGTGAAGGTACTACCAACCTTATTAAAATACCACGGGTTCACATGAGAGCAGACTCTCAGGGTTCACACTCATAACTTTAATTACATCAAGCAACAAAGGTTCTTTGTAAATGCATCCCATATCTTACATTATTTTACTGTTACATTTTTAAACACACACACACACACACACACACACACACACACAATTTTCTTTTGGATGTTGCAATATATTTGTTCATTATCAATTTCAATTATTCGTCATTGACTTCGTCATTTTCCCAAAATCCGAGTCTAGTTAAAACACCGTTCTGTTCCTAGCGTTTTTCTCTCGATTTGACCCAACCACAGAAACACGATTCAAATTGTCTTGCTCCAAATCAAACATATACATTCTGTACTATAACTACGATTATCATTTACTAATAAGTACGAATGTCATCTGGCTGTGGGCCCTCAGAAGAAGTGAAACGACAATAGAGGGATGTGTTCATTCGAATTGACTGACAATGAATAATATCATGACTACCGTAGTTCCCTGGCCACTTCTTTCTACCATGTCATTTATAAACGAATTTTACAAAGGCCATTTATTGAAAATGAAATAAGTTTCACAACAGATGGGAGGTGCTGTTGTTTTGGAGGAGCCAATTAAAGTGCCGATTTCGCTCGCGTTGGTTATTGTATTTCTATAAACCAATAAGGTGTCACTCTGTGCGGTATGTCGTCACGTGCTTAGGTGGAGCGTTTTGGTTGAGCGGGCCGTAACAAAGAAGAGTGCGCCCAAGGTTGGAACGCGCCTTCTGTTTGTCACGTAAAATGGATAAAATAAGAAACTGATTCTGGTGGAGCAGATTGCAATGTACTTCTAGCCAGAAATTAAACATTCTTTCCATAAGTAGGGATAATCGTTGAAAACGAACAAATAAATACATTCTCCAATTCAAACGGCACAAAATATGACATAAGAAATACAATAAATAAAACGCTGAGTGTTTTCCGTTAAACGGAGTCTTTATCTGTAGCGAAGCTGATAATTGCAAAACCCTAACCTTATAATATGTGTATGTTCTCACAATCTAATATTGACTTTACAATTTACAATATGAGGATGCTTTGAGAATCTGCTTTAACAATTAAAAACCTACGACTCAATCAAAATGTATCAGCTTTTCTTTAAAAATCCAAAAGCCCAGTATGACATATATTTGAAATCACTGCAATCATTCATCAGTCGAATATATCATACTGACCCACATTTATGTTGAAATCCTGTCCCACTTGTAAAAAGTGCTCCAATCATTACTGACGTAATGAAATGACTTTATTGTTAATAAAATGTGACCCTACATACATTCCACAGTCTATAACACTGGAAGCTGTCCAAATTGCTGCATCGTTATGCTGTTGTTCTTAAAAAGATTTCAGAATTTGTTTTCATATCTATGATCGTAGCCTAAGCTCACACGCATTTTCGGTGAATTTAAACGTTTTAATACTGCTCAGTTTGAATGACTTCTTGTCATTCTTTGTCTTTCAGTACAATTTGAGCGGCAAATAGTGTATTTATGGTTTAATCTTTAGCTTCTAACATGAAAAATGATCACTTAAATTAACCCATAAAGTTTTCACACAATTTAACAATACTTGTCGTCCGTTTGCCTCATCAATAAAATAATTTTGAAACATTCCTGAAGATAATTAAGCATTAAGGCATTGTATTTTATTATAGAAACACCTGACAGACATTTTGCTAATGATAATATTCCAGTCTAAAACGTATTACCGTACGTATGTTATGCGTTTCATATCACCTTCAACTCAGAAATCATTATTTAGACGTAATATTTTAATATATAACAATATAATATGCTGTTAATTGAATTTCAGTCTTTTTAGGTACAAATATCACATTAAATTTGTCATGTTATCATTGATAATGAGAATTCCTGATTCGTTAAATTACAAGAATTTCATGTAATGTTTTTAAACATGAGGGCGAAACACCGTGGAATCTAAATTCCTAAGAAAGTATCGACCTACTGCAAAAATCTGTAAAATAAAAGCATGATGCTCGACAGACACCGATTTTTTCCCTTCGAGAATAACTTTAACGCCTGGTCTTTGTGGTTTATCAGGTTGACAGAAGGTAAGCTATTCTCACTGTTCGAATAATCAGTTCCAGGTATATTGATGCACAGCATCCGTCTAAGACCTATCTCATCGTCCACTATAAAATCTATCAAGTTTAATATGATAATATAATTTAATATGATACCAGATATTCTTTTCGCTAGGTATGTATATTTCTATACAAATGCAGACTTAGCGTGCGTCTACTACGAAGACGGTTTACTTGGTCGCGACAGGTACCTAATATAGGTACTTTCTGGAATCCTTTAATCTTCTTGTTACGTTAAATGTCCACATCGCAAGTTACTCAACTCATCGTTATCTGAAATGAAAATTAAGTGTAATTAAATTAGGCCTACATGGGTATTGAAAAGGATGGACGATAATAAAATGGCCGCCTTTTATAGTACGCTATACAAAATGGCATTACATCATAAACAACGCAGTGATGTAATAGTTCCCCGAGAAGACTGAACGCGTAATAAGTCTCGAAGGCAGCAAATATCACATACGTAACATGTATAGTTTGTTTTCCATACAACTGTTCTATACTTGATTCTTTTTGTTCACAATTCTGTCCAAGTATCATAAAAAACCTAGAATAAAACAAGTTTAATATTTATAAGTATTTATTTATGTAATATCTAAATGTAACGTACCCTCAGTAGAAGAGTTGTATTACGTTACAGAGGCTTGTTACGTTACGTTATATGCATAGAACACTTTTATTCAATAGATATAGTAAAGTTTGGTGTCGCGCTTGTTGAAATGTGTGTTAAACTCGATATGATAAAGCCTAGTTCGTCAAGGAGGAGCAATCATTGTTGAATCTGGACGCGACGAGGTTTTGATTGATGAGCTCTAAGATGTCTTAGCAACCAGAGGAAAGGATTCAATTGGCTAAGCTAAAGCCGTTTTACTGAAGATGGACATTTTTTTTTTAAAATCCCTTTTTTCCATCTCTACTTATTCATGCAGTTCTCCGCTCCTTGAAAAAGATTAAAATTAATTTCACAGCAAACAGTTAGGGCGTGATACAAAATGCCAGAATCACCTTCCAGGTTTATGCAAGGAAAATATTGCCGTCACATGATTCAGTGACTCAGTGGCAGTTGTGACAATAGACCAGCCTATGTTGTATCATCAACGGAAGCCATAACAATGCCTGCATAGGCCTGTATAAATAACTTTAACCCGAACGGCACCATCACTGTTGGTTCTTACAATTGTTGATTAAAGAGAAAAATACAGTTTATCATTCGTTATTTCTGTCACAATTCGAGCAAATTTTTACTGTTTTTATAAAACCAAGAACTGAACATTGATTTAATGCTGTGCTTTGTCACAATCACATTCAGGTGTCAGCACTGAAGATTAAAACATGCTTATTTGGCATTTACTTTAGATTGTGTGTGTGTGTGTGTGTGTGTGTGTGTGTGTGTGTGTGTGTGTCAGTTTTTGCAGAACTGTCAGCTCATACGCCAACAATTTAAAAAGTGCTGCTTAGTAGCCAATTGTTTGAAAGGCACCGGTTAAGACCGCGCTGAAGAGGACATGTGTAACGTCCCCTTCCCCCATCCTTCTGTGGCCTTATTGTGTTTGTGAGTCTCTGTGTGTGTGACTCTGTGTGTGTGTCCGGTATGTGTTCGGACAAAGCCTCGTCTCCTTCGCGATATTAGTGCGTCACGGTGTCGTTCTGTTTAATGAATAAAAGCGCTTATTAAAAGAAACAAAATTAAAGCTTCCTAGTTTTAAACAATCGTTTTCAACACGCTGTACATGAACGGAATTGATTTTAATCACAAGACTTGGGGAATGAAATGTTCGTTTTACTGATATCCATTATTTTGAGCACTTTATTTACAAAAATGTTCAACACACTAAAATATAACATTTCAATATCATTAGTGCTTAGTCTGTTTATGCATGAACGGTCTAACGGAGAAAGGGAGAACGTAACAAATCGATCTGGGAATCTGAACAAACACAAACAATGACATGCTCGGGCATTGTATATCTACAGTAAAATCAATCTGTTGTAAGAAATATGTTGAATTTCGTTCTTTTTAAATAGTTTCTGACATTTCAATTAAAACAAACCAGGAGTATATCATTGATTAACAACATATTTTAGATTAGAGCTACAATTGGTCAGAATGAATCCTTACAAAAACCACAAACACCAGCCACTTGTACAACTGCTTCAAACTATTATTATTTTTTTTCCATTTAAACCGACTCACTAAAAAGGGGGGTCGTGGCGAGGGACCACGTAAGTCTGTCCAAATATTGTTGCATAAATTCTACAGATGTCCATACAAATATCTTACATGAAGTCAATGATAAATAATAAATGGTATAAAACAGTTCTTTAAATAATAAATACCTTAATCGAGATAACTGTCATAAAATATTGACATGAACTAATAAATTATGCTTTCTGAACTGAAATCAAATGCAGACAAAAACATAGTTTTTTTCCCTTTTTTCTTTTACTTCTGTGAAAGAGCTATCCGTGTTATAACGGGTCGCTAATACTCAACAGATCTACAGGACTTACCTTCAAGTAAAAGTTACAAAATTTTCAGTTCTTCAGTTTAGCATTGCACTTTAGAAAATACAACAGATGACGATAAACAATCCGTCGATGGATCTTCGTTAGTGAAGAAAAAGAACGACTGCTGTTTTATATATAAAAACAACAGGCTAACAGCCATGATAACGATAAGAACAATAATAATACGGGCTAATACAGGTGACTGTTGAAGCGCAATTATATAAAGTACTTTAAACTACTGAGGTAATAAAATAGCGAAATCATCGCTTCAGCACACGGATGAACTCCATTACAGATGCGTTAGTTTAGGCGCGTCCTGAATCCTACCCTGAGAAGCATGGTGAGACGTAAGGTCTGTGTATGTGGGATGGGGGTCACAGGGTCCATGATGATGGCTGCCGGGAATCTGAGCGGCACAGCTGTAGTCCACGCTGGCGGATGAGGGATGAGGGAGATGGCCGAGGTTGAACATGGGGCCAGAAGCTGGCATTGAATCAACGAAATTCCCTCCAACGTACACGGGGCTGCCTTGTAAATTGGTGTTGGCAAAGCCGCCGTTGCCTTGCATGGTGTGGTGTTCATACTCTGGGCCCGGGTATCTCTTCTGCTGCGGCATGCAGCCACCTAATGGTGCAGTGTATGCAGCCAAGCCGTACATGTTTTGCTGTGGTTTGGCGAAAGACGGAGGCGAGGGCGCGTCGTAACTAATACTGTTTACGTTAGGGAGCTGAGCGGAATATCCGATGTGATTCGCACCACTTAACGGTGGACTCCTGTCCGGTGAATGGCCGATGGGCGAATGCATAACGCCCTTGGCTTTTTGGTCCTTTTTGTACTTCATCCTTCTGTTCTGAAACCAGATCTTTATTTGACGCTCTGTGAGATTCAATAGGTTAGCCATTTCCACTCTGCGGGGACGACAGAGATAACGGTTGAAATGGAATTCCTTTTCAAGTTCAACAAGTTGAGCACTCGTGTAGGCGGTGCGGACCCTCTTAGAGGCTGGTCCTGGTGGACTTTTGTCGTCACAGGTGTCGCCTGAAATAAGAAGACATGTAGTTGCGAATACAACTTATACAATCGAACGCAATGCATGACATGTCAACATCGTGATCTCATTCTAATCAAAAAGATATATACTCAGTTCTACAACCGCTGACGACAAACCTATTACCACAATGATTTGTTTAGCACAACCACTTTAATTAAACTGATGGTATTCTGTATGTTTAACCGCATATCTAAATAATGTATCACTTTCGATATTACATTTTTAAACACACAAACTATGGAACGCAAATAATTTTGTGATCTTATTTGTCACATATAAGAATTACAAAGTGGGGGTTTTGATTTAATTTTTTTAAGTCTCTGTGCTGTAGGTATACCTTAAGGTTTGTGGTTCTAGCCGAACATATAATCTGTTATTTATACGCCATTCCGTATTGCGTTTATATGTCTCAAAAAGAGCAGCACTAACTTAACCTGTCAATGAAAGACTGAAAAGGTTTTGGAATTAATTTTAGAATTCATTGTTTAATGATAACTCGTGATTTTGCTTTCACAGCTCCGAAATTACTCTAATTTAAAGAACAGTTGAATCTCCCAGAAGTCAGGGTCTGTATTTTTTATAGGAAATAAAACCGTGAATGCGGCTGAATTGCAGATTGGCTGTTTTTGTGTCATTGTCAGACAATTCAGATCAGAGTACATTTTTGTGAATAATCTTGACAAACTATCCGAGACTGCAAATATCTGATTATAATGTTTCTGACAGACCTCATTCTACCTATCCTCTAAATATGGGCACTCAGGAATACACACATCCGCAGAACAGGGTCCAATGCACATCAAACAGCCCACACAGACTACAGCTTCAGTTGTAATACCTGCAGTAGTGCAGCTGTTGTTGTTGCCTTTCTGCTTTGAGTTCTGCCTGGATTCCTTCATCCATGGGAATATTTGCTTTGTAATAACAGGAGTGGCAGTATTAGACGCCCCATTGGGGGATGTCTTCTTTTTCTGTGTTGAAGCGCTGCTGGGGTTCGGTGAGGAGGCAGGCAGAGGAGGTGCTTGCTGGTGCTCACCAATGTTTACTGGCTGGCTGTTGCCTTGGCTGTTACCAGTTCTCATGCAGCTGCCGTTTATGTCACCACTTTTATGATTTGGGGGTCGAATTGTTGATGTTTGTATTGTGCAGACTGGACCCTGAAAATCATTTTCGATATTCGATGAGGGGTAAGGCTGGTGACTGGAACCATAGCTAAAGGAATCAGATTTGGGGTACGAGTAACCTCCAAAAAGTCCAGAATTATCATAGTAAGAGGTTTTCTGCATTTTGGGATTCAAACCGAGGGGCCAGTCTGCCCTAATCCAATGACATGAGTTTGTTTTCTTTTTTATTGGAGCTTTTTGACCTGTCACGTGAAAGGAACCTCCCACTCCTTTCCGACCTGTAAAGATACAATGCGAAGACGTTAGACGTTAAGTCGCCACCGCTATACTAAAACACGTGCAGATTTAAGGATGTAGCATTAAAATAATAATAATTGCTATTTTTACACTGAAACGTTTAAGAAACGAATTTGGGATCGAGAGGCAGGGAAATTCAGTCATAACGAACCACGTGGACCTTTAGGTATAGGATGGATTTCAGGGGCTTATTAGCTCATATATACCTAGAATTTACTTCATATGCAATTGACGATACTCTGTTTTTATCCACATTTCTTGAATATCGTTTTGCATATTACTATGGCAAGAGACACCGATTATACAGTTTAATGTGAATTTTGTTTCTTGCTTTTAAACAGCGTATGTAGCCTACTCCGTAACTAATTACAAATGTTCACTCATCGCCTTAGTGTACTACTACTGTCACATCATTGATTTTACCATGAGCCTTTGTTATTCATTGGTTATACAGATACAGGTTTGTATTATGAAATTTAACTTGGAAATTTCTACAGCATTATATTGCACTAGTCCATGTAATCAGTTAAGAAAGCGTGAATTAAAGTAACATGTAGCCATGTATGCTGGTCAGTGTTTCGGGAGCTTCAGCAGAAAAATGTTTTACTGTTGGGCTTCCCAGTAAAAGTTTTACCAACATTTATATTCAATCCTCAAAACAATGTTGCAAAAATAATTCGAGAATTTAAAATGACAAGACAGTTATTGGAATCTGCAATTACCCAGTTTACCCAGTCGTCCAGTTTAGGCAATTAATGAAAAACAGAACAACAACAACAATGCTTTATAATGTTTGAATTAAAAGCTTTTTTTTTAGCGTATAACAACTTTAATGCTCATTACTTCGTACTATTTTTGCTGTGAAGCTGACCCATGTGCTACCTTAAACAGCTTTTGATTTTCATTTGAAGATAAAATTCGAATAGACGAATACATTTTCTTTCGTAGCAATTTAATATGGCATTAAATAATATTCGATGGTAGCTATAATGAAAAGAAACTTTAACCCAACTTGGTGACAAAATCACAAACATGACTGAAAAAATAAAGAAACTATATTCGTTTTTTGCTATTTTGTTAAAAATGCGAAATATTTAGATCCCGCAACCTTTCGATTTCAAAGCCTTGGGCTACAATAAGAAGAATAAAAAGTTAAAAGTTAACTTGTGCCGTAAAGACACCCTTTGTGCAAAATCGATCAAAGAAAAAGGCTGCATCAGCACTGAGAGCCACATATTATTCCTTTCACTTCTGTGCCCTAGCATAACTAAGACAAAACTCATAAGAGATAAACTTTCAGGGCACGAATCTGAAAATATATCACTACACCTGAATGGCATATCATTTAGACGGCAGAAAGTGGCCGCAAAGTTTTAACCAGCATTTTCATTACTTCATAACATATTATAAATTATGCTGTATTGGATAGGTGAAATATTCCAAAACATTTTAAAAATGTATACTGGAATGCAAAATTATTCGATTTTTGAAATCTGCCACCAATTTTTATATGCAATTCAACGTAGGCCTACATGTCATGTTAATCTACGGCGTTAAAAACATGTTTCTTTTGCCGATATGTCTATTTCTGAACTTTACTTGAACTTTTTTAAAAAGTGTAGGTTATAAATCATTTCGACAATGGTCAGCTGATTCTAGATTTTACTTCTCCAGCCCTGTGGCGGTGTTTGTCTAATTTCGCCAACGGCGAAACCATTTGAGATCTTTGGAAGAATATCCGTAATCCAGTCTCCGGCGCAATGCATTGTCTTAACATTGCTACAGGCAAACGTTACAAAAATACGGCACTCCAGCCTCTCCTCGCGGTAATTATTGTCGAGATGAATGTGTATTCCGCGCTAATCTCAACGTAAATGTTAAAGTAGAACTAGGACAGATGTTCTGGCGCGAAAAATTACTCCTCAAGTATTACATCCCTTTTCTACCGCCTGATGAAAATAGCAGGGAAATGCCCGCTGTAGCTCGAGCTTTAAATTAATTATTTAAAACAATATACCAAGATACATGAAACATACGAGTGGACAGCCAAATACCGTGGTTATTAAGATGCCCGAAAATCCGCGCACTGCATATCAATGCACCTGTCACTGTGGACTGTGGTAAAATTTATGACTGGCCATGTTATGCTAGTAAACGCCTCACCGAGGAATGAAAAGAAAAACACTTCTCGAGGGTTGCTACCTTCAGAAGTGCAAAACAGTCTGAGCGTAGGAGGAAGACTCGAAAAGAAACCCCCTACTTCTTCCCTTGCAAGAATGGTGGACCAGTTTATATAAACCCAGCAAACGTCTTCCACAAACCATTATCGAAACGAAATGTTGCCGCAAATATACCAAAGAGAAACATTGTCCAAAGGGCAGAAGAATGAAGAGTTATACATGTGACAAAAGGATTATCCGTCTTCTGGCAATTCTAGGCATGGAACTGATCGTAATTAATGCTAAAAAGACCACATTTGGCCACTACGTTTCTTGTCATTGGACTTAATCAGTTTAATATATAGATTTGTATATACTTCCAAGTCCACTTTAGGGACATATTTGTTCGGCAGCGTGTTTGTTTTTATGTTAGTCTGCCTTGGATTATGGTAGGCCTGTCTTTCAAAAAGCCTTCGTTAATACTGTTTTATTACTATTTATTACTTCATTTACGGTAAAATACTTTGTCTTTGTCCAAATGACTAAATGTAACAAAGACAGCAAATAATTCATAAAGCATTTTGTTGTTTACACATGCTTGCATTAAGTATGTGTTATGCTACAAGAGCATTTGTTTTATAGGGGAATGACATTTATGATGTTAAATGCATTTAATTAATAAAAATACATACCGTTTGTTGTGCTGATTTGGGTTTTAATTTTTCCTTTATGTCTTTCTCATCGTGGACGCCCTGACCTGGGGAAAGAAAAACAATCCATTTATCAACCAAGGCATTCTTTGTTACTGTTGCTCTTCTATCTACCATCGCCCATTAAATATAATACCTCAACTTAATATACCACTACTAACGAATTAGATATTTCGTTCTATGACTGCAACGTCAGCAACAACAGGCCTAATAACAACAACAACAATAATAATAATAATAATAACAATAAGGTTCCATAGCACATCGTGCTTTGGACCGTTAATAATAATAATAATAATAATAATAATAATAGTAACGATCGTTTTCAGTCTCAGAGGAAAAGAAAAAATATTGAGTAGTAATTTGTGAATGAGAGGAAGTGGAAAAAACTTCACGTTCTAAAAATTTGGCTACGTAAATCTTGTTATTTCAGAAAAGCATTTTAGTGCGGTAATACAAAATTAAAGTCACTCGGAATCCGTTATGTCCAAACCGCAATGCACAGAATAACGGTACTCTGTGTGAGTGGTTAAGGATGTAATTCAGGAAATATCTTAAATTACACGAGTATATTGTTGTCATGAATTTAACTTGAGCGCTTATTTCTGTGGTGGAAAAAAATGACTCAAGCGAATCCTTACAAAGGATATCTGGCCAGAAATATTTAGCAGTCATAAGCCTTTTGGCTGACCTTTGGCACGCTGAGTAATAACTCACAGATTAATGAACAACGAACGGAAGCCCTCCAAGTAAGTCACAGTGCATCCGATCACCCAACTTTTCACCAGTCGTCTTTCATGCCAAAACAAAGCTCGAAGATACGATACTTTATAACCACTATTCGGAAGAGCCATTTTATCTAAGTAACAACAAGAACACGGGCTCGCGGTGAAAATTTGCGATCCTTGGCCTTTTTCGTTTTCGTTAACAGTACTTTAGTGGTCTTGGCTCCATGGAGTTAATTTATTGCTATTATTTATTAATCAAGGACGAATGACTTAACCACCTTACATCTAAAGAACGCTGGTCCAGAGGAACGAGACCGTCATGTTCAGTGTGTATTTAATGGGATTATTTATTGTAATTTCAATTGCTTTGCGTGGTTCTCTTTTCTGAGGCAACAATGTATCTCGCCCACGCATTGCTACGGTAAGTTGGTAGATATAATAACACAATAGGGTATTATTTGCATACGTACAAGAATGGTTTTCGAAATAGATGTGACTATTTCTTGTTACATTGTCGATTTGTTTTGCCTCTTTTTGACCACGGGTCGATTTTATGAAATGGGAAGCTATTGTTTCAAAATCCATGATCGATATACAGTGGATATATATTTCTTCGCTAATGCGGGGAAATAGCAAATACGGCAAAATGGGTCAAAATAATTACGTAGACGGTATGCCTATTTTATAAGATATGCAGAAAATTGAACGTGTAGAGAATTTATAGGTAACTAACTAACTGTGAATCCGTCTAGGTGAATGAAATAGGAAATCTCGGTAATTAGATTGTAGGCGCTCACTTGTCAGGACTTTAGCTTCCAGGCATGTTCCTGGGAAAAGGGCCGAAGTCGTCTTATTTTCAATGAAATGAAGTTCCTAGTTTTCCCACTTTTAAATCCGTTGTGCACAACTTTCCAAATTTACGTGTAAAGTCAAGATCAATCATTTTTTGTTGTTAAAACACCGAAATTGAAGGATGTCTGAGGATTGTTAAATCAAAATTACGAAATTGAAAATCTCTCGTTCATCTAGAACGTGATAGCGAAAGAACAAAATCTAGCTTGTAGTGAAAAATAAGAGATACTAGTCGTTTCCGGTTATTTAAAGTGATGATTTAAAAATATCATGAAAGCATGAAAGGTTATAACAAGTAAGTATTTAAAAAGTATCACACTGAATTTACTTGAAATGCGTATTACAAGTTATAATTTTACTTAAAAAAGAGAGGAGAGAACTGTATGATTAGGCTATACAATAATCCCTAATGCAGTACATATGTCAAAATCTATTCTTGCAATGGTAAGATTCTATCCTTGCAATGATAAAAGTCCAGCTGTTTCCTTCTCAACTAATTTTTGAAATTTCGCTTACCATCTAAGTTGTACATCAGACAAAAACCTCAAGTCAGAATATATACCTGACGTGCGTCTGATGAACTACCTCGAAAACACAGAGAATAGTAAAAGCGACAAAATGATTAAAAATGAAAAAAAATGTATCCAAAACACGCGTTTTTAACAATTAGGCAAGAAGTAGCATTAGTAAAGATTAACCTTTTCAATGGAATACATCACATTTATATTCCAGTATTATTTAAACCTACAGTTAAAGGTTGCATTTTGCTATGCAATTGCTTACCTGTGCATCAATTTATCATAAACCCGAGGTTCTCACTATAAATTTCTTCACCTGCAGTCTCCAGAATATATCCTTCACCCTTTGTCTGCAGACAATACTGTCCTAAACCTGATCTTGCGGTTTTTCAGACATTTCCATATACCAATGCAGACAGTATTCCCGATAGAATGGAAAGAGACTCGCACCCAACCAATAAAAAGCGAATGCAGTTGATACCCTTATGCCACAATACTGCTAATCATTGACCAGGCACTGATTAAAATCATAATAATTTATCGTTCCAGATAAAATTATTGAAGTAAGGAAAAATCATGATTTTGCCAGTGTTTCAGAACCCCTTTACAATAACAAATAAAGGCACTGCCTTAAAATACTGGCATATTTGTCCACGTGATCTGGGTAGCGGATTGTTCTAATTGAGGATGGGACTTTAACACGCTTTTACCTCACAAATGCACATTTTTTTTAAAGAAGGCGCGTTTCACTCATGTGCCTGCGTATATTTCTCCTTCTAGCCTCTAATTTTTACGAACACACTAAATCCGCATCTAAACTACAGAACTTTAGAGGTGTATCACAGACGGCGTAGTAGAATACATCTATTGTTTCACTACAGTGATATTTCTCGAGACTGTTCGACAGCTTCTAATTTGACCGATGTAACCTTTTAAAAATTCCTAACAGTTATGTACACTTAAAATTTTATTATTTGATTTTATTCATATTTTTGTGTATTTTGCTGCAAAATAATGTCCCCACTTGTGTAGGTTTTCAGATAATTAAATTACCTCGAACTGTCACGTTTAGAATACCATATCTGGAATTGTATCATTTTTGCACAACATGATTGATAAACCAAACTTATAGGCCTATATTTTTCACGTTGGTTTGAAATTGAAATTAGAGTCTGAATCTCCCGCAGTAGTTTGTGAAACAAATATTGCACTTAAATAAACAGAATGCTTTTCAATTAAATAATTTTTTTGCTAGAAATTTGTGTTGGAAAAGAAAAACATTTTTCATTAATAGCACGTAAGTATATCTTAACACTAAAAATCATTGAATTATGAAGCGATTAGCCATTGTATTTATGACTAAATGGAATTATTAGAGATTTGGCTAGTCTATCTGAAACACTGTCAAAACCGTCAAACCCCCTTACGATATTTATCAAAAATATTGCAAATACTTCGGTTTCATGGTTTTTAAGATTTGCATTTACAAAGCAATGGAGCTCTTTTAGAACTATATATGTCATCGCAAATGAGACCCATAGAAAAGCAATAACCGGGTCTGAGAAGATAAAATGTTACTGTATTCTGCATGAAATAACGTAGCGCATACAATAGCTTTTTGTCAATGACCGTTTGCCGAATCATAAAGTTAAAATATATTTTCTTCATTGATGGCTTGTACCGTTTTTGTTTTTGTTGTAATAATGCAGAATGTTTTCAAATGGTAATTTGCTACTCCTGAAACCCACAGGAAGATGGAAACCGAAAACCGAAAAAGACAGTGATAATTTTTCCTAACGGTGGGAACCTGGCGGAGCGAAGACCTGTCCAGAGGAAAGGATGCAAGACCTCTACCTTCGCAGCATATGTTCATGGGGCAATAAAACTGAAAGATTTACAGTCCGTGCCCGGCCCCCAGCAGCCTAGCACCCTTTCAGGATTTACTGGAAATGATTTACAACGGTACAGACACTGTCACCCTGCTCAAAGCGCTCCCATTTTCCCCTGAATGAAAATTGCAATCGCTGTAATATCACCTACATTTCCCAAGACTATCTGAATATGAGCAAACAAATACGGCAAATAAATACTTCAAAAGACTGTGGCTCAATATGTTTTAAAAATAAATCGATTGATATAACCGAATTACATTTTTCGAATTTTCTTATCCATCATAAATACAGTGCATTTAACATAAAGAAATTGCAACCTTTGTTTTATTCCGCTTTGTTTCCGATTTTTCTTTACTTACTAGCAAAATAAATATTAATGTATCCATCTTCCTGGAGGTTTCGAATAGTATCTTATATGATCACATGCATGTAAATATATTTAACAAGGTGAATATATACGAATGAGCTCATGACGGTAAGGCACCTTTTCTAAAGGATCCGGCAATAAATCAAACTGAGGCCCTTGCACGAATCCACTAAGAACAAGCAATGTCTGACCAATTATACTACACAGATTTTAAAGCCACGTTATAAAAATAGAACCACGTTTAATTAACTGAAGAATATGTGGACATAGAATTGTACAAATCTTGACATGAGATTTCAATGAAAGCAAAATAAATGCTACAATCCCAAACATTGTTTGTTGTTAATTTACCTCTGGTTTATTCTGTAAAGAAGAGGGCTTCAGCAGCGAGAGGTCAGCATATAACAGCCCATTACAACTTCAGGCTGTCTAAAGGTAGCCCCGGTGCAAGTACCAAAGGGTGCTATTTATCAAATAAGTGACGGATAAGTTCATTTACCCTTTTGCTAAAAATGAAACTTAAATGTTTACCTACCAAGCTTCCATTTGCTCAGATCCTAAACAAATGTTCTGGCTACAGTAGCGTTGAATACCGGACCGTTTGTATATTATTTTCTTGGGATCTCTTCAGTTTTCAAGTCTGATAGAGTCCTCGCGATTAATGACGACGCCGTGTTTCTAGGGGACGTGCTGCATTAATTATTTAGACAATCACGTGGTCAAATAAAAAAAGAAACAGAAAGAGCCTTACAGTCCCCCTGTTATATCTTCGGATGCAGGCAGCACAGTTTATTATGTCTTAAGGAGCGGTCTTGCAAGGCAGAGACAGTTTCTGCGAACAGCTGAATATCAAACATGGCCGTTTGTGAACCGTGGTGAGCGTAGCGGCGGTATGTTTGGAGCGGTGTCATTGTTGCAAGTAGCTCTGCCCATGGCTTTCATTTTTTTGCGTCTCTACCAGAAGGCGAATAGAGAAAACACGCTGTGGACCAATCTTATGCAATAGATTGGTTTTGTACCCTCTCGTTATACAGTCCAACATATCATTTTTATTCTACATCTTTAACGCCGTTTTCAAGTGACTGCTATTCCCGATGTTACTGCATGTCCACTGAATACAAAAACAGACCCCCCCCGTACTTTAAAACTATACAACTAGTCTAATTTATTTAGATGAAAGACACCCACTTTTATTATTATGTTGTTATTTAGAAGTAACCTACTATAAATAAGACAAAAGTAATATTGAACTGAAAAATAACTTGAGATTAAAGTTCAATTTCCATACGCCATTAGGTATATGGTTCCATTGTATATAATTCAATATTAGTACATCAACAGTAGCTGATATTTGGAATTATGTTTCATATCAGTGTGACCTTACAGGAGTGACATTGCATGTCATGTCCGTTTGTTTGGGCATTGTGAGCCGCGCGTGCGCGCGCGCGTCCACAATCATTTCGCTGCTGAAACGAGATGCAATGTCTGAAAGAGCTAATGCCGTGATATTTTTGTGGGAAGATGCAGTGGAATATAAATGAAAGTTTCCTTTTCGTTTATTATAAGATTTTGGTGCTAAGGGGGAAATGTTGTTTTGCAATACACAGATCTTTAATTACACAGAGCGCATATCCTTAATAAATAAGTTAAAAGGAATATGTCGATGCTTTAAATGTCTTCATAGATTTGCTTTAATGCTTCAAATGAATCTTGCTATTAGACTTTACTACGCAACCAGATATTTTGTACGAACCAAACAAAACGTAAACGACCTTATACAGATGGCCATGTTGTATTTTACATGCCGAGTAAAACAAAGTTGACCTCATTGTTAGAATTAAAAGAGAAATTCATTCCCATTTTTAAAAGTCAGATTAAAAGATATTGCAGCAAGACCGCATATCTAACATAAATAAGTGAAATGTGGTAAAATCGCACTCGGGATTTTTATCAGGCAAAGAGCTGGATATTCTATCTTCTTTGTCTGTATTGTCATACCCCGCAGTAAATTGACATCAAAACTAAACACAGGTGTCCAAAACATTCCCCACGAGCTAACCTAACCAAAACCCACAATGGGACTTAAATGTTCCTAACGTCTACGTATAATATGTGAAATATTACAAATGAGACATTTAAAATATATTCCTGGGGGCCATTTATTGTAAACCGTATCCTTCATTCAGCAACTGCTTATAGGACAATTCTCTTCTACGCAGTCTACGGCATTGGTGCTGAAAAGTAAATAATCAGAACCGAGATCTTTCAAACAATTTTATTTGAACAAAAACTATATAAAATGATAAAACGCTAGTGTTTCATTTTTTTAAGTATAACAATATTGTTATTTAAGTATACAATAGTCAAGTATAAAATAAAGTTGCTAAAAATGAATGCAAACCCTGTCTGTGGTGGAAAAGACTTCAGGTCCAGCGGGTCAAGGGTTTAGAGGTCAGTCCTTGCGGCTGAAATACGGGAAATCTAATAGAACTGTGTCCTCTGGGTGAACCGACGGCCGAAGCTTCATCGAACGTCAGTAAAAAATGTTTTTTGTTTTGTTTTTTTTTTTTTTTTTTTAGTAAAGGCGTCAAATACATGATCATTATTTGTTTGATAGCTTCCTTATTTATCTATTTATTTACTGTCTAAGCACAAGGATTTCAAGAATTTCAACATACTTATTAACAGAACGTGAAAGACATCTCGTTCTTGCTCCAGAGGCGTAAGTGGATGGGTTAAGGACAAAGTAATGCTGTTTCTGCAAACATGTTCGTATACACAATGTAACACTTTTACCTAAGCGTAAAATCAAATGCTTCTGCCAAGGTAATGTTACAGATTTACGTGGAAGATATATAAACGTTTATTTAAAATTAAACTTAAGGTAATACGCCGTCCCGACAATACATTTTGAAATTTATAAGCAGAAAATAATTTCTTTACGTGGAAAACTTGCAAGATGGGGTATCTCAGAAGCCTTGATGCATTCTGTATAGTTGATTTTACACGAACATTTTTAATGAGTTAATATTATATAAATAAGTATAAAACACAAGGATTCCTTTATACAGTATTTTCAAAAATATAGGTCAAGGTAAGAAGATTCTTATTTAGTATCTTTAAATAACATATGGTGAACAGGACACAGAATCTTAAAATGCAAGGTGTTTACAAACATGTCAGGGCAGGATTTATAACTGAGTTATTCAGACGAGTATTCTGTTCGACAGTAGGACAATTGTGTCCTGATTGTGCGCCGTAGTCTCTGACGGTTTTATTGCATATAGCTCAGTTTTTTAAAAAAAAAATCAGTGTACTTTTTCAGAGGAAACTTTAAGATGCAAAAATCACGCACACACAGCCACATCTAAATAAACGTTCGTCTATTTCGGTTGTTTTCAAACTCAATTCAAAATTCAAGAACCGAATAAATCAACGCTACAGCAAACCGAAGATTTTGTAGTTGTGGCTACTTTTATTATTTAAAATTATATCCATCCAGTCATCTTAAAAAAGTTTAATTACTTTTTTTCACATAACACTAGCAATTTCATATGCACAAAGCTTCACATATATTTCTGTTTCATTTAAATAAACATAAATTCACCGACCGTTTTCTGAGACGTGCTGTAAAGCACACAAAAGAGTTGGCATTTCAGTAAAATACACATAAGATTATTTGAATGAGCAATTTTACAACAGTAAAGTACTAGACTTTTAAGAAGAGATTTAAAAAATCAGCATCGTATTTTTCTAATGATCTACTGTACCTCATTGAAGCAATTGACGATGCCCTGTATCTTCTGTGCCAATTAAGAGTTACAATGGTCGCCTTCATAGGAATTCAGTACAAAGTCCACACACGCGCCTGGAGACTGTGTCATGTTTGCTTCTGTTTTACTTTAAATGACAACGACCAGAAATGTCATGTATGGAAACCATGCAGAGTCAGATGTAATACTGTCTGTTATATACAGTTCATTGTGCACTTGAAGAGAGTAAAAGGTCTCCCTCCTCTTTCTGATTTCTTTTTTTTTTTATAAAGTTGTGATATCAGTCTGGTTGTCCTTTTGAACACTTTGCAAATGCTGACTGGATGCCGACGATGATCTGCCTTTCGTGTTTGGGAGTTTGTGATCTTTTTTCCATTTCATTCTTCTGTTCTGAAACCAGATTTTGATCTGACGCTCGGAGAGACAGAGCGTGTGGGCGATCTCAATACGACGCCGCCTAGTAAGATACCTGTTAAAATGAAATTCCTTTTCAAGTTCCAAAACCTGCTGTCTTGTATACGCTGTCCGGGACCGTTTTGGCTCTGGTCCTGTGTAATCCGGATTCACTGAAAGAAATAAATACTAATGTGAGAAAACTAAGCAACACTGTTTACAAAGTATCTGCGTCTCTCAGGGGAAATTTCGTACTTAACTTTTTAATGGAATAAAACTGAACAAAACTGACGTTAAACTCTTACAATATGTCTCCAATCAAAAGTAAACACGATTCAGAGGAAATCGTAAATACAGCAGGCTTTGGTCGTGGAAGCAGTGAAGTAGCCTACTCAGTAACTCTGTGAGCCGGCCACATAGCTAGCGGCCTATTTCCTAAGCAATAAAAATTTATGACTGGTGTAATTGGCGGCCCCTTCAAAAGAGCCCATAAATATTTCACAGAAGGATTCGTAGGGTGGAAAGAGAACTGGAACACAACTTGTACAAAAGGATATGGAGAGAGATGGGAGACTGTCAGTCTTACCCGTTGTAACGTGGACTTTCTTCATCCATGGGTAAACTATTGCTGGTTGCTTGGCTTGTATCCCGTTTTGGTTCTTTGTGTTTTGTTGTTGCCCGCAGGTCCGCGGACCGGACATTTGGACCGGAGGGCATTGCTCGGTCTGAGCGGTGAATGGACTAGGAAGACTGGCTTGCTCCTGTACATGACCTCGCGGCTGCACTGTGGAACCCTGCACCGTGTTACAGCTGAAAGCCTGCTCGCTGTAGTTTGACCGTGAATAGATCCCTGGGTGCTGGAAATCTGTGTCCTGCGCTGGATTGTAATACCCTGTGCCTTGATCAGGTATATAGCTGTTCTGCGAATATTCCTCACAAGGAGGAAATTTGGGCTCCACATACTTGGAGTTCACCATATACGAACTCATGGCCATTAATTTCTGAAGGTAGAAAATACTAATTTTTCTCGAGTTGTCTTTTTTCTCTCTCCATAAAGCCCTCCTACTTGCTGTCAACTGAATAAAGTTAGGTAGCCACGTGACCTGATCGGCCAATCATAGTAAAGGGAGTATATTATAGAGTAAGTGCACACCTAGCTGCAATTTTTACAAACTTTACTATATACTTAAGTTATACGAGATGAAATGAAGCATTAAGCTACACCTATATTTCTGATGTATAATATATATATAAAGTCAAAGGCGAGATAAAACTGCACAATATCAAAGGTAATTGTGACGGTTAGTTAGCAATTTCAATTCTTCCTTAATTAAATAATGAGCTCCATAGAGACAAATATTACTTTGGGTTAGATACTTTTTAGTTACATTTTAACGGCTCCAAATTAGAATAAACCAGTATTGAGGGAGAAACGCTTGACGAAAAAAAAACAAACAAAAGATAGAAAACGTCCCGTGGCACAAAAAGAGGTGAATAAAGCCTCGAGACAATTGATGGAGATCGTCTTTGTGGAAAAGGGGTCATCCAAAAGTTACAAGGATCTCATCGTTTCATCTGATCTGCTCCTCTGAAAGCGATCTAAAGAGCTTGATGACCGGTAAAGCGAAGCAATAGGAAAATATGAAATATAATAATTTACGTATGACAAAAACAATAAAAACTCAATATTGAAGTTTTGCTGCTTTTGTCTGCGGTCTATCATGTTTATCAATATCAATGTCAATTAATCTGTTGCATGCTGCAAATTTTGTGTTGAATATAGTTTATTAATTAACTTTTGTTAAATAATACTCTCTTAGAATTTATATGTAGTTGACCAAATATGGGTGTAGGCAACAGTTACAAGGCAAGCACATAGATTGTTCTTTGCATCCTTTATACAAATACTATGGTGATTTTTAGAAAAATGTAATACAGCTAATCACTTAATTTGTCTAATAATTTAACCAAACAAACTCAAATGTCTCCATAATGCACGCATTAGAAGCGTCTTGCAAAAATGTCCTTCATCCACATCCTACAGAATATTTAATGCTACTATTCAAATGCTTATTTAGAACAAAATAATGCACAAACATAATCGAAGTTCTTGCATCGACCATATACTCCCCTAGAATCGAATCTGTGACCGTGATGTCTCACACAAATTCGGTTCTACAGGGTATATATAGACGACGGATTATAAAGCTCAGATGACAGAAAGTGTTGAGAAAATTGCCAGTTATGCGATTGTTTCGAATTCATATGAACACAGGTATTCTGAGTGGGAAAAAAACTACTGCATTGTTAGTATCTATGTAGATAAAGCAGTAAAAATGAATTTAAGTAATTTGTAAATAATATTTAAAAACGTATGTGCGGTCTAAAACACACGTACTAAATACATGAATTATGCATTATAATATAGTAACATTTATATAAGAGATATTATTTCATTATATGTGGGACAAGCAATCAAGTTATCACAATAAATACATTTTAATAAACCAATATTTTATATAGTCGCATCCAAAAACATATAACTTAGAAAATGTCCAAAGTTCATTAATTACTCACGACTTCTTGAAAATAAAGTTACGGGCCATGCGCTCAACACACTGTCCAAAGCTCGAATAAGGAGTGGACGCATATAAGGCAAAGGCTAAAGGCCACGAGGTCAAACAAAATCATTTACTAATATATCACAAAGTTTCATTATTTTTTTCGCTGCCGACAGCTCTAGCCAGGAGTACAAAAGTTCACGAATTCTTCATGACCCATATGATAACTAGGTTGTCTGGTGAAATAGGTGCATCCAAAGGCCTTCAGAAAATGCAAGAGTACTTTGTACGCCTGAGGAATAGTATTTCGTTAATTATATTAGATACCAAATAATTAGTTTTTGGCTTTATGTACTGTACTAAGCAGACGCATAATTTGGATGTTGAGTTATACCTTTAAAAATCAAGTAACGCTGTACTAATGTATTTCAATACATTTTTATTCATTTTCTTTGTACTTAATGGAATAGAAATAGTTATTGAACGTCTGGAATCATTTTATTACTAAGTGACGATCAAATCTGATTATTTTTATGAATAACGCAAGAATTACATATGAACTATTTTGAATAAATAATTAAAAAGGTATGCTATTTGCGTTATATTTTGCAACATACGACGTTTCATTGTATTGTTTTATTTTGACGAAAACATTCTTTCTACGTATAAAGAGCCACCCCTGTTAGATAGGTCGCATTTTCATATTTGTTAGACAGCGTGACCTGCGTTTCACCTTGCTGTGCGACTTCTTCAGACGGGTCAAAGCCGAGTTACTGGTCAACAAAAGTGTTAATAATTCACATCTGTTTTAAGACTTTCAGTAAATATTAAACTGGTAACATTTGATTTTGTTCATAAACCATCACTTTCCTCGTTGTTGTCGCTGGTTTTATGTTTAATTCGATTGCTGTAATATAAAAAGGTTTTAAAAAAACGTTGTCTTGATCGCTTCCACCTTCTATTGCAAATTTTATGAGCAGATTTAAAAAATATCTAGAGAAATCGCACGATGCGCGTATTTCATTGTGATTCTATTTCGCGTTTTTAGAAATTAAAAATTAAGACAAGCAATGCGAAGTCATATAATCAGAAAATTATTTAGGTCTGTAGCAATTACATATTTAAAAATGACGTATATACGGTAAAACAACAGTCACTGCCACTTGCAACAATAGCAACAAAATAATTACAAAGCTGTGTCAATAAATATTTTAATTCATGAATAAAACCGCAGGTACTTTAACCTATACACGAATATAAGGGGACCAGGATGGGTCGGATGGATAAATAAATGCAACATGTGTTTAAATATTTCTTGTAAGTAGGCCTGTGTGTTCCTTATGCTAATTAATGTACAAATTGGTGTTCAGACTACATTGTTTATACCAATATACTCGCACTTTTCTCTGCGTTTGCCGCTTCTAACTCCACGCGCCCGTGAATGCTATTGGCTGAACTCACGGTATGGCTAAAAAACAGTATGTTGCCTTTTTTTTAATGAAAATTACTGTGATTGGAAGCACCCAATAAAATTAGAATAACAAGAGCAACAATCGTCTGCAAGCATATGAGAAATATTTGTAAGGAGATTAATACCATGCTGTGGCCTGGGGGGCGCTGTGCAGAATAAAAAAAAAAAAAAGTTTGGGAGCCAAAGAGGCCTACATACTCATTACCTGTAAATTAAACAATTATCGTTGGCCACCTCCAGACCAATACAAAAATATGAGGTGCTGTCGGTTATTTAGTCATTCAACCAATGCAATGTCGCCTCATTGATATTTTACCCCTCCCCCCCAATCTCTGTAGGGACAGCTAACAGCTAACAACAGGTCAAAAAGAACCTTAGTCCACCTATATTCGCATTTTTGCTTTGTCACACAGCATGTTGCTAATGAAAAAAAATAGCTTATCACATTAATTCCAAGTGAGCACTTAACAGACGAAAATCGCATTGAATCAAAGCACTGCCACTTGAAAATCGTAATGTAATATACTTTAATTAAAATACAAGAACAAAATATATACGCAGGTATTCCAGTTTAAGTTTTCTCGTAATACGTATGTACCTTTAAATACGGCAGTTTTGTTTGCGTCCTTACGTATGAACTACTGCATGTTGTCATTTGTGTATTCAATAGAACTCTTTCTAATTACCCTTATAGCATTACGTTTCACTATATAATCAAATCTCATTCGCAAACGTAAAAAAAACTGAAGTCTGAAGGCACAAAAGAGATCTACAAATAGTGTTATATTAAGCACGTATTTTTAAACAAAAACCCGAAAAATATAAACGTAAAGCTTACTTTGAGGACGACTGAAGACAAGGTCCCAGTAAGCACAAGCGCCCATTATTCGAGAAAGGTTAATCCTTGCTTCCACCTATTCAAAGATCGCTCTGCAATTCCAAACCATCTGCACTTCCTTGCTAATATACAATGTGAATTATATTTTGGCTTGTCAACTCCCTGGCCATAAAACAAAGTTTAATGGAATCACGTGCTCCCCCATAGCCATTCATGACACCGCTGTGGTACCATAAATAACCCTCAAAGTTGCACTTATTCAATAACGGCGGTTACACTGACGTCACTAGAAAATACTAGCGATACGTAATTATTATACGTTCAATGGTCTTCAGATTATTTCCGAAAAAAAATTATATTGATGCCATTAGATAAACAAAAGCCACTGTCATCGCAATTCTAAATTTAGACAAATTTTGCAACGCTCTTCTTTCATTTTGTCTCTTCATTATCGTGGTTTTTTCATCGTTGGGTGCAATAAAGTTATTTTTAAACTGAAATAATATGTAACAAAACGAAAAAACGCGTAAAACCTTGCCGTGTTTTACTGCCCAATGATTTTTTAAAACAAATGAATATAACGTCTGTGAGAGTGTTTTTCTGAACAGCTTCATTCCGGAAATCTGAGGCAATAAAGCAATAAAACGCTCTAGGTGAAGAACATTTGACCTGATCCACACACATAGGGCTGTGGATCAGACACCACATTTAGTTTATAACCACCCTTTAATCTTTAAAACACTAGGTGCTGTTATCCTGGATTCGAAGAATTTTAATATGTGATTGTTTTATGAACGCAAAATAGCACGCAATTCTCAAGTAATCTACATTTATTTCGATCTCAACGGAATTTTCAAACACCTTTTAATTATTTCACATTTAAAGAGGTTGAGATACTTCGAGCTAAGTTCAAATCTACACAACACCAATGGATATTAATATTATTGTAATGTGCAGTTGCTAAATATCGTTTTTCTTTTTGCACAATTCATGCATCACATATGTGACGCGAAGCAGCTGTTATCCTCACTTGCGGCCTGCGACACTAATAATTATCAGCTTTACAGTTGTCTAATATAACCATTTTGAAACTTCAGTCTGCCTGAAACACTGCCTACTTTTTTCCTTGGTTTCAACTTCAAAGTGAAAGAGTTTTGAATAGATGTTGCCAGCTCCCGTTCACACTTCGCTAATGTAAAGTAGAAAATCATGAACTCCTCACCCAGACAAAAGAGAGCACATATTATGGATCACGTGATTCGACGAATCCATAGTAACTCTTTTTTCATGACGTCTGAGATGAAAGATGCGGAGATAATAAAAGAAACAACCTGACTGTTGGACAACAGCGTCCTCTGCTGGGCAAGCGAGGAGCTTCAGTTCAGAATTGCGTCTGAAAATTGGCGTTAGATTGCTGATTTTAATGTTTGGCTTCGCACAGCGCGGATATTGATGGCGGAAGAATAAAAATCTGAGTATCTTTCACAAACGCCATGCTTTCTTCATATAATATTCAGCAATATAGGGTAAAATTGACAGGGCCAATGTGTGGAAAACAACAACAAATTTCTCAGATAAACAAACAAACAAACAAATGCCGTAAGCAATCATAGGAAAGGAAAATGTATGAACTGAACATGTCCGACGATACTGACAATAGTAAAACATATACATATGTTAAGGTTTTGTTAACTTTTAAAGCAGTATTCAGCTTAGGTAAATGATGTATCACTGTGTGGAAAAGTAATGTCGCACCAGCGCATTATTAATTTTTTATTAGGTCTGTGTCTATTAGGCGTGTTGTTCTTTGCGCCACTGGAGAATATTTGTAGCTAAAAATGATAAACTCGATGGCCTCCGCAAGTTACCAATTATGTATTAAGTTCCTGGATTATTTTGTTAGATTTAAAGGCAATCGTATATGCTGTTGCATCAACAACATATATTATAAACTGGTTTTCTAATGATCATTAAAATGGAATGAATATAATGATGGATATATTTAGCACGTTTTAAGATATTATTGTGAATCGTGTCGTCCACAGTACATACGGTGTGCTGCATTTCATTTCCTAAGACTTGTAATTGTCTGGCATCACCCAAAATATCCCAACTTCACAAAAGATGGACGTGTCATTACTTCGGACGAGCAAAGCAAAGCGCGAGATATGTGTTAATGTCCGTCATCTACGGCTGCAGGCCACGCCATGCTCTCCGGCGCGCGCTCTCTTGCCGCATTGCAGTAGAGCCGTAAATAGTTTAGCAGCTGCCTGCCAAGGAGTGAAATACTGTCTTTGTTCCCCAGCCCTCGGCTTTGGGCCGCTGAAAACAACTCTTCATAGTGCAGCTATCTTTAAATATTTATATTATACATATGAATATATATAAAACATCATTACAAAGTCAAAGAATTTTTTTTTATATTCCATTGCTTCCGTTTTCAAATAAATGAAAATTATTTTTGCAAGCAAAAGGAATAAACTGCAAATAACCCGAAAAAAGCATTATAAATGTTTTAATATAAAAGTATCAACATATTATTGATAGTATTGCACAGAAAATTGTGATTCATTTGATGTGTAGGTAGTGTTATCTGACATGAACAATGAATCACGACTGATGTCATTACATATATATATATATATGTATATGTTTGTATATGTGTACCTATTTATTCATTTATATTATGGATATAATCCAAAAGCTAAACGGACAAAAACCCGTAAAAGAACATAAACCGTTTTAATCTACTAATGGGCTTCAAAGAACGACCATCCTTTCACCGATGTACTGATATCAAGAGAGAATGGGAAATATATTAACCTAATCTTATTATTTTGCGTTTGTTCTTATTTCTTGTATTGGTATTATTTATAAAAGAATATACAAATTGTCAGTGTATAAGGAATTAATCTTCAAATATCAAAGCTGTTAACGATGAGATTATTCCATTTTCAGCTGTAAGACAGAAAACCATCAACAGTCATTGTATATAGGTCTTTTATTACGCTATGATTCGATATAGCACAACAATTCTCAACTATTAATGGGATAACAGCACAAAAACTTTAATTAATGACATCTTGACTTGAACATATTGACACATTGTGTTCACTCACACATACGATTTTGCCCAGTATTCTGAAGAATAAAATTATTATAGTTAATAAATATATATCGAAAAAAATAATCGCAAACAGATTAAATCCAGTAACTTGTGATGAAAACGATGCTTAACTTTCAGTTGGGTTCATTTGTTTAAGACGGAATCGCCTTTCATTATCCAAAATACGTTCTCAACTGAGGAGAAGACTGACAACTGAAAAATGATCAGGTAAAACGTTCACTTACCAACAAACGTTGATTGATACTGGTAATCCATTTGTTTCATCATTCCTGCGTCTTACCAGATATTGTAAAATGCGTATTTATGGTTTACAGTAAGAGGGCAGAAATAGGAATGGTATTCTGGTGAAGAACATAATTAAAATACTCAGGCTTCGACTTTTGCCTCTGACAGACAGGGAAACAACATCAAAGCTCTGAAACCCTGAACTAGACTGTTGACTTCACACTTCCATACTACTTATGGCAAAACACTAGTCATGAGAAAGAAGGCAGAAAGGACGAGGTTCAGACGCTTTAACGGTGGAATGCGGTGTAAAAATCGCTTGGGAAATAGGGAAAAGGGCCATGAAGACGTTAGCGTCTCGCACATGACCAGTGGCATCCAATGACAGGCGATAGTGGCTCGTAAAAAGGTCCATCACGAAGTTGTAAATTGTCTTCTAACAAAAAGGAATTTAGACTGCTGCAGTTGTTTTCTGTTTTTTTCCGCATAATGACGGAAGATATTCGGATTTTGAAGAATCTTAGTAGATAATATTAAAAAACGAAATCGATAAATACATCTAAAATAGTATGCAATTGTGTTTAATTTCACACAAGTAATATATAAGAAGCCTATATCAAAACTGTACAATTACATAAGATAACTTTAGAACAATAATTCAAATAATGCATTTCAGAAAAATGAAATATAATGAAGATTGTGCAGGAAAAAAACACGGAACGTAGCATATTCCATTACTTTTTTAAAAATACTCTCGACTTAAATTATTTTGGTTATACGATGTGTTCAAGATATCGACTAATACCTACAATTTGATTTAGAATTTTCTTTAAATTTAGAAAAAATGTTGAAAACCTAAATTGAAATTTTTGAGAAATTCCAGGAAAAAAGGATTCATTTAGACTCGTGTCCTGCGCATTGTTGGCATGATGTTGAGAAAATAATTCGTATCCGTATGCTGACTCACGAAACTCTTTTAAAGCTTGATATCGTACATTTGTTCATTGATTATCCTGTT
>JAODKC010000038.1:10166019-10195584 GCA_026777985.1 Mormyrops attenuatus
ATGTCATACAACAACGCAAGTTACAAAGGTACGCATGTTCAGGTCATTGCATGCTTAGTCGCGAAATACAATTTGTAAAACGTTTAGAAACACTATAAACTTGTGGAATATCACGTAAAGAGCATTTATCGCAGTTTCATGCTGAAATACTTCGGTTTAGAGCGTTTTTAATCCTCCCACATTTAATACCGATATATCTTCGATGTGAAAGTCATATTTAGTTTACGAAAATGAAGAGCATAAAACCACAAAGTACACGTATGAGAATTCGCAGCATGAGAACTGAAGGATAGCTAAGCTACTACACTAAGTACTACAGACAATATTTTTTCTGAGTAAGATTAAATTGATGCATATTGTGACTTAGTCTGAGTAATGAGGCATATGTTTTACATTTACTTAATAAACTGCAGGCCAACAAACTTCAACTCATGGTTGCATTACCTTGTTTTGTCCCTGATTCAGGTATATAAGAGCATTAAACATAACATTAAGATAACATCAAGAGACATTAAATAAAATAGACTCTTACCCGTTGCCAGAAATGTAAATTTTATAAGGTATTGGACATTATCCTACATATAATTAATAAAAAATTATATATAGACATTGCATCTATACATTTTCACAGGCCTGTTATACATACCCAATTCGAAATTCATAATACAATGTCCACCCAAGGAAATTCACATATATATGCTTTGTGTATATGCTTTCATTTTTGTAATTTAGAAAACAACACGTTTATTATTCTTTTCTGAATATGTACATACTGATTTTGCGCATGTTCAAGAAATAACTATTACAACCGTTATAGGTTACACATAGCTGCAACCATTACCAGACAATTAAGCACATTTCCCAGGTAATTATAAACTAACTTATATATTAAGTATTTTCGTGATCGGATAACAACTGGATTCGCAGTTACAGTGTAGGATTAATTTAGACTCAAAATTTATTTTTGTTAAAAAGAAAGAAAACACAAACGCAGACAATTTAACCGTTCCATTAATTCTACGAACAATTTAACAGAGAAACTAAACAGTCATATCTGATACACAAGCTTCTATTAAAGTTTATTTCTAACACATTACTTGTCACCATATACACACATAAGACAGAAAGACTTTAGAGTTCAGTTTTTGTACTTTCATTCCAGCGTAAGTCATTGTTGATCCTTATTACCCCTCTCTCTTGTCATCTTTTTCATTTTCATTCTTCTGTTCTGGAACCAGATCTTCACCTGCCTTTCAGTTAAATTAAGAATTCTAGCGACTTCGTAGCGACGATCCCTTGTCAGATACATATTATATAGGAATTCTTTTTCCAGTTCTAGTGTTTGAAATTTCGTGTACGGACATCGCTTCTTTCTTGTTGAGCGAGCATGAATCCAGTTAGCAGCCGGATTGTCTGGAACAGAATAATGGTAACTTTTAAAACACAAAAACACGTAAGCACAACTAAAAAGCTTAACAGATTAACGTGAAACTCATAGACTCCGGTATAAGTGTATGATCGGCAAATGTAGTAATGTAATATTTGCAATTAGCACACAAATTGTAGTTGTGAAGATAGTTCATTCGAACTAGCTATAGTAAGACTGGACATTTTTATTGGTTAGTAAAACCCCCAGTTTTACACACACTGCTCGCACAGTTTCTGGGGCTGTAAATCAAGGAGCAATTTCTTTTACTTACTTGGGTCAAGTTGCTGCTGCTTCTCTTCTCTGGGCTCGCTTTGACTCGAAATATCGCTGCCAGCTGGTTCTTTAGTTGCATTGTCTTTACTGTCTGGTACCGCTCCACAAACATATTCAGGCACTATCGGAGTCTGTGCCTCGAAAGTAGAACACTCAGTCCTTTTCGACGGTAAACTTTCAGGCTTCGTCCCGTAATGCCGACTGCTTGAATGGAATCCCGAAAAAGACACAGAGTTCGATATAGGGTCTATCCATGAGCGAACGTATCTGTTATCTGCCGCTGTAAGGTGGGACTGTGGCACGTATGGATGGTAAATTCCCGACACTGCGGCCGTGGACGATGGGTGAACCGAGGACCAAGACGTGGGGAAGACGGCAGACTTTGGTGCATAACTGCAGGAAGAAAAATCAGCATTATCCCCTACACCTGATGGCCTTGAGGTCGTGGCGTGCGAGCCCTGGACAAAGCGAGCTCCGTACACATCATCTGCTTCGTGTCCTATTATGGAGTCCACATAATAATTACTAATTGTACTACTGGTCGACATTTTTGGATCCCTTCGTAGTCATATAAAAGGTTACACTGTTACAGATACCTTCTCTCTGAACAATCATAGTATTTTTGCTGGCTTCATCTTCAGCTATTGGTTGCATGAATCACGTGACCATATTTACCAATAAAGTGAGTAAATCAATCCGCATATAACGGTATTTTAAATTTCGACATATTATCACTAACACGAACCGTAATTTATTTAACTGTATATGAATCCTTTAATAAGTAAAGTAGTTGCTAGATCTACTTGTTTAAACAAACATTACAGCAGAGGGCGGTCCGGGACTATTTCTTTACGTCGGCTGAAAAAAACACCCATTTATTTCATAACCACCCCTCTGCATTGATGCTTTGGCAAATTATTTCAAATGTGTGTAAAATCTTACAAGAAATCGCCGTGATATGTCGCGCACTCGACTCTTGTAAAATATTTTTATAGGCTCGTCAGTTGTAACTCCTCGTAAAATGTTCGTAATAACATGCTATAAAATGAAGAATACGGTTTTTAACGGATTTGTGAATAACTTTTTTTCTGCTGTTTGTTCCATAGTCATCCGATCACGTTTGCACAGGTATTGTTGTATATGTGGCCTAAGAAGTAATTTTTGTGTACTGATTGTATTTATTAGGAAGCACGTCATAATGTTTTTATGTCTATCAATAAATTTTTTATGAGGTGCATTTGATTATACATTAATGTGCCCTTAATAAAAACGGACTCTTGCAGTTACCAAGTGTCTGCACAAAGATGTTCAATTGTTTTTCTTCTGGAAATTCTTTTTTCTAAGGCCAGATACCAAGGGTTCACCATGCAGTGCAAAACATACAAGAGATATTTTTTCATATTGACAATTCTTATACGCGTTACTCTGGCCAAATGATTTAAGGTACATACACTATATTGTCCGTGTGTGTGGAAACGGTTTTATAAGCACGTAAATTGCGTACGAGTCGACTATTCTGCACCATTTTTGTGCATATTGTTACCAGGGTATTCGTTACCAGATACTAATATGACTTCTCTACAAGAACATTTGGTGAGAAACTACATCGAAATTTAAAAAAGAAATAAAATCTCTAAACACTGAAAATGGTAGTACCTACCACAGAAAATCTATATTTTGGTTTATTTTTTTCTTTACAACATAACTACAAATAACGCAAATATGTAACGTTTTATAAACGCTACCTTTGAGCGTCAGAAAGTCTAGATTTCCACTGTGCAAGCATATATAAATACATAGACGGTAACATAAATATAAGTGCATATAAGCTAAAAACTTAACCAAAAATATTTTTATCCATCCGCTACCAGAAAAGCAGCTTATGTAGCTTGTAGGCAGCTCATGAGTCAGGCCTACTGTGTGATAAATATCAAGTGTGCATCTTTGTGTCAGTATATTTATATATCTACAAACATGTAATTTTTACAGAAATGTAATTTACCTGCATTTGTGGTTTATTCGTTTACACCACGTGCGCGGACTCAGTTTAAAGTAAGGAATAACCATGTTCGAATGCTGAATGAAGAGCTGGTCTTTTGTACATTTAAACATGCGTAGTGGTACATACATTATTATACATACTAAAAATGTAAGTAAAATATTTATTAACATCAGTTGTAACGTCATCGCTTTTTGTTAGGTAATTTACATCCACTTTTCACAATTATACTTCACATCCTGCGCAAAGCAATGAAAACTGCGTATATCAGTATCAAACGTAAGATACTGAGGTGAATCCTCAGTCATCTGGAATTCCACTTGATAAGCCTGACTGATTAAAGAAAATGTGAAGATTTTATTGACATATAAGGGACAAATACCAAAGCTTGTATAGCATAAAAGATAACGTGAATAATAATAATGATAATATAAAAATAACAAATAGGTACAGTTTCCTCTGTAAAACTAAGGACTCGAATATGTAGCAAAAAAATCATACGTGAGAAATTAATTTTCTATGAACACGTAGGGTATTGGATATGATCTTAGATATGTTTTTAAATTGTGGCTAATATTTGTTTACTACATATTATATATTACAGTATAGTATAATACTTACAGTATATTTGATATATGTTGTGTGCCTACGTGAAATTTCGATTATTTCATAGACAACACATATGCTTAATAGTTATATGGTATTTAGAAATGTCGGCATTTTTTGTGAAGGTTGCATTTTGTATTTGGTGAATTTGTAAGTGTTTCGGTGTTTACATCGGTAATGGTATTATTATTATATTTTTTATTTGAATGATCCAATTGATTTACGTCAGTACAAATGATCAGCATGTAGACAGACTTTAATTTATTGCAGGATACATGCCACAAAACATGCATTGAAGTTACACCCATATATTAACGATATTTAGCACAGATACTATACAGCAACTTGCAACTTCGACTGGATAAAATTTAAACATTATAGGCTACTCTTACCAACGAATATTTCTCATGATAATTGCCAGCAGTAAATGTGCTTTCATATTCAGTGTTATAATAGTCTTCAACTAATTTCAATCAGCAAGTGTCTAGTACGAAGATGCCTTTATCATGAACAATAACAAACACTCCCGTAGTGGGAATCTGAAATTTTTAATAATTTAAGACGTATGTATTACAGTTACCCTGTGAAACATATTTAAAGTACACAACGCGTCACTTGTATATACCACCAAAAAAGTATTAACTAAACACGAAGTAGCAAATACAAGTCACAGTATCTGAACGTGGAACATAAAACATGGATAACTAACCCCAGCAAATAGTTCACATGAGAAAAGGTAAACGGTGGAAAGAGCATAAGAGCATTGGGCAGACGATCACGAAAACGTAAGATTTGAGGTAAGTTCCCGAATTCGATTCTCTCTGCTCATCTTTTTCAGCTTCATCCTGCGGTTCTGAAACCAAATCTTGACTTGTCTGTCGGTAAGGTTGACACTTTTACTGATCTCTAGACGGCGCTCTCGAGTCAGGTACATATTAAATAAAAATTCCTTTTCTAATTCCAGGGTCTGATGCTTTGTGTAAGGGCATCTCTTTTTTCTTCCACTTTTTGCAGTTAACCAGTTGCTTGTTGGGGGGTCGTTTTTACATTCTGAAAAAGATGACAAAATAAACAGACTTAGTAAATGCTGGAGAACACAGGATAGTTTCTGTAAGATAAATACAATTACGTGAGTATTCCAGCTATTTCAGCCATCCATTTTAACCACCAAAATAGCGAATTGTGATAGAAACACATTTTAAAAGCAAACTTTTTTATTTATAATCAAACCACATGCCATATTTCTACACATACACAACTGAATACAATAGCAGCGATTGCTATGTATTATTGAATTGTATCGATAAACATTAAGATTAAACCCGACAACGATTTTCATTCCCCCAGTTTACCTTTTCAGAACTGTTTGTAAAAAAAATCATCCGTAATCATTGACAGCACTACTTCCAATATTGTTCATTGTTACAAAAAATGAGAAAACCGTCCCTAACGCACAGAGAATCCCGGTCATTTAACCAGAAAAGCAACGTAAACAATATAAAGATAGAAAAAACAGTCAAATAAACCTAGACAATAAAATAACACCGAACAAGAACAGGACTGCACGTAAAGTAACTACAGTGACACTGAAGAGCGTTATAAAGAAAATATTAAACCTAACATACCATTTTGACACGATACAAAAAAACAAAATTACATCTTTAAACAAATAGAATTAAAAAAAACACTCACATCAGCATCCAGTAGTCTAAAAAACGACAAGACTGTTTCCTGTGGAGGCATTTTACTGTAACTTGAGTAAGACTCTCATTAAACATTACGACTTTAGGGTTGTTTGTGTTTTATCCTGGTTTTTATGGTGGTGGGGCGTTCGTATAACACCACGACAGGACTCATCCCTTTATTGTACCCACCTTTCGCTTCCGTCTGTGCCAATTCGGGGCTTGAGGCTGACGCTTCAGAGAAGGAATTTTTCTCCTCTTGCACACTCACGTTTGGATCAGGGCTTCCCGCCGGTGTAGGTGTCTTGATCGCGTCTCGGTTAGTCGGAATTTCTATAATTTTCTTCTCCGCCTCGGGAACCGAAGACAGCTGCGATTTTGGAATAACTCTGTTTAGTTGCAGGATGGTGTTCGGGCTCGTTTCGTGATTAAAGTCTTGGTTTTTCCCAGATGCATAGGTTTGACTCAGTCTGAAATAGCCCGGGACCGGGATTTCGGAACCATCAACAGAACAAGGTTCCGGAACAAGATTAGAATACGTGGGGATTTCGGACGAGCTGACCTTTGCTCTTTTGTCGGAGTACATACAGCAATTACTTTCTTCTTTAATGCTTTGTGAAAAAGTACAAGAGGACATCTGGATGGAAGTGTGCTCTATTCTGCACGGTCTGTCCGCATCTGCCCAATTGTCAATTTGAGGTATATACGAATGGGCATTCATGCCCATGTTTTGGTGGCTAAGTTCTCCCCTTTTACCAAGAGACGGCAGAAGTCCACAGGTCTGCATCCCATAAGTTCCCATTTCTGTACTGGATGGCATGTACATGTTGCTGCTGGAGTAAAGGCTATCGGTCCTGCAAGCATTGATCAAAGAGTCTACTAAAAAAGTATTGGCAGCGGGAGAGCTGTTGGGAAAGGACATTTTGGAAATGTGTTAAAGAAGAGAGAGATGTCCTCTATAGGCTGACATATCTAGCAAAACAATCCCGTGTAGCTCAGGATGCCTCTCAGCTACCACATGACAACCACACCAATGAAATTTGAAAATGGCCTTGAGATGCAGCCTCTTTTCTTGTCACGTGGACGCTCGAGCACTTCGAAGGGTTGTCAAATGTGGTCAACAGCGACATCTAGAACAAGGACTTGAAATTGATTCCAAGACAACAACTTAAAAGGCATTTAACACGTCTTCTCACTTTTTTCCGAAGAAGCACAAACAACAACGAATATAAAAATGTGCAAATGGTTTCTTGAACTTTTTTGAAGACCGATTTACCTGGGCCATTATTTTTAAATTTTAAAAATGTTTTTGTTTGTAAAGCTAATTCCAAGTTCAAGATGACATTTGTTTATTAGACTGCACTATTAAAATTACTTTTAACATAACATATTGCTTTTGTTGATGAAGCATTTGCCGTGTTTAAACTGCTAAGGCATAGGGACTCTCACGTACTATTGTATATTAAAAGAGGAAACTAATTGCTGAGGTGTTCAAGAATTTGAAATTGAACTCTTTTGCAATATAAGTCCATTTCACACTGTTCCTTGAACTTCGACATTTTGGGTATAATTCCTGGAATAATATACATTTTGTTTTATAGGCTAAGTAAAAGCATTTTGCCTGCCACAGTCGGAGTATCAAAGGTTGTTTAATTTATGAATGTATATTAAGGAGAATCAGGGCGATCAATACATTTCTCATCTGCATTCGAGAGCTTTCTGGTAATTTTCCTGCTCCCGAGGCTTTTCTGAGAATTATACTCCTAGTTAAAGCAGGTGTTCAGCTATTTTATTAAGATATCGATTGTGGCTTTGTAAAAGATAGGATGCGCACATTTTAATTTACAAGATATTGGCAGTATTATGAATTGTCAGAAAGCGGTATTTGGTCAGGTTTTATTTTAGAAATTAAATTAATGAAATGGGTACATTAACGTGCGTAAATACATAGCATTAGCACATGCATTGCATTCACAACGTATATCGCCATGAAACCTGGAAACAGATTGAAAGGTATGCGATACAATATTGGTTTACAAAATGATACAATGCTATTTGAATAGCCATCTTTGTGATAGATGGAAGGCAAAAAATAAACAAAACAATAGTCATTCGGACACGAGCCTATAATTCTCAGATGCATTCATTTGTTCTGAAAAACTGCACCAGCGCACTTTTATTTTAGGCCGTTCACAGTTTTCCATAACAGTAATTCCATTTCACAGTTTTATAATATAACGCATTAATATTTTTGCATTGTGCCATTTTTAAATATAGTTCTAAATTAATGTAATTTCTAAACTTGAATTTGAAGTGATAGGATCAAATAGTAGCATATATGGAATGACCTATGTTTTGACGACACAACACGATCACTATATGCCTGCAATACTGGAAAATCTTGTTCAGCACAACAGACAGTGGGTTTAAGTCCCTCCGAACTGACGCCAAGATGGGAGCATTTTTATTGCTCATTCTCACAGCATTTAACTTCCTATAGCAGCTTATGAACTGAGAACTCGCAAACAAAGAAAATGCCTTAATATGAGACTTCATAAGGAACAAAAAATGTTAATCCGGGTAGTTCTGCCACGATCACTGTAACTCAGTCTAGCTAACAACTAATAGTCTTTTTGTTGCATATATCTGTTTATCTAAAAAACCCCTGACATAAATACTCATATTATGGATCTTTTCCGCGCGAGCAGTCATGCTGCATCATATATTGCTCAAATTATTTAAATAATATCAAAAGCAATGGAAGGTCGTGGCGGCACAATAATGAAAAAATACACAAACACCACAAACCTGAAAAACACAACGCAAAATGTAAAACATCTTTGTCATGATTTTATCAATAGTAGTAACAGTAACAGTTGTAGAGTAACGTGATAAAACGAAGATCTTAGGTATAAAAATGTTTAATGCTATTTTTGTACCTTCAAATTCTCATTGTTATTTGAGTAAAGTCTGCTCATTGTTACATTTGGCGTTGCAAAAGTAACATTTCTTTCCTGTATTTTGTGTAGGCACACCAGGACAATTTCCAAAAGTAGAAATCCTGTGTAATTAAAACACCTTTATCGCTGAAGGAATATTGGATTTACAATTTGCATTTTCATTTTTAACAATTTCATATATTTAATTCCACTGGATTAGTTAAAAAGCCTTAAAAAGAAAACTGCACTTATATTATAAATCGATGCTAAAAAACACATACAAGTACAATCTTATTTTCATTTGTTTTCAACTGTCTAACATATCACATAAATAGACTTTTTTTTGTCTTTTATTCTTTACATTTGAAACTTCCTAAAATATTAGCCAGTTGCTTCATGGTTTTCATTTGTAAATCAGATTCTTAGGATAGTATTTCTCTGTACCAAACGACGACTTTGCTGACTTGTGTACCTTCAGTTTTGCTAAGCAGACACGTATGTTGTAGCTCGCAACATTCACATCTCACGTATAAACCTGCTTACTTCTTATTTAGCTGGATAGCATAAAACAGCAAAAGACGTTATACGTTTTCCCAACAAGCTAAAAATACTTCAGCTTGACATATATTTGTACAGCATTTTGTATATCTCGTGCATAAGAAAACATTTTCCTGCCATTTACCAAACTGAGAAATGTGTGTTCACTTATTTTAACACGCAAGTATATACATAATTCAAGTAATTCAATAAATTCTTTCTGTTAAATGATTTAAATAAGATTCCGGATAATAAAATTAAATGACGAAATAACTGGAAATATTGAAATGCCAATTACTGCCGGTCTCGTTACTCAAATCATTCATAATTTTTAACCGCCTATTATCCAACCTAAAATGGTTCCAAAGAACGCACATGCATGTAACAACAACAATAATAACGACGGCAATAATAATAATGGAGCGGTCATAGTTAGAATTCATAAAACTGAGCGATTACATATGTTGCAATAACGCCATCCTGTGGTTATCATCAAAATTACAAAAATAACGGAATTTCTACGTATATCCAAATGTTATATATTCACGTATAAGTCTACAAATTCAAATGGCATCCAGTAGTCAATCAGTACAACAGACTAATATAGACTGTTATGAAAAATAGCCTAGCGGCAACTTATTTTTAACTGAATATATGTGTAAAAGCGAATATTGGGTTTTAAATGGAGATTTCAATTCGTCAGTAGTAAAACGTAGGCCTACATAAGATATTACACATACAGTAATATATAGATTATATATTGCATATATTACACATTGAAATATGTAATGCATTTTACTTGGCGTGTACTTAAAGTACCAGCGGAAATCATGCGTTATTACTTTGATATTTGAATGTCGCTAAAGAAAGACTTGGACGTGTCGGAAACAAAATAAATAAACATTAAACAAAATTGAAGTATGCTTGAAAATATTAAGAAATGTAACATTTTCTTTATTTTTCTATGGTGATTTCAAGCATCGGGCTACACGTGTGACCAACGATCAGCGTCAAAACAAACGGTTGGAACATAGCGGGAAGCGCGGCCCCATACTTGGAGAGAAAACAATTGACTACTCCTATTTAATTATTTTGATATAACAGACTAACAAACTTAAGTTGTTAAAAGGATGTTTATCACTGCGGAGTAATCAGGAAATCCCACCAGTGATCAGGAGGCGTAAAAAATTTGCGATTATGTAAATTACATACTAACATCAGAGAAAAGACTCGCATAAGAGCAAAGTAAAAATAATTAATTTCAATCCTTCCTTGTTAAACTGAGGTTTGTTTAACAAAAGAAATTGCTCATAACTGTAAACTATGCGCTTTCTGAATTCTAGCAAACCGACTGCCTCGCAGCCATGTTGGAGCGCCGGTGCTGCAGTGCAGATATTTTTCAGAAGGCGTCCTTTTGTTAAGAGAACAGCCAAAAGGCGCCTAAACGAATCTAAAAGGGTTAAAGGGGACGACCTTGACGTTATGGAAGTTCAAAGGCAAAATGGAATATATTTTTGAATGTATGAAATTTAGAACAATCATTTGCTTAGGCGTCTGTTTTGGCTAATATCAGGATTAGCGTTATACGTATTTGCATATAATAGTCATGCAGGCATTGTTTTTTGTTTGGACGCCTGCTTTTTTCTGTATGAAATACAGTATGAGTATGTTCTTATTTTATCTTATATTAGCGCAAATCTGGAGAGACTAAAAGCCGAAATAGCCCCCAATTTAGACTATGCCAATGTTTATTGTTTTGTCTGGATCGTTAAAGCTAGTGTAAACTATATCAAATTGCGCAACATAAAGAAAACAAAGTACTAAGTAGCTGTGCTTTTAAGGTAAACGTGTCCTGCTTGACAACCAAACGAAATTTTTTGCGCTTTTAAATTTTTTGCAATTTAGCAGACAGTGCTGTTATCGTTTTAAGGTAAGTCGTTTTCACGCAACTATTGTGTCAAACATAATTTATTTTTACCAAGCCCCAGACTATTAACCTTCAATTAAGCTCCACCAAATACTACAAAATGTTATCGAATTCTTTCTTTTGCTGGGAAAAGCACATACATGAGTATAATGTTGTACATTAACTATTGAGTTGTGTCACACTTGAAATAATTTAAAAAACTACTTGTGGGGAAAGGATTTGCAATATTCTGGTTTTATTTAATAGTTTCGTACATCACATGCGTCTAAGAAATAAATGCATACATTAGACTGTTATAAAATTACATATTGATTACTGTAATCAAATTTTTGTTGCTTACTGCAATGTTGTTTATGAACCATTATAATGAACGCAATAAAACATAAATAGAACATAATACGTATACATCAATTACATTTAAGTAGCATTCACAATCTAAATAACATAAGAGCGAACACGAAGATTGTCAAAATTTCCTTGTCGTTCTTGTTTTATCGAACGATACACGTTAGTTAGGAAACACACAACATTAAATAGCCTAATGTGAACAAGAATCCATAGATTTTCGAGGTAAACGTTACTTATGCTAATAATACAAGAATTGCATAGTTTAAAAAATTCAATTTATCCTTATTTCTTCTGGTGCCCCGTGTAGCTGCGTGATGGAGAAAAGGTTCTGTGCCCGAAAAGTCCCAAAACCTTAAGCCATTCCATCATGGAGGCCACGGAATGTTCTACACGATCTAAAATCAAAATGTCAGAATAATGGATTCCCAGTGAAATATTGAAGCCGATCCCTGTTTAGCTTTTTCTCTTTCATTCTTCGGTTTTGAAACCAAATTTTCACTTGCCGATCTGTTAGGTTTAACATCCTTGACAACTGCAAACGCTTCTCTTTGTTTATATACACGTTGAAAAAGAATTCTCGTTCAAGTTCTCGTATCTGGTATTTAGTGTAGGGACACCTCTTTTTTCTTGACTTTGAAGAACCTAAAAAACATAATAACAAGTTATCCGTCATAAACATATCTATATTAAGCACATTATGTTACTTGAATTATTTAATATTTAGATTTTTCTACGGACGTACATTTGAATTCACAGTTAATTCCATTCTTATATAAGCAGCCGAGTACAAGTTATTTAGCCTGACTCGTTACACATTCACGGGTTATTGCAGGATTTTTTTCTTCTTTTCAACAACACATTTCTGTTATAATTGTTCCGTAAAGTAACATTTGCGGATATAGTTGCTTTATACATTACGTGACGCGATTTCCCCGTAAAATAATCTATAAATTCCATACAAATTCTTAAAAGGGAATTTGACTCTTATAACCAATCAGTAGTAATCCTAAAACCCACCTAAACTGTCCTGCCGTCGTAAACAGTTTTACAGCAGCAAAGCAAGTCTTATAGGGTATATAAAATCCTTTGCATGCTTATAAAGCCGCACATAAAATCAAACCGACAAAGTAGTGGACTTGTACTCTAACCCCATTTAATGTTTGGTCTTACTCGCACCGTTGCTCTTTTCTTCTGTGCAGTTGGAGGAAGAAGATTCTTCATCTATGTTTTCGTTTGGTTGTTGTTTCTCCTGCGACGACGTCTCTGAGGACAACTGACTGGCCGCAGCATCTCCGGGGAGACTTGATTCCGTCTTTTCCTTTGAGGGTTCGGAGTTGGCTCTCTCGGCATTATTGTTAGTGTCAAAAAACTGGTCAAATCCTTGAGGAAGAACTCCATTTCTGCCAACACTGGTGTAAAAACTGCACGGCGCGTTCGAGCCATTATGATGGCTATACATAGAATCGTTTTTAAATATCATGTCCGTCCTGCTAGATGACTGAATTAGATCTCGGTGCATTATGTCGTCGGTCGAATAGTACGATGCATAACTGCTCCGATAATGCCATTTGTGATCCATGCCATAATCTCTGAAAGCAACTTCTCCGACAGGCTGGACCTGAGCAATGTTTGAAGTATACGGAAAATTTACTTGACACGAAGTCGTCTGAGGTAAAAATGATGTGACAGATGAAAAATCAGGTGCTGATACATAATACGTACAATTCGGCAAATACATATTCGACGCGCAGTTGCTGCGATCGTCATACTCCGTCATGACTTCTTTTGCGTTTGAAAGCAGCTATATGCAGCGTCGGTGTGTTAAACTTCGTCCATCTACTGCACTACAGGCATGTGGACAGGATCCGCGTGGGGGAAAAATCGGAAACGTAGGCTGACGTGCAATTCATCTTGATCGATTCTTGAGGCAATTGTGTCATGTGATCCGGTAACGAAATTACCATATATCAATATCAGTCATTAAGACCGATATAGAGAAATTCATAGGTGAGAGCAGAAGTCAGTTCATTGGTTGCTTGCGTCATGCGGATATCCAAATGTAAATCTTTCATTTACACCAACGAATTAGTAGACAGTAAACAGTCCTTGAAATATTAAATCATGCTGCTTCAAAAACGAATACGAGTTACAATGCAACACATGAAAAAGCAACGTATAATAGGTTTTTATAAGACGTTAATTTTAACAATGACACGGTGTGTACGTAGTTCAATTGGGATTTATATTAAAAGTACTATATCTCCGACAGTCTACAAATATGCTTATTTAGTGTTTGCATTTTTACAGCATTAAATTGTAGCGCGGACGCATCTAAAACAACGGGAGAATAAATTTCGTAATATGCTTACTTACAGAAAACGGACACCTTTAATTTAAAAAATAACCAAAACCACTTCAGGCTGAATTGAACTAGACAAAACATTTTAATAAAGATATACTCGATTTAAACGATATGGTCAATCTTTGGATTACACAAACTTCATAAAAAACATTCATAAATGCCAATCAGGTCCTCCGAAACACGGCCATGTATTTTTTCAAACCGGATTTACTTTATTTGATTGTTTATCTGTGCATAGTATTGTGGCAAAAGTATATTTTAAGCAATAAGGAAAGTAAACAGAAATCGTCAGTTAAATACGGAAAGAAAAGGAAGGAATCACTGTAATTGACGGATGTTTTGTGATGTTATTTCCGCTTCTCGATTTAGATTTCAGAGTATTTTCAGTAATTTCTGGGGCTTTCTTCATAATAATTATATTGATCTAGACAAACTAAAGCTTAATGATAAAAATGGGGAAGTTAGCAAGGTTATTGAAGACATTCAATGTAAATAACATATGCACATTAAAATAACACATGAAGAAGAAGCAAAACCAGGAAAAAGAAAGAAATCACAGCATACTGTTAAGGAACACAAGATAGACCCGAATGTTTTTAAGTTAGCGAATGCTTTTGAGTATACCAAATTTATCCGCTGCGTAACTATTTTATAATGCTAACTGAAATCCTGCAATCCCCCGTCATAAATAGCTTATATTGTAATTTGTAAATTCATTACAAAATGGAGATCAACACTAATGAAGAAAAGAATGCAACATTACCCTGGAAAGATATATGTAAAAACTCCAAGTCGGATTGGTTTGATCAAGTTTTTCTGACTTCTTCTTAGGTCCATAGGTAGTAATTAGAAGTCAGATAACAAGAAGAATCAATGGATCACGAAAGATTCACACTGCCAAGTACAAAACAGATCTTCTGGCTTTGAACGTTGTCTAACAACACTCACCCAGTCGTCCCCAATAAGCGCTAGCAGTCGGATCATTTTATTGCACAGACAAAAGGAAGCGTTCTAGTTTAAGTGTAGGCTATAGTGAGTAATTTGGGTGGTGGTGGGGTGTGTGTATGCGTGTCTGTGTATGTCTTTCGGGGGGTTATTGTCTTTAAACAACTAAGCAGCGTTTTAAATCTTACTGCAAGACCGAATTGTTCAAATTTCAGATATTATCATTGCGGTATTTTAAATAGATCACGTTTAATATCATAATTATACGTAAGCTTAAAATATATAACTTAACACGGGATTTAAAAAAGAAATTAATCTTTTACTAAAGAATGAAAACGTTTGGGCATTTTTGTGCAACACTTGGCTAGAATCGATGAAGGTCTGGTAACACACTCAATCCCTCTTATTAGCCTGTAAGTTAATTTTAACCTCGTCCTAGTCTATTCAGTCTACTCAGAAACATAATCCTCACAACATAGGAATTAACTTTCAAAAATATTACCAATGGATGCATTTTTACCACGGATGGATAATTAATGATGCATTTCAAATAACCGAATTATCTTTGTTTTATTTGTCAGTGAACATTATTAATTTGTCCTTCTTCTGATTTCGTGTTTTGCTTATATTTAGCGAAAATCGACACACCAATTAACTAGAGGACACTTTCACGTGTATTTCAGTCGATAATACAATTTCAAAAATAACGATAATATTTACTGGACATCAGGGCATTTCGTTAAGTAAATCGTATAACTAAAGAATGTTTAAAAGCACATGCGCTTGTTTTTGTGTTTAAAATTATTTTTTAAATATGAATGTATGTTCTTAAAAACAGTATGTTACGCTCATTTAAAGTGTTTTACATTTTGGGTTGAATAAAAGAAAAATCTGGGAAAAGTGTATGTTTTAAAATTGTCATGGTAGGAAAGGTATACTAACTTGACCTTAACTTTGCAATTGCGCCCCCAGTATAGAGAGTATAAAAAGACATCGTCAGGGACTCGCCATTAGACAGGGCAGCTGAATAAGCTGCGCCGTATTCTTCGTTTCTGCGTTTAAACACCGCGACCAAATCAAAATGAATTTGTTGTTTAAAATAATATCTCATTCTGGGCTTTTTAAGTAATACATTTATTTCTTAGACGATTTCATTGTGTATATACTATACTATTTTTAAACAGCCCCACGCATATGGGGTATTTTTTTCTTAAACTAACGTAGATTTGCACATCTTGTATGTTACATTATTAACACAAAAGAATATTTGTAAATATCCTGTTGAGTGTTTTAATATCAGAAATGTGGCGACAGGAGGAAATATTTGTTTTGAACTATGGCTCATACGGAAAATAAATTTTATGAAATGCAATGAGTTGTGTACGTTTTCCGCTTTTCAATGGGCTACTGCTTTTTTGTTATACATTGCTTTAAAGAACATGACTTTAAATTACAGAGAAGGTTTTCATAAAAATAAATCATAATATATAAAAATAAACTCCTTGAATCTATAATAATAATTGTCTGTACGCCAAGGCACCAGGTTCATTGAAACACAGCTCCTGCTTATGATCATGTAAAAAATGTAGTATTTTCAAAAAAATATCGTATTTCCCTTCCAAATGTAGAATTCTATTTACGCATAAGAACGCAACGATACTAAGAACATAGAAAAAACGCATCGATACTGTAAAATAAAGACTTCCGGCAGTATTCTCTGAATAGTGAGAAAAAGAACCACATTTACACACATTAAAACAGAAGTTTTTCAATTCTACTTTTACAATAAATAAATATAGAGATATAATTGAAAAACACAACATATAGTACACAAACACAATGGATTAAAATCAATCCCCCATAGTTAATGCATTATTAATGAATGTATATTAATACTATCGTATTTATTCCTCAAATGATCCTTAATAAGTCTATCTTAATTTTGATCTTAAATGAGTTGACCTTAAATATCATTGGTTGCTAGATTAGCCCAACACATTTTGGAGCATGTTAATATCGATCTATCACTAAAATGTTAAGGGTTAAACGGTAAAAACGTGTAAATATTTCCATTTTGTGTTTTATGCATAAATGTGGTCTAAATTACACCAGCCTATTCACAATAAAATACATTATATTTATATATGTATATGAGAAATGTATCTTATGTACTTACATTAGACATGCAATTACACTTATGAAATATTTTTATACCCCTGTATTTCACCTGCCATCCGTCGTTTCAATTCACATGGCGTACTAATATACTTTCTTACTGATATCTCTTACGAAAAATCGCATACATCAACAAATGTAATGCTGATGCGTGTGCGGGTGTGTATACACGCGTGTGTGCGCGTGTATGTGTGTGTGTATTAATAATCATAAGAATCATGTGCGATAAAGGCTACAAATGGGAATCTTATCTATAAGACCCCCGTTTTAGTCCTGATCCTACCTAATTATTCATCGTTTATACGTCTATATCCTTAGTGCTGTGGGTACAAATCTAAAATATCGATGCAAAGAAAGATACTGGAGATTTTCCAATAAACCTCCAAGACCCCTAATACAATCTCTTGAGAGAACAACGCGATCATTAAACAGAACTTGAATAGATAGGTACTTAATGACAGCCCTTTATTAATGCATGAATACACAAATCGGCATTTGATATCGAAAGGTAATTTGCTGGGTAAAACAGTTGACGTGAAACGTTCGTCTTCAGGTTCATGCCATTTCTTGGCCTGCTTCTACTAAACAATGGCACATAGCCTATACTTTGTAATATGTTTCGGTGATAACAATACTTAGAAGTACATCTTATATGTCTTCTTTATTAATCTTAATGTACAAATTGCAATGTCAAATTGAAGATCATGAGACTTTGAGAACAGCAATTAGCAAGGAGAGACACGATGATGAGTTGTAATGTAGCCTTGTAAAGTTATGACCGTCTACATAAAAACCTTAGTGTCTGCGCCAGGATAACCGCTCAGTAAATGGGAAATGCATGTTCGCGCATCAACAGTCTTTTCTTTTTCATCCTTCGGTTCTGAAACCAAATTTTAACTTGTTGGTCGCTCAAGTCCAGCCTGTCGGAAAGTTCTTTTCTTTTCTGTCTGTTTATGAATTCGTTCATTAGAAACTCGTTCTCAAGTTCTGCAATCTGTTGCTTGGCGTACGGCTTCCGTTTCTTTTTGGTCCTCACTTGTGAAGAACACCAAACAGCACCTGAAAAAAAGAAAACAAAATAATGAAATAACCATGTCGTTCCACGCAAGCAATATATCACGTTCTCTCTATTTTATACCTCATCCCGTTCCTGAAAACCACAGTAGAGAGAATTCCAATGTGTTCAGACATAAATATGTACATAAGTCACATTTTACGATTATGAATATAACATGGAAGATGTAGAAGACTGACGTCGCATACCATCAGTGAGGGATGCCCTAACACAGGGGCCACTTAAATTTGGCTGCACTGTGACATTTGAGTTCACCGGTTCCTTGAAGCCCGCGATATTTGCTTGATTGCTGGAATTCTGTTCCAGTTGCGCAGTAGAGGATTGTGACTCTCCTTCCATATTACAAAAGTTATATTTGGCAACACAAGCAGGGTGAGTAATTCCGTGTTCACTGCCTGAAGACGGTCCATGTTTGACTGATTCCTCTGGTTTATGATTGGCATCTTGAAGACTGAAGTACTTAATAGCTTCTTCCAGTGGACCCTTATTATGAGTGTTGGGATTGGTACTTAGAGACACTGAAGTTGCCAGAAAGGGTTGACTGAAGCTACTGACCGTGCGGCTTTGTGGTGGAGATGAGCACGGATTTGGGGAAGTCCACGGGGCAGAGCACACCTCTCTTCTGCCGTACGAAATGTGATTTAGCTCGGAGGACTCAACCCCGTTACTCCGTAAATTGGGAAAATAAAAATCCTGTGTGGAAAAATTCAAGAGGGATCCAACAAAGCCAGAACTTAGAAAATTTCTGTCACACATTTCCAAGGAGATAAGAGATACAATTCTTACAACCCTTTTAGCTTCCTTCAAGAATAAGAAGGAGGCGATTTCTGATTTGTTAACACTTCGTCACGTGACACACAAAATACGTTATCGAGCCCCCCCTCTCACACCATAGGGTGGTGTCCTGGAGAACATCCTCTAGAGAAACCTCAACGTAAGCATATTCCAGAAAATCGCGTTATCGTCGTTGCTGGTGCTTCGGCGGAAATTGTCGTGTAAGCAAAATGGTATGGAAACGTGAATAGAAATTCTGCAGTGCTTAGTCTATATATAGGCCTAGTAAAACTCAAATAAAACCCAAAGCCGTCCACGATATGTCTTCTCATGTACTGATTTATATTATATATTGAATAAATAACAGCCACAAAACAATATGACTTGTCTTATTGTAATTGTAACTATGATGATTATTATTGTTTTAATATTAATAATAAGAATCGACAACTTTTGCATCGCGCTCATAGGGGCCTAATTCTGCTCGTGTTTGCATACCAGCACAATACCAGTTTTTGGGAATACTGCAATAAATAACTGACTCTTTCAGTTTAATTTTACAATTTATTATTACTAATATATGAATTGATTATTAATCAAATGCAATATCCAAGCTGATACTTGGAAAACATTTCGTTGAAATCGAATTTAAAGTATATATGTTTGTAATGCAAAATAGTTTTCTAATATGGAAGGACAGTCACAATCCTCCACTGCATAACTGGAACAGAATTCCAGCAAACATCAAAAATCTTACAAGAAACACTATTACCAGTAATAATTAGAATACTTAATTTATTTTATCTATCGAAATTTATGTGTGTTTGGGAAAAGACACAGCAATGTAAATATTGCGGGCACTTGTTTCTACCGTATGTACGCCTATAACATAACACCTTTTTCATTTAAGACTACAAAACCACTGAAATAATTTGTGATAAAGTTCACTGTAAAATTCCTTTAGAAAGTCAAAATATACCTAGATCACGTAATTTCACAAACTACTAATTTGTTTCTGACCACATAGAGAAAATAGGATAAAACATGAAAACAAGATGAATTCATTTTTATTCAGACAAATGGAATGTAGTCCAGGGAATCCTTCATAAAATTATACAAGTTTAATTTGATATGTGTCGTTCATTAAACTTCCGAAAATGAGAAAAATTAAAACAAACTATTACCTCTACGTACATATTGTGCTATTTTATAATAATAAACAACAACGTGATCGTTATCATCACCTTCATAATCAACAACAACAATAATAATCAATAGCTTTTACATTGTGCTCATAATTATGCTCATATTTGCAAATACTAATACACTACACTTCGTACACACTTTGTTAATGGGACCAACATCAATAATAATACGCAGTGACTTAAATGATTAAATCATACATTGTTGCATTGCTAATTGTTAAAACTGAGATTGGTTATTATTAATGAAATAAAACATTATGACTTGTGTTTGGAACATATTTTGTTGAAACTGCAAAGTAAAATCTTTACAAGAAGTATGTTTATTCGATTTGTAGAAGCTTCATGTGTGTGTATGTGTGTGTGTGTGTATTTCAGCTCTAATCATCTATGTCTGTGCTTTGATTTAGGTTCAGTAATTTAAATATGGGTTTACTACAACCTAACACAATGACATGAATGAATTGTCAAAAAGTGTGTTGTAAAAATACCGCATTCAATCCTTATGCACTTTTGAAATATATTCAGATCGCAACATTTCACAAAATGACACAATAAGTAGGCATAAATAATAGGATACAACAAACGAATGGGTTGCTTTTTAAATTTTCATTCAGACCATCCTTTAAAAAAGTCCTTGACAAATTCTGCAAGTTGATATTCTTAATTTATACATGCACGACATAAAATAGGCCTTTTAAACACACACTTGACATTAAATTCAATTCCGTGCTTTCTAAACCCGATTTAAAACACACTTCAGATCGAAGCGCATATTAGGCCGATGCAATATATAACAACAATAAGAACAATTCGAACAACAACAACAACAATCATGAGGATCTAAGCAGGGAAATGCCATTATACTCCTAATATTTTGTAATTGTACATGTAACACAATGTCGGCTTTTAATGCAGCGAAATGTCATTTGTTAAAACTGGTGTATCGCCCCCATATTCATTAAAAGGACGGTTAAATAGCATATTGTAGATTCCACATCATTCAGCCCTGTTCCATAACAAATATATACTTTATCTGAAATGTTTATATTAAACAAAGTTCCGTCTGTTCACTCTTACTGTATATGAATAATCCACACTCTTCGACTTCATTTACAAAAATAATAGTTAAAGCTACGAATTCGTAAAGTGGTAACAGAATTGAACTGCTGCCAGTTTAGAGATCTAAGTGTATATACCTACGACGACTGAGGCAAAACAGAGCAAACAGCGTATCCAGGGGCTGCTGAACGGAGAAGAAACGCACGCGCGGTCATAGATATACAATGGGCCATATTGGCCGGTAGCTTTTGAGGCGATGCGCTACGGCCACACTGCGCATGGACGGATTCCTTGTGGCCATCTCTTTGCCGAAACACAGAGAGAATGCAGTCAATAAAAATGCATTTAATTTGGCCACATTAAATTCTCCTCACAAAACATAGCGATATGTAGCCTTTTAAATGAACCACGTGTGAAAAACACTGCTTCCGAATCACGCCGTTTTATATCTCATCCAGCAGATGGCGAAGCAGTCCCATGGATCGCAGACTCTTCGTTATGCACGAGCTTCACTGCCGTCAAGGTCAAAGACTCTAATTTCATGTCAAGGTCAACGGTAAAAATCAAATTCAGAAAACATCCATCCATCATCCATCTTCGAACCGCTTAATATGGCTGCGGGGGTCAAAACAAGCTTTGATAGCAATAATAATAATAATAGTAATAATAATAATACTATTCGTAAAATATTCAGAGTAAATTTCAATTGCAATAACTGAACGTACAACTGTGATTAAGAATTTTTAATAGGCTTATATATGAACTTAAATGTAGTATGACTTAAATATTTTTAAAATGTTTATAGCCCAGTCACTTTATACATTTAAAGACAAACTTGACGAGAAAGCAATCAAAAATCAAATTAGCACGGTATTCATGTTTTTTTCTCTTTGAGCCAATTCACAATGAAAGTTATGTTTGAGAATGTCACAGACCATTTTCTTGTTTCTATAATCATTTAGTAAATAATTTACATGGCAACGAAAACACAATACACAATAAGGGATGAATGCATGTGAATTCGATTCGTTGATACATTAACCATTCGTTTTCTATTAGAGAATATATAAAATATGTTTAGTCTTCCCTCTAAAATGTTTACAGTATGTCTGGTTGACCGAATTCTGTAAACTATACACTGCCATCAGTCACATATAGGCCTATATTCCATATTTATTTTCAAGTAAATATTAATAACAGGTTAATTAATTCTAAAATAAACTGGTTAAACGTTTTGCTTTCTTACCTTGCTAAGCCAAATATATTTTGATTGCTTTTTTCGTAGCTCTATGTAAATGTTCACTTTTCTGGAAAATCGTCTGAAAGTTAGACGAATCTAAATGCTGCCAACATAACAAGAAAAACATAATTTAATTTCATAAAAAAAATGACAAAGGTAATTATGACGTCCTTTATTAAAAACCTGAACTGAAAAGAAAATCAAATACGCGATACATCTCACATCAGCGTAAGATATAAGTGTCATCTTAGTGGCAAGCATTCTAAAACCATTTTATTTTTTTCCAGTTTATTAACCACGAGCACAAAACTCAGGAAAAAAAGAAAAAACAGAAATACGCCTGAAATTAAAGTTTTCAAGCGAAGGAAACACATATTCACTGGTTTATTTGCCGTTCACACCGCGTCGTCCCAAACATTCATTGAAATTCAGCAGTAGGATTCACGTTGATTTCCTAAGCAACCTTTTCTCTTTGACTCTACGATTCTGAAACCAAATGACGACTTGCCTCTCCGATAGATTGGTTGAAAATGCAATCCGTTGCCTTTTATCTTTGGTAATAAACTTGCTAGTTGTATACTCTTTTTCAAGTTCCCTGAGCTGCAGCTTTGTATAAGGCACCCGTTTCTTCTTCCCACGCCGTAATACACTGTTGACATCAGGCTGGATTAGAGCTGTTCCCCCTTGAACCAAATAGAGAAAAATACGTCTAAAATGAATGGCAAGGCCCGAAAGGGAAACACGTTAAACGGATACATTTAGAACACATCTATGCAATACTTTACATTGGGCCAGTATTAATGTAGGCCTATTGTCATGTATTATTTATTTAGTACTTACGCATCTGAGTAAATTTCCTACCAATGTCAATCTGGACACTTTCTAGAATAGCGATATTGCGTTAATACTATTCCAAGGAAATTTGATAACACATTATCCATAATCACTGACGATAACAGAATCTTACATGCACGCGCCACAGCTTTCACCAATAAATTATAATTATGGTTTTATTTGGACTTATGTTGTGGTACAACATCAACACTTTAGATACACGCAATGGGGTTTAGTAATACACACCTAAAATCAAACTTTCGTGGAACTTCCCTGCCCACATGCAATAAACAGCTGAATTATACGTACTGCTAGAATTTGGCAATTTGGCCAGAATTTGGAAATGCTTCACGTTTTTCTAACCCAGGCTGTCATGTCTCCCATCCGAAAATATACTGTTGCAAGAACGTAAGCGCCAACGAATACCTTTTTGTCCAAGTTTAATGTTTTTTTTCCACATATGCGGCAAAAATGTATGTGTATATTATTGGGAAAGAATATTTAAAATCTATATGTAGTTGATGAGATAGCTTTGCCCTAATAATAATAATAATAATAATAATAATAATAATAATAATAATAAGTATTATACCTGCAAGATAAGATTTCCACGCATCAAGGTTCTCAGTCTGATTTTTTATGAAAGACGTCGGTCTGCTCCAGTTACTTGACCAATTCCACTGACAGCCAATGTTAATATCGCACCCAGAGGATCCAGAAGCAGGTACATCGACATATCCTGGAATCCGTGGGGAAGAACCTGTGAAGTCTTGGAAAATATCGTACTCTTTGGTCCTTACTGGTAGTTCGTTGAGGTGCATCTGTCTTGCGACACGTGAAGTATCCGTAAGCGTTTCCTTTAAATGTTCATTGCAAGTTTGCTTAATTATGTCCTGCTGGAATCCAGTACTATATTGTATTTTGAAACTGTAATGACTGTTTCCAAAACAACAACCGAAACCAGTTGGTGAAGTTGTGGAGGCTGACGAGCACGGACCCAGCCCATATAGGTTAGTAGATTCTGGGTTGATGGGCGTAGATCTCTCCGCTGTTGAGTATGACCCTAACCCCAAAAAAGAACGGCCTGAACATGTCAGAAGGGACGGACAGTAGCCTCTTCCCTGGACCGAAGGGATATCCAGCCCCAACCCCGCCATTTCCACCTTATGAATTTTTCCAAAGCATTATAATAGGCCGAACTGATTAGAAATGAATATGATCATGACTATTCTGTAAATTTATTAAAGCGAACGACGGCTGAAGACATAACCTTCTGCTGTTTTTGTTCCATGTTTACTTTACAGTTTACTCGGTTTACCGGTTGGTTAGTTGTGATCACGTGATATGCAAATGTTTGAAATTTAGTAACACATTCCAATTTATCTTTTCGCCATAGAAATTCATTGTTTAGGCCTATGTATAAAGCCTTTGGTAGTAAATATCGAACAAATAAAATGTGAATAATTAATATATCTGAGATGGTAATGTTTTAAATCATTTAATACCATAATCGTTAATACATGACAGTGAACTTGAAAAATATCCTTTAATCCTTTTTAGGCAAACGGTGCCATTTAATTTTTAGGCTAACTGGTATTGTATGCCAAATGTTCTTATTTCTGAACTGCCAATGAAATTTTAAAAGGAGAACTTCACGAAAAATAGGGGTAATGTGAAATACAGTCTATTCACTCCGATGAAATTAGTCAGGCCTGCCGCGTTACGCTTAGAAGAGCAAACTTGGCATTCTGGTTGGCTAACACATACGGGAGCGTCATTTATTTATAACCTGATCACTTTAGAAAACAGGAAACGTAAACTGAGATTATTATTATAAAAATACAACCGAAATAGTAAGCTAAGGGTTCAATAATAACTGGACAGAAGAACCGAACACTAATATGAATGCAGGACAAATTATTGTTATATAACAATTAGTTAAACGACACGACCAAAAACTACTTTTGTTTTTAAATCGTGTCTAGTTGTTCCAAAACATTATAGCTGAACGACAGATTAATGTGATACTATATTAAAGCTGAATCATCATGATATTTTCTCCTCGTATATCACCTTGCTGTGCAGACTAAAGTGAAAATATTTGGTGCATGCATTCATTCATTTGGCCGGCACCTCTCAAAAATGCATTAACAATGATTATATGTGTGGAATCGACGGTAATAAGAGAAAATTCATCACATATTTTATTGTACTGTTTATAAAACGTATTTGTTAAAAAATATTAGTCCCTTTAACTGAAACCACATGCATACATACATATATAGCAATCCCCCAGGCTAAACAGAGAGACTAATATATTCAGTTTATTTAAGAGAAAAGAAACATGATCTTATCCTTCTCAGTCCTTAATTATTAAGCCTGGCATTTAATGGTAAATTCCTTATAATTTCATGCAAACTTGGGGCGTAATTACCGTCAAGAAATATAAGAAATGTACTTCTGTTATTTAAACTTTATTAAAGTGATACATACAGTGGGGTCGATTCTTCCATAGTGTTGTCAAGTAGTTTTCAGGCGACGTTGCTACAAGCGGGTCGATTTGTTGCTAAAAGTTTTTAAATGGCATTGTGACGTCATTATGCGACGTGGCCAACAGCACATTACACGTTATTGAACAATTAGTCTACATTTTATTTCTTATTAACTAATAAAAGTTAGTTAATATGCTACCTAACTGGAGTGGCTTTCTTGAAAGCTTTGTAACAATAAGTCGTTCGTTATCTATCACTTAAGATCAATTGTTAATTATCGAGTATTTTTCGAATCCATTCATAATTGAAATAATTCGAATCTCATTCGTAGATTTCGCAGAATCTCGTTCGTAGATTTACCAGTGTTCCGACCCACTCGCTATTTTGCTATTTTCTACGTGGTTCTTTATTAGAACTGTCGCTTGCTGTCTTGTCACAGAAACACAGAGACATCACAAAAACACACTTACGCTTGAACGATGTTGGTGATGATGTATTAATAATAAGGGGTCAATGCTGTAATATAAAACTATAATATAGGGTATAAAAGCGCAATAGGAGTTTTTCCGTTTTAACACTTGTATACCATTTCAGTACATAACAGGGTCGTGCACCATTCAAAATTTAACTGAAAATGACCTTCAATTCAAATTCAGTTCAAAACATTAGTTGAAACCTGGTTGCAAAATTGCAATTTGAACTTGCATATAAGGAAGTAGAATTAAAACAGAGTTGATTTCTCATAAATTTACATCGTGTATAGGTAGAGCTGTAACAATACGGCTTAATATTTGAATACGAATTACACAGCGTTTTAACATAAGCAGCAAATACTAAATTCCCCCCACTATCAGGATAATGTATGTTATTTCGAGTACCTGGCTGAAATGTCTGGGCATCTCATTATTACTCTAGATGAAAAAATGCCACATTTTAAGTGTTACATATAGAACACATAATTTTACTGTCATTTTGTGTGCCATTTTGAAAGAACACTTGATACAGTTATACTAGTAACCCTATCACAACCCTATCCATGGAAATGAACTGAAACAAATGCATAATATTACACTTTAGTTACTTGCACATATATAAGACTAATACAACATCTACCACCTAGAAGGAAAGTCTATTATATGCTTATTTATATTTTGCTGTATTAAATGACATTCTTGTGTTATGTTATTGGATTGAATTTCTTTGAATTAAAATGAATGAAATTCTTGTTCCTGTCATTCCAATTCAAATTCCAATTCAACATCCTGCAATGTGAGGCAAATTCAATTCAAATTAAAATTGATGAATGGAATGGGGCACAATTCATAGATTCTGAACAACCTTGATACATAATGAGCTAACAAATCAAACTTGCTATGTGTTCTGTCACATCCTATAAACTGGGAAGGCGAACCATCCCTCATGACCAGCAATGACAGAGAACCCTGCAACTCAACCAAAGACGGCATTTCAGACAGCATTGTCCAGGAAGCCAAGTTGCTTTTCTAAATGTTGTTTTGTGGGCAGACATGAACAATTCATAGAGAAATACAGGCTGACCTGGGGTGACATAATGCACATCCTTGGTCTGGTGCAGAATAAAGTGAAACACACCAGAATTTTGCCCTCAGTCCAATATGCAGCTTCTGATAGCTCTCTCTTTCTATACCATTGGTGGATACTTGCAGACCATTGGTGATGCACATGGCCTCAGCAAGGCCGCTTTGTATAAATCTGTGTATGCATTGATCACATTTCTATTGTACCATGTGCATAACTATATACAATGCCCTCCACAATTATTGGCACTATTTGTAAAGATTTTCTGAAGGGTTAGAAAAAATCCCTCTCACACCGAAAAGCAAGAAAAATCCAGCCTTTCATTTAAATAAATTTAATAAAATAAAAACAAATCCTTCCTCAAGAAATAATTATTTTCAAAAAACACATGTGCAACAATTATTAGCACCCCTGGAAATTATAGTGAACACAATGTAAGTGAAGCATGTTTCCCTTAAGAATTGTACATCTTTGGGTTGATTGGACAGTGTAGGAACATTCAAGCTGTAATCCATGACTTCCTGATTAACTGGGGTACAAACAGGAGGTGACACAGAGGCCAAATTCCTTTAGTCAACCATCAACACGGGAAAGATAAGAGAACACACAGACCGAATTAGGGAGAAGTGTGCTGACCTTCAAAAATCTGGGAATGGGTATAAAAATAGCTAATCACCTGAAAATGCCAATTTCTACTGCTAGGGCAATAATAAAAAAGTGGACAACAACTTGATTACATTTATTTCAATGAAAGACTGGATTTTCCTCATCTTTTTCAGTGTGACATGAAGCTACTTCACCAAAAGGTGGATTTTTTCTAACCTTTTATACAAATCTTTACGAGGGCTGCCAGTAGCAGTGGAGGGCACTGTACAAGTTCCAGGTGGAGGGGGCACCATGTATGACACTACAATTGACTTTCACGCCATGGCAGGCATTTTAGGTGCAGTGGATGGAGCTCTCAACCCTATTCCTACCTGCAGCTTCTTGAATCCCACCTGCACCTGTCAAAAAGGGTTCTTGGCACTAGACCTTAATGTCCAGGTGATACGCAACCATGAAAGACATTTTACAGACTTTGTCGCCAAGTGGCCTGGGAGGACACATGATGTTTATATCTGGTCCAGCTTTGGAGTACATCAGATGGCAAAGGATGCTGTGTTTGCTGGTGGCTGGTTATTGGGAGACAGCAGGTATCTTAGCGAATACCTGCTGACTCCAGTGTTGAATCCCCAAAGCGTGGCTGAGGAGATGTGTATCACCTCACACCAAAGACACACACTGCTGTAGAGGGGGCTTTGGGCAGGTGATTCTGGTGCCTGCACAAGTCCTTGGCAGCTCTAAGATTTCCCCCTGAATGTGGTTGTGCTGTTATCGTTGTGTGTGCTATCCTGCACAACATTGCAGTAATTATTTTATTCAAATATATTTTTGACCACCGCCAATAAGTTGTTTTAAGGCTTCTTTTGATAAGTTGTACTTCCTTTCCCTATTGCTGCTTGCATATTCTTTTCTTTACAAGGCAACAACATCACATTTTGAGCCCATTTATATATTTATAACAAACAGGCCAATTTATTTGGCCTTAATTTTGGTTGCTTCGGATGTGTTTTATTGATTTTCTAATAGTTTTTTTTTTACATTTTCATGTGTATGATGTGACAACCATATAACATATATTTCACCATTTTAAATACGTGGGATCGATGTTCATGTTTTCGACAGTCCGTGCTTTTCTTATGCAGAAGCTGGGGAGGAGCCAGCAAAGTACTACTTAAATTTTGTTATTTCTTTAATAACGAATTGTTTAGGGAAACACGCGAATCTCGTTCTTTTACCTGCGTCGTTTGTTGCGTATCTTGGGCCAGAAGCTTGCTTCACGGTATGTCCGTAAGTTCTATTTTTAACATAAAACTTACGAACGACGTATCATTAAGAAGGCTTCGGGAAACTCACCCGTCGTCCTCAAAACGTCCTTACTTAGGGTGACCAGATAATCCACGTCAAGGAGGACACTTTGAGCTAAGCCAAGAATTGTAAATTACCATTTCAATTAAAAGGACCCGGATTTCACTTTAGCACTGAGTTCTTGCTGTGTGCTTATTGG